>OW818031.2:20327500-21577500 GCA_942486065.2 Calliphora vomitoria | reverse complement strand
ATGATAACTCAAAAAGTATTAGTCCGATATTATTAAAATAAACTTAGAAAAATTTAAGTTTACATTGCCTTTAATCCGTTTAAATATTGCGCTTTAATCGGCTCAGTTGTTTCGGAGTTATAATAAAAAATTGAAGCAAGAAAAATATTTTTTAGGTGAAAATAGCTAAATTTTTCGTTTTAAAAAAATCATGAAAAAACGAAAACGGCAAAAATTGTTTAGAATTATAACTTTAGCGCACAACCACATGTAATAGGAATAAAATGAGATATCGATCATAAAAATCGATGGATTCTTTTCGAATTTATTCTCAATTAAGTGAATTCGCTCATTTTCACAAAATTTTAGTTTTTTTGTTTGATATAAATTGAGTAGTTAATGTTCTTCTTTCGATTGATTGAATTTTAAAAACATTTTTCCCATGCTATATACAATTTTGTATACATATATTGCGTTTCAATCGGCTCAATAGTTTCGGAGTTATAATAATAAGTTGAAGCAAAAATATATATTTTAGGTGAAAATAGCTAAATTTTTCGTTTTAAAAAAATCATGAAAAATCGAAAACGGCAAAAATTGTTTAGACTTATTGCTTTATCGCAAAGCCATATATAATAGGAACAAAATGAGATATCGATCATAAAAATCGATTGATTTTTTTCGAATTTATTTACGATTAAGTGAATTCGCCCATTTTCTCAAAATTGTAGTCCTTTGTTTAAAATACATAAAATTGAGTAGTTAATATTATTCTTACGATTGATTGAATTTTAAAAACATTTTCACCATGTTATATACAAATTTTCATACATATATTGTTTTCCAATTGGCTCAGTAGTTTCTGAGTTATAAAAAAAAATTTAAGCAAAAAATATATTTTTTAGGTGAAAAGAACAATTTTTTTTGTTTTAAAAAAAATCATGAAAAATCGAAAACGTCTGAAATTGTTCAGATTAATGCCTTTATCGCAAAACCACATGTAATACGATAAAAATGAGATATCGATCATAAAAATCGATTAAATCTTTTCGAATTTATTCACAATTAAGTGAATTCGCTCATTTTTACAAAATTTTAGTCCTTTGTTTGATATACATAAAATTGAGTAGTTAATTTTCGTCTTTCGATGGATTGAATTTTGAAAACATTTTGCACATGCTATATACAAATTTTCATATATATATTGCTCTTCAATCAGCTCAGTAGTTTCGGAGTTATAATAACATATTGAACCATAAAATATATTTTGTAGGAGAAAATAGCAAAAATTTTTGTTTTAAAAAAATCATGAAAAATCGAAAACGGCAGAAATTGTTAAAATTTATTATTTTATCGCAAAGACACATATAACAAGAACAAAATGAGATATAAATCATAAAAATCGATGTATTCTTTTCGAATTTATTCACAATTAAGTAAACATTTACTCATTGTAGGGTATTATTATATGATAGGGCTTGACCGACGATACATTTTTATAGATTACTGTGAAATTATTTCATTAATTAGTTATAAAATAAAATTTTTGAAATCAAAAATAAATATTTTTTTTTTTTAAATCCTGATTTTTTCCAAAAATTTATATTAATTTATTTAATTATATGTTTATATTTACGGTAGTTTGTTTTATTATGTTTTAAATTATGGTAAACAATTGACTACTTTTCAATACAATCACGTATTTGTTTAATTATATACTTAGATTTGCTAAAATCGTAGCAAACCATAAAAGTTTGAGGAAATATTTAAAAAATAAATATTATTCATTTAAATTATATTAACTTAGATTTAGTAGTTTGTGATGTTGTCGTTTAGATTATGTTAAAATATTTACATATTCCTGATATTTTTCTAAAAATTTATCCAAACTAAGTCGAAAACTGTCCATACAAAATACTGTGTCTTTGCTTAGTTGCTCAATGTGTCTTAGCTAAATGTCACCTAAATAAAAAATTTGAAACTTGGCATCACACAAAGAGATTGTTGATTTGCTCTTGGCAATAACCATTTTTAAAGCAGATCAAGTCTCCTGTCTACCTGAGATTCTCAGATCTCTCAGTAGAGACAGTTTTTCTATAGAAAATTTCTCAGATCTCTCACTGAGACCGATACAATTTTTATATGTGGAATAAGGGTATTCTGTCTCTACTGAAACCTAACACTTTTTCTTTTGACAAAGACTGCAGCACTCGTCAGATGTGGCAGGGAACTAAATTATATTTGTAACCGTGAGATATCTCAAAAGGTTATTAAGTCTTGGCTACCTTACATGTGTTCAAATTACGCCATCTATTTAAAGCTTTTTGAACAGCAATTTAAAGCTGATACAAGTCTGTCTAACTCCTCCGCCTGTTCATTACCATATTAGTCTCTATGTACAGAAACACAAACTACAAGAACATCAGATATGCGATCCAGGCTTGACAGCTCTTTACAGCTAATAGAGTAGTATATGAGTTGAGTGTAACAAGTACAGCCTGGTGGTATTTAATTTATTCAGTAGAGGATGTGAGATACCTTTTTCAAATTCGTCACAGAATATACGAGGCGGGGTCTAAACAGTCTATCAAAGTCTGTATGTGGCTGTTCAGGTTCCAAATGGACATATTTTTCCGATCTCCAACATCCAGATGCATTAAGTCTTGATACACTGCAGGATGAAGTGATCATTATCAGAAGATCAATTGGAGCAATGTGCAGTATAGTGTTCAGTACCTCTGTAATGCATCAGTTCATACACGACATATTGCAGTTCACCATACCCGAGATCCATATGTAAGAACTGAATGATCTATAGGTGTATGCATTCAACTATCTTAGGACTATGTACCCATTTTTAAGCGAACATCTTAAGACAAAAGTAATAGGCTTACCGTTGCAATCTTGACTCTGTGTTTAGTATATAGTTTACATGATAATTTGACTCCATAATTATACGATAAGGGAATTTCGAACCGTGGCAGTCTGAAGCTTGAAATCATGGTCTTTGTTGTAATTAGTAACAGTTTTGCTTTGCTTGGGTTTACCTCTGGGCCAATTTTTTTAGCCCAGTTGTTAAGTAATCCCAAAGAATTAGACATGATATCACTTATCAAATCACAAAATTTCCCTCAAATGCCACGACTTTTATCCTTTTATTGTCCAGTTCAATAAGAATCAAGTTAGCAACGATAAGCCAAAGTAGTGGAGAGATCACAACACAATGGGTTGAGCCACGTCCTACTTGCTTGAACTTAACGTTGTTGCCATGACATGCGGTAACTAATATTGAATTCAACATGATGTACTCTTCAATATCCAGGTTAATAGTAGCCTGTTGAATTGCAAGAATAGTTACGTTATTGAAAGCATCCTCTTTATCTATGAAGGCTACAATTGTACCTTTATATTCTACAAATTCGAGAGATCTCCCTATAGCTATTACAACCTCATGCATAGCTATTTCCGTAGTACGATCTTTATGGTTGCAGGAGTAGTCACCCCAGTAACCTCAAATAATTGTACATGATATCACTTAACAAATCACTAAATTTCCCACATATGCCACGACTTGTATTCTTTTATTCTCCAGTTCAATAAGAATCAAGTTAACAACGATAAGCCGAAGTAGTGGAGAGATCACAACACAATGGGTTGTGCCACGTCAATCTTGCTTGAACTTAACGTTGTTGCCAAGACATGCGGTAACTATTATTGAATTCAACATGATGTACTCTTCAATATCCAGCTTAATAAGATCCTGTTGTATTTGCAAGAGTAGCCATGTTAATGAATGCTTCTATTGTATCTATATATTTTTCAAATTCAAAAGATCTTCATATAGCTCTACAACCTCTTTTTTATATAGAAAAAGGATACAGCTTCTAGTGAGACCTGACACTTCTTCTATACGGAAAAAGTCTCTTGTCGCCACTGAGACTTGATGCTTTTTCTATGTAGAAAAAGTCTCCTGTCTCTACTCAGACCTGACACATCTTCTATACGGAAAAAGTCTCCTGTCTCGTCTGTCACCAGAAACTTTTAATATGTAGAAAAATTCTCCTGTCTCCGCTGAGACCTGACACTTCTTCTATACGGAAAAAGTGTCCTGTCTCCACAGAGACCTGATGATTTTTCTATGTAAAAATGTCTGCTGTCTCCACTGAGACCTGACACTTCTTATATACGGGACAATTCTCCCGTCTCCACTGAGGCCTGATGCTTTTTCTATGTAAAAAAAGTCTGCTGTCTCCACTGAGACCTGACACTTCTTCTATAAGGAAAAAGTCTTCTGTCTCCACTGTGACCTGTTGCTTTTTCTATGTAGAAAAAGTCTCATGTCTCCACTGAGACCTGATGCTTTTTCTGTGTAGAAAAAGTCTCATGTCTGCACTGAGACCTGACACTTCTTCTATACGGAAAAAGTCCCTTGTCTCCACTGAGACCTTTTTCTGTGTAGAAAAAGTATCATGTCTCCACTGAGACCTGACACTTCTTCTATACGGAAAAAGTCTCTTGTCTCCACTGAGACCTGATGCCTTTTCTATGTAGAAAAAGTCTCTTGTCTCTACTGAGACCTAACACTACTTCTATAAGGAAAGAGTATCCTGTCTCCACTGAGACCTGATGCTTTTTCTATGTAGCAAAAGTCTCCTGTCTCCACTGAGGCCTGACACTTCTTCTATAAGGAAAAGTATCCTGTCTCCACTGAGACCTGATGCTTTTTCTATGTAGGAAAAGTCTCCTGTCTCCACTGAGACCTGACACATCTTCTATGTAGAAAAAGTCTCCAGTCTCCTGTGAGACCTGACAGTTCTTCTATACGGATAAATCTCCTGTCTTCAATGAGACCTGACACTTTTTCTATATTGAAATAGTCTCCTGTATCCACATAGACTTGGCACTTTTTTTTATAGAAAAAGTCTCCTGCATCCACTTAGACTTGACACTTTTTCTATAGAAAAAGTCTCCTGGTACCACTGAGACCTGACACTTTTTTCGTGTAGAAAAATACACAATTTTTTTTTTAGAAAAAGATTTTTCTATAGAGAAGAAGTGTCCTGTCTCTGCTGAGACCTGACACTTTTTCTATAAGGAAAAAAAGTTTCCTGTCTCCACTGAAACCTGAAACTTTTTCTATAGAAAAAGTATTTTGTTGTTCCACTGAGACCTGAGACATTATCTATAGAAAAATTATCCTTTCTCTTCATTTGCTATATAGAAAAAGAAACATATTTTTCTATAGAGAAACATTTTTTATAGAAAAAAGTCTCCTGTCTCTACCGAGACCTGAATGTTTTTCTATATTGAACAATTTGGATGTCTGTAATGAGACCTGACACTTTTGCAGTGTATACAGTCTCATAAGTCTCTATTGAGACTGGTACTTTTTCTATAGAGGAAAATAAAGTCTCTTGTCTCTACTGTGACCTGAACTTTTTCGATGTAGAAAAACTTTCCTGTCTACTTGCTCCAGTCATATTTTATGAAATTTTGTCCACGTTTCTTTTTTGTTTATAGCACTTCTTATAAATACAATAACACATTGTTTGTATTTCAAGTTTGTCAAACCACTCCTTTCAATCTCAGCTACTGATCTTTTGATCACTATTAATCGATCATAACAATGACTATGTTTTTTTGCTTTCATGATTTTTTTAACTAAAAACAGAACACTCACTGTAACTGCTACTGGAATCTTTAGCTGTATATTTAAACAGATTCTTTAAAGCAAACAAAGACAAAAATATGAATCATTTATCAAAGAAAGAAGAAGTTGATAAATAAGATCTTTAGCGTTAAGGTCTTACACAGTCTTTTATACTCTGTCTACAAAAGAAATAGAGTTAAATGAAAGTAAAAAAATGTAAACATTTCGCAAAATAAAGCAAACTAAGTAAAAATATAAACGGAAATGACAGTACGTACAAACTAAATTTGTAAAACAGAAAAATAGCCCAAGTAAATATTGTGACAATGCGGTTGACGTTGGTGATAACCCAGATACAAACTCATTTTTCAAACTAAGAAATTTACACTTAATTTTGTTCAACCTTTTTTGTTTTTTTTATAAACAAAATTTTTAATGGTGACATTAAAATTACACACGACGAAAATGAGTTAATTTTTTTTTCTTTTTTTAAGCTAAAAAAACAATTTAAGTGTATAATCATATAATTATTACAAAAATAACAAAAATAGTCATAAAAATTTAAGATCGTGATATTTATGAATAGAGTTTAAAAAAAAAAAAAAAAAAAAAAAACACACTTGTTTATGGTATTGAGATTACAAAAAAAAAAAAAATTTATATTTAAATTGAAATCAGTCAGCATCTTCTTCAAATGATTTAAATATGTTTTTAACTACTACAACACTCGCACACCTCAAAAATGTTGTTTTGTGGAATTAAATTATTATTTTTTTTTATAAATTTTACCTTCAGTTTCATGATGAAAATTAATTTAAGTTTAAAAACCCCATAAGTCGTAAATAATTACTATATAACAATATCAAAATTTTAAAAAATTATAAACAAAAACTAATGATGGTTTTAATTTTAATTAAAGGGATTAAAAACGTGTTGTTTACTACTATAAAACTCGTAAGTTTCTTTTTTAATTTGAAAAATTTATAAATAATTATTTGAATAAAATTTTAGAATAATATTTTATTTCCTTTAATAAAATTATACAGAAATGTTGAAGTTTTTCAAAAGAATTTACACAAAACTCCCATAATTTATAGATCAGTAATAATTTATTCATAACTAACAGTAATAAAAACATTTTGTGTATGAAATTATGATTGTATTAATTTCATTAATGTTAATTTAAAATACGAGTATGTATACAAATTTATTAAGAACAAGTTCTTTGACATTTTGTATTTGAAATTCTTTTTTATTATCTAACTAATAAGAATCTTTAAATTGCTATATGAGTACAGTACAGTTCACACTGAGGTTGGTTAAATAATAAAAGTTACCTACTTCAAACAAATACTAACTCTTTTACTGTAAACAGAGCTCCAGTTCCTTGTGATACAAATTTCTGGTTGATTCAGTGGTTTTAAATTGACAATTTTTAGCTGCAAAGCTTCGAAAAATCTAGGTAATGACTTGAAATTGTATACTTTTCAATGACTACTACATACCGCCTGCATTACTTAGAAGTACATGATTAATCACTTATTTATTGTCTGATAGAGAACTGCTTATTTACTAATCATTTGCATTAACATATTCAGTTTTTACTGAACGATTTCACTGATTTCTAGTGATTGAATATTTGCGAAGCACTGAGGAAAAAATAAGGTGCTTCCTAGATGAAGTATTGTAAAAGATAAAGCATCAATCATGAGCGTATAAACAGAAGCAATAGTTTGTTAAACAGAAAAAAACACACACATACATGTCTTTAAGTGGGAATTCACTATACAAAAATAATCTCTTCTTTAAGAAAGATGTAGAAGGCTACGTTTGCTCTCCCTTATCATTCCCTGGAGAATGAGAGAGCTTTGCCTCTCTCTTTACCATGTTCCGCCCAACTGGAGAAAGGTTAAGGTCGTTGTTATTCCCAAAGTAGCTAAAGGAAGCCATGATAATGAGAAAATCATCCTTTCAACTTAAAATGTGAGACGTTGATCCTGGCAACTGGAGGAAGGTTAAGGTCGTTGTTATTCCCAAATTCGCAATCATTAAGGCTTTCATCCTTTCAACTTAACACATTGGAAGTTGTTCAGCCCAACTGGAGGAAGGTCAAGGTCGATTTTATAATCGCTAAAAGAAGTCATGAGAAGGAGAAAAACATCCTTTCAACTTAAAACGTGGGACGTTTTGCCGCTAAGTGGAGGAAGGTTAAGGTCGTTTTTATTCCCAAATTCACTAAAAGAAGTCATGAGAATGACAAAGACTTTCTTTCAATAAGTCATTCATCCTTTCAACTTAAAACGTGAGACTATGTTCTGCCCTACTGGAGGTTGAGGTTGTTGTTATTCCCAAAATCGATAAAAGAAGTCAAGAGAATGAGAAAGTATTTTTGTCCAATAAATCGTTCATTCTTTCATCTTAAAACGTTGGAAAGACTCATGACTCTCATTTAAGGTAACGACTAGAAGCACCACTTCTATTTCAAGTTGTCAACATGCCTACCTGAAAGATCGTGCTACGGAAATAGCTCTGCATGAGGTTGTAATAGCTATAGGGAGATCTCACGAATTTGAACATTATAAAGAAACAATGTCAGCCTTCATAGACAAAGAGGAAGCTTTCAATAACGTTAATCTGAATATTGAAGAGTACATCATGTTGAATTCAAGAATAGTTTGTTGCCGCATGTCTTGTTAACAACTTTAAGTCCAAACAAGTTGGACGTGGCACATACCAAGCTGTTCTGATCTCTCCACTACTTCGGCTTATCGTTGTTAACTTGATTCTTATTGAACTGGACAATAAAAGGATACAAGTCGTGGCATATGAGGGGAATTTAATTATCTGATAAGTGATTTTATGTGCAATTATTTGGGGTTACTTAACGTGACTACTCCTGCAATTCAACAGGATCTTATTAACCTGGATATTGAAGAGTACATCATGTTGAATTCAAGAATAGTTACCGCATGTCTTGGCAACAACTTTAAGTCCAAGGTTTTGCTATCTCTCCACTACTTTGGCTTATCGTTGTTAACTTGATTCTAATTGAACTGGACAATAAAAGGATAAAAGTCGTGGCATGGGAGGGGAGTTTAGTGATGTGATAAGTGATATCATGTAAAATTCTTTGGAGTTACTTAACGTGACTACTCCTGGAATTCAACAGGCTCTTTTTAACCTGAATATTGAAGAGTACATCATGTTGAATGCAAGAATAGTTACCGTATGTCTTGGCAACAACTTTAAGTACAAGAAACTCCACTATTTTAGCTTATCGTTGTTAGCTTGATTCTTATTGAACTGGATAATAAAAGGATAAAAGTCGTTCTATATGCGGGAATGTAGTGATTTGATAAGAGATATCATCTCCAATTCTTTGGGATTACTTACTAACTGGGGTACTGAAAGTAGTCTAGAGCTAAATCCAAGCAGAACAGAACTGTTACTGATTACAACAAAGACCAAGATCTCAAGCTTCAGGCTGCCACAGTTAATGAAATTCGAAATTCTTATCATTCACTTATCAACACACAGTCAAGAATGCAACGGTAAGCCTATTACTTTTGTCTTAAAATGTTCGCTTAAAAATGGGTACTTAGTCCTAATATAGTTGAATGCATACACCAATAGAACTTCCAATTCTTACATATTGATCTCAGGTATAGTGAACTGCATTTGGAAAAAAAGTATGTCGTGGATTTGCTGATACATTACAGAGACACTGTACACTATATTGCACATTGCTCCTATTGATCTTCAGATAATGATCACTTCATCCTGCAGTGAGATTGGAAACATACGGCCATTTGGAATCTGGACATCCACACACGGACTTTGATAGACTGTTCAAAGTTTTAGTCAATGTCGAAAGTTTTAGTCCCTACATCCTCTTCTGAATAAATACAACCGCTGCACTTTTGTCACTCAACTCATATACTACCACTTCTACATTAGCTCTAAAAAGTTGTCCTGCGCATAGAGACTAATATCGAAATTAACAGGCGGAGTAAGCCAGACTTGTATCAGCTTTATGTGCTGTTTTTATACCCTTCACCATGAGTGGCAATGGTATATACATATAAGTTTGTCATTCCGTTTGTAATTTCCACATTTTTCATTTGCGACCCCACAAATTATATATATTCTGGATTGTTATAGATAGCGAAGTCGATATAGCATTGTCCGTCTGTATGTTGAAATCAACTTTCCGTAGCCCCCAAAAAACTTACAAACATTATTGATACATCAATATATTGGGAATTCTTCCGGCTCGGTCGCTATTTAAAATCGAGAAAATCGGTCCATAAATGGCTGAGATATAAGGAAACAACCTCGATTTTTGGCCTATTTTGTAACTATATCTGGATTACTAAGTCATTAGTATAGACAATATGGATATCTTATGATATATATTTCAAAGTCCATTGCAACGATGTATATAAGGCTATAGTAATTTGGACCTACAATGGGTCAAAATCAGGAAAAATATTTTAAATCCGATTTTTTTTTACCAAAAAAATTTTCTTTCTTACATTTTTTTCATTAATAAATTAAAAAAAAAATATTTAAAAATAAAAAAATATAATTTCGAAAAAAAAAATTTTTTAAATTTTGAAAAACAATTTCGAAAAAAATTTTTTTTTTTTAGATTTTGAAAAAAAAAATTAATTTTGTTTACCTAAAAATATTTAAAATTATTATTTTAAAGTATTATTTGGTGAAGGGTATATAACATTCTGCACAGTCGAATATAGTTCTCTTACTTGTTATAATACAAGCGAGTACTTTAAGTGGAAATTTTACATGTGTTTTATTATTGAAATAAAAACAAAATACATGTAAAACTTCCACTCAAAGTACTCGCTTGTTTTATAAAAACAGCACATTCAATATCTCTAACGCCAGTTGCAGTTCAAAAAACTTAAATGAACTCATGTAGGGTAGCCAAGACTTAATAACTCACTGAGATATCTCACTCGTCAGATGTGTCTTTTCGACTCTTCTAGACTGTAACGAACGTTAACCAAGCCTTTTCTTTACAGAATACAAGATTTTTGTATGAGAAGTTCTCACTTGTTAGCAGGGGTGTATGTGTTTTGTTCTGTTTTAGACATATGTAGCTTTTGCCCTCTCGCTCAAAATTAATCCATTATTCCATTACACTACTGCATCTAAGAAGCGCTTTTTGAAATAAATGTTTTTTTAGGTGTTTCCATATACATATGTATAAGATTTTAACTGGGAAATGATCTATTTCTCAAAACTCTTATTTCACAAAAGCACCTTTTCATTTGTTTTGTTTATTTAACAATTATTTATTTTTTTTATTTATTTACCACTTAATTAATATTTGCTTATATAGCTAAAACAAACAAAAAAAATGCTATTCTAATTAGGCGTGCATTTAACTTGAATCTCTAGAGAATTTTTACCTACTCATAGCAGTAACTGCGCATATGGAAATACTCGCGTAAATGTTTTAAGATCTATACAATTTCATTTTATTTCATATTTTAGAAAAAATAAAAGTGCTAATTATACCGAATATTAATTTTAATGATTAAAAGTTCTTGAACTTTAATATAAAATATAAAAAAATTGCTAAGCTAAAGTAACTTTCCAAAATATATATTTACTTAAAGCTAATTTATACGAAAATCCTTGGAATTTTGTGCAAAAATTTTACAATTTTATTTTAAGCTACATACGTTCACAATAGCAGAGTCTCTCAACTCTGCACTCCAGTAAATGATGTTATTGGGTGTATGACTTAAAAATGGGGGATTTACAATAGATGACATATACTTTGAACGCGGTATTTGTTTCTAATAACTTATGTGTCATTTTGAAGGTTACATATCTGTAATTACACCCTTCACCTTCGTGAGAAGGGTATATCTAAGTTTGTCATTCCATTTGTAATTTCCACAATATAATTTTCCGACCCTATAACGTATATATATTCTGGATCCTTATAGATAGAAGACAATTGGTTACTTTATACATCCCCGGTAATCTAGCGTGAAGACAATTGTCACTTAAGTGTCTCTAAGTAATCTGGAGTCTAGTCTCTTTAAACGTTTTGTGAGTAATTCGTATAAACTTGTTTTATACAACTTGTGTTGATATAATTCTCATGCAGTTAATTTTTATTTTTGCTTAAGTATACTGATATCCCATGTAACATAGCATGAAGTCAATAGTCACTTTAGTGTCTCTTAGTAACCTATAGAGAAGTCACTTTAAACGTTAATTTTGTGCTGCACTTCCAGATGCAATCCATTGGAGAGTTGTCGAAGAAAGGTTTATTTACAAGCCATCGTTTATTGAACTGCTTATGATATGTCTTTTTAGCTGACTATTTGTTAAAATAACTAGTTATGTAGCTGATCAAGTTACCAGTTAGGTAGCTAGTAAGGTAACTGACGTTATTTAACCGCTATGTGAATGCAATGCGTTGACTACTTTGGACCAGCTATTAGACAGTCTCATTGTAGTCAAAAAGGGTCTGCTTAGGACATGCCCGTGTTAAAATAACTAGTCATGTAGCTATTGAAGTCACTAGTTCCCACCCTAAATGATGGGTAAAATCACTAGTTCGGGACTGTCTCCTAGAACTGCTGGGTATTTATTTTAATAATTTTATTTCAAAAATTAACATTTTGTTTAAATAGCTCACAATTTTAGTAAGAAAAGTGTTTATTCTCTTTAAAAATATGTACATACTTATATTTATATGGAAATTTAAAGTTTAATTTACATTTACTGTTTCAAACTCCTCTGCTATTTATTTATTTATTTATTTATTTATTTCTTATTTTTTTGGTAAATCCCCTTAAAAATCTTTCTTTTATATTAGTGTTTTTATATTTATAATATTTCAGCGTAAATTTTAAGTTGTAGAAAACCTTGAAACCTTGCGGCAGTATTAAGATGTTTAATAAGATTTCTTACTAAAAAGCTCAAAGATCAATAAAAGATTTATATTTATTTATATGATTAAATTATGCATAAAAATTTTACGAAACAAAAAGTCCATAAAAGAGAGTCAATCAGCCAGTCACTCAACTGATTTTTTTTTGTTTGTTATTTTTCTGCCAATATTTTGTTATTATTTAAACAAGTTTATTTCATTTAAATAAACAAATATTAACTAAAGCACGAGTATTTCAGAAAAATCTTGTTAATTAGATATTTAACAATTTTATAGAGTATTTGTTATTTGTTATTCTTTGTTCGTGTTTTTCTATTGATTTTAATAATACTCAAAAAGAATTTTAAAAAAATTATCACAACAATAAATATTATGGAGTATTTGTGGGATTTTGAAAGAAGTTTGTTTGAAAACTTGTTAAATTAAGGAAAGTAAATATTATTTTTATAGAGAATTTAACATTTTAAAAGCTGGTAAAATAATTTAGACAGCTTTGTATGCACAATAAGCTTTAGGATTTGATAAATAGTTATATAAAATTACTATTTCCTATTCTGAATTTAAAGAGAATACTTAAGTAATCTTTTAAGATCCAAAGATCAAATTTATCTTTTAATACGGGATAATGGTTTCAGTATTTAATAAATACTGAGTAAGAGCTGGTTATATATAATTTATTCATTAGCAATGATTTGCTCATGTTAAAATCGCCAGTTAAAAGCCTTTAATTAGGTTGCTTATAACTGGTGTCCGCCGGGAAGGTATACTACTTTGTTTTGCGCCATTTTGGTAATAATTAGTCTTGACAGTTCATATTTGGCAGTCGTGAAGTAGACACGTGGCAAATTTATTATGAAAAATATTCGATAAACCAACGGGTTTTAATCTTTAAAACACTTTGTCAAAATTAATCATTGATTACTGTGACGATGAGAAAGTTACATGAAATTTTGAAATGGTGATGTTGATTGGCCTCCACGGTCGCCTGATTTGACTGCATTTGTTTGCAAGAAGTCCGGAGCAGTCAAATCAGGTGACTGTGGAGGCCAATCAATATCACCATTTCAAAATTTCACGTAACCTTCTCATTGCCAAAGTGGCGGCAAATTAAAGTGGTATATTTTCCAAGCGGACACCTTGTATTTTTGTAGTTAACAAATTTTTAGACATAACTAAAGGGATTTGCGATCTATATATAAATATATTTTATCCTTTTACTCCTGCAAGGAACATAGGCCCGTCACAAGCTTATTCCAATAAGTTCGATCTGATGCACGATGTTTAATTTCATTACAACGCAGCTGTAAATGGGATATATCTAATACGTCGACTGCCCTGCGGGTTCCAGTGTGTTTAGCAATATCGTTGGGCTGATTACGCAATGTATGCCCAATCCAATTCCATTTGCCTTTGCGGATTTCAATTTGGATAGGTATTTCACCAATTTCTGATCAGAAACGATAATTTGAGATTGTTCTAGGCCAGACAATGCACAGTGGGGCAGAATCAAAATTTTTTGGAAATAAATCTGGCATTTCTAAACGGCTGGTTCTATCGGGTTAAAATTTAACATGGACGTAGCCAAAGAGTATTCAAGTTTAAGTTATTAAAATGTACCGTACAAATGCTCCAGGGGCGCCGCTATATTGGCTCAAAATAGGGTACCTTCGACATGTAAAATTTTTAAACACGTGTCATTTTTTTGTTTCCCTTCCGATATCAAAGATTTGCATATTTTTGGAATATGCTTGCGTGTGCTATTTATCTCTTATAATTTCCGAGTTATAGGCATATCAAAGTTGAACTTTTAAAATTTTGCCATACCTTGGTCCGCTTTTTTAAAAATATAGGGCTTAATTTTGCACCAAATGGACTCGAATTTCTTTTGTTAGTTAGACAACTAAATTATCAATAACATACAAGAGATTTCAGGGCAATATCAATTATGAATCCAAAAATAAACGATTTTCAATTTAAAAATTCTAAAAAATAGTAAATTTTTGCAGTTTATTGGACGAAAAGGTGAGTAACTCTTTTTTATTAAAAAAAAACTTTATTTAAGAACACATAACAATTTTATGTGTTTCCGTAAGGTATGTTTACGGAGAAAATTATGGTGTAAAAGGCATGTCTTGTTTTTCGAATATGTCGGCCCTACTCCCATCGAAATATTACCTATTTTTTTATCAAAATTTGGCCACATGTTCTAAAAACCCAAAGCTGGGAACAGAAAACGAAAAACAGATTTGGAAACCATGATGTGATCCGAATGCTAGATTTATTTCCAAAAAATTTTGATTCTGCCCCACTGTGCAATGTCTAGAATCTTTCTCAGGCGTTTATTTACAAAAACTTGTATAGAATATATGTCACGTGATGCTTGATATATATGACGAGTTCCACACTGATTTAAGTTGGCCGAATACTTTCCGGGCTTTGTTAATGCAGCTGGAGTTGTTAGCTTTGGAACCTCCACTTTTATACAATATGCTTTTCTGGTAACAGAATGATTCTACATCGTCAAGCGATCGATGCTTAATGTTTGCTCATTATTTATGTTTATTCGCATTATTTTTGTTTTGCTGACATTTATTTTCAAGCCAACGTGAGATGCAGTTTCCTGGACTAGTGATAACTTAGATTGCATGTGGGAGTAAGTAGACAAATTAGTGTGGTCAAGGTTCTACAGTCTGCCCTGGAGACCATGTGAGATTTTGCCTTATCCATTACTTCGTCAAGTACGCAGTTAAAAAGCACGATGTATATAGACCTTTGCTGAGACTTATTAGCTTGGCAAGTACACCTTTACATGTACTTGCCATATGGCTGCGTGATTTAGGGTACCAAAAGCCGTCTCAAAGTCTATAAACGTCAGGTACAGAGGTGATCTCCATTCTACAGACTGCTCTATGATCACTTACAGGCTGTTAATATGATCGACATTTTGGACATCAGGATTTGTGATCACGAAAACCGGCTTGTTCCTTTCTAAGCTCAGAAAGAAGAGAAGATGAACTTTTACGGGCTGTTAGATCTAATTTTTTGCGACCTTTTTTAAGGCTATATCTGTCGAATTGGCTATCATATATTCAGTGATGAATGGGTACGCCAACAAATAAAATCGTCGCATTCGTGACTATACAAATCCACATGAGCATCCGGAAAAAATAACTGTTTGGTGTGAATTTTAGGCTGGCGGCGTTATAGGTCCATAGTTATATGGAACGATCATCTCACGTGGAAATGATGTGAAATGGTTACCGAGATCGTGCGATTCTTAAGTCTATAAGAATAAGCCACAAACCCTAGAGCCTCTCAAAGGCAACTAGGTTGCGCCAGAGTTGTGAAAAGTTGGTCATTTCGGATGCGCGCCATCCAGTGAATGACATCGATAGGCCTTTCACACACTTTGTTTTATTTAAATTTAAAGATTGGAAGCGCTTAATGAAACACCTTTTAGTTCCACAACGATTTTTTTCTTGGACCAGCATTCAGGAAATGACCTCTACTCATGCAAAGCATTGTGTTGAAACTAGGAAAATAGGTTATGGGAGGGAGGATAGAGGGAGTAGTGTTTGTGGATATTTGATTTGAATTTTATTAATATTAAAAGTGGCAGGAAAGACTTCAGGAGGAAGCTTATTCCACATACGGACAGTACGGCTCAATAACGAATTTTCCCTGTAATGTGTTATGCGATCCACTGTCCAGTCGACATCGAATTGGTGAGCCCTTGCCGAAGAACGTGTGTTGCGTAAAAAACTACGGGTTTTGGGAACAAGTTCCCTAATTTCTGCAGAACACATACCATTGTAGTATCGGTAGAACAGTGAAACACAACCCACATTGCGACGATGTTCTAGTGAGTCAATAGAGCTGTATACCCTACTGTCACCGATAAGCACCTTCGCCCTCTCCTGTACGCGGTCGAGTAACTCAAAAATAGACTTCGAAGCAACGGCCCACACATGAGAGTTGCATTCCATTTTCGGTCGGATATAAGTGGTGTAAATAGTAAGGAGATCAGATAGGGTGAAATATGTCTTACACCGTTTTAGAAAACCGAGGCACTTGAATGCTTCTTTCGACACTCGAAAAATGTGTTTTGTCCAGCGGACATCGCACTGAATACTCATGCCTAGAACATCAAGAGCTTCTGATTACTTAATATTTACACCACCCATAAAAACAAATGGAGCAACATGATCTGTTGTGCGTTTGTGTGTTAACATACAACATTGAGTCTTGCGTACATTGAAATCGACTCTATTCGCACAACCCCATTCAGAGATTGTCACAAGATCTTGGTTAAGCGTATCATTCATGTTTTGCCTCATTGCCCGAATCTCCAACAGGCTTGGTCTATAATTGAACGCATATGAATGGCAAATGTTGCTGTCATCTGCAAAAGAGTAGATAGGGTTGGAAGTTTGACATAGAAGCTCGTTTATAAAGATAAGAAATAGAGTAGGAGAAAGGACGGAGCCTTGCGGTACCCCTGAATTGATCTTGAACTCGTTTGATGAGATTCCATTCTATAACAACTCGTATAGTGCGATCTCTGAGAAAGCTAGATATAAATCGAGAGAAGTTATTACTGACACCAAAAGCAATAAGACCCAGTTAGACTTCTTGTGGACTTTTCTTAAGTCACATTTCTATGCGAATAAGCCACTAACCACAGTAGCCCTCAAAGCCAATATAGCCCATGCCATCGGTCAAATCCAGCCTGATTTATATGCCAGATACTTGGAAGTTTGGACATTTCGGATGCGCTCCACCCAGCGAATGTCATCGATAGGACTTAAAACTTAATGAGTAAATGGAAGACCCTTTAGTTCCAGGAATGCCTTAAGCTCACTAACTTAAGCAACGGTAATAATGTTTAGACATGTTTTTAGTGATTCATAAGAATTTGTGTGAGGGTGTCTCACATTTATAATCATAACTTATTTTCTATGCAACCAATTGTGCTAATTTTCAATTCGATATTGTTAAAAACAATAATAAACATTATGGATAAATTTCAATGATATCGGTTTAGGATTTTAGACAATAGCATGATTTACACAGACACGACTTAGAATTTCATAAAAATCAATTATATATTTTGTGTTACCTTTTGATAATGGAGAATTTAACAAAAAATAATATTAAATATGGAAAAATCATATAATTTATAGCAATATAAGATGTGTAACAAATTTTATCCCTAAAATGAGACGGTGTCAAGTAAGAAAAACCGCAAAATTCATGGAAAACAAACAGTTTTTTTTTTTTTTGCAATGCAAACAAACACTTACCTTTAATAAATTATTTTTTATAAATAAAGCCAATTGTTAAGAAAAACCGCAAAAGCCAAACTCAAACAGTCAGTCAGCCAGCCAGCCACTTGTTAAGACCGAAAAACTACTTAAAACAAAAACACCACGACGACAGACACCAGAAACACAAAACAAACACTGTATTTTATTTTAAATGCGATCAAGCAGATCGTTTTAATTATTTTTAAAATTTTGTTTCCACTTTATACACTGTTGAATTGAAATTTTTTTTTTTTTGTTTATATGTAATTTTAAACAAAATTTTGGCTAAAATAAAATCATAAGCCAGACAATATGAAATTTCTGTAGTAGTTGATGTTGTTGTTTACGTTGCTGCTGCTACTACCGCTTTTTGTTGTTGTTGTTGTTGCTTTGAACATGTAATAAAACGCAAAACAACGCAATCGAACGATCGATGTTTTAACGATTTTTTGTTTTTTTTTTGTTGTTAATGTTGTTATTAAACAATAGTTTTAAATTGTCTATGGCTGGTGATCAGTTTTTTTTTTTTTATACACACTCTCCCTGCACTTCTCTACATAATTAAAACACATAAAGACAAATTATAAAGACAAATACATTGATGATATTGAATTGATATGGGATATGAGAGAAAGAGAGGGAGAGAGAGAGAAAGAGAAGCTCACAAAATTATTATGTTAATAATTCTCTATTTAAGTAATTTAATCATTTAAGTTTGTGTATATGTTGCATACTTGTGACTTGCACTGCTCTCTGTTTTAGCTAGATTTTCGATAGTATTGAATACTTTGAGCTTTAGTATGAGTATGACTTAAAACAAAATAAATATTATATATAGAAATCCATGTATGTATCTCTCGCTTTGAATGGATATTTAAGGTTTATGTTGTAGATAGTTTGGTGAGATATATTTAGGCTACAGTGAGGCGTTTAATAAAAAGTTTGATTGGAAAATATACATATAACATAAATATGACACTATGACACAAGAAAAATTTATCAAACTGTCAAATCATTACAATGTGGATTCACTGAACTGCAGTACTGAGTTACTGATACTTTATCAATAATCTAAAATTGGAAATTAGTTCTCCAGCTATTAGCCGCAGACTAAATGAGGCTGGTTTTGGTTGCTGTTGTCTCGCTAAAAACCGGATGAATCCAAATACAATTTAATAGGCTGTGATGGATGAATATTTGTTAGACGGTGGAAGGGAAATAGACTGGACCCCGTGCACACAAATAAGACCGTCAAGTTTGGTGGTGGCAATAATATGGTTTAGGGCTGTTTTCCAGGGAAAGGAATGGGTTCATTTCATATCATAAACAAGTTATACTGTGATTAAATTAGATACATATTGACTTTTTTGAAAACTGATAAAACTATATAAAAGACTACAGAACGGTGCATATTTCGTATTACTCAGTTCAAAACACACGGATTTTGAGTTATGTCGTTGTTGCAGCAAATGAGCGATATCTATTTTAATGTATCCATACCCTGATGAAAATATGCCTCAAATTTAGCGATGACCGCAAACACACTTCTACGTGTTCTGACCAATCGGTAGAACTCAATAACATATAAAACATATTAAAAATTCTAGATCGAAAAGTACGGACCCAAAGTTTTACCACGAAGGATGCTAATTATACCTTGAACCAGCAACTACCTAACCTGTATCATTCACCGTCACGCTAATGTGAGCTCTTACAGTTCGTTTCAGTTATGTAGCTATTTGAAGTCCAAAAAATGTATGTAACATAGACTGAATGGTCCTTTTTTGCCCCCAAATCACATCAATAATTTAGTTTAATCATTAGTCAGCTATGGTTTTTTCAACCCATATTTTCAAGTAACCTCGTTTGAAGTGTTTTGGTACGAAGAAGCTTTCTGCGAAGTGCATGTCGCATATTCAAACATTTGACTTTTGATTTGTTAGATCGATTTGTAAAGCATTGACCTGAAGTATACAGGAAAAGAAGTGTTGCATTTATAAATTATATTCTTAATTTATTGAGCAGAACAACTACGTCTATGAGTTCGTTGTAGTGAAACAGACAGGAGTCTCTAATGTGAATCTAAGATACCAACCAACTATGTAGCCTATCAGGAACAACTGCTATGAATCGAATGTGAATTATTATCTGATAGGGGTAGAGTTAACATGTAGCATTATTGGTTAGATGGAGTGAAGAAAACAGAAAACAGTTATACCAGCTCACTTGGGTCCCGAATAGAGTTGTGAGAATGTATTAAGTGTTTAGGTACTCAATACTGTTTGTTTTTCCCGGTGCTCAATACCAAAAATCTCTACTCAATATTTTAAACTTCAATTTTTCATAACAATAAGGAAAACAAGTAAAAGAGCTATATTCGGCTGTGCCGAATCTTATATACCCTTCGCCAAATTACACTTTAAAATCAAAATTTTAAATATTTTTAGGTAAAAAAAAATTTTTTTTTCAAAATTGTTTTTCATAATTAAATTTTTTTTTTTTCAAAATTTTTTTCAATTTTTTTCAAATTTTTTTAAAATTTTTTTCCAAATTTTTTTTTTAAGTTTTTTAAATTTTTTTTTTTTTTTAATTTATTACTGAAAAAATAATTGAATTTCAAAATTGTTTTTCATAATTTAAAATTTTTTTTTTCAAAATTGTTTTCAATTTTTTCCAAATTGTTTTTTAAGTTTTTAAAATTTTTTTTTTTTTTAATTTATTACTGAAAAAAAATTTTTTGTGGTAAAAAAAAAATATTCGGGTTAAAAAGTAATTTTCTCGATTTTGACCCATTGTAGGTCCAAATTACTATAGCCTTATATAAATTGTTGCAATGGACTTTGAAATATCTATCATTAGATATCCATATTGTCTATATTAATGACTTAGTATTCCAGATATAGATCAAAAATAGGTCAAAAATTGAGGTTGTCCCGGTTTTTTTCCTTATGTCTCGATTTAAAATAGCGACCAAGCCGGAAGAATTCCCGATATATTGATGTATCAATTAAGTTTTTAAGTTATTTGGGGGCTACGGAAAGTTGATTTCAACATACAGACGGACATTGCTATATCGACTTCGATATATATAACGATCCAGAATATATATACTTTGTGTGGTCGCAAATGAAAAATGTAGAAATTACAAACGGAATAACAAATTTATATCTATCCTTGCAACTCACGGTGAAGGGTATAAAATCCTGAAATGTTTTTCTGTAAGAAAGTATCTATATAAATACTAAGAATTTTTAAATGTTAACTAAAGCCTTAAATTAACTACTATCGTGTACCCAAATAAATTTATTGAGTATAACCACATTTTACAACTCTACTGCTGAAGTCATTTAAAGGACAAATTGGGACATTAAAAACGAAATCTTCAGCTACCTTCAGAAAGCTGACAATAGGTGGCACAAATTGAAACCATGCAAAATATGGCTAGCATATCAGAAACACAGTACATAACTCGTGAATAGGAAACAAAATGACTAGGCGATTGATAAGCACGCAAGCAGACTCAAACTTTCCTTCAACAGTTGAATGCTTGTACGCAGCGAATAATAATCCCACCAATCATAAGTAGAAAGATTCATTCTCCTAGCACGTGCACCTATCAAACAGTAGTAGAACATCTGCCCATAAAATTCATGGTGTACAAGTGACTTACAAATCGGTAAAAATGCGGATATTCTCACAGCATAACCTATATAAATACCGGAGAATTTCCACCAGTGTACTGCCCATTTGATGATCTCATTATCAGCCTAATACCATTGATCCTACAGCCTGAAGCAGACCCTCTTCTGAAAACGGGGAACATGTGGGTAAATTAGACGTAAGAAGACTAAGTATTATTTCAAAGTTTCACATAGCCGAGTCTAACAAATTCCTATTGTTGTGTAGTATCTTCCATAAAATGATCTGTATGTGAAATTGCAAAAAGGTCTCTAAAAAGAACGACTCGGCACCTAAAATAACTCCAGATTAGAATTGATCGTCATGTCATAAAGAGACATCCGGTATTTATATATAGCAATCTAGATTTCGTAAAGATACCAGAGAGAGATTTAATTGGAGTTACAAATCGGTAAAAATCCAGATATTCTCACAGCATAAACTGTAGAATCTCCACCAGTGATCTCATGATCAGCCTAATAGCATTGATCCTGCAGCCTGAAGCAGACTCTCTTCCGAAAACGGGGAATATAACAACCGGTTGCAGACTTGGAACAATCAGTATATATCTCGAACATGTGGGTAAATTAGACGTTTCAAAGTTTCACATAGCCGAGTCTAACAAATTCCTAATGGTGTGTAGTATCTTCCATAAAATGATCTGTATGTGAAATTGCAAAAAGGTCTCTAAAAAGAACGACTCGGCACCTAAAATAACTCCAGATTAGAATTGATCGTCATGTCATAAAGAGACATCCGGTATTTATATATAGCAATCTAGATTTCGTAAAGATACCAGAGAGAGATTTAATTGGAGTTACAAATCGGTAAAAATCCAGATATTCTCACAGCATAAACTGTAGAATCTCCACCAGTGATCTCATGATCAGCCTAATAGCATTGATCCTGCAGCCTGAAGCAGACTCTCTTCCGAAAACGGGGAATATAACAAACGGTCGTAGACTTGGAACCATCAGTATATATCTTGAACATGTGGGTAAATTAGACGTTTCAAAGTTTCACATAGCCGAGTCTAACAAATTCCTATTGTTGTGTAGTATCTTTCATAAAAGGATCTGAATGTGAAATTGCAAAAAGGTCTCTGAAAGAACGACTCGGCACCTAAAATAACTCCAGATTAGAATTGCTCGTCATGTAATAAAGAGACATCCGGTATTTATATACCAATCTAGATTTCGTAAAGATACCAGAGAGAGATTTAATTGCAGTTACACAGCATAAACTGTAGAATCTCCACCAGTGATCTCATGATCAGCCTAATAGCATTGATCCTGCAGCCTGAAGCAGACTCTCTTCCGAAAACGGGGAATATAACAACCGGTTGCAGACTTGGAACAATCAGTATATATCTCGAACATGTGGGTAAATTAGACGTTTCAAAGTTTCACATAGCCGAGTCTAACAAATTCCTAATGGTGTGTAGTACCTTTCATAAAAAGTTCTGTATGTGAAATTGCAAAAGGAATGTGGAATATCTCGAAGGGTTTTTTTTGAAGGGTGTTTCATTAGAAGTGTGTGTTTGAGATATCATCGACATTTTTTAGTAGTTTGAAAGTTGTATCGCTGCCAAGTTGTATAGCGGCATCGCTAGGTAACGCGCATCCGATATGTCCAATTTACCATGACTCTTGCACATGAATCAGTCCGAATTTGACCGATGTGAATGGAATATACCAACCAACTATGTAGCCTATTAACCAACTATGAATTATTATCTGATAAGGGTAGAGTTAACATGTAGCAAAACAGGAAACAGATACACCAGCTCACTTAGGTTCAGAATAGAGTTGTGTATGTATTGAGTATTTGCTGTGAATACTGTATATTTTTCCCGGTACTCAATACCAAAAATCTCCACTCAATATGGGTTATGTTGACTTTGAGGGCTCCTGTGGTTTTTGGCTTATTCGCATAGACCTGTGACTTAAGAAAACCCTTCAAGAAGAAGGCTAACGGGGTCAAATCGAACTATCTTGGTGGCCAATCACATCAGCTCATGCAGAATGTCCAATGTGGCATGAGATGTGTCGCACTTATATCGGTCCTGTTGAAACCATTTGTCATTGTTGTCCATATCATTCAATTCAGGCCAAAAGAACTTGGTAATAATCGACCTATAGCGCTCGCCGTTGATGTCGTTCTCAAAGAAATATGAACCGATGACGCCGCTAGCCCAAAATCCACACCAAACTGTGTCTTTTTTCGGGATTCATTGGACGTTCTTGGATCTCATGTGGATTGGTATCTTCCCAAATTCTACAATTTTGTTCGTTGACGTACCCATTCAACCAGAAATGAGCCTCATCGCGTAAAATGGGTGAAGGTCGTGGGACGTTACCCTATCAGAACACCTAATTTTTTTATAAAACAATTTTTTCATTTGCTCATGTTGTTGAACACAATATCTGTCCACGTTGATATTGTTGCACCCAGATGTAGCTTCAACAATATGGCCGCTATCAACTTCAAAGTGTGGAAGTCCCTATTGGAAGACTCTTAAATGCTAAAAGAAGATTTTCGACTGATAACAGGTGAAATGTTCTATTCAAATAAAACATTTTTAAAGACTTCCAGTGTTAAACCTAGTACTCTATTCATACTTGCGAAAAATTTTGTTTATTTCATGCGAAAAATTTTATATGGAACAAATGATCAGCTGTTGGTTTTAATTTCGTGTGAAAGAAGTGCTGCTTATGTTATTTCGTATGTAAAAATAAGTTTGCCAGATGTATTTCACATGTTTTCCACAATAAGAACAGAGCAGAGTCCTGCGCCGTACGGCTGTAAGCCAGCTGAGCCGAGCCGCCGAAAATTTTCGAAGCCGCCGCCGCCGTGAAATTTTGTCGACGCAGGTCTCTGGAACAGAGTACTGCTTTTGCGAAATTATTTCGCATATACATAGGTATTTCATTCCAAATTTTTTTTATATAATTTGACAGCATTTCGCACGAAATTTTTAATAGAGTACTAAGCTTTAAGCTCGTTAAAAGTTTTATTATTGGGTAGTTGTTTCATAATTTATTTTTCGCGTTTTGCTGTTTTAATTTTTTTTTCGCCCACTGTGTGAGGGTTACACTGATCAAGTCAATGGGAGAAATATTAAATAACTATTGAGTTTTAGGTGGGATAAAGTTTATTTTTGTTTTATAATACTTTATATTATCTGTTATAGTTTTTTTATATTTTTTTGTTATAATGTTAGAGTTTTGAATTGTTTTTAAACAAATGCTAGTAACTAACGAAAGTCAAGAGAGTAATAAATTTCAACTGTTTCCAAACAAAACAACAGCAAACAATTCGATACGATACAACTTAACAAAAAAATAAATGTGTGAAAAATATTGAATCTAAAAAAATAAAACAACAACAAATGTAAAGTTTAAAACAGACAAACGAAAGTAAAAAACTTATTTAAATATGAATTAAAATTGAGATCGATCACAAAGTAGGTAGGTATGGAGTCATAAATGAAAGTCCACTCTTAATATTTTAAACAAAGATTTAAATTTATACAAAAACTCAAATTAAAAATTAGCATATTTTGCTTATTATCTAAAAATTCTTTAAATTGAATAAAGAACACTTAAAACCAAAGAAATAAGCAAAATTTACGAAAAATTATAATGATTTAAACCGAAAATTGCATAATTCGTTGGTTTGGTTTTAAATGGTTTCTTTTGCAAACTTTTGTAAAGTTTTGTTTTTTTTTTTTTACAAACAATTCCGTTTATTTCATTTCAACTCTTTTTTTCTCTCCTTCTCTCTTATTTTTTCATCTGTATTTTTTGTTAAACTTCTTTTAAATTTTATTTTACAAGGGCATTTACTTTTTTTATTACACTTTTTTTCTGTTTTGAATTCTTTTTCATTTATAATTTATGTTTAATAAAAAAACAAGCTTTTTACTGATTTAAATAATTATATGCAGCAGTATTTTACAATTTTTTTCCTTTATTATTTGTATTTTTAGGGGGTTTCTCTTCTTGTTTATACACAAAAATTATTAGGTATTTTTTTTTATTTTTTATTATTTCCAATAATGTTCACTTTTTTTCAGTTGAATTCGGTTTATTGTTGTTGTTTGTTTTTCAAAACGATTTTTTTTTTAATATTAATTTTTGATTGAAATGGGGGGGGGTTTCAAGTTTATCCGCTTTTGTTTTTAGTTGTAGAGTTGAGACAACTCATCCGTTTGAAACCCGTGCCGAAACTGTGCTCAAATCGTATGTACAATATCGTTATTAACCTGTTGGCAACAGCTATTAAGCAGTATTTTTTTTTTGTCTTTGTTGTTTTATTAGCTGTTGTGGTAGTAGTAGTTGTTGTTATTGTTGTTTTCGGTTTAGTACAGCTCTAAATGAGCATAAAGATCTTGGCTTAAATGCATTTGTTTTGTTGGCCGTTAATACATTGTATGTGTCTCCCTCTTTGGCATACCAACGAACTTTTAGTTTTAACTGAGAGTGTTTTTGGATGCAGTATGGGTGTGTGGGTGTGTTTGTGTTTAAACATCTGTTTGGCCAGCTGATTTGTTGTGTTTATTAAACTGTTCTCATTTGTTTAATGTAGTATACTTTTAGGCTGTAATTATAGTGAATACATTGAGAACTTAGTGGACGGTGTAAAATTTAGTATATATTGCCGACATTTTTATTAAGCAGCACTAATCAATTGTTCAACCACGAAAAAAGTAGAGGTAATTATAATATACATAAAAAAGTCGAAAAATTTACGAAAAATACTGATATATCCAGTGAGTGGCAATACAATGGTAATAACTATTTTCAAAACAATATTCCGTAATTTCAGTTTTCAAAAGCATAACTTTTAACCAAATTTAAACTAGACATTTTATTTTTATTTTGTTTGAACGTTTATTATATTAATATTATTCCTGGCTTTAATGTCTAGGCCTTACAATAAGTAATTAAATCTTATAACTAAACAATTATTGTTCTCTCAGTGGAGAATCATATTTGATAAAAATGATATCAAAATATTTTAAAGTAATATGTTCAAATAATCTTTACAAAGTATTTCGTTAAAACCGGTTAACCGTCTTAAAAAAAAACGGCTTGTCTAAAATCCGAAAAGTTAAAGAAAACCGAAAGCGGTCGGTCTTACAAAGATGAAAAAACCGGTTGACCGGTTTTCGGTTTTGGATACTCTAGTAAGTAGCCTTGCGAACGGGTTCGGATGATGATGTAATTTTAACAAATAAGCTTCACGAGTTTTTCTAAATTCGTTCTTAACCAATGGCGCAACTAAGTCTCTGTGGATGTTCTCATTTCTTATGTACCATGGTTCTACGAATTTTGGATTGTGCCCTCTGTATGAGATCTATACTGATATTGCTTGCTGTTCCCCATAGTTGGATTCCGTATGTTCAAATTGGTTTTAAGACTGTCTTATACAATATGAATTCGCAGTTAGGGCTTAATTTCGATTCATGGTGGATTTGCCAGTGTAAATTAGAAATTTTTAGTTTCATGTGGAGCCGCTTGGTTTCTATGTGCCGACGCCAAGTAAGACTAAAATGAATGCCAAGTTATGTAACGTGATCAGACTGTGGAGTGTCACTGGTGGACAACTTCCTCTCCTAAGTGAAAACGTTATGTGTTTGCTTTTGATTTCATTTACTTGTATTCTCCAATTTCCTAACCACGTCTCTTCTACGTGCCTGAGATAATTATCAAGGTTTCTAAATGCTACATTTAAGTCCACATGAGAACTAAGTGTCGTCTGCAAAGGTGGTAATGGTTAATTCTTCGGACTCGGGCAAATCAGAGGTGTATAATAGGTACAGGGTTGGTCCTAGAACACATCCCTGAGGTACACCAGCATTGATCGCATAAGCGCCGCATTTTATTCTAAACAAGCGATCCGATATGTAAGAATCTAGTATTTTGTGTGTACTAGAAGGTAGTAGGCATTTAATCTTGTGTATTAGACCTTTATGCCAAACCTTATCAAAAGGCTGGGCAACATCCAGAAATATTGCCGAACAGTACTTTTTTTTAATTTTCGTATCTCTCCAGTTAGGCGGTTAACTTGCTCAATTGTTCCGTGTTGCTTACGGAATCCGAATTGATGATCTGGGATAATGTTTTGACTATTTAAGAATGTTAGAATTTTCCCTTGGATTATTCTCTCAAATAGTTTAGACAAACAAGGCAATAAGCTAATAGGTCTGTAGGATGATTCCAATGTCAAATCCTTTCCTTTGGGTATCATTATAATTTGGGAGATTTTCCAATCATTCGGAAAAACTCCTAGAGAAAAGATCGCATTGAATAATGCTGCACAGTGGGGCAGAATTAAAATTTTTTGAAAATAAATCTGGCATTTCTAAATCGGGATAAAATTTGACATGCCCATGCGAAATTTTTAAATTTCCAATTTCAAAGATTTGAATATTTTTGGATAGGTCTTGAAAAAACATGCTAGTGTGTGCTATTTATCTCTTATAATTTCCGAGTTATAGGCATTTTAAAATTGAACTTTTAAAATTTTGCCATACCTTGGTCCACTTTTTTTAAAATATAGGGCTTAATTTTGAACCGAATGGACTCGAATTTCTTTTGTTAGTTAGACAACTAAATTACCAATAACATACAAAAGATTCCAAAGCAATATCAATTATGGATCCAAAAATAAAATTTGGCAGTTTTTTGTACGAAAAGTTGACTAAACTCTTTTTTTTATTAAAAAAAAACTTTTTTTAAGAACATATAACAATTTTATGTGTTTACGTAAGGTATCTTTATGGAGAACATTTTGGTATAAAAGACATGTCTTGTTTTTCGAATATGTCGGCCCTACGCCCTTCGGCATTTGACCTATTTTTTATCAAAATTTAAACTTTGGGCCACATTTTCTAAAATCCCAAAGCTGCGATTAGAAAACGGAAAACAGCTTTGGAATCCCTGATGTGTTCCCTATTTATCCAAAAAGTATTTTCCCAGCCCTGAAGGAAATATAGACCCTATGAGCATAATTGTAACAAATACAATTTTTTGGATTTTAGCTCCAATTTTTAGGAATTGTGGGATTTCCTTTGACCTCATGGCAAGTTTTTTTACACCCTGTTATTTAGAATGATAAGTATAAAAAAATTTGAAAATTTCATTGAGTTTTGTTAATAAATAAAGATTTTATTACATTTTATATATTTATTTAGTCTCTAAAACTAAAATTTGCATCAACATTTTAATAGGATTGCAAATATTGGGAACAATTTGATCCACATTTATTCCGAACTAGATGAGATAAGTTTAGACAAGATAATTTTTGGTCTTACAAAAAAAATTTCAAGTCAATATCTCAATCGGATTCAAAAATATGCCACTTTAAATCTCCGTCCTTCAAAAATATTGCCGCTGAGAAATTCCAGATTTATTTCCAAAAAATGTTGATTCTGCCCCACTATGCACCAGTGTGGCATCATCAAACCGCACCAAACGGTGTATTTTTCTGGATATGCGACAATTTTGTTTATCATTAAACCCGTTAGATAAAATTGAACCTCATCTTGAACACAATTTTGCAATGAAACAGTTGTCTATAAGTTACGCGAATCGATGACTGATTTTCAAAGTAGTTCAAGTCAATCTATTCATGATGATGCCAGAGTATACTGAAAACTTAAGTTGTCTTAAGTTTGGCGGACACAATATTATAGTGTACTATGAAGGGAATTGGATACAGATCCATTTTAAACTATGTTATGTATCCATACAATGAAGTAAATATGACCTTAGTTTGGAGATTACAGCTCGACAATGGTCCCAAACACATATCTAGAATTGTAAGCAATTGGTTTCAATTCAATGAGGTACGTTTTATGAAGTGCCATGCAAAATCGCCAGATCTCAATCCCACAAGGAACCTATGGAAAATTGTAGATCGCTAAATACAAAGCTAGTTAGCTTTATTAGACTACTGTAATTGTGTAGAATGTAATAAAAAACAAGAGATATCCAATGAAATACTGAGTCACTAAAACGGCCAGATAATTTTTGTAAAAATGGAACCTAAGTTTAAAATGATCGACTTTAAAATTTTACGGTAAGTAGATAACATTTTATATTTAAGTTCGAAAACGTATTTGAAGTGAAAAAAATTAAAAAGTTTGATTTAAAAACGAAATAGTAAATGCCATAGAGAATTGACATAGAGCGGAAACTATCATGTCAAAGACCTAACTTAGCCCAGCAGTTAAGCATATAGTCAATGTATCCCTTATAGACAGTAATCGTAACAAATGTCTTATCACTTGGCTGACTCCAATTTATATATTTTGGTCATTTGGGACGTATGTGCTCTTTGTAGTGCAGAGATTAGACAACTGGTTACTTTATATATCCCAGGTAATCTAGCGTGGAGACAATTGTCTCTTAAGTGTCTCTAAGTAATCTGGAGTGTAGTCACTTTAAACGTGTTGTGTGATAATTCGTTCAAACTGGTTTTATACAAATTGGTTTGATATAATTCTTATACAGTTAATTTTTATTTTAGCTTAAGTATACTGATATCCCATGTAACATAGCATGAAGTCAATAGTCATTTTAGTGTCTCTTAGTAACCTATAGTGAAGTCACTTTAAACGTTTATTTTGCGCTACACTTTAGAAAGTAGTTATTTAACCCACCAGAAGCAATCCATTGACGAGTTGTCGAAGAAGGGTTTTATTACAAGCTATTGTTTATTGGTCTGCTTATGATATGTCTTTTAGCTGACTTTTAGCACTCGGACATGTTAAAATAACTAGTTATATAGCTGATTAAGTTACCAGTTAGGTAGCTTGTAAGGTAACTGCCGTTTTTTAACCAGTATGTGAATCCAATGTGTTGACTTCTTTGGACCAGCTATTAGACAGTCTCATTGTAGTCAATAAGGGTCAATTGACCCCCTACTTAGGACAAGCACGTGTTAAAATAACTAGTCACGTAGCTATTGAAGTATTTTTGCTTAAGTATACTGATATCCCATGTAATATAGCATGAAGTCAATAGTCACTCTAGTGGCTCTTAGTAACCTATAGAGAGGTCACTTTAAACGTTTATTTTGCGCTACACTTTAGAAAGTAGTTATTTAACCCACCAGAAGCAATCCATTGACGAGTTGTCGAAGAAGGGTTTTATTACAAGCTATTGTTTATTGGTCTGCTTATGATATGTCTTTTAGCTGACTTTTAGCACTCGGACATGTTAAAATAACTAGTTATATAGCTGATTAAGTTACCAGTTAGGTAGCTTGTAAGGTAACTGCCGTTTTTTAACCAGTATGTGAATCCAATGTGTTGACTTCTTTGGACCAGCTATTAGACAGTCTCATTGTAGTCAATAAGGGTCAATTGACCCCCTACTTAGGACAAGCACGTGTTAAAATAACTAGTCACGTAGCTATTGAACTAACTAGTTCCCACCCTAAATGATGGTTAAAATCACTAGTTCGGGAGTGTCTCCTAGAACTGCTGGGTGATGTCTATATAAAACTAACACAAGCCCATCTCCTGATGCCTTACGTTGCGCTAAACTACCCAAATGATTATAAATATGTACTAAAGTTCTTTGAACATTATATCCATTGAAGTCTTACCTCTATTAGTATTTTCTGTAGACTGAATTGCTGCGTTAAACTTTGATTCAATTTGAAATTTAAAATTAATCACAGCTAAAAATTATCAGCAAATAATATGAAGTTTTATGAAAAATTCGCTTGAACCAATTAAACACAGTCTAACGAGATAAAACATTAGCAAATCATTAAAAACCTATCTACCAAATCTATTTCGCCGTTCTTATCCAAAGAAAACCGGAACATTATTATACAACTAAATTAAAAACTTACCGAATGTAAACAAAACGTGATAAAATTTAATAAAACATAAAGACAACTGCAGAAACAGCTAAAAACCCAACAACCTACAACAATCAATATGATTTTGATGTATAAAGACAAATTTGAAACAAAACTTTTCTTTAATACAACACGACAAAGCCACATACCAAGATCAAACAGCAGCAGAGAGACAACCAACAATGTGGCAAACATGTAAAATTTTAGTTTATTTTACAACGATCATTGTTAGTTCAAACAGTAAATCGATTGAAAAGATTCAGCAAGAGAATATAGAAATATTAACGGAGAGTTTTGCTCAAGGATGGAAGGCTTTTTGTAAGTTTAAAAAACTCTTAGCAATAAACAATTATTTATAAAATTTTTTAAACATATGTTAGGTGAAGCTCCCGTAGATGAGGGTGTCATGTCTTTGTTTGATGGCATTAATCCCAGTGATACCACCATACATGTTTTGACTTTGAACAATCAAAGTGTGGAGTTGCCCATACGTGCTTTGTCGGAGTTAAGGGATTTTGATATAAATCCCAAACGCAAGACATTGCTATATGTCAATGGTTTCTATGCGGCTGATAGTTATTTTAGCATACAATCGCATTTACACATGCTGCAGTCCAGAAGACGTGAACTCAATGTTATTATAGTGAACTTTGCCAAGGATATACAGCAGCTGTACTATGCTCTAAGACATCATCTTTCATTGCAGGGTTATTTTGTTTCAAAAATCTTGGCTGTTTTAACCGAGAATGGCATAGATCCTAAGGATATTACAGTGGCAGGTCATTCGGTGGGTGCCAATGTGGCAGCTTTGGGTATTTCCACTTACTCTGAGGAATACTTCAACAACTACAAGCAGATTTCACACATAGGACAACTCATTGCCATAGATCCTTGTTCGTATATCTGTGACTCAAGTGATTTGTATGTACGTCGCAATGTCTCCTCTCGCGTGGTGGTCATACATGGCGAAGGTAATGTCTTTGGTGTACGCAGTCCTATGGGCACCATAGACATCTATCCCAATGGCATAGGCTACTATCCTAAGAGGCGTCTTCAGCCAGGCTGTGAAACATCTATATGCAGCCATATGTATCCGTTCCTGTTGTTTATGGAAGCCTTGGTTGAGGAAGTTCGCATACCCGCGGTGAAATGTGAAAGTTGGTTACAGTTTAGAGAACAAAATTGTGATTATACGAATACTTTGGATATGGGAGTTACTTATCCAGAAACAGCTAGAGGTTTATACTTTTGTGTTACACAACCTTATCCGCCGTTTACTTTGAGGGAGCAGGGTTTGAAGTATATAGGTCGAAGTAAAAGGAAATAAGCTGAAGGATTTTTTGTTAAAAGGAAAATTTTTGTAAATATTTAGATTTCTATGTATGTTATCGTTATGAAAACCAAGTGTCAAACGTTAAGAAAATGGGTTTAGTGTAATGTAATAAAATTTATTTATGATGATTGTTAGTTTGTTTTATTTAAATGAAAAACTTGAAAGTATCCATAAATACTATGAAAACAAATAAATAGTTTCAGAACGAAGTTAATGGATATTTCTCAAAAATCTTAAATTTAGTCTTAACCCACAAGCTTTAAAAAGCTAAAAAAAGTTGTGGACTAATTATTTTTAAGGTAATTATGACCCAATAAACATAGAAAAGCCATCAGAAACTAATTTGCAAATTAAGTTTAGGAACCAAGTGCAAAAAGGTGAAGAGTGCCTCAGGGCATTGTTGCCGGTTTAGGTGTAAAAAAACAGTAAGGTGTAAACATTAATTATATTATACGATTTTATTGAAAAACTAATGAAAACAAGTAAGAGAGCTATATTTTTTTAAATATTTTTAGGTAAACAAAATTAATTTTTTTGTTTTCAAAATTGTTATTCAAAATTTAAAAAAAAAAAAATTTTCAAATTGTTTTTCAAAATTTAAATTTTTTTTTTTTCAAAATTGTTTTAATTTTTTTTTTAAATTTTAAAAATTTTTTTTTTTTTAATTTTTCAGTGAAAAAAAATTTTTTGTGGAAAAAAAAATTCAGGTTAAAAAATAATTTTCCCGATTTTGAGCCATAGTAGTTCCAAATTACTATAGCCTTATATAAATCGTTGCAATGGACTTTGAAATATCTATCATTAGATATCCATATTGTCTATATTAATGACTTAGTAATCCAGATATAGATCAAAAATAGGCCAAAAATCGAAGTTGTCCCGGTTTTTCCCTTATATCTCAGCCATTTGTGGACTGATTTTCTCGATTTTGAATAGCGACTGAGCCGGAAGAATTTCCCTTATATATTGATACATCAATTATGTTTGTAAGTTATTTGGGGGCTACATAAAGTTGATTTCAACATACAGACGGACATCGCTGTATATAACGATCCAGAATATATATAGTTTCTTGTTTGACTAATCAGATTGGAAAGTGGTCGATAATGTCATAACGGACTTCATTAACTGATGTTTTGCTTGTGGAGTACCACAACTGATCATGAGTCAGGATAATTTAATCTGTCTGCGGTCTCTATCTGCCATTCCTATCACTTTTTTTATATAACAAAAAAGTAAAAAAACTATACAATATAATACGCCGATAAATTTAGCCGCAACACGCAAAAGTGCCCTAAGGCACCCCTTAGTTTTTGCGTTCTCAACACACTTTTTGTCCAGTGTTTAACATTTACAAATTCATAGAGTGAAAGAAGAATATCTTACCTTTAAAAAAAAAAATATTTCAATAAATTGGGCGACTAAAAGTTAGTAAAACTTTGATTTAAAACAAATATCACACAAAATTTCACGTGCTAAAATTATGACATCACATACAAACAGCTGACAGAACAAAAATGCATTGCGATCTTCGAGGGAAATATTAACTCATAAATCTCAATAAAGTCACCGTTAAATTTAAAAAAAAAAATATAATTACTTTTTGAGATAATTGGTGTTTTGTAATGCATGACTTGAGGCACTCTTTTTCTAAATCAGAAAACTAAAAATACTCAGAAACAATACTGGATCTTACAGATTAATTATGCAATTATGACTTAAAAATACGCGAGTTTTTAAAATGTTTAGCTTTTATATTGAAACATTTGTACAATTTTCAAAGTATGGGCCATGTTGCCTATCTTTCTAGCAACATATTGTTAATGTTCTTTGTAATGTTCAAATTTAAATATACAAGACAGTTGATGTTAACTCTTACAGCGCCAATGATGAACGCAACCTCTACCACTATTTATACACACGCCATCTTTCGTGAATCTTCGACAATGCTCTTAACGGACAAACTAGTACATTCGAATTCTAGAGCTTTCGATGTTAATGTTAGCAGTTTAAACATTTAGTGTTGCCATACTTATAAACAATGCTAATAACCGCATGCTATCAACATTGTTGATAAGTAGAAGATTCTACTGATGGACGTGTTTATAAACATGATGAATGCTGCAGACAGTCGTTACAGACCGTTAAATTCAAATCGCTATTGCAAATTCGTAACAATATGGATTGCGAGCCAAAAGAACTGCTCATCTTTTGAGGCCAAGAACGATTCAAGCCAATATCGGATACTCTGTTCCAAAGTGAAGCGTTTCCCAGAGAGAGCGTTCTGTATCGTTCAAAAAAAAATAGTAGTCGGACGGGACAAGGTCGGATGAGGCAACACTTTCCAACCACTCCATTCTAAATAGTTTTTAACAGGTATTGCAACATGATGGAATATTACGGTTTCATGTCTGGCCGTATATTCTGTGTGTGTTTCGCTTTAACTAATCAGTTGCGTTTGGTACTGGTTTCCTGTGATGGTCTGGCCAGATTTCAGCAGCTCCTAATAGATAGGACACTTTTCCTCCCATCAAATACAGAGAATTACCTTAGCGCCATGGATATTTGGCTGTTTTGTCGATTCGGTTGGTTGGCTGGGCTTCACAAACAATTTCTTACGCATCAAGTTATTGTAATGAATCCATTTTTCATTTGGTGTTTCTAGATCTCTCGACTTCAATTCCAATATATTAAATATGCACGTTATATCTGAAGTCTCACGCTAAATAGAAAGGGAAGTCAGTTGATGCCCCATATGATTTACAGAAAGATCACTCGAGTGATCCCATTTTTGTTATACGAGGAGTCTTATATGGCATTGTTAGTATATGAGATCCAACTTGATAAGCTCTCTTAGATTTTAGAATTAGAGCTCAGGATGCTAAGTTATTAGAGTGTGGGAAGTGAATTGACTGTAAACCCAACCAAAATGGAACTTGTGCTATTTTCGGGCAGGTACTTACTAGTTTCCTTCCTTTAGTTCAGACTGGGTTGGACGATAATGGACAGACTGTCTCGGATGGTGCCCAATACTTAGACATCATTCTACATAGTCATTTATACTAGAATTTTAATCTACAGGCATAAGCCTGGAAGGTAATGACTGCAATATGTTCGTGCAATTGGGTCATATGAACGACTTGTGGAATCACACATGTAATGTCAACTGGCAACATGAAACTTGTAAAAATTGCATTATAATACGGTGAATCAGTATGATGGAAGTCATTGGATACATCTAAAAATTGATCCTATATCAACATTGTCCTATGTACAGGGTTTCCCAACAACAGGTGTTATTTTGGTATTCAAAGAAAAATTTAATTTTTTTAGATAAATGATCGGATGTTTATTTCATAATAAAGAAGAAGGTATGCCGTTAATAATAAAAAACAACATCAGCCAAATGGCCACCACGACCACGCTTACAGCACCATATCTTTTTCATCAAATTTTCCATAAACAAATCGCAAAGTGTCTGCCCTATGTCCTCGATAGCCTCACGAATTCTATCTTTGAGGTCTTGAATCGATGCTGGGCTGTTGGCGTAGAGCTTATCTTTCACTTGGCCCCAAAGGAAGAAGTCGCAAGGTGTTAAATCAAATGATCTTGATGGCCAATTGTGATCACCTCTTCGAGAGATAACTGGATCCGGAAACTTTTTCCGTAAAAGAGCAATGGTTTCGTTGCTTGTGTGGCACGTAGCGCCGTCTTATTGAAACTAAACGTTGTCCAGATCAATAATTCAACTCCGACCATGAGAAATCATTAATCATCTCCCGATAGCGCACCCATTCACCTTAACGGTTGATCCAACTTGATTTTCGAAAAAGTAAGGTCCAATGACCCCGCTGGACCAGTTCTCAGTTGTTCTTGAGCGATGAGCACGGGTTTTATTCTTCACATCACTAACTTGTCCCAACAGCTCGAATTTTTCCACCAATTTCTGTATTGCGGTCCGACAAGGTGCTTCACGACGACCCAAAAATGCTTTAGTTTTGCGAACTGTGACTGCAAGATTTTCACCATTTTTGTAGTGAATTTAAATAATTTCAATGCATTGTTGAAGCGTGTGTCGATCCATTTTTAGTAATGGCTTAGTTTCTTCTTGTCAAATGTCAAAGAATAAAAGCTTCAAAAGTGACAGCTACCGAAATACCGGGTGATTCAAAATAACACCTCGTGTTGGAAAACCCTTTAGTATTATAATTATAATTTCTGGTGCCATGAAAATCACGCGTACTGGTAGATCCACTAGTTAAAAAGCTTTCGCTGAATAATGGCGAGTAAGCTGAACGTAACTAGAGTCAGGAACGATCAACTGTCTTTCGATTCTAGTAAAGAACGGGACTTGTGGAGGAACTCTTCTCGCTACTGCAGAATGTATACGTATTCATGAATGGCTCTAAAATTAGATAATGTATCGGTGATTTAGTCTACGTTAAGGAATTTAGGATCAGAATGCCTTTCAGTAATAGTATATTTCAGGCCGTGTTATAGGCAATAAATACAGTAGCAAACTGGCTGGAGTATAACGTGATATATTGTTACGTTTTAACTTTTTTAAAACGTTGGTTTATTTCCGTTAAATAAACCGGATACTATTGATTGCGAATAACAAGTAGTTTCAGTTGTTTAAAATTGTACTGCAACAACAGTTCAAATAGTCACGCAGAAATTCACACACACTTTATAATGTACAAGACAGTTGATGTTAACTCTTACAGCGCCTATGATCAACTCACTCCCGACTGCAATCTCTGCCACTATTTATACACACGCCATCTTTCGGGAATCTTCTACAATGCTCTTAACGGACAAACTAGTATGTTCGAATTCTAGAGCTTTCGATGTCAATGTTAGCAGTTTAACATTTAATATTGCCATACTTATAAACAATGCTAATAACAGCATGCTATCAACATTGTTGAGAAGTAGAAGCTTCTCGTGATGGACGTGTTTATAAACATGATGAATGCTGCAGGCAATCGTTACAGACCGTTAAATTCAAATCGCTATTGCAAAATCGTAACAATATGATAGTAGCATCTGTTTATTTACTGAGTATCAAGCTGCGATCTAGCTCATCGTTTGTGTAAAAATTCCGAACATCCAAAAACAGATGGAGAAACTTTAAAAAGCCGCGTTCATTTTGGGTAAGGCATGGGATCATCACTCACCATTGTATTGCTGATAATCTGGCGTAAAGATAGTCTAGGTTTCAGGCAAGAATATAGTATTTGTGGAATCCCACTAACAGAATGCAAACGGGACATTTCTCTATTTGATTTGGAACAAACTAAATTTTTAAGTGATTCGAGTGAATCCTTATAGCCGAGTTTGGATTGGACTTGTACATCGCTCTTACTACGATGACAATCATTGCAGGTAGACAAAATGGTAGATGGTAGACATCTACTTGGACTGCCATCAAAATATATCTGCAGAAGCTCTCATGACGTTCAAGAGGAACTCTGGAATAATTGTCTACATATGTTTAAGGGAAGATGATTCTTTGGGAGTTAGTCTGAAATTGCAGACCTTTATCTGGGAAGATTAAATTCTTTTATGCTTCCGCTGATATCAGAAGTGTAAGAGAGAGATCTCTCTCATCTGATTCTCATGTTCCCTCCATTCCACTATATTTCCAATAATATACTTATGTACCACAATACCAATTTCTTTGAATAACAATTTCAATATTTGCATTATTTTTACGTACATATGTGCTATCATTTTATTAATTTTTAGTGCATATTCTTGGAAATAAAGACATTCTTAATATGTTTTCTTTATTTTTTGTTAATACAATACTTTAACGTTACATGCAATTGAATTGTTGTAATTGTTATTTTGTTTTGTTTAATTTTTATTTTATATAAAGAAAATTTAGCTAATGAAACACATTAAACCGAGACATTAATTAATAAGAATTTATCTCTAAGACTCGGCAATTGATTCAAACAATTTGCTAATGAGGTAGTAACGGTTGAGTTATAGTACATTTAATTTTTTTTATCCCTTTTACTAAACGACAATTTTCTAATAAGACAAACATAAAAAATCTTATATCTTCAATAATTTGTTTAATGAAAAAAAATTTAAAACAAAAAATGTATTAATTTGTTGGTTAAATTAAAAGAAAAAATCATAAAATTTATTTGTTTTCAATGATAAAAACTCTTAAATTAAATTGAGAAAATAATAATAATACACAGAAAACTTAAGTAAATCAAAATTACAAATAATAATAAAAATTAAAACTTAAAAATATGTATTTATATACCTTAAAGAACATTTCAGATACAGTTTCATTTGTATACTCATGTAAATAAATCTTTGAGTTGTATTTGTGATTTTTGTTTCTAATTTACTAAAAGGTTTAAGGGTTGGATTTGTGATTAACTTAGAATTTAAGACCGGCTTGTACTTCAGACATAATGTTGGCTGACTTTTGCAATTGATCGATTTCGGTTTGGGTCAAGATTTGCTTGACAACATGGGTAACACCGTTGGCGTTCAATACACAGGGTAGAGAAAGGAAAACATCTTTATCAATGCCATGTTCACCCTAAAAGAAGAGGAAACAAAAATAAAATATTATTAAATATGTTAATATAAAATAAGTTAAAGTTTAATTACTAACCATAACAGAGGTAGAAACAGCCACAATGGCGCTAGTATTTCTCAAGATAGCAGAAGTCAAAGAAGCAGTACTGAGACCAATAGCCCAGGAGGTATAACCCTTTAGCTTAATGACTTCATAGGCTGAATCGACAACTTGCTTATGGACCTCATTCCATTTCTCGGGATCTTCGCTGGAGCCAATGTTGGGGTTCAATTCACGCAAGCGCACACCAGCAATATTAACGCCAGACCATACGGGCACGGAGCTATCACCATGCTCACCAATAATCCAGCCGTGGCAAGAGGTGGGCGCAACACCCAAACGTTGAGACATCAAGAAACGGAAACGAGACGAATCCAAATTGGTGCCACTGCCAATGACACGGTTCTTGGGCAAACCAGACAATTTCCAGGCAACATAGGTCATGATATCCACAGGATTGGAGACCATCAAAAGAATGGTATCGGGACTGTTTTCAACCAATCTAGGAATGATGTGCTTCAAAATGTCAGTGTTACGTTGTACCAACGACAAACGAGACTCGCCCTCCTTTTGTCTGACGCCAGCGGTGACAATGCACAATCGGGAGTTGGCCGAATCGGCATAGTCTGTACTGGCGGTGATCTTGGGATTCTTCAAGAAGTTGGAACCATGTTGCAAATCCATCATCTCACCCATCAACTTATCTTTGCACACATCCATCAGACAGATTTCGCTGGAGACATTTTGGGCTAAAATACTGAAAGCGCAAGCCATACCGACTTGACCGATACCAACAATGGTTACCTTGTTGCCACCCGAGGGCAAGACTTCGGCAACTTGGTTCATGAGATTATTCTTAACGGTGGACATTTTTATTTTAGGCTAAAAGAGAGTAGAAAATGAAAGGAGATTTATTAGTTTTATTAGTTAGAAAAGGTTTTAATATATATATTTATTACAAACTACAGGAGGGTTAGACAATAATAATTTAACAATTAGAGCAGTGGTGGATCTAGGGGGGAGGTGAAAAAGGAAAAATGTCAAATAAATTTTAATTTATTTTTTTTTAGCCCCCAAATGGTTGGCCTGGAACCGTGCCTGAATTGGAGTGATCATTTGTTTATGAATTCAATCCCCATAAAATGATTTTATTTTTATCAATTAAGAAAAGAAAACTATTAAATTATTAATAATATTTCAGCGAACTTTGTATCCAAATAAACAGCATCACGTGTGTTCCATTTATTTTGAATATTTTGTTTTTTCTAACAAATGACAGCCAAAAATAAAGATTTTTCAAAATAGATATTTTATGAGGGTTTTTGGAATGGAAAAGAACACAAGGAGGGGTGTTTGTATAACAGCAAAGTTTAGTTTGTATTAATGTTAAAATAACCTTCAGCAAGGTTAATTTAATGGAATTCTGTAGACTACTACTAATAATACCAGCAGCAAAACAGCACACAGAAAAACAAACACAAAACAATATATGTATATAAAAAAAAAAATAAACTTTAACGCATAGATACACAAATACCCCTGCAAAGAACACGCATTCAATAGATAAAATATTTTTCAAAAAAATAATATTAAATGGAGAGCAGACCAAAATGACAAATTTTTATTAAATGATTTTAAAAGATTGTTAAATTAAAGATACATCAATTAAAAAAAATAAAAAACATATTAAAAATAAAGAAAAACAATAGGAATTGATTTCACTTTGAAAAAATTTAAGTATAAATTGATTTTCAAAAAATTTTGATTGAAATATTTTCAATATATTGAGTTAAAAATGTCTTTATAAGACCAAGTACCAAAGTATTTATTATTTACTATTGTTTTATTATGATTAATTGTTATTTTATATTTAATTATGAACTCGTGTCTTTTTTATTTAAAAATAAATGAATCATTATTTTTGTATTTATTTTTATAAAAAAATTCTTATTCTTAATAACTATGCACTAATTACTATTAATAATACTAATACTTTTATGTTTTTTATAGCAATAAATAGTTTATTGTTAATAAACTACCACAACAAATTATCGCCAATCCCTGTAGATTAAAATATGCAACTAACAATATTGTTAATACTCTTATTAAACTACTTCGATGACATTTTATCTTATCAAGGCATTTCAAAAAACAATGTTTGTATTTGCAAAATATAAAGAAACAAGGTACGAGTACTAATTTACTAGGGGTACTTCAATTTTATTAAAGTTGAGTACTTTAATTGTAAGTTTTTACTATGACCTTGCAGCAAAGTCAAAGTCTAAATCAAATATTTTTTTTTTTTATGAACCAGGAAAACAGCTGGTTTTTGAATATATTCCTGGGTTTCAACACTAAAAGCGCATGACTGCTACGAAAGTAAAATTTTTTTGAGGTTTTTTTGTTCAATTTTCTTTTGCCACAAGGTTATAGTAAGGTGAATAAACCTTTTTAAAGTTGCGGCGTATTTCTTTGATTTCAGGGAAGTAAAGTTTTTGGTAAAAATAATATAGAAGAAGAAGAAGTGGTAAGGAAAGAAGAAAAGTAAAGAAGCTGAAATGTGATGGAATTTTTAAGCAGCTTTCAAAGAAATTTCTTTGTTGTTTTAGGGCGAAAGAAATAACAATGAATTGAAATTGTTTTTTTATAGAAATCGTCTTGTTTTTACTGAATGTTTTTAACAAGTATATATATGAAAAAAACATGTTACTGCTTGACTTTGTTATATACATACATTTGATGAAATGTCAGCAGGACTAAATAATATAGATTTGTTCTATATAACTACACTTCCACTCGTAGACGAATAGTATCCTCTGTGAAAAGAATATATGATTCAGAACTATTTGGTATTACTGATATTTGGCCCAATATATGAAAAATTTGGAAAGTTTCATAGCCAACTAGATATGATTGGGGGATTCACATGGTCTGCTATTAGGTCATATTGTCATAATGTAATAATATATTATGATAGTTCAAACAAAAAAAGTGTTATCTTATTACTTCAGAACTTTTTTGTTTGAAACACAACAAACATTTGTTTAAACTATCATAACATATAAGAACATTTTGACAATATGACATGACCTAACAGCAGACCGTGTGAATCCCCCAATTATGTTGAAAATGTTTGAGAAGGAATTTGTTAATTGTTTAGCATGACCAGAGGATTTAAAAAAGTAGTTTGTTTAGTACTTAAAATTAATTTTTGCTGATTTTTTATCTAAATTCATATAAAAACAAGTAAGAGAGCTGTATTCGGCTGTGCCGAATCTTATATACCCTTCACCAAATTATACCTTAAAATAAAATTTAAAATTTTTTTTTCTTTAAATTTTTTTTCAATTTTTTAAAAAAAAAAATTTTTAATTTATTAGTGAAAAAAATTTATGAATGTTTTTTCTCATAAAAAATTCGGGTTAAAAAATATTTTTCCCGATTTTGACCCATTGTAGGTCCAACTTTTTATAGCCTTATATACATCCATATTGTCTATATTTATGACTTAGTAATCGAGAAATAGATAAAAAAATAGGCCAAAAATAGAGGTTGTCTCGGATTTTTGCTCATATCTCCGTTATTTATGGACGGATTTTGCTGATTTTAAATAGGAAACTTTTGGAAAGCATGTCTGACAGAATTATTGAGGATTTGGATCCCGAAGATATATGGGCTCTTCAGAAAATTGATTTCAACAGACAGACAGACGGACATGGCTAAATCGACTCCGCTGTCTATAAGGATTCAGAATATATATACTTTATAGGATCGGAAAATTATATTGTGGAAATTACAAACCTTCTCACGAAGGTGAAGGTTATAAAAACTGGATATTATTGCCGGAATTTGTTATATACTTTTTGATCAGGTTTCATAATAAGTGTTACTAAGAAACTACGATATTTTAGTACTATTTTATTTGGTTGAAATTTAGCTAAATATATGACAAAGCTAGATTAACTCCTAATCAACAAGAATAAGTTTCAAATGTGTATATTAAAGGCTTTTTTTAGGCAACTTTATATCGGGAGCACAGGAGCGTGTTAAACCATACACCACAAGATTTTTAATGCGGCTCAATATCTTGATTAATACTTAATAGAATGACCTTTTTGGTGGTGGGCGTGGCAAATCTTATTTTCGATATTGAAGTAGATGTTTCAATGCAGCTTCATATTCTTCTTAATACTTATTAGAAATATATTTGGTCAATTCACAAGCTCTCTTATCATGTCATATTGTCATAATGTCCTAATATTTCACAATTGTTTTTATTACTTTTCAAGCTAAAAATGTCCTGAAATAATACAACTTTCTATGCTATGTTTTTTGTGTTATCATAACGAACCAGCAGAGACCAACGCCGAATGCCTAAGAGTCGTTTAAGCCGAGCCGCTGAGTTGTGTTATATTAGGACATTATGACAATATGACTGATAAGAGGCCTTGTGAATTGACTAATTATATTTTTGAAACGATTGTTTGTATTTCACTAAAGATTTTGCTACAAATTTTAATTTCGATGACAAAAATTAAAAAATGTTTTAAATTTGAAAAAAAGTTATTTGAAAAACTGAAATATTTTTCAAATAAAAAAAAAACATATAGCATGAATTTATGTTTCATTTTTAAAGGAGAATACTATTGATATAAAGTTGTATTAGTTGTATTACTATAATTCAATTGCTTGACTTTAATTCAAGGCTTGAATTGCACTTGCTTTCTCGCGGTAGGGGTGAGTGTAAAGAAGGTTCTTGAAATGAAAACAAAAGTCGACATTTTCTATAATAATTTATGAAAATGTTTAAACTTGTACAATACAAATTAAATTATGTGTATGAAGGCTTTAAATCATTAAATTAAAAGTTAAATCAGTTTTTGAAGAATCTGGTATTATCGGGTTTTTTAAGATAGTCGACTTTTAGAAATCGATTGTTCGACTTTTTTCCCATCAAAAAGACGATTTATAATTCATGGTGTACTGGTGGCTTTGACAACTTAAATCTTCTCTGACCTGATTAAATATTTTAAAACATATTCTATATGAACCTAGAAAACCTTAAATATGTCAGTGAATAGACAATATATTTGCTTCTTTAGATTAAATCTAATGGGCTGAATTATTATAAAAATAAACGCTTAAGTTTCCCATTTGTGCAAATTTGAGCGATTTGTTTTGATAGAACTGTCAAATTAAATTATTAAATAAAAACAAACGATGTAAACCATAGTCTGGACGATTTTGCTTATGTTCTTAATGTTGGATAATATTTTCGATACACAATGCTAAAGCTACGTATACACGGTTGTCAGAAACATGCTCAGAAAATGGTTAACACAACCATGAAAACTTATGTTGAAAAATATGGTTGTTAACCATTTATTGAACATTTTCTGACAACTTTGTAAGAATATGACAACCGTGTATACGTAGCTTAATTATTCATCATTCTGTTCCAAAGACACTCAACTTTCAATAGATTTTAAATTTCTAATTAATAAAAGTAAACAAAAGCAGCTGATTCATCAAAGGCACAATAAATGCGTGTTAACGTTTGCGAGTCTAAATTGTCACGGACATATATTAAGGCTGTGTTAGCCGACCGTTGATGGAATAAAACCATTCTTCGACAACTCACCAATGGATTGCTTCTGATGGGTAAAATAACTACTTTCTAAAGTGCAGTACAAAATAAACGTTTAAAGTGACTTCACTATAGGTTACTAAGAGACCCTTCATGCTATATTACATGGGATATCAGTATACTAAAGCAAAAATTAACTGTATGAGAATTATATCAACACAATTTGTATAAAACCAGTTTGAACGAATTATCACACAACACGTTTAAAGTGACTACACTCCAGTTTACTTAGAGACACTTAAGTGACAATTGTCTTCACGCTAGATTACCTGGGATGTATAAAGTAACCAATTGTCTAATCTGACGATTACTGTCTATAAGGGATACATTGACTACTTGCTTAACTGCTGGGTTATTACTATAACTGCTCTAACTACTTCACACACAACAAAAACGATCAGCTGTTCCGTGTCGTTAAGGATACATTACATTACCGTTGGCTAACCCAGCCTTTAGAGTTGTGCGAATGAATTTCCTGTACATATTGCACAGTACTCGAGACATTTAAAATTTTACATGAGGACCCTTATTCTGTTTGGAGATACATTTTTCAATTTCGAAGAGGACGCTACACTCAGTAGACTGATTAGTTAAAAACATTTGAGACCCATTCAGATAACAATTTATATCTTCCTTAGAAATGATGACATGTCACCAAATTGGTGACATGTCTCTGAAGTATGAAACGTAGTTGAACTGAATTAAGCGCAACGAAAACTTCAAATGTTTTCACTGAATGATCAGATTTATAGGTTTAAATTTAATTATTATAAAAAAATTTTATTACTAGAGGTATTTGTGTTGAGAATTTAGACTAAAATGTTAAATTCTAATTAGTTCTTAAAAAGAAACAAAATAAGTAGTTCAAAATCAATGAAAATTTAAAAAAAAATACTTATTTCAATCACCCAAATAACAGAAACTTTTAAGAGTGCCTTAAGGGAGTTAATTTATACTGGGAAGGGAACTAGAAGTAAAAGTCATATTAAAGTGACCTTTTATGCGAGAGCCGCTCCCAAAGGACCAGTCCCATAACTAGTTCTGTGTCAAATCCCAATTTGTAATTGTTTTATGAAATCAAAATATGAAATTTTGATTTTGAAATAATAGTAAATCCCAAATGAATGTAAACTTAAAATAACTGATTTTTAAAGTTAAAAATACTGTATGTCTTGGTGCTTATAAGTATAAAACTTTTGTAATCAGAACTCTGAATTGTATTAGCGATTCATAATATGGGTGGTACAATGTTGTCGCTTGAAAATATTGCGGTTATTTTCATTGTGGAATATGGGTAATTCCCTGAAAAAATTCCCCTTTGTATTAAGGTTTTTTTTCGCATTATTATTAGTTTTATTAAAGTTGAAACTGAACATGTCACGACCAGAAACCTTCTTCAAGGTCAGATTAAGCCACAAAAAAGTACTTGTAATAAATGAAAAATAAATCTCCATATGGAATACACATTTTTTTTGTTATTAAAACCCAGACCATACAATTTAGTCCTTAATACAGCCTTGATAAGCTTTTGGTAAAAGCTTAAAAAAACAATTAAAAGTTTTATAAAAATATGACGAACACGGTTTACTAAATAATCCAGTAGATTATAACGAAAAAAGTGTATGTATGTATACTAATTCCCAGAATTGTCGTTACTTTTAAAAATTCAAAAAAAGAAAATCACATGAAACGCTTGACAGACTTTAATAAAATTAAATAAAAATTGCTTAACATTTAATTGTATTAAACACAAATGTATATATGTCTTTGTTAGCCGGGGTTTTGACACAGTTTTTTTTTATTTAAAACATTTACTTTTTATTTAAAAATAACAAAAACACTATTAAATTTGTATATCTTTTTTGTAAACTTAAATGACATCACTTTTTGTATAGCAAATAATAGGTACAAAACAAAAGATAAAATCACATCAAATTAAATTTATTAAAGTCTCTCTCTAATTATTTTTTAATTATAAAATTGTTTAAATATATATATTTTTTTTTCATAAAACTCACTTTTTGTTTAAGTTTAGTTCCAAAAATTTATATTTAGTTATTTTAAAGGAGAACGTCTGTTCTGTTAGCCGTTTGACAACGTACTGTCGTTTGTAGTTTTGTTAAATCCAAAAGGAAAATTGTGGTGAAATACTGTTGTAGCACAAGTATATTTATTGTATTTTTATTTTTTTATTAATATGTATTTTGCTGCTTCTTTGCTGGAAGTAAGTAAACTTTGTTGATTGTTCGTTTACACTCTCACTCACTAACTTTTTGTTAATTTGAAATTATGCCGGTTTTGCCGTTATTTATATACAACAAATGAACAAAATCATCATCATCCTCCTCGTATACTTTCTTAGTGGTGGTTTTTTTCTTCTCTCTTGCTCAGTACCCCCACTGCTCCACCGTACTACGAACACTCGTCAGCTGCTTTTGCTGCTACTGAGAGTGCGGCAAACGCCAGCGTCACTGTCACTAGTATGATGACGAAATTTATTTAGAATTGAATGAAAATTGTTTTGCCGTACAAATGAGTTTTGTTGTTGAAATTTTTGTTAGTGGTTGGTTTTGATGACTGGGTTGTTTGGCATTCTAACGTACTCGTCGTCGTTTAATGCATTCAGTTAACGCACGTTTTTGGATATTTGCTGTTGATGTTGTTGTTGGTAATATTCTTCTGTTTTTTTTGGAATCCATTACTCTATGCGGCGTTCCAAGGTGACCTTTATGTCTGTGTGTTTCATTCGTGTTGAGAAATTGTTGTGTGTGATATTGAGAGTCAGCAGAGGAGGTCTTCTTTTACAAGTTGAGAGGAGAAACTTTAACAAAATAAAAACATCATAAAAATTGTCTATACATTTTATTCAAGTTTGTATTCGATTGTCTGTTCGTGTTTGGCTTGGTAGTAAATCAAAGAAATTTTGAAAGTCAAATACAATATCTATACACATATCTATTGGATATTTGTTGAAGTTACTTCGTCATATCAAAATAAGGAAGCAAATATTGAAGATAGGTATAAAACATTCATTTAAAGGAACAAAAAGTTTAATTATGAGAATAACTAAGAAATTAGAACAGAACTAGAACAGTATTAGAACAGAACTAGAACAGAACTAGAACAGAACTAGAACAGAACTAGAACAGAACTAGAACAGAACTAGAACAGAACTAGAACAGAACTAGAACAGAACTAGAACAGAACTAGAACAGAACTAGAACAGAACTAGAACAGAACTAGAACAGAACTAGAACAGAACTAGAACAGAACTAGAACAGAACTAGAACAGAACTAGAACAGAACTAGAACAGAACTAGAATAGAACTAGAATAGAACTAGAACAGAACTAGAACTAGAACTAGAACAGAACTAGAACAGAACTAGAACAGAACTAGAATAGAACTAGAACAGAACTAGAACAGAACTAGAACTAGAACAGAACTAGAACAGAACTAGAACTAGAACAGAACTAGAACAGAACTAGAACAGAACTAGAACAGAACTAGAACAGAACTAGAACAGAACTAGAACACAACTAGAACAGAACTAGAACTAGAATAGAACTAGAACAGAACTAGAACAGAACTAGAACAGAACTAGAACAGAACTAGAACAGAACCAGAACAGAACTAGAACAGAACTAGAACATAACTAGAACATAACTAGAACAGAACTAGAACAGAACTAGAACAGAACTAGAACACAACTAGAACAGAACTAGAACAGAACTAGAAAAGAACTAGAACAGAACTAGAACAGAACTAGAACAGAACTAGAACAGAACTAGAACTAGAACAGAACTAGAACAGAACTAGAACAGAACTAGAACAGAACTAGAACAGAACTAGAACAGAACTAGAACAGAACTAGAACAGAACTAGAACAGAACTAGAACAGAACTAGAACAGAACTAGAACAGAACTAGAACAGAACTAGAACAGAACTAGAACAGAACTAGAACAGAACTAGAACAGAACTAGAACAGAACTAGAACAGAACTAGAACAGAACTAGAACAGAACTAGAACAGAACTAGAACAGAACTAGAACTAGAACTAGAACAGAACTAGAACAGAACTAGAACAGAACTAGAACAGAACTAGAACAGAACTAGAACAGAACTAGAACAGAACTAGAACAGAACTAGAACTAGAACAGAACTAGAACAGAACTAGAACAGAACTAGAACAGAACTAGAACGAACTAGAATAGAACTAGAATAGAACTAGAACAGAACTAGAACTAGAACAGAACTAGAACAGAACTAGAACAGAACTAGAACAGAACTAGAACAGAACTAGAATAGAACTAGAACAGAACTAGAACAGAACTAGAACAGAACTAGAACAGAACTAGAACAGAACTAGAACAGAACTAGAACAGAACTAGAACAGAACTAGAACAGAACTAGAACAGAACTAGAACAGAACTAGAACAGAACTAGAACAGAACTAGAACAGAACTAGAACAGAACTAGAACAGAACTAGAACAGAACTAGAATAGAACTAGAACAGAACTAGAACAGAACTGGAACAGAACTAGAACAGAACTAGAACAGAACTAGAACAGAACTAGAAGAGAACTAGAACTAGAACAGAACTAGAACAGAACTAGAACAGAACTAGGACTAGAACAGAACTAGAACAGAGCTAGGACTAGAACAGAACTAGGACTAGAACAGAACTAGGACTAGAACAGAACTAGAACAGAACTAGAACAGAACTAGAACAGAACTAGAACAGAACTAGAACTGAACTAGAACTGAACTAGAACTGAACTAGAACTGAACTAGAACTGAACTAGAACTGAACTAGAACTGAACTAGAACTGAACTAGAACTGAACTAGAACTGAACTAGAACTGAACTAGAACTGAACTAGAACTGAACTAGAACTGAACTAGAACTGAACTAGAACTAGAACTGAACTAGAACTGAACTAGAACTGAACTAGAACTGAACTAGAACTGAACTAGAACTTAACTAGAACTGAACTAGAACTGAACTAGAACTGAACTAGAACTGAACTAGAACTGAACTAGAACTGAACTAGAACTGAACTAGAACTGAACTAGAACTGAACTAGAACTGAACTAGAACTGAACTAGAACTGAACTAGAACTGAACTAGAACTAGAACTGAACTAGAACTTAACTAGAACTGAACTAGAACTGAACTAGAACTGAACTTGAACTGAACTAGAACTGAACTAGAACTGAACTAGAACTGAACTAGAACTGAACTAGAACTGAACTAGAACTGAACTGAACTAGAACTGAACTAGAACAGAACTAGAACAGAACTAGAACAGAACTAGAACAGAACTAGAACAGAACTAGAACAGAACTAGAACAGAACTAGAACAGAACTAGAACAGAACTAGAACAGAACTAGAACTCAAGTCGAATTGAAGTAGAAAGTAAAATTCAGTAAAGGTTTTCTCCTCCGCCGTGTATCGAAACCCGGTTTTGCTGCATTGTCGGTCGAAAAAGTTGTCTGAAGTATTTCATAATATATCTGCAGTAAAATAAATCTTTACTGGGCGATGCCTTTGCCGTATTTGTAAGCATTAATAAAGACATTGGATTTTATATTCTTAAAGGAATTCTGTATCAAATCTGACAGATTTTATGTTTTGTCCTTATATTTCAATTTCAAAAGTAGGTACTTAGTAAGTTATTGATTTGGGGGTTTAGTTCGTTTTCAATTTCATAATTAGGGACTTTTTATTTCAGATTTTTTAAAATTAATGCAATTAGTAAATGTGCCGTATCTTAGTATGAACATTTTGCAGATATTTATTATTCCCTATGTTCATAGATAGATCATTATCTAGTCGATAGTGCTTATAACAATTTTAATATAAATTTGACTTTCATTTGAATTCTACCTACAGAATTTTTTTTTATATTGATTTTTTATATGTGGAATATTAGTAAGAGATAAAAAAAAAATATACAAATAATGTATTCAAGTGCTTTCATGCTAAATTTAATACAAATCAATATTTTATCTGTGATCATTGACTGAAACATTTAATTTCTTGCGTGAATCGCATGTGATTCACGGTAATGTCAGGTCTATAAACATACTTGTATCATGAGAGTATCTTTTCGCTTATATTTTTTTATTATTTTCAAAACTTTTAAAAGTATTGCGTAAAGTCTTAAATATTAAACATTTATATTGGTAATACAGACATAGAAAGGGGACAAAGAAGGTCATTAACATTAGCGTATATTTATTTTTAAATTGTATGAATGGTTAAATAAAAGCAAGATAATAAAAATTCATGGGAATAGTAAAGTTGCTATAATGCTAAAAATATAACATTGCATTATTCGGAAGATTATCTCCGAAATTAACAAACAAATTTTTGGGGATCAGGTTCGTGTTTTCAGCTGTCTATGCAAATTCACCTTCTGTATAAAATCTTAAGCTCTCTTATAATATTTTTCGTTATATTAATGATAAAATTATTCGTAACCCAATTACTTATTTTTGCACCGTACTTTCAGTGTAGCATTTAAACCATTAAAAAACATTTTATTTAAAACTAAAGTTTTTAAGAGTTCATTGGATCTTGTCGGATTTTCTTTTGTTTATACCATTTATTTCTTCTTATTTGTTTTTTTTTTTTTGTTTACATGAAATTAAAGCCAATGGTAAACAATAATACAATAAAATAAAATGAAATTCACCTCAAATGATCATTGAGTAAGTAAACAGAGAGCAAATATTTTTAAACTACTCAGCAAAATAAACGAAATTTACAAAAATTTTATAAGAAACAACAAATTGCTGATATCGAAAAATTGGGTCTGCCCCCAGGGCTCTGCAGCGAAAAGACGACTGAATAGTTTGTGTGTAAAAAAAATTTAAAGGCAAAGTCGAAAAACGTGCAAAAATCAACGTTGCACTAACCAGCAGTTAAGCAAGTAGTCAATGTACCCCTTATAGACAGTAATTGTCACTAATGTCTGCTCACTTGTGTGCTCTTTGTAGTGCAGAGAGAAGTCAATTGATTACTTTGGTAACCATGTAATCTAGTGTGAACATAATTGTCACTAAAGTGTCTCTAAGTAATCTACAGTGTAGTCACTTTAAACATTCATTTTGTACTGCATTTTTTTGTGAGTAATTCGTATAAACTGGTTTTACACAAATTGTGCTGATTTAATTCTCATATAGTTTAATTACTTTATGCTTAAGTGTACTGACATCCCATGTAACCTAGTGTGAACACAATTGCCACTTAAGTGTCTCTAAGTAATCTAGAATGTAGTCACTTTAAACGTTTATTTGTACTACACTCTAAAAAGTAGTTGAAAGGAGAGTTGTCGGAGGTAGGTTTGTTCACAAGCAATCGGTTATTGGACTGTCTATGTGATGTCTTTTTAACTGACTATTTAAGGTCAATTAGTATCCGTACTTGTTAAAATATCTAGTTATGTAGCTGACCAAGTAACCAGTTAGGTAGCTAGTACAGTAACAGACTCTATGTAATCGGTATGTGAATCCAATGCGTTGACTACTATGGACCAGCTAAAAGGGTCAATTGACCCCCCGCTTAGGACATGTTAGTGTTAGAAAACCTATTCACCTAGCTAGTTATGTAACTAGTTGTCACTGTAAATAATAGGTAAAAAACTAGTTCGGGACAGTCTCCAAAAACTGCTGGGTAAAGACAAGTAATGTATGTAGCTTTAAAAATATCTTAAACACAATGATGACGCATTGCTAATTCTATTTAAATTTAAAATACAAACACACTGAGTGCTTTTGTCTGATGTTTGAATATATCGAATATGTGAAATTCAGGTAACAATATTTATGCACACAATCGTTAGTAAATGATAAATATTTAAATATGAAATGTAACGGTCACCTTTGTAATTATAAAATGTTCATGTTTCTATTTACTGCATAACAATAAAAATTTTATATTTGTGACCAGTCACAATTACGACGTCAGGCGATGTCAGCAATTTATAAAGCTTACGGGGAAGTTTTAAATGAATTGTTTGAATTATCAGTAAAAAAATGTCTTAAAAGTTTTAAAATTAAAAAAAATATTTATTGGTGAAACATAGCACAATGAATACTTTTTTATAATCGTTTGACTTTTAATCTAAACAATGTATTATTAATATTTTATTAGAAATTAATTAACTGGTTTAAAAAGTATTATCTTTAGAAGACTATCTACCTCATATACTTTATAAGTTTGTCGTCATCACTTAGTGATAAACCCGAATAATTTTAAATTTGTCAAGTAATATATTTTTAGTCTTTAGTATAATCTTGGTATATTAATTTTGTCAATCAGTTGGTAACATATTAAAAGATAATATTCTGGTGCTTTCTAAAATTCAAAGAATTCAATCTTTATTTTTCATGCAAACTAACTGAAAGAAAATCGAAACGGTTTTAATTTAGATTTCAATAAACGGAAAAATGGAAAACAAAAATTAAAATTTTCATAATTTATTGTAATATTATTTATAGAAGCATCGGTAATTGTAGATTTCTAGGAAACGGTATTTTAGCTGTAACGGTAGGAGCAACTTTAGCCTACCATAAAAAATATTTAAAAACGTTTTTTAGGGAAAAACTTGTTTGTAATAAAACGGGTTCTTTAGTGTAATTAATGTTTTTAGTGAAATAACTGCAATTGCCGTTACCACTAAAATAATTTTACCGATATAATCGTAAATACCGATACCTATATTCTATAAATAATTTTAATTATAAAAAAATATAAATTTTGATTTCAATAATAAAGTCAAATCTACAAAAATTTTTCTATAATAATAATTAAGACATAATTTAATTCAGTGTAATATTAATAATTAATAAAAATATCGCACCGACATATCAGAAAATACCGTTACAGCTAAGCTACCGTTACCGCTACATTTTAACCGCATTGATTCGTTAGCCTTGTTATACCCTTCATCTTCGTGAGAAGGGTATATATAAATATGTCATTCCGTTTGTAATTTCCACAATATAATTTTCCGACCCTATAAAGTATATATATTCTGAATCCTTATAGATAGAGGAGTCGATTTAGCCATGTCCGTCTGTCTGTTGAAATCAATTTTCTGAAGACCCCAGATATCTTCGGTATCCAAATATTTAATAATTCTGTCAGACATGCTTTCGAGAAGTTTCCTATTTAAAATCAGCAAAATCCGTCCATAAATAACGGAGATATGAGCAAAAATCCGAGACAACCTCTGAAAATTTCATCAAAAAAAGACAATTTATTGCATGCTTTGACAAAAAAGCAACAAAACCTAAGTTTAGATGTGTGTTGGTTATTGCTTTGCGTATTTTGGTTTTATACCATTCACCATGAGTGGCAAGGGTATATATAAAGTGAGAGTTGTTTATAATGAGTTCTCATATTCAGCAACTCTATCATACCGCAGCAGTTCTAGGAGACAGTCCCGAACTAGTGATTTTACTCATAATTTAGGATGGGAACTAGTTACTTCAATAGCTACGTGACTAGTTATTTTAACACGGGCATGTCCTAAGCAGGGGGTCAATTGACCATTGTTGACTACAATGAGACTGTCTAATAGCTGGTCCAAAGTAGTTAACGCATTGGATTTACATACTGGTTAAATAACATCAGTTACCTTACTAGCTACTTAACTGGTGACTTGATCAGCTACATAACTAGTTATTTTAACATGTACGAGTGCTAATTAACCTCAAATAGTCAGCTAAAAGACATATCATAAGCAGTTCAATAAACGATAGCTTGTAAACAAACCTTTCTTCGACAACTCTCCAATGTATTGCTTCTGGTGGGTAAAATAACTACTTTCTAAAGTGCAGTACAAAAAAAAAAAGTTTAAAGTGACTTCACTTTAGGTTACTAAGAGACACTAAAGTGACTATTGACTTCATGCTTGTTACATGAGATATCAGTATACTTAAGCAAAAATAAAAATTAACTGTATGAGAATTATATCAACACAATTTATATAAAACCAGTTTGAACGAATTACTTACAAAACGTTTAAAGTGACTACACTCCAGATTACTTAGAGACACTTAAGTGACAATTGTCTCTATGCTAGATTACCTGGGATGTATAAAGTAACCAATTGTCTTATCTCTACACTACAAAGAGCACATACGTCTCAAATGACCAAAATATATAAATTGGAGTCAGCCAAGTGATATAAGGGATACATTGACTACTTGCTTAACTGCTGGGACGTAAACACCACACACACACCCTACAACAACATTCTACAATGTGGAATGTGGAATGAGATGAAATGAATAAGAATTATAAATCAAACACACACATGCATAATTTGTATGTATTTGAGTGCGTTTCGTTTATTTTCATTTTTGTTGTTGTTATTTTTTCAACATACAATTGTGCAAATAATTGTTGTGTTAATTTGATTAGTTATCAGTGAGCACTCACCGTGTGAATATGATTATCGGATGTTTCGCAATTGCATCTGGTATGATATTATGATTTTTTCTTGTTGTTGTTGCTATATGCAGAGTTTTGTATGGGTAAAGACAATCTACGTAAATTGTATACTTTGGTGAAGGGTATATAAGATTCGGCACAGCCGAATTTAGCTCTGTTACTTGTTTATCTATATCTCATAAATATATGGATATCTAATGATAGATATTTCAAAGTCCATTGCAACGATGTTTATAAGGCTATAGTAAGTTGGACATACAATGGGTCAAAATCGGGAAAAGTATTTTTTAACCTGAATTTTTTTTCACAAATAAAAAAAAAAAATTATTAAAAAAAAATTTTTATTAAAAATTGGAAAAAACTTTTGAAAAACAATTTCGAAAAAAAAAAAATTTTAATTTTATTTAGTTGTTAGTGTAAAAATGGTTTTTAGTAGCAAAAGAATAGGTTTTTAGTGTTTTGAATGAAAAAATTAATTTTACTTAAAAAAAGTTACTTTGTTAAGAATAAGAACTATTTTTAGTGAAAAAATGTGAAAAACGGTTTTTATTGAAAATCGGTTTACGGGTTTTTAATAAAAAAAAAAATATTTTGTAACTAAAAAAACTTTTTTAAGTAAAAATAACTAGTTTTTAGAGGATATATTCTAGAAATACCATTACCGCTAAGCTACCGTTACCGAAATAATCCAAATTAACGTTACCGTTACTTTTTAACAGTTATGATTCGGTAGCATTCTTGCTTTTTGTAGTAAAAGAAATAGTTTTTGTTAAAAACTATTTTTAGTGAAAAAAATTTGAAAAACGGTTTTTATTGAAAAAAAGTTTTTTTTTGTGAAAATCGGTTTTTAGTAAAAACTCAGATTTTGATGGGTTTTTATTGAAAAAAGAATTTTTTAATAATAAAAACTAGTTTTTAGTGAAAAAACGAATTCGGTTTTTTAAGGAAAAAAATTGGGGTTTTGGGGGATATATTCTAGAAAGAATTTGTTGTATTTTAGGTTGGCGCCTCAGACTCAGTTTCATCATACTTAGACATATTGGTCTATTATGGTAACACTGGAGGATTTTCCCCGTAGCCTCTTTATAAAGATCAGCAGTCATTAAGATCATTCATTCGTTTGCCCGCTAACACGAAACAGATTCATAATACTGTTGAACTCTCTTCGTCTTGTGTTTACCTCCGCAGTTCCGAAACAATCACTGTATGGGGCAGAGATACCACCTCGTCATTATGTCCTATGTTCCTATGTCCAAGTTTTAAGTGAATACTTAAAAGCTGATTCAATATATTTAAAAGATATGGCAAGCTTTAGGTAGTGTCCTGTGCCCCCGTACTCAATTAAACTTTATGTTAAACTGCTAAGCCATTTAGTTAAGATATAAGCGGCAATGTATTTCAGTTCTCGAGTATATCAAGGCTGAAGTGGCAGTTCAACTTTCAGATTAGACATTCACGGAAGTTGTGCAGACCTCCTTTAATCCCAGCTATTCCACAATTGTCATCTTGATATATGGATATTGAAAACCCTGGAGTATATCCCATTACCTACACGATTACGGAGCTTGCACTCTGTTCCTTCGATCGTCATCTAGTGCGACCACCATTCTTTATTCAAACTCCCCTCACCAAAAGTCATTGTCGAACCACATACAAGAATTTCTTTTGTTTGCAAACGCTTCAATTCTGTTTTCCTCTCACAGATTTTCACTTTCGATAGCAAACTTGTAATTCCCCACATTTAGCTGTATAAAATTATACATATTGACATTTTGTTTGCTAATGAGCTTTTAACATGCTGTTTGCTGCTGCTCTCGTTGTTTGTTTTATAGTAAGTGAATTTATTTTGTGGCTATTTTTAACTTGAGTATTTAGAAACTGAAACCGCAAAATTTGTAATTTATTTTTATACATTTTTCTCTTTAAACGACGCGTCATAATGTTGAAAGACAGGCATTTTCACGTGAGCATTAAATTAAACAGTCATAATTCAATTCAATTTGATTTTATTTTCAATTAAAATTTTACCGTTGTCAACAGGTGTGTGGGTTTGTTTAAAAATAAAGAGAGGAAGGAGGTGGTAGGGTATATTTTAATGATTTATTAAAATTTTAAGTAAAGACATGTAAGAGAACTGTATTCGGCTGTGCCGAATCTTATATACCCTAGAGCAAATTATACTTTAAAATACAAATTTGAAATATTTTTAGGTAAACAAAACTTATTATTTTTTTTTTTTTTAATTTTTTAGTGTAAAAAATTTTTGTTTTCAAAATTTCTGTTTTAATTTTTTTTAAATTTTTAAAATTGTTTTTAATTTTAAATAGCAACTGAACCTGGTCTATAGCGGATATATTGATGTATGAATCATGTATGTAAGTTGTTTGGGTGCTACGGAAAGTTGATTTCAACATACAGACGGACATGGCTATATCGACTCCGCTATCTATAACGATCCAGAATATATATTCTTTGTGGGGTCGCAAATGAAAAATGTAGAAATTGCAAACGGAGTGACAAACATATGTATATACCATTGCCACTCATGGTTGGTGATTCTGTTCCATACCGTTGTCAACAGGTGTGTGATGATCAGAAAATATGATAGAAAATGTTCATAGTAAAAAATGGTGTAAAGGCATACGGATACACCTTAATAGTATTTTATGATAATTTTGTTCAATATTTTCCAATTTTTATCGATTAATTGCATTAAAATGGAAAAATTGAATGGAAAAATTCACAAAACTCAAAACCTTTTATTATTCAAATATTAATTATTATTATTAGTGCAGGGCACTTATAGTTCGTTTAGCTCCATTTAAAGAATTTTTTATAATAACCATTTTTTTTTGTCTATTGCTTCCGTTCCTTAACAGGTTATTAATTCTTTGAAATTCATTTATGGATGTTTCTTATTTCTTGTACCTATTTGTTTTATATCTTTGATGATGACGGTAATATTTTGTTAACATTTTTGTACATTTTGTTAGAGAAAGTTTGTTCTAATTGTATTTGTTTAGGCGATATAATGATGACTGACATGCACTGACTGTGTAGATTTTTATCAATAATTGTGTTAGAAAATATAAAAATGGTTACATACGAATTACCGAAATAAATGAAATGACCCCTATAATTTAATATTTTAAATGAAGGGAAGATGAAGTAAATACACAATATCTGATATTGCTACAGTATATTTTGAGTAAACTTAGCGTGTACTTACAATTGTTTTGAAAATGTACTATTTTTCACTTACAAAACAAGTAAGAGGGCTATATTCGGCTGTGTCGAATCTTATATACCCTTCAACAAATTATACTTAAAAATAAAATTTTTTAAAAATTAAAAAAAAAAAAAATTTTTTCGAAGTTTTTTAAGTTTTTTCCAATTTTTTTAAAAAAAATTTTTTAATTTAAAAATATATATTTTTTTTTAATTTATTAGTGAAAAAAATTGATGACAAAAAAATGTTTTTGTGAAAAAAAAAATTCGGGTTCAAAAAATATTTTTCCCGATTTTGATCCATTGTAGGTCCAACTTACTGTAGCCTTATATACATCGATGCAATGGACTTTGAAAAAATATCATTAGATATCCATATATTTGTGACTTAGTAATCGAGATATAGATCAAAAATAGGCCAAAAATAGAGGTTGTCTCGGATTTTTGCTCATATCTCCGTTATTTATGGACGGATTTGCTGATTTTAAATAGGAAACTTCTCGAAAGCATGTCTGACAGAATTATTGAAGATTTGGATCCCGAAGATATCTGGGATCTTCAGAAAATTGATTTCAGCAGACAGACAGACGGACATAGCTAAATCGACTCCGCTATCTATAAGGATCCAGAAAATAAGGTCGGAAAATGATATTGTGGAAATTACAAACGGAATGACAAATATATATGTATATACCCTTCTCACGAAGGTGCAGGGTATTCACTTTAAGATTGTTTTTTACCATATTGTTATTTCCCACCATTCTTTGAAGTGGCTGTGTATGTCTTGACTAGTTAGGTAAGAGTCTGTGCTATTAATATATAGGTTGCCACTACAAACCTCAAGGTGGCGCTTAAGGTTTAAGCTAACAAAATGGTGCTTGAACTGAATACACTGTTTTATCATATTTAGTCGGTAATAATGTTAATTTGAAATAAACAAAACCGTTTTTGTTTATAGTTGAGAAATTTAACGCATCATTAAATGTTTACAATATTTCAGTCTCACTCATAATGAATAGATTGATCAAAAAGTTCGTTATATCGTCGTAAATTTTAAAGATCTTGTTTATCTAATAATCTATTGTGATTTCCATTAATTTAGTTAAGGTTTTGTGGTATGTTAGAGGGGCAGGATCACTCATTAGGATCAAAATATCAATATGGATGATTAACATTCGTCAAAACGTTAGTAGATTGCAAATATCCATCCAAGTGACTACGTTATCTTTTGTCCACCTCATAGCTGTTGTAATTTACCAGTTCATATTTCGGTATATACAACAAATACATTAGGGTCACATTGTTGTTCCCATTAGCCTTTTGTTGGCAAAACATCTAGGAGAATTGTTTTACATAGCCTCAAAACAGGGATATTTAATGTTTTCACAAGCGGTATTTATAACCAAATTCATATCCCATGCTAGCTTAACTTCCAATGAGAGACACATTGACAACCTGTAGCTTTTTGATAAAGAGGCTGAATACTGTTGATCTAATTACGTATGGTTGCTTGGAAATTTCTGTATATTGTGTTATCGCTTGCATATATCGGCATCAAAAAGAAAATCCTGGCCGCTTCTGCCATTAAATTATATCTTCCTGGTATAGGCGCGGATCCCCAAAAGCGAAAAGTTTTTATATAAAAAAAGAAAAAGGTAGTACAAATTTTAATATTTTTTTTTATATATCGAGGGCTTATATTCAAAACCCTCTATCCTTGATTTTCACGAAAATGACTTTTTGGTGGTAAAATGTTCAGTAAAACAATCCTCATCTATGTTGTGAATTTCATAACAAACATATTTTTTTTTGCTGTTTTATTTGCATTTTTGTTATTTCTCTATGTTATACAATTAATTTTTTCCGAAAGCAAGACCCTCTATCTTTTCAAATAATTAATTTTCAAATATTTTTTGGAATAATTTCTTCTTGCAATTCATGTTTTCTTACTAATTTTTGCATGCTGAACATGAATTTTACATTTTTCAATCATTTATCAAAATAGCGAATGCCGATTCTGAATTGAATTACCATGAAAATATTTTATCTTTTTGTTTTTGTAAAATATAATGTCCATGGCATACAAATAAATGGTTTAAGTTGGAGTTTTCTTTTAAAAGTGTCTACTTTTAAAGTGTCATCTATTATTTTACGATAATTTACACCAATCAAACTCCAAAACAACTTAAAAAAGCAAAAAAAAAAACATGTTTTCTCTAACTTTTTGTTTAATATTGTTTATTGTTAATTTTTTTTTATCTAATGTTGTATTATTAGCCGTTATCTTAAATAAATCACGTTAAAAACTGGCATATGGCATAAATGAAATCAAAATAATTAAATTTCATTGAAATGCAAAATCCTCTATCTACAATTTTCATACATACACATTGAATATTTAGAGAAGAAAAAACCATCCCTCTAATGCAGAATTTTAAAAACCAATTATATGTGGGATTCAGTAGTTGCTTTGAAAAAATATTGTAGAATACCGAATTTTAATAACTCAAGTAAACGCGAAAAAAAAATAGTTTTTTGGCTCTCCTGAAAAGTTGTGTTTTTTAAGATAGAGGGTTTTGAATATAGGCCCTCGATATGTGGTAACGTCGCACAGTGGGGGATCTGAAAAAAAAGTGGAAATAAATCTGTAACTTCTAAACGAATAGCTCGATTTTAATAAAATTTCCCATGGCTATAGAGGATCCGATCCGATTTGAAAGATTTGTATATATATGGAATGTACTAGATGAGATCTACAAAAAACATTACTTTAGCCATATATTATCTCTTATAGTTTACGAGTTATTCGTTTTTGAAAAGTAAAATTTGCTAATAAAATTTGGTCTGCTATTTTGCTAATAACGGATCCAATTCTTTCCCGATTTTCTTGAAGTGTCTTTTTCTGAATTAACAACAAATTTGTTAATAACCTTAAGAAAGAAATGTTAAAAAATATTTACTGAGTCAAAAGTTATGTGCATTCAAACTTAAAAAAAATAAAAAAGTCGTTTTTCCGCCATTTTTTTCGAAAAAAGTAACTACATTAATTTTATCTCATCTAGTACATTCCATATATATACAAATCTTTCAAATCGGATCGCAAACAAAAATTTGGCATCATTTTTAATTTTTGATATACCCGAGGTGCCCCACTTTGGGGCATTGTGGCTCGGCCCCCCTCTTGGTTGTTTAAGCCCAAATTCAAAACATAAACTTATCAACACCTCCTCTATAGTCATGGGAAATTTTATTAAAATCGAGCTATTCGTTTAGAAGTTACAGATTTATTTCCACTTTTTTTTCAGATCCCCCACTGTGCGTCGTTGTCTGCTTTAAGACATCAATGCTTTCAATGTGATACTTATATAGTGGCAATGAGTGATCAGAAAATCTACTATTAAGTTGATCAATTTATTTTAATTTAAAATGGATTCATGGGCATTTACAGTTCTACTATCCAGCCTCAATAAGTGTAGTTCTACGTGCTCATGTAATACTCACTGCTACTATAACTCCTGGTAAAAAAGTAAACGTGAATACGTTTGTGCATAACATGTCTTTAAGAAATTGAGTCATTTACAAGGAATGACCCAATTATTCGTGGTTTAAGTGTCCGAGATTTTTCTATTAATCAAAACATTGCAAACTATGCTATGTCCTTAGTGTTAAATATTTAATCTAGAAACATGAGTTTTATTAACAGAGTCAAATATCTATTCCCAGATTTTTGGAATAATGCTAATAATATTACTAGGTACTAGTCTGCGCTTTGTTCATACTTACACTTTTAGAATCATGGTTATGTTACGCAATTCAAACAACTTTCCAACTAAAGGAAGCTTCTTATAAAGCTCGATTAATCAGTACTATCGTAGGATAGTACCAGTGTTAAATATTTGACCTCTTCATTCTCATATTACAGACAAAAATCTTTCTCCTAACCTAGCCTTTACACATGCAAGTAACAGTTCGAAAAATACGACACATTGATACTTTTGCACTAACACAATCACACATGCGTGTGTAAATTTGCACATGCATGAATGATTGTGTTAGTGCAAAAGTATGAATGTGTTGAGTTTTTCGAACTGTTACTTGCATGTGTAAACGTCCGGTAATTCCTTCATTGAAATCGGAATTTGCATGAGAATATATCAAATTATAGATCCAGTCGAGAAGATAATACAATCTTAAAAATACCAATTATGTTATATCGATACATTGTAAAGTCCGAAACTCGTCTTCTCTATCTCTACCAAATCCAGTGGAAGTCGGTGGAAGATTTAGTATGTAGCAGTGCTCAATTTGTAATATCGATCAGAGAACTCGGGTAGGATTATACAATAGCTGTTTCATACCTCGATGTTGTTAAAACTCATGAGTTGGAAGAAGAGACCTGCGCCGACTAAATTTCAAGGCGGCGGCGGTTGACTCCAAAAAATGTCGGCGGCGGCTCAAAGCCGGCTGTCAGCCGACAAAAGAATAATTACTCAAATTGTAAAAAATTAAAAATTTAAAAAGTGAAATTCTGAAAATTTTGTGATATTATAAGGAACTTTAATAAAAATCGGCGGCTAATTTTAAGCCGATTTAAGCCGCAAAAATTTCGGCAGCATCTCGGCTCAGCCGGTTTACAGCCGTTCGGCGCAGGTCTCTGGTTGGAAGTTAGGCGTACTAAACTTATACAAACAGATAATGAATAAAGTTCTATGTCAACAAATTTAAACATATCGACTAGAATGGCATGTGGGATTGGAATAAAATATCCGACGCAAATAATAGTCCACCATTTTCACTAATGTTTTCAGAAGAAGAAATACTTCAGTGTGAAAGGAAAACATCTTTCATGTCTTTTTTTAAAAATGTTCTATGCTCTTCAACACTGGCTCCAGTATTGGAATTACAATTGGTATTTTACTTCTGCCATATCCTGCGTGAAATGTGTAGCAATTGTTTGATCTAGTAATAGGGGGTAATAACTTGTTTATCCTTATAGGAACTAAAGGAATTAATATACTGTTACGAATGTGCAATAGCGATTTGAATTTAACGGTCTGCAACGACTGCCTGCAACATTCATCATGTTTATAAACATGTCCATTAGTAGAAGCTTCTACTTATCAACAATGTTGATAGCATGCTTTTTATTAGCATTGTTTGTAAGTATGGCAACACTAAATGTTTAAGCTGCTAACATTAACATCGAAAGCGCTAGAATTGGAATGTTCTAGTTGTCGGTTAAGACCATTGTAGAAGATTCACGATAGATGGCGCGTGTATAAATAGTGGCAGAGGTTGCAGTCGTGAGTTGAGTTGATCATTGGCGCTGTTAGAGTTAACATTAACTGTCTTGTACATTTAAGGTTGTGCATTATAAACTGTGTGTGCATTTCTGCGAATTGATAAACGTGTATAAAGACACTGAGTGACTATTTAGCCTGTTGTTGTTGTACATTTTAAATAAATAAAGAGTTGTTACAAATTTTAAACAACTAAACGGCTTGTATTTGCAATCAAAAGTATATTTATTGTTATCCATATTACAATTATTCTATGCCGACCCCTGAACTGGATCGAACGACGAACCAAACACTGGACAAATTCTATGTCGGTTCTCTTCCCTATAGATTATTTACCACCATAATTGGGGAGGAGGTCGGGACTACTTCACTTCCGTACTAATTTCTATTGATGATCTTATTTAGGTACTGGAATTTCATGTCTTTTCTCCCCTAAAACACCAGATGTTCCTCACTTAACCTTTAAAATCATTGCAATTGTACACCAAATATTTTCACCTAGAATTTCAATTTAATTCTCACAATGACAACATATTTATTAATGACACTTTCAATATTAATTAAAGATATTATTTAGAAAAAGGCTTGACTTGTTTAAAAAATGATTAATAATATTTATTTAATTGCATTGAATGGTAATAATTCATATAAGAACAAAATTACAATTTTAAAATGTCATTATGAGTCAACAACAAACCAACAAAATAAGTAGAACTTCTCTATTCATGCTTCTTAAAATGCTATGTATTTCGTATTAAGTCAATGATTTCATTAATCATTTGCCATCATCAAATAAAAAGCAATCTATCAATTAATCTTGAAAGATTAAACGTTGAAATACAGGTAGTAGATGAATTTTTCAGTTTTTCATTTTGCTTCCTCTCTACTTCATCATCATTTTCCAAACTTCTTAGTTTTATTGATAAAAAAAAAATTGAAATTAATTACACGCCATCAAAAAGTCAAGACAATTTACAAAGTTACTTCAGCTCTCGCTTGGTGTTCGCGTTTCTATGACTGGGGTAGAGTTTGTGTGTGGTCGTTTTTAAAAATTCTTGACAAACTTAAGTAGTTTGCTACTTTTGGGGGCCAAAATGTTCTTAATGGTTTATGGAATCAGGCTGTAGTTTGAGTTTTGTTTAATTTCTAACATCTGTATTAAGTAGTTTAATGATGTTAACTGACAAAACAGGAGTAGAAATTATTGAGAGATCTAATGGTTTGTAAAGCTCAGTTATTTTGGGGAAATACATTTATTTACCTATCCTCTATATACAAGGTGGCGCAAAAGTAATACTCCTATCAGAAAATACTATAAATTTTGCGATTGGCCCCTAATGTCAGTTCTGTTTTGACATTTGTGTAGTAAACACATGCGAAATACTGCTCCAGAACGCGGAATATTGCTGACTATTTATTTGACCAATAATCAATCGGTCGGTGACTTTGGCACAACGTGAATTTCGTAGCAGATTTCCTGGCCGTCCAACGCCTACTGGTGAAATACTGCGACGTTTAGCCGCTCGCCTCGAAGAGACTGGCACAACACGAGATGCTGCCAGGCGTGGCAGACCCCGGAGTAGCCGTTCTGCAGAGAATATTGCTGCTGTAGCCGAGGATGTCATGGAAGCGCCGTCTACATCGACCAGACGACGTGCCATGCAAATGGGTATCAGTCGACGGTCTTTACAGCGAAGATGTTTCCGTACAAAGTCCAAACGGTGCATCAGCTGTTAGCTGCTGACCGCCAATCGCGTCTAACATACGCTCAAGCTATCCTTAATCACCACCAAGAGGAAGCTGATTTTTCATCAAAAATAATGATGAGGCCCATTTCCATCTTAGCGGTTACGTAATTAAGCAAAATTTACGCTTCTGGGGCACTGAAAATCCGCGTGTAACCCACTAAGAGCCATTACACCCGTTCAAAGTCACTGTATGGTGTGCTGTTTTTGCTGCAGTAGTCATCGGACCTTTTTTCTTCGAAGACGTCGCGGGTCAAACGGTTACTGTGTATGGTGAGCGCTACAGAGCAATGAGTAACGAGTTCTTTCTGCCGCAACTTGATGAATTGGGATTGGAAAACATGTGGTTCCAACAAGACGGTGCAACGGCACACACTGCACGTGCCACAACCGATATGCTGAAGGATGCATTTCCCGGGCACCTAATCTCCCGTTTTGGCGATTTGCACTGGCCAGCAAGATCGCCTGATTTGACCGCTCCAGACTTCTTTTTGAGGGGCTTTTTGAAGTCGCGGGTTTATGTCAAAAAGCCTCAGATTCTTGCAGCTCTTAAAGACAATATCCGTCAAGAATGTGAGGACCTATCGCCGGAAGTTTTGGCCAAAGTGATGGAAAATGCCATAAAAAGGGCTCAAATGACAATCAACCATTTACATGACATCATATTCTCGACTTGATGTAAAAAAAATTAAAAGACCAAATAAAAATAATCCACAAGAAGAATCAAAGTTGTTCATATTTTTTTTGTAATTACAGCCAAAAAATATCGGAAGTTTACTTTTGCGCCACCTTGTATATAAAATAGTAACGTTACTGAGGGACTGACTGATTTAAGAAAGCCTGAAGCTATTTGTGGTGTAGGTTCCTCTCTCCTCATGGAGATCCACTAAGAAGAGACTTTGGAAGATTCTAGAGTTTAGAGGGTATTTGGTTTACATCACCTCCACATGAGACGACCATGCCCTCCAATCGCTCGTGCAAAATGTCCAATATGGCATGAGCTGTTTGGTACATAGCTCCGTCCTCCATGTCAAACCATGTCGTTTGTGTCCATCATTCAATTCAGGCCAAAAGAATTTGGCCAACTTCATTGCTTAAGATGATTTTTTGATTTTTGAAATTAGGGTCAGAATAGAACACCCTTTTTGATAAAACTATTTTATCATTTGCACGTGTTGTTGAATGCTATATCCGTCCATGGGGATTTGGCAAAAGAAACTGAAGAAATGACAGCCTATTTGACAGATATATCTTCAACAATGTGAGCGCTATCAACTGCAAAAGTTCGGAAGTCCCATTTCATTCACTCAATTTTTAATAAAATCCTTTCATCAACTTTTATTTACTAGAACTGGAGTATCGAAGCTAAGTTACCGGGTTAGCTAGTTATTGTATAAAGATGTTTGATTCCAGTTCATTTCCCGTTTTTATTCCTATTAGAAAATCTTCTTATTTATTATCTCCTTCCATACTTTCAAATCTTACTTATTTGCAAGACTAAAGAAGAGTCTTGATCATCATTTATAAAGCTTCTATCTCCCTGTATATAATAGAGTATCTCTAGACGATTTGAAATTCCTTAAGGATTGTTGATTGCATTTCATTCAAGATAATGAAAATGAAAGCTTTCGATTTTATACAGACGATATGGTTCCAATTTTCATTTAATTTCAACTCGTTTTGTAATTGCAACAGCAAGATAAAACTGATGATGATGTTGGCGATGACGATGACGACAACAATAATGTTGTTATTGCTGCTGCTGCCGCTGCTGTTATTATTATTGCTGTTGATGATGGCAATGATAAATTTGTATGTTTAACAAACAACTACCACATGTACTACTCGTATTACGTAATGGGCCACATAAAACAAAACTAGACCTACAAACAAACACTTGTTCACAATTTGCGCTTTGGAAAATGTGTTCAAAAAGATCTCTCGCATAAAAGCGAAATATATATACTAAATACTTACTTACATAGAAATGAAACGGGGTTATCATAAGGAAAACATCTTTTCATTAACTGTTTCATATTTGGCCATGTATGTACTTATGTGAATTTGCCGTAAACTAAATGAAAATAAAAAAAAAAAACGCATCTATGCGTGTTAAACACTCTATAAAAATGTTTAAATATCAACAACTTGTTCTATTTTATAAATGAAGAAAGGAAAACAAATGAATACACCAACCAAGCAACAAACAATTTAAGAAAAAGCTTACGAATAGTTACATTAATAGATAGATATGTGTATGGTGCTGCTGCTTGTTGGGATGCTTTTCAGCTAATAATAGCAGCACCTGTATTTATTTTTCTTAAGCAACCTAACCGCTCTTAACAGCCATTTAACGTGGCATTTCAGCAGAGGTCTTTTTCTTCTACTATGTTTTATCACTGTGAAAGGATCTGATTGTGAAACAGCTCTATAAAATAATCTAAGCTGTGTATGAAATGAATGACGTTAGCACGCACTAAAAATAACAAATGCCTTTTTCTAACTTCCTCATCCTCAATATTGAGAGCTTCTTGTATATACACATACATAGCTTCAAATGGCTTAAAGGGTTTTCTAAGTACTCGTATTCATAGTTTATATTGTTACATTGTCAAATATTTGCTGGATACGTGGCTGCATTTTAAAATTTACTAAACAATATTATTAAAAAATGGCTAATATCATTCAAGGAGATTTTACCAGCCGAAGAGTTATTATAGTACAAATGTCGGCACTCAGAGCCACCAGGTGCCGATTATTTACGTGTAAACAACACAAATGTAACCAAAAGAAACTTAAATCATATTAAATAGCTGTTCAGATTACAACACACATGAAAAAAGGAAATCCCCCTGTCCCAAAACTGAAATTTTCTATTACAACAAAGCAATAATCTTATAATCCTTATGCTATGTTCTCTATGACTGACCAGGGGCGGATCCAGCCCGAAAATTTTGTGTATAAACAAGTGAGAGAGCTATGTTCGGCTGTGCCGAATCTTATATAATCAAATTATACTTTAAATTAAAAAAAAAATGTTAAAAATTTATTCGAGAAAAAAATTTTTAACAAAAAATATTTTTTGGTGAAAAAAAAAATTAGAGTTTAAAAATATTTTTCCAAATTTTGACCAATTGTAGGTCCGATTTACATTGGCCTTGTATACGCCGTTGCAAAGGTCTTTGAAATATCTATTATTGGATATCCATATTGTCTATATTAATGACTTAGTAATCCAGATATAGATAAAAATAGGCCAAAAATCGAGGTTGTGGGCCGATTGTTTCGATTTTAAATAGCAACCGAGCCGGGAGAATTCCCAGTATAGTGATGTATGAATCATTTATGTAAGTTTTTTGAGGGCTACGGAAAGTTGATTTCAACAGACAGACGGACATGGCTATATCACCTCCGCTATCTACAACGATCTAGAATATATATACCTTGTGAGATCGCAAATGAAATATGTAGAAATTATAAACGGAATGACTAGCATATATAAAAAGTGAAACATAAAAAGAAAATATAAATTTTCATTTAAGTTTTCCAAATGGTCCTAAATAGGCAATCAAACTATGTAATGAAGATTTATAAGTTATGGTAGGGGCTGTCGTAGGATAAAATCTTTATCTTGATAACCATAATAGTTTTTCAAATATTCTTTCTGAGCTACAAATAGGTAATTTCAGAGCAAGTTTCGAAAGTTTTTTTAAATTATATCCAGTTTATGGTCCATACATTTTTATTCAAAAAAATTTCCAAACATTTTACAAAAATTGGAAAAAGGTTTTATATTCAAAAATACTAGAGCTCTTCCTAAAAATTAGATTTCCAGAATGAAGCTTTATATCAGTGAATTCATAAATTGAATCAATACAAAAAGTTACCTACCAAATGATTGAATTGATCATATTGTTACGTTTTCACCTTTTTAAAACGTTGGTTTATTTCCTTTCAATAAACCGGATACTTTTGATTGCAAATAAGTAAAAGCCGTTTAGTAGTTTAAAATTTGTAACAACTCTTTATTTATTTAAAATGTACACCAACAACAGTCTAAATAGTCACTCTGTGTCTTTATACACGTTTATCAATTCGCAGAAATGCACACACACTTTATAATGTACACGACAGTTGATGTTAACTCTAACAGCGCCAATGATCAACTCAACTGACGACTGCCACCTCTGCCACTATTTATACACGCGCCATCTATAGTGAATCTTCTATAATGATCTTAATGGACAAACTAGTACATTCGAATTCTAGAGATTTCGATGTCAATGTCAGCAGTTTAAACATTTAGTGTTGCCATACTTATAAACATTGCTAGTAACCGCATGCTATCAACATTGTTGATAAGTAGAAGCTTCTACTGATGGACGTGTTAATAATCATGATGAATGCTGCAGGCAGTCGTTACAGACCGTTAAATTCAAATCGCTATTGCAAAATCGTAATAATATCCTAGGGTCGGTGTCAACTTTTGACACTCACTTGAGGTTGTTTATTTAAATCAGCGAATGGCATTGAGCTCTCAAATGAGCTCTCTTGTTTTTGTTTTCACATGTACGCAAGCACATACATTGTATAAAAACAATCAAAACCAGTCAGTCTCGCATGAGCATTGATAGAAGCAGGTTGTTTTACGCTTTAAGCTTTTATGCTTGTTTATTTCAGTTATTGTTTTTGTTTTTTTCTCAACTTTTTACTCAACTCATACAACTACAATATCTAAAAACTGTAGTGGTGTGAGTCTGCCTTTCGCTGATTTAAATTGATAATACTCTGTCAATGTGTGGCGAGTTTTTCAACTGATAACATCAGTTGTTTATGATATTGTTACGTTTTTACCTTTTAAAAACTGGGTTTATTTTCTTTAAATAAACCGTATACTTTTGATTGCAAATAAAAAGCAGATTTAGTAGTTTAAAATTGTAACAACTCTTTATTTATTTAAATGTACACCAACAACAGTCTAAATAGTCACTCTGTGTCTTTATACACGTTTATCAATTCGCATAAATACACACACATACTTTATAATGTACAAGTATACATTGGTAATGCAGTTGATGTCTTCACTTAACAATGCTTCAAATTAGACTCAACTCACGACTGCAACCTCTGCCACTATTTATACACACGCCATCTTTCGGGAATCTTCTACAATGCTCTTAACGGACAAACTAGTATGTTCAAATTCTAGAGCTTTCGATGTCAATGTTAGCAGTTTCAACATTGAGTGTTGCCATACTTACAAACAATGCTAATAACCGCATGCTATCAACATTGTTGATAAGTAGAAGCTTCTACTGATGGACGTTTTTATAAACACGATGAATGCAGCAGGCAGTCGTTACAGACCGTTAAATTCAAATCGCTATTGCAAATTTGTAACAATATAAGTATATATATATTCAAGAGGTTAAAACCATCAAAGGTTTTTTTTAGATTTATTCTTTAATTCATCTACAAGGTCTGAACCTCCAAAGTTATCAATGGAAGATTGGTAGCTAGTAAGTGGATTTCGGCTTTCTTTCAAAAAGTATTGCTGTATCAGTCGGGATCTTGAGAAGAAGGAAGATTTTATCGGCGAATATCCGGCTCTTGATATACACATTTATCAACAATTGTACCTACTCTTATACATGTAAATGTAGTGTTATTAAATATATTTGCCCAACTTTATTAATCATGCAAACTATAACAAACACTGGGCAGTTTCAATAAATGATATTTCAATGAGATGTATATGTAAACGAGTCTTAAGAGACAAATTATTTTTAACATCCTGTTTCAAAAATATGATCTTTAATAATGAATTCTTTGGGGCTGAAGAATCAAAGCCGATTAAAGAAAATTGTATAGATCCACAACACGTCACCATTTGATGTACAACGGAATCAGAGTTGTTGTTTCAATTGGACAATAATGTATTAAAACCAATTATTAAAATGAATAAAGTAGTTATTGAATTAAAAAGTTTCCAGCTTGCAACCCCTTCGCGAAATAGCAAGTTCATATGGTCTCCTAGGCTATATATTAGACTGAAGAATTCTATTGTGGTTTTAGCAAGACAAGATCTAGGCATATCTTTGTCCTTTAAAAAGGTTGTGTTGTAAATAGTGGTCGAAAACCATTTAAACCCTAAATTCCCTACTCAAAGTTCCTGCATAACAGGTCATCATCGGACAAAAGGACTCTTATGTTATCTGTAGCGCATTTTGAGTGCTTCAGATTAATCTGCACGACTTTCTGCGTTATTGTTTTCATATGCTGAGGATTCAGCAGATTTTTAATAGCTCCTCACTAGGAAGAACATCTTCACTTTGTCATCTTTTAAACCGAATAAGCTTAAAACCCTCCTTTTTTAGCGTAATTAAGCTGGGTTGAGTTGGCGAGAGACACGCGCCATGTTCCTTAGTGCCGATGGAAGACCAGTCAGCCATTGAAAGCTTTAGATATTCCAAAATTTGTCTGCGGTAATTACTCTTTATATAACTAAATCCTTGGCGATTGTCTCATTGCCATTTAGCAGGCCCATAAGAGTTTTAGGCTTAATTGCTTTCATATACAACTTATTATCTTAGCGATGCATTTGTCAACCACATCTACTGAGTAAACGTCCAAGCATGTGACTACTTTGTAACCCCTGTTTATATCACCAGAGTCCAAACGAGTTACCGAACTATCCCTAGTGGCGAATACGAAATTCATAACGAAGTCTGGCAATTTAGATTCTATGGCACGCTACTCCGTTACTACAGCTCGCTAAAGCCTCCAATATATTGACTTTAACTACATTAACGCGTTGTCATGTTGATGACGATGGATAAACTATTATAATTTTCCTTATTTATTACATCCCAAGGCTAGGTTAGGTTAGGAAGTGGTGTACACTCTGTGTACTTCCACTCGGAGACCATGAGGTCCATTGTGATTCCCTTCAATAAGTCAATTTTTATAGTTGATAGAAAAGAGTCCAAAAAACCGCATAGTGAAAGAAAAAGAAAGAAAGAGAGTAAGATTTTTATTGCGGGTTTGGAATTGCCGTATAACGTCCCTAATGAAACCTAGTATGTTGCACAGTTCACAGCCAGCAACATTACTGAGTTCATCCAGACTTCTGTTTCCTAGCCATTTAAGTCTAAGACTCTGTAACCTAGGGCAGTTGCATGTGATATGTTCCACTGTTTCTAGCTCCCCTACATCCCCACACAGCCTACAAAAATCCTGTGTGTCGTTATCCCATTTGCCTTTGAAGGCCCTAATTGCGCAATGACCGGTTATCACTCCTACTAGAATCCTTAGATTATATTGTTACGAATGTGCAATGACGATTTGAATTTAACAGTCTGTAACGACTGCCTGCAGCATTCATCATGTTTGAAGGCACGTCCATTATTGACATTGTTTGTAAGTATGGCAACACTAAATGTTTGGGACATCGAAGGCTCTGGAATTCGAACATACGAGTTTTGTCCGTTAAGAGCATTGTAGAAGATTCCCGAGAGATGGCGTGTGTATAAATAGTGGCAAAGACTGCAGTCGTGAGTGGAGTTGATCATAGGCGCTGTTAGAGTAAACATCAACTGTCTTGTACGTGTATACTTGTACATTATAAAGTGTGTGTGTATTTCTGTGAATTGATATACGTGTATAAAAACACTGAGAGACTATTTAATTCTGTTGTTGTTGTACATTCTAAATAAAAGAGTTGTTACAATTTTAAACTACTAAAACTGCTTTTATTTGCAATCAAAAGTATCCGGTTTATTTAAAGGAAATAAACCCATGTTTTTAAAAGGTAAAAACGTAACAATATCTATCCAACTCTATCAGTGCTCTGGTTGCTTTAGCATACAGTTTTGGCCAAAGGGCCCTGGACACTTTACAATCCATCCTACTGTTCCAGGATTGGTTGGTATAGTTCCGGAATCTTTCATAAATTGACCTGTAGTAGTGAAAAATAGGTGGTTTTACCCAACTTTCCCTGGTATCATGATCTAGATTAGAACCATGTCTAGCCAGTTCATCTGCTACCACATTTCCCTGTATATCACAGTGCCAACACAATCTTATTGAGTAGTGTACCAATAACTCCACGAGAGCTCTCGTACAGTCCTCCACTAGGCTGGAATGAATTAAATGACATTCCAGAGCCTTTAGTGCCGCCTGACTGTCCACATTACAACCTAATATTTAACACGATAATCCGAGTCGCTTTCACTAATGACTCCGTTTGCGAAATTCTTGTCAAGAATGAATTGAAGTGCTTATCCTTTTTTCTTTGATTGGTATTCAGCCTTGATGGCCAATTGCATCATTGTCAGAGAGGTACTAATCTGTCCTGACTGAAGGCGAAAAGGTAGATCTCGGATGCGATGTTCATGTCTTTTTCTTTTTTTTAAGAGTTTTTCAATAAAAGCGGGTCGATGTTGATATGGGACCACCACTTGTTTGTGAGGTATTAACGAAATTGTTTTTTACTATAAACGCCCATGTATGCCATCGTTCAAATTGTCGTAGAGGTTCAATTTTCAATGACACTGCCCCATAGATCCGGATTAATTTAAACGTTGACCAGGGTTATGTTGACTTTAAGGGCACCTGTCGTGTTGATTTAGAAAACTCCACAACCTGTTGATTCAGAAAACTCCACAACATTTTTTGGCCGGATCAAAAGAATGATCTCTAGCCAAGTTACCTTTGCTAGAGAATGCTATACCCTCAAATCGTGCATGCAGAATGTCCATTGTGTCATTCGCTCTTTATGTTACAACATGTCTTCCACGTTCATGTCGTTTAATTCTGGGTAAACGAAATAGGTTATCATTGAACTGTCCAAGTATCGATACAAAATTCGTCAAGTTACCATACGTCAGAGAAATCAACTACCGAGGGTTGTTCTGCACACTTTCACAGATTAAAAATTCTCGGCCGATTTGGCCGGGTGTTTACTGATTGATTACCAAATTGGACATCTCGAATTGGACTACAGAAGGTTGGAGAGTCGATTTAGAAGTGCAACGTTTCATTTCTTAATTTCAGCAACTTATCAATCTGATCCTCTTACCACAACAGTAGACACTACCTTTTCTGGCAAAATGCTTCAGATTTTCCACTACCTTTTTCTATTCGTATAGACTATTTCAAATCGAGTGTAAATGACTTTATCGCCTTAGTAGTGATTTCTTTAACATAGAGTTGTTATTCGTTGTTGTTGTTTTTGCTGCTAGTTTACATTTTTTCTAGTTTTTTTGGTAGCTTGGAGTGCCACAGCTATTAATATTCAAAAATTGCGTTTTTATGCTAATTTTCCCAAGCCAAACAACAACAGCTCTACTACTAGAAGTACGAGTAGTAAGTAGAGTTATAGCAGCAGCAGCCACAGCGCCATCTGTCGATACAAAGATATGTCAATAATAATGACGACAGCTTCAGTAGCTTAAGCTCGATCATATCACAACATTAAAATCTTGAAATTTTATTGGAAGTCTTTAAATGTTGAATGGTTGGCGTTGTTTTTTTGTATGTTTTTTGTATGTTTTCATTGTATGAGTTTGAGTATGTTTTTCTTGATTGTTTTTTTTTTCCTTTCGACGTTCCTGTCTATTTGTTGCATGTCGTTTATTTATTGTACAATAACTTTGTTGCTGTAGAGCAGTTTAGCAATAATTAAGTTGTAAAAATTGTTGTAGTTGTTGTTGTTGTTGTGTTACAGGACCAAAGTGAAGAAGTTGAAAGATTTTGCTCACCAAGATCTCATACACGACATGTTGGTAGTTGTAGTTGCCTACATACAACTTCTTTTTGTTTTTTTTTGTTTTACTTATTTAACCCCTTTTGTTTGAGTCTCTTTCCCTTTGTAGTCATAGTGTTTTTAATGTTTTAATTGTATTTTATTATAGTCACTTTGTTGCTGGTTGTGTTGTTGTTTTGTTGTTGTTGTACTGTTCACTAATAATAATGTTCTGTTACGATTTTAAGTTTTGTTGCTGTTTTTGCTGGGTTTTTTTTTTTTGTTCATTTTGTTGAGTATCCGCCAGCTATACGTCCTTGAAATTACTTGATATATGAGATACTTAAGGTATTTATTACAAGTGATCATTATCTTTACAACTACATAATACAACAACAACAACAACAATAAGAGCAATAACAACTATCCTACTACACTACAATTACTATGTTACTCAATGTGCATACGCTTATGGACAAATGACATACAAACATGTAGCATTTACATCAGAAGTTGCGGGAATAGGGAAAGGTTTCCATTATAGATTTTTGAAATCATTGTTACATCATTGGCTTATTTAGCTACCAGGGTCCTTACCCAACATGAATGTCAACGAATCAAATGAAGAATATTGTTACGTTTTTACTTTTTAAAATAAACCGGATACTTTTGATTGCAAATAAAAGCCGTTTAGTAGTTTAAAATTGTAACAACTCTTTATTTATTAAAATGAACAACAACAAAAGTCTAAATAGTCACTATGTGTTTTAAATACACACACACACACGTTTATAATGCACAAACTTAACAGCGCCTATGATAAACTCACTGATTACTGCAACCGCAGTCACTATTAATACACACTGTCATCTTCATCTGAGTAGCCTAGATTGTTCTTAACCGTCAAAACTCGTATGTTCGAATTCTAGAGCTTTCGATGTTAATGTCTGCAGGTTAAACATTTAGTGTTGTCAGACTTATAATAACCGCATGCTATCAATATTGTTTGTAAGTAGAAGCTTCTACTGATGGACGTATTTATAAACATGACGAATGTTGCAGGCAGTCGTTACAGACCGTTAAATTCAAATCGCTATTGCAAATTCGTAACAATATCTTCCAGATAATGATTCACTTTAATGTCTCTGATGTAGTATCTGTCGCTATACAGCTGGGACTATAAAAAGTACAATCTTCAGACACTATCTGATAGATGACGCCAAATGGAAACATGAAAGGTTTTTACCCAGAAAAGAATCCGCTTTAAATATGTTCTGTATACAATGTGAAACGCACTATACAATTCTTGAATAGTAACCGAAAGAATATGACAGTGTTAATGAGTCATGAGGTAATTGTTAAGTGGAAAGCGGACTTGGTTTTCCTTCAACAGTTACTATCAGAAGCCTTACCAAGGTTTAAAGATGAACTAAAAGAGTGGGAGATAAATGAACATATCAGAGACTAGCAGAACTCTACAATCGGCAGCATGAGCAATATATTTTGGGGAAACCCAAACCTTAAGAGAACTAAAAGAAATCTAAATCCAAATAGGCCAACTCTACGAAGATTAGTTAAAATCTTATCTGGCTTGCATCGTTCTATCCGACAATAAGGCAGAGTTTGTGAGGAAGAGGTCGAAACATTGGAACATAAAGGAGATAAATGAACATATCAGAGACTAGCAGAACTCTACAATCGGCAAGATTATTAACATATTTTGGCGAACCCCAAACCTAAACAGATCTAAAGGAAATCTAAATCCAAATAGGCCAACACTCAGAAGATTAGTTTAAATCTCATCTGGCTTGCATCATTCTATTCGACAATAACACAGAGTTTGTGAGGAAGAGGTCGAAACATTGGAACATAAAGGAGTGGGCGATAAATGAACATATCAGAGACTAGCAGAACTCTACAATCGGCAGGATGATCAACATATTTTGGGGAAACCCAAAATAGAACCAAAGGAATTCTAAATCCAAATAGGGAAACACTACGAAGATTAGTTAAAATCTCATCTGGCTTGTATCGTTCTATATGAAAATAAGGTAGAGTTTGTGAGGAAGAGAACGAAACATAGGAACATAAAGGAGTGGGCGATAAATGAACATATCAGAGACTAGCAGAACTCTACAATCGGCAGGATGATTAACATATTTTGGAGAAACCCAAAACAGAACTAAAGGAATTCTAAATCTTAATTGGCTAACACCCAGAAGATTAGTTGAAATCTCATCTGGCTTGCATCGTTCTCTCCGACAATAAGGCAGAGTGTGTGAGGAAGAGAACGAAACATTGGAACATAAGTAAAGCAGTGGGCGATAAATGAACATATCAGAGACTGACAGAACTCTGCTATCGGCAGGATGATTAACATATTTTGGGGTAACCCAAACCAAAGCAGAACTAAAGGTATTCTAAATCTAAATAGGCCAACACCCAGAAGATTATTTAAAATCTCATTTGGCTCGCATCGTTCTATCCGACAATAAGGCAGAGTTTTAGAGGAAAAGGATGAAACATTGGCACATTGTATGTACGACTGTCATTTTTTTAGTCCTATTAAAGACGATTAGAAATCCCTAAGAAATTCATTGAGAAAACTAGGTTCATGAGTGATCACGGTTTTTAGGCTTCTGAAAAAAGAAGACAAATTCCTCAAGAGCGCACAACATGCCGATATGGGTATGTGTATATACCTGAAATGTTTATGGACCATAAAACAGACCATCTACACAACCAAAGAAGGATAGACATTTTTATTTTCTCTGAGAATTTCTGGATCTTTATTTGTTAAGATATATTGTTACGTTTTTACCTTTGAAAAACGTTGGTTTATTTCCTGCGGTTCTCAACATAAATAAGTCTCCTGGGCCTGATGGTTTAACAGCACTGGTCTTGAAACAGTGTTCTTCGACGATAGCTCGTCCATTAGCTAACCTTTTTAGCACTTTATACCGTGCCGGCAAATTTCCTGTATGTTGGAAGGTTGCTAATGTAACGCCAATTCCTAAAAAGGGAGAGGCTAACAATCCTGATAATTATTGCCCAATAGCAATTTGTTCTGCACTTTCAAAATTTATGGAGAGTATGGTTAACCCAATAATTTCCAACAATTTACTCAGCGACCGGCAGTAGGGCTTTCGTAGAAGATGCTCTACGGGAGACGTATTAACTTTCCTCTCGGAAAAATGGTGTTGTTCCATACACCGTTTTGGCGAAAGTAAAGTGGTGGCTCTAGCTATTTCTAAAAGGTATGATAGAGTATGACATGGTGTGGTAATAACTTCTCTAGATTTATATCGAACTTTCTCAGAGATCGCTCTATACGAGTTGTTATAGATGGAATCTCATCAAACGAGTTCAAGATCAATTCAGGGGTACCGCAAGGCTTCGTCCTTTCTCCTACTCTACTTCTTATCCTTATAAACGACCTTCTATGTCAAACTTCCAACCCTATCTACTCTTTTGCAGATGACAGCAACACTTGCCATTCATATGCATTCGATTATAGACCAAGCCTTTCGGAGATTGAGGCAATGAGGCAAAACATGAAGACGCTTAACCAATATCTAGTTACAATCTCTGAATGGGGTTGTGCGAATACAGTCGATTTCAATGCATGCAAGACTCATGAGATCATGTTGCTCCATCTGTTTTTATGGGTGGTGTAAATATTAAGGAAGCAGAAGCTCTTGATGTTCTAGGCATGAGTATTCAGTGGGATGTCCGCTGGACAAAACACATTTTTCGAGAGTCGAATGAAGCATTCAAGTGTCTTCGTTTTCTAAAACGGTGTAAGACATACTTCACTCCATCTGATCTCCTTATATCCGACCTAAAATGGAATACAACTCTCATGTGTGGGCCGGTGCTTCGAAGTCAATTTTGAAGTTACTCGACCGCGTATAGGCGAAGGTACTTATCGGGTATCCAGCTCTATTGACTCACTGGAACATCGTCGCAATGTGGATTGTGTTTCACTGTTCTAACGATACTACAATGGTATGTGCTATGCTGAAATTAGGGAACTAGTTCCCGAAACCCGTAGTTTTTTACTCAACACACGTCCTTTGGCAAGCGCTCATCAATTCGTTGTCGACTGGACAGTGGATCGCACAACACATTACAGAAAAAATTTGTTTTTTAGCCGTATTGTCCGTATGTGGAATAAGCTTCCTCCTGAAGTCTTTCCTGTCACTTTCAATATAGGAAAATTCATATCAAATATCCACAAACACTACTCCCTCTATCCTCACTCCCATATAATTTAATGTAGAAGTACACACTGGAAATACAGTTGATGTTACTTCTAACAGCGTCTTAAATAAACTAACTATCGACTGCAACCTATGCCACTATTTATACAGCACCAACTTCCTTCTAGTAGCATCATGAAAGTTCGACTTCTACAATGATCAACTGAAAGCTTTTATTCAATGTTGTATGTGTCACAGCTATGTTAATAATGTCCACAGTGATATTAACTGCTGTTAATCCACAATTAGAAGCCTCCAGAAATACAAAGGTTGAGAAACGTAATGCAACTTTAAACCAGCTTTTAAAACCGTTATATTTGAATACAAATACAATTTCGTACCAATATGATTAACGATCTATCTGAGGTATGGGAAATCAGACTGTGTGATCTTATTGGCAATTTGGATCTAATACTCATTTAACTAGTATCTTATCTTGATCCAGTTCATCGCTCTCATAGAGTACGATGCAATGATCGTTTTTTTCTTCGGTAAAACCTAACAAAGGAACCGGTTGAAAACTGTTTTGCAAATTGACTCAATTGAAGGCAAACATATGTTAGTTGATCTTTATGATCCTGATATCAGTTTACCCTATTCAATCTACTTGCAGCATAAAAGTACTCTTACTATTTGATGCATGTTGTTAATTCGTTGATCGTATTTGCTTTTTGTACAATATAAAACATGATTGTTCTACTACTTGTTATATTTCGTGTTATTAATGGTGTAAAATAGATGTAAAAGGGATTTCATATTTTCTTCTTTTTTTTGGTTTCTACATACATTTAACTCTGAAATTATTCAACATTTCATGCTTGAAGGGTTTTTGTGGAAAAAGAAGAACTGCAAGTAAAACACAATCTAAATACAACATTTTAAATGGGAATGGAGTTGACGAAATTATGAGATGCTAGTGCGAGTACTTGTCTGATAGTTTTAGAATGGAGTGGTTTTTGTGATAAAGGAAACATTTTTAGCTTCTAGGGATTTCTTTCATAAGTAAAAAAGACAAACTAGTCTTGAAATAAAAAATTATTTATAAGAAATGTATGTATTTTTTAAATTTGCATGACATATTGGTTATGAGTGCAACTAGTATTTAGTTAAATGGGAAAAAAGGTTTTTATTTTATTTGGAAATAACCAAGAGCAAAATTTTATTTAAATATAAATTAAAGATAAATCTTATTAAAACTAACTATTCTTTGAATGAACCATTCATTGATCAGAGCTCAAAATTTGTTTAATAATTTAAAGGAAAATTACATTTTAAAGTTTAGTTTTTCTAAAGATAAATTTAAACTTTATTTAAAAAATCTATTATAATTATCTTTAAGCAAATAATCTGTAAGGATATTTTGTAAATCAAAATGTTTCGTCTTCTAATCATGATCATCGTTTGTTCCAATACATATTTGGAAAAGGTTATACAAAAATTGTTTAAAAAGGTCGTTAAAAATTAATTGAAACGTTAAAGAGCTCATAATATTACAATCGCTCCAAAAAAATGTCGTATGGATATGTTTAAAGAAATATTGGAAAAAATTGGATCGAGGTTCTTTTAAAAACGGTTATGAGATCAAGGGAATTACATTGGGACTGCAAGGCCGTCTTAATGATCTTGACAACGCAGATGACATTTGCCTTTTGGCTCATAGCTTCTCAGACCTTGCATCAAATCTACGAAACATAACAACAAAAACTGATGCGGCTGGACTTAAGATAAATACTGCTAAAACCAAAACCCTCCAAGTTAATGCGACATCCCAAGAGTTATTTGAAATTAGCAATGCTCAAATAAATTATGTCAGCCTAGGTAGCAACTTGGGAGCATAATTTCAAGAAACGGAGGGTCGGGTGAAGACATTGACAAACGTGTACAGAAAGCGCGACAAACTTTCGGTCATTTAAGACCTATTTGGAATACGTCTTCCATTTCCCAGCGTACAAAGTTAACCATTTTTAACACGAATGGATTTTACGAATATTCTGGCCCATGTTAATATCCAATATCCAATCAACAGCCCATAGCCTCAGAAATAAAAATACGTAAATGGCGATGGATTGGGCATAAATTGAGAAGGCCATGGAATGACATCACAAGGAATGCAATTGAGTGGAATCCACAAGGCAGCAGGAAAAGGGGACCCCCAACTCATACATGGAGAAGACACATCGACGTAGAAATATCCGAAATGCATAAGAGTTGGAGTGAAGTGAGAGCGTTAGCACAAGATAGGAACATGTTCAACCAATTTATTGAAGCCCTATGCTCCTTATATGATCAACGGGAACATATATATATATATATAAGATCACTACAGGCGTTGAATTAGAGTTATCAAATATTCGACAAATTTCGAATAATTCGAAAAAGCGTAACGTTTTTCCATACTTTATTATACCCTTCACCTTCGTGAGACCTATAAAGTATATATATTCTGGATCCTTATATATATCGGATTCGATTAAGCCATGTCCGTCTGTCTGTTGAAATCAATTTTCTAAAGACCCCAGATATCTTCGGGATCCAAATCTTCAATAATTCTGTCAGACATGCTTTCGAGAAGTTTTCTATTTAAAATCAGCAAAATCCGTCCATAAATAACGGAGATATAAGCAAAAATCCGAGACAACCTCTATTTTTGGCCTATTTTTGATCAATATCTCGATTACTAAGTCATTAATACAGATAATATGGATATCTAATGATAGATATTTCAAAGTCCATTGCAACGATGTATATTAGGCTATAGTAAGTTGGACCTATAATGGGTCAAAATCGGGAAAAATATTTTTTAACCCGAATTTTTTTTTCACAAAAAAAAAAAAAAAACAAATTTTAAATTAAAAAACCATTTTTTTAAACAAATTGGAAAAAACTTTTAAAAAACAATTCCGAAAAAAAAAATTTTAAAAAAATTTAATTTTTTTTTAATTTCATTTTAAAGTATAATTTGGTGAAGGGTATATAAGATTAGGCACAGCCGAATATAGCTCTCTTACTTGTTTTTAAACCATCTGTATTTAAATCGGTTAACTAATCATTCTTCCATTACAGCCAATCTCGTTGCACCTAGACAAGCCGAATTGATTTAACAGCTGTGTTCAACCGATCAGCTGATTATGGTTGTTGGGATGTTGAATCTATCAAATTCAATAGTGCGGCGATTACAACACCAACATAAACAAAATCAAATGGCATGTGCTTTTTCTAAATATTGTACTTGTTTTAGAATTGCCTACACCTTATACTTAATTTGTCTTGTACCTAGAGAAGTTTTGATAGCTAATCTGTATTTCGTTCACTAGTTCGGAATATTTTTTTCAATAGCTTTAATCGATGTTGTTCTAATTGCACTATAGGTATACCAGCCACGAAAAACTAACCGAAACGAATTATTTTTGGCTTTTATTTTGAAACATTTATACAATACTAGCTTGACCCGGTGCGCTTCGCTACCCCTGTCGTAGTCTATGTTGGAAAATTCAATAAAATCGTTTCGGCCGTTTAGTATTTATTGTTTAAGAAATAAAGGTACCAATTTTACCGGTTTTCCCCTTTCTGGTCCAAGTATTGAAAAAAGTTATAGCCTATTGACGCTTCCAAAAATTGTATGTATTGAGTTACAAAACATTTATTTTAATTATATCCCACTCGCATCCCACTAAAGGACCAACTAGCTCTTAAGGGAATAGAGCAAAAAATTAAAAACAGGACCCATTTTGGAAAAAAAGTTCGATTTTGCAAAAAAAAAAAAAACTCAAAAATTGTATGACTTGAGTTAGAAAATATTTATTTTGATAGATATCCCACTCGCATCCCACTATGCGACTAAAACTCTCTTTAACTCTCTCTTTGATTTTGCAAAGAAATCTAAAATTGTATGTTTTGACTTACAAAACATTTATTTTGATTATATCCCACTCGCATCCCAATAAGCAACCAAATATGTATGTCTACTAGGAAAATATCTAAGCTTTCTTTTGAGAGAAAATAAGGACCCATTTTGAAAAAAAGTTTTTGATTTAGGAAAAAAAATGTCAAACTATTTTTTAAATATTTTTTCCGAAAGATCTATCTAAACTATTTGGACACATTTTGCTAAGAACAATAGGCAATAAGTTACATAGATGGGAAAAAAACCTGCTTGTAAAATGTTGACCCCATCTAACTCAGAAGGTTCTCGACCGATCTTGTTGAAAAATTGTGTCTAAATTACTTTCCAATGTGTGTCACCATGGTGCAAATTTAATCTCATTCGGAAGACATCGATTTCAAAAGTTGGTTCACTTGACATAAAATGCCCCATATTTATTCAAAGCATTGTTAGCTATGACCTTTTCCATCTTTCTGGCTACATATAGATTCCGAGTCAAAAGGAACTGCTCATCTTTTAAGGCGTGAAGCGTATCCCAGAGAGAGAGAGAGTTCTGCATCGATCGACTATAAAGCGGGTGAGACAAAACTTCGCAACCACTTCTTTCTAAAAAGTTTTTAACAGGTATAGCAACATGTGGCCTAGCATTGTCATGATGGAATCTTACGGTTTCATGTCTGGTCGCATATTCTGGGTGTTTTTCGGCCAATGCTTGCTTAAAACGAATCTTTTGTATTCGGTACAGGTTCCCTGTGATGAAATGGTCAGATTTCAGCTGCTCATAATAGGTAGGAAACGTTTGCTCCCACCAAATACAGATAATTACCTTAGCGTCATGGATATTTGGCTTTGGTGTCGATTCGTCCGGTTGGCCGGGCTTCACATTCAATCTCTTACGATTCTGGTTATTGTAAATTATCCATTTTTCATCGCTAGTAATGATTCATTATTTTCTTTTATAGCGTTTAAGGATCATTTCGGACATGTAAAATCGTCTATCTAGGTCTCTCGTATGGTTCCCAATTTCCCTGCTTTTGGATGAATCCTGCTACTCGCAAACGTTTTGAAATTGCTGCTTGAGTAGCTCCTAATGATTCTGCAAGCTTTTGTTGAGATGTATATTGTTGATTGAAAGTTCGAGCGATTGTGGAAGCCATAGGCATCTCACATGGCTCATTTGCTTCAAGTTTGAATGATCACTTGGGGTATGAGAAAGCTTTCCAGAAGGAAGCTTCATGAAATTTGTTTAAAATTCATAATAATTTGTAAATTTTTTCCACAATAGAACAATTTCCACAAGTCACGGTACTAGTAAGTTCAAAACAGAACACTGAGGAACATTTATTCATAAAAATTGGAGTTAAAGTTATATTACGAGTACTTTAAATATGTATCTCCCAACTAAACATGTCTTATTAAATTCTTCAATGTTATTACACTCTCGTCTTAAAATCCTTAAATTTCCAACAATTAACACTAAAACTTTTTTCCAAAATAGAAAAAAAAAACAAAACATAAATTCTCTTGATTTTAAACGTCACTTAGTTTCTGGGTGTAGACCATAATTCTTTTGTTGCATTTCTTTGACCACATCACAATTGATTTTAATTAGACATTTTAGTGCAAACAACATCTACAGCAGTTGCAGTAGCAGTAGCAGCAGCAACAAAAACTGACTACAAACACAGAAAGAAACACAAAAACAATATTTATAGAGTATCGTTAACAAATCGTCATCAATGGTATAATAAATATTTTGCCACTGGCACATTACAGACAACCAATGAAATAAATATCACATGACCTCAACATAAACCCCAACTCGACTATTGATGACGGGCACCGGGTCTAACTGTCGGAATACTTAGGATGACGGTGTCGATTTGTTGTTAGGTTGAACGGTCGGTCGGTTGTTGTGGCCTCCTCTAGTATTATGAGCCTGTCAATGGGAGAGTTACATTTTTGTTGTCAATGAAAAAAAAAGGGGGCAAAATAACCAGAAACAGTCAGAAATACATTAGCAACCCATATACAATTACCCTCAATGAAACCATGAAAACAACAGCAACAACACAGCTAAACAACACCAACAACGAACAACATTAGTGTGACACACACCATAAAAGGTCTTTTTGGTTGGGTATTGAAAATCAAACAGAATGAAAATAAAAATAACAGTTCGATCGACATGGTTAAGCCTATGTTGGTTGTATCTATGTATGTAACTATGGCTGGTACTTAGTTATATGTAGTTGTTGTTGCTGTTGTTCTATCTGAATGTCACACCATTTTATGTGTTGTTAGTTCACACCATTTCGTTTTACATGTTTTGTTGTGTTGTCTTAGTAGTCTAGTGCGAAAAACATTGAATATATATGTATATATGTTTTTTTTTTTTTAATTTTGTTTGATTTTTTTTGTTGGTTCTTTGGCCGTTTCTTGCATTATTTTGACCATCCCACCAAGCGGTTGTGTCCGAGTCTAGCATATGGTTTTTTTTTGGAACAAAAAATTACACAAAAACCCATGATGACGAGGATGTTTTGTAATTTATGGCAACAACAAATATATACTTTTATATGTAGTAGGAAATGGAAGAAATCTAAGGCACACTACAATTACTTTTGATACTTATTAGAGATTACTTACTATATATTAATTTATTTTAGGCTCACAAACTTATAACGTAATGAAAGTACGGAAAAGTACTTTCTTGAAACATGGATTAAATTAAAATGTCCCTTACCTAAAAACAAATACTTTTCCAGCGGTCCTGGAATATTGTTCTAACATGTTCGATAAGTCGAACTTTTCAAAATTAGCCCTGATATGATATTCATTCAGTTTGTTGTAGCCAGCACAGAAAAAAACTTGGTTGTAGTAAACATAATCTAAGAGCAACATATTATGATAATATTTATGATTGTAGTCCAAACATATTATGATCATTATTAATATCATAAAATATCATATTATGCTCAAATATGGTTGTAATATCATTGTCGTACATGATCACAATATGTTCTAAAATAATCATATTATGATCTAAAGCAATCATATTATGAACCAATGAAATCATATTATAATCGTAGGTAATTGTATTTATGATCAAATAAAATCATATATTTTTTTCTTGCACCAGCACTCAGGGGATGACCCCTACTCATGCAAGGCATTGTGTTGGAACTATGATAATATGTTATGGGAGGGAGGATAGAGGTACAGTGCACTCGCGGTAACGTGAATACCGTCTAACGTGAACAAGCTTTGTTTTCCTTTGATTACTCTGTAACGTGAACAAACTCAGAAAGCTCTATAACGTGAACAATTTTTTTTAGTGCATGTGTTTTCTATAAAACACACATTTAATTAGATTTAGAAGTTTAGGGAATCCTCTCATATAAAAAACGTGTTTCTGTCCTCTAAATTAATATTTTTTGTATGGTAACGAATGAGTAATTTTATTTGCTATGTAATTTTATATCAGTGGATATTTTCTCATGATCTCGTTTTGTTTTGTAATGAATTTTAATTACTAATTTTAGTTTTATATTTTAATAATAAAAATAATAATAAACGAATACACGTTCAAGCGTGTAAAACACATGAAATTCGACAATCGCTAACGTGAACAATTTCGCTAACATGAACTCCCTTGGTTTTAGTTAGTTCACGTTACCACGAGTGCATTGTAAGTAGTAGTGTTTGTGGACATTTGATTTCAATTTTCCTATATTGAAAGTGACAGGAAAGAGTTCAGGAGGAAGCTTATTCCACATACGCACAGTACGGCTAAAGAACGAATTTTCCCTTTAATGTGTTGTGCGATCCACTGTCCAGTCGACAACGAATTGATGAGCGCTTGCCGAAGAACGTGTGTTGAGTTAAAATCTACTGGTTTCGGGCAAAAGTTGCCTAATTTCACTAGAACACATGCCATTGTAATATCGGTAGAACAGTGAAATACAACCCACATTGCGACAATGTTCCAGTGAGTCAATAGAGCTGGCTACCTACTGTCACCGATAAGCACCTTCGCCATCTCCTGTACGCGGTCGAGTAACTCCAAAATAGACTTCAAAGCACCGGCCCACACATGAGAGCTGTATTCCATTTTAGGTCGAATATAAGTGGTGTAAATAGTAAGGAGATCAGATGGAGTGAAGTATGTCTTACACCATTTTAGAAAACCAAGGTACATGAATGCTTCTTTCGACACTCGAAAAATCTGTTTTTTCCAGCGAACATCGCACTGAATACTCATGCCTAGAACATCAAGAGCTTCTGATTAATATTTACACCACCCATAAAAACAGATGGAGCAACATGATCTGTTGTGCCTATGTGTGTTAAGATACAACATTGAGTCCTGCGTGCATTGAATTCGACTCTATTCGCACAACCCCATTCAGAGATTGTCACAAGATCTTGGTTATGCGTATTATTCATGTTTTGCCGCATTGCCTCAATCTCCGACAGGCTTGGTCTATAATTGAATACATATGAATGGCAAATGTTGCTGTCATCTGCAAGAGAGTAAATAGGGTTGGAAGTTTGACGTAGATGGTCGTTTATAAAGATAGGAAATAGAGTACAAGAAAGGACGGAGCCAAAGTAATAATATTTTCATTAACATTTATTTTTGAGAATACAAAATTTATTTTTAATAGGTTTTAGTTTTAAAAACTATTTGAAACATTAGCATATATGGAAATTGAGTGACTGTTTTAGATATCTCACTCAATTTCCCAAATGGTAGGCTGTTTATGATTGGTCCATTTATAAATGGGGGAAATAAAATAACTATTTTAGGTAAGCTAGAATTAAGTCAAAATTTGTATAAAAAGTGGCCCACTGCCCATAATAAATGACTCTTTAAAACACACAAACACAAAACATTACATGGCGATCCTGCCATATATTGAAAAAAACAAGATGAACATATTCAAAAAAATATCTTTGGTGAATGTACGAGGAATGCATTCCCCAGGACACGGTGTACCAATTATCACCACCTCCAGTATATAAGCCTTCGGAACACCAAGGACCAAAGACAATAACCATAGATGAGAATAGGCGTAGACATAGAAAGAGGAAGAGAAATTGACAGCCATACCAAGAACAGAGATAAAGTCAAGAAAGAAAAGAGGAGGACAGCTGGTGAAACTAAGAAGAAGAGATAGGCTTACCTTCTTAGCATAGTGAGGGATTCAGAAAACATAATAACATGGGACAGATACCAAGAATTGTAGTTGTTCGCTTTAGGAAAGCTAAAGATATTATACAAATTAAAAAAAAATCTCCATTGTGGTCAACATACGAATTCATAGAATACATGAGGTACATAAGAGTGTTTTCTCCATCTGAATATAAGTTCCAATTCCAGAGCAGTATCCTGAAGTATATCCAAATGTATATTTTTAACTTTTTAATTTTGTAATACATTTTTTACACTTCTATACTCACTAAACATTATGTATCAAACACCAAATTTTGGGATTCCCTGTCAATGATTTGGCACTTAATTTATTCAATGCTGTCAACTTTAACCTTTTACATAATATAATTCAACTTTATTTTTCATTATTAAAGCAAAAAAAAATTATGTTAAGTATTAAAAAGATGTTTTAATTACTAATTGAATATATGGGAAAAATGTTTCCCATTGTCGTCAAAGGGTTAAAAACCTAAAACAACCAATATTATTTCCCTTCATTGATTCAGTTTAAAATTGTTTCGATTTTTTGTGTAGTTTAGGGAAAAGATCTTACTTTGATTTCAACTTATTAGAAGAAGTACATACCTTCCAGCTATTCAGTTTCCATAACAATTTTTAATGATATTGTTTTGAGAGCAGGTTGGCCCTTAATATCAATTATCTAACAATGTTTATCGGTCTTTTGAATTGCTTTATTGTGGGTCGGAGACAACTATTGACACTCAATTGAGGTTGTTTATTTAAATTTATAATACTCAGTCAATGTGTGGCGAGTTCTTCAACTGATAACATCAGTTGTTTATGATATTGTTACGTTTTTACCTTTTAAAAACGGGGTTTATTTTCTTTAAATAAACCGGATACTTTTGATTGCAAACAAAAAGCAGATTTAGTAGTTTAAAATTGTAACAACTCTTTATTTATTTATTTAAATGTACACCAACAACAGTGTCTTTATACACGTTTATCAATTCGCAGAAATGCAGTTTATAATGTACACGACAGTTCATGTTAACTCTAACAGCGCCAATGATCAACTCAACTGACAACTGCCACCTCTCCCACTATTTATACACGCGCCATCTATCGTGAATCTTCTACAATGATCTTAATGGACAAACTAGTACATTCGAATTCTAGAGATTTCGATGTCAATGTCAGCAGTTTAAACATTTAGTGTTGCCATACTTATAAACATTGCTAGTAAACGCATGCTATCAACATTGTTGATAAGTAGAAGCTTCTACTGATGGACGTATTAATAATCATGATGAATTCTGCAGGCAGTCGTTACAGACCATTAAATTCAAATCGCTATTGCAAAATCGTAACAATATCTTATTTCGTCGTTACAGGTTCCTGTATTAGAGAGTAGTTGAACGGTGCAATGAGCATCTTTAAAGTGTTTAAAATTTTCAACGAAATCGTTCCTCTCGTTAACTAAGATCTTGTCCATGGACACGATACCATTCATTTTATGTTATAGTGGAGTTTTTTTCATTCATATTCCTCCATGAGAGTTGCACCTTGAGAAATGATGACTTTTTTCGCTATCAAATGTGACTTGTTTCTTACGATTGTCGACCTCGACACTTTCGCAAACGAGCAATCATCTTACACAAGAAAGTAGAAAATTTTGCAAAATCAATTTGTACCGTTCAGTTTAAAGAATATTTAAAGAAAGTCCAGATCTAAGTTCTTATTTCTGAGTCAAATACTTCAAGTTTTCGTTTGCTGCCTCTTTTTGGGGAATCTAATGTGAGGAAATTCTTTTTAACTGCTGAATGTTTGTATAACATGTTATAGGTATATGACAACTATGAAAACTTTGATGGACTGGCAAAATAGAGTGAAGTGGAGTAAAATTTAACAAAAATTCAAACGTTTGAAAACTAGTGAATGCTTATGCGAAAATTTCGTGTGATTGTCTCGGTCTCCGTCGTCTCTCACGATAATGTGTTTGCTGTTGCTGAGAGTGTACGCCTCAATCCAAGATCTTTGAAACAACATATCATACAGACCCATAACTATCGACTTTTTATGGGGATGATTTGCCCTATGGCGGAGCCAGCAACCTGATAATGCCGTTATATGTTAAAAGAAAATTTAGTTTTATTATTTTTATTCCATTTTCAAAAGTACCACCCTTTCTTTCTTTACTTCCCAAAACACAAACATTGTTACCAACTTTTAGCCAAACAACTATTTCCCCAAATATACATTGTAGGTCATTTAAATAAAACCAGAGAATGGAAGAAAAAAAATGCAAGCGTTAATGCTCGATATCAAGAAGCTTTTTGGAAATAAATGTATTTTGTAACAACCATGTTGAATAGTGTAAATCTTCGTCGCTTGTTTTTGTTATTGCTGCAGTGTTGTTGTTGCCGATGTTGCAGCCGTTGATACTTCTTCTATCTGCTTTATTTTTTTTTGTTTTGTATTTGGTTTATTTTTTTTTGTAAAACCAAAAAGCTTTAGTCGGCATTTTAATTTATTACGTTCAATCTAACACGTTTACTCGCACTTGTTGTGTCAATATATTTTTGCTGTTGATGCTGCTGCAAATATTGTATTATTTGTTATTGTTGCTTCTAGGACTATTTGTGTTATAAAACGAGGGTGGTGAGAAAAAGTCAATAAAGCACTTTCGATGATTTCTTTAAAATACAGCAATTTTTTAAAATTCTATATCAACTTGGGAAGTAAATGATATTTTGATATTGAATTATATAATCGTGTTTTGTATTGAATACAAATTACCTTAAATCCTCTCCTATAGGAGGAAAATAACGGCCTTTCCGTCCAGTATTAAGTTTTAAGCTTTAAAAAAAGTTTTTGCAGGGATGAATTATAACACCAAAGACCTTGGTTTTCTTAGAGACATGTCAGATAGATCTTTGAAGATAGCTATGAAGAGGTATGTACAGGATCTATTAGATGTAAGCGTATGAATGCTGATGTATGCTTTAAGCATCATTTATAAAAACTTTTTAAATTTCGAGATCGTAGGATACTAAATAATATGGCCAATTCATACTTGTAGACCACTTTGAAATGCCGCAGTCCATGTTATGCTGACACAAAAATTCCTCTAGGTATGTTCACATCACATAATTAAGATCCCTTACACTTATGTTAGGAAATATCTTCGTAAATGGAAGGCCATAAATAGTTATATCAAGAATGTACTTAATAAGTTTGTCCTTCAGTCTGTCTGTTGAAAACACGATAGGGCGCAAACAAAAGGAGATTGCTGGCTGAAAATTTCTACAAATACTGGTATCGGTTCATGATTTCATCTAGCCTTCAAATGTCCCCCCGGAATACTGTTTAAGCAGTATTAAATATGTTGATTATGCAGCAATAGTGATAAGATAGTGCACAAATAAGTTTAAGTACTATAAACTGTAAAGTATGGCGATAATCGGTAAACATTTGTCCTTAGTCCCCAAACATGGTTGTGGTAAACATAATCTAGGAGCAACATATTATGACAAGATTTTTGATTGTAGTCCAAACATATTATGATCATTATAAGTAACATCAAATGATCAAATGTAGCATTGACATACATGATAATAATATGTTCTGAAGTTATCATATTATGATAAATTTTTTTTTTTAAATTTATTAGTGAAAAAAATTTATAACAAAAAATTTTTTTTGTGAAAAAAATTCGGGTAAAAAAATATTTTTCCCGATTTTGACTCATTGTAGGTCCAACTTACTATAGCCTTATATACATCGTTGCAACAGACTTTAAAATATCCATATTGTCTATATTTATGACTTAGTAATCGATATATAGATAAAAAAAGGCCAAAAATAGAGGTTGTCTCGAATTTTTGCTCATATCGCCGTTATTTATGGACGGATTTTGCTGATTTTAAATAGGAAACTTCTCGAAAGCATGTCTGACAGAATTATTGAAGATTTGGATCCCGAAGATAAATGGGGTCTTCAGAAAATTGATTTAAACAGATAGACGGACATGTCTAAATCGACTCCGCTGTCTATAAGGATCCAGAATATATGTACTCTACAGGGTCGGAAAATTATATTGTGGAAATTACAAACGGAATGACAAACTTATATATACCCTTCTCACGAATGTGAAGCTTAGTCAAACACCAAATCTCACAAATGGTGAGAACAAAAAAACTGTTAAAAGTAAACATATTTTATTTGCATCTTAAACACATTATGAGTACGCGTATGGTTGTACATAATAAATGGTTGTACATAATATAATATGTTTACCTATTTGTCATTATTTACTTGTTCGAGAACTAATTATGTTTCGGTGAACCATAATCAAATTTATAAATTAATATGTTTACAGTAACTTAAATATTGTTTCAATTAAATTAAAATAATTAAATTAATGTACACTCTAAAAAATGCATGTAAATTTAATACTATAAATTGTGTAAGTTTTCATGTAAAATTGCACAATATGCGTAAATTTATAATGTTAAATGTTTATCAAAATCAAGTACATTAATTTATCTGCAAAAATACAAACAAAATGTAGTATTTTTTAATGTTTATAATATAATAGGCATTTTATGTTTAAAATTACATATATTGTGCATAAATAGAAGTTTTACACACAAAGTGTGTAATCTTTCTTCAAACGTTTGATATAAAAATGTCAAAATTTTATTTGTAAAAAAAAAAACAAAAAGCATTTGTTATTAAAAAAATATTTGAATTTACGCACAACATGTATTTTTACCATAATTATAGTAGGAGAAAAGTTACCTACTATTAATGTAGGAAATTTACATGAAAATTTATTAGAGTGTACGACAACAATATATTGTTACAAAGAACACAGTATGTTTGTCGTAACCATGTCGAACCATGTTTTTTCTGTGCGTGCATACAAGGACCTCCTCAGCAAGTGACTTGTACATTCATAATTGTCTTATAATAACACTGTGCAACAAATGAAGACTTTTGGAAAAACTCATGGCCATGACAGTGTGGGTTTGATTCTACTACCAAAGGGTAGTAAACCCTATACTCAGTTTGGAGGTTTTGGTGACAAATCTTTTTTTATGGGCCTCAAAAAATTCTGAAAATCAGTGAGCCCTCAGAAAAGGGTGTCATCAGTTTTTAGCCAACATATATGTCAATGATATAGCTAAGAGTCTACCAAACTAATTTTGTTTAAATTTTTTGCAAAAAATTAATTTTTGAGTAACAATATTTAGCAAAGATGTAACTACGGTAAAGCTGAACAACTCTTGTGAACATATCAATGCAATCTGAACATGTCTAGGAAGTCTAAATAGCTCATAAACATCACTCTTGCAAAAATTCTTTTTTTACTATTTTTCGACGCGAAAGCAAAGATTTTTTGTTAAAAACGTATGATCAAGTGTACACTTCTCTATTGTGCTACAATAGCGAACGTTCCCAATCTTGATCACGCAAGGCCGCCTTGACACAAGATATGAAAAATCGTTAAAATTTTTGAAAGGTTTGTGAAGCTTCTGAAGAGTAAATATAAGCTTTTTATATAAGTTTTTGGTATTGGTGGAAACTTTAGTACTTGAGGATTAATATTTTAGTAAGATTAAATAGTTTTATGTTTTTTGGATGTCATTTACTTAAAAAGATCATGATATGGGGATTCTCCATTAAGAAAAATATAAAATTTGAATTAATGTAAAATTTTAACGGTTAAAGATATCACAACAAGATTTGGAACTAATATAGATGTAAACGTCCTTATGTCAATGGCATCACAATTGTTGCCATTCTTTGTTTTTAGAGACGGAAATTCTTAAAACGGGGAAATGTGTTCCAGAAAAGTGTCCACTTTGACGTTATTTACAGTGTGATAGTAAAAACTCTTTGTGCGTATTGAATCCTTTGCCTATCCCCATACAAAAAAAATGTATGCCGTACGTCCAAAGTTTTTTTGTTAATTAAAAAATAATATAATTTGTAAAGAAAATTTGTTTCTGTAAAAGAAAAAATTAGGGACTATTTTTGGAGAAAAACTTGAAAAATACACGCATAAACATATGGAAAGATTTTTTAATTTTGGAGGCGTTTAACTTTTTATATAGACGAGCTAATTGTTATCAGGTTTATTTTCTTTAGAATTTTATTGCAAATATACGTGATATTTAAAAACAAAATTTCGACCCTCCGTAGGCCCGTCATATATAAAATACGAACAAAAAATCGGGCAAAATTAAAAAAAAAACAAGTAAGAGAGCTATATTCGGCTGTGCCGGATCTTATATACCCTTCACCAAATTATACTTTAAAATACAAATTTTAAATATTTTTAGGTAAACAAAATTTAATATTTTTTTTTTTTCAAAATTTAAAATTTTTTTTTTTTTTCGAATTGTTTTTTATAGTTTAAAATTTTGTTTTCAAAATTGTTTTTATTTTTTTTTTAATTTTTTCCAATTTTTTCTTTAATTTTTTTCAAATTTTTTTTTTAAATTCTTAAGATTTTTTTTAATTTTTTGTGGTAAAAAAATGTTCGGGTTATAAAATAATTTTCCCGATTTTGACCCATTGTAGGTCCAAATTACTATAGCCTTATATACTTATACATCGTTGCAATGGACTTTGAATTATCTATCATCAGATATAGATCAAAAACAGGCCAAAAATCGAGGTTGTCCCGGTTTTTTCCTTATATCTTAGCCATTTGTGGGCCGATTTTCTCGATTTTATATAGCGACCGAGCCGGAAGAATTCCCGATATGTTGATGTATCAATTATGTTTGTAAGTTATTTGGAGACTACGGAAAGTTGATTTCAACATACATACGGGCAGACGGACATGGCTATATCGACTTCGCTATATATAACGATCCACTCATAGTGAAGGGTATACAAATTATACCTAAATATCTCTTGAACTAAAAGAGATAACTTACAGACATAAGCCTATTTTTTGTAGATCTTCCCAAGGACTATCTATATTCATTCAGACCATAAATGGATTTTTGACGATTTTTTTTAAATGTGAGACTTTAAATCAAATTGGTCTCAAAAACATACAGAAGAAGCTTTCTCTCTAAACTACTATATTTTTTCGCAAATATCGAAACAAACTTTAGAGGATAAAGACTGATTTAAGGTAGAATTAGGTTCATCGTAAAAGTTATAAATCAACAATTCAGTAGAAAACAAATCAATGATTTGTGTTTCTGTACTAAATCTCGGCTTTGAATAACAATCAATAACTCCAATAAACAATATTGTACGTGAGCAGAATTAAAATAATTTTAGCTATTTCTTGGTATGGAACTAATACTGTTCTGAATAACCAGCATACTTTTTGATCGACCCTCCTACATAACGAGTAAAATCAGCATAAGAAGGAATCTGCATGTGCATATTTTATATGAACTATACATCCAATATACTTACTTACTACTTGCACATAAAACTATTTTGCCAGCTTTACAATAGTCTTGTACTCGTAGTCGTATAGTTTAGGCCTTAATCTCTAACTACATACGAGCAAGTCACTCGAACACATGTGTTGAGTTTAGTTTTTCTTCAGCCCTCAGCTGTTTCTTGTTGTAGTTTAAAGCTTTGTAGTTTTGTTGGATATTTTACAAGATGCTGCTGCTGCCGCTGTAGCTCACTAGCTTACCAATATCCTCATCATCCACATAGGAGTATAAAGAGAATTGTTACCATAAATCCTATTCCATATTTTTCAGACTACATAAAAACACAAAGTTGTTGTTTATGGCAGAGAGCAAAGCGCAAAAACTTTAATGTTGTTTGTTTGTTTGATTTTTTGTTCATACTTACTTGTAAATACACTCGTATATATATTTCTTCCATAGTCCCAAGCCATCGACCATCTTTTGCAAGAAAGCTAGCAAGAAATCCACACATGAATCCTGCTGCTTACAACTTCAATCCATTGCAATCCCATCTGTACGGCAGTGAGTACCCATATGAGTGTAAAGTACTTGTGTTGTTTTCCTGATTTTTCCACTTTGTATTGAATCATTGTGTAAAAAGTTTTGCAAGGAATTGAAAAAGACCCGAGTGTGGAGTGTTGTGGTGTGGTGTGGCATGGTGCAGCACATGAAGTGCTGTTGTAATCCCTGTGCCTGTGCCAGTGCTAGTGGTAGTGTGTGTGTTTGTAAGTGATTAACGCTCTTAATGTTTTGCAATTTTTATGTTTTTATTTGTTAGAAACAAAAAGAAAAAAAAAGAATAATAATAAACTGCAAACAAACAAGATGAAAAACGAAGAAAATAAACAGAGTTAAAAGAAAACTGCACTTGGTACTCGGTTCGTATTTATGTTGTATAATGGGTCTTAACATGTGTTTAACCAAGTTTAATAAGGATAATAGAAGTTAAACTTTATTTACAAGCAAAAAAGCCGAGAAAAAAACAAGCAACTAAACTAATAACGATCATTTTAAAGTGATAGAAATGTAAAATAAGCCTAATTAAATGTGAGAGAAAGAGGAATAATAATTTTTGTTTGGTGGAAAAACTAAAGAATACTTGTAATAAAAGTGCTATTGACTTTCTTACAATAACGTAAGCAAACATCATTAAAATCAAGGAATACTGCGTGAATAATTAAGATCCTAGCTTTAGTTTGCTCATTAGTTAATACCTTTATGGTCTATGCGTGGCAAGAGGACAACGATTTTAAAAGTGGTCCCCGATTATGCTATTCATGCGGTATATGATGTCCGCGAAATTTATGTACTATATATGAATGTAGTTCGATGAAGATCTTTTCAGTCATGTTAAATAGAGTTAGGATTTTTCGCTGCTGCGGTTAGATGGTTGAATGACCAAGGATCAAATAGGTCGTTAATTTAATTTTTCAACTTGTTCTGAACCATGCACTCTGGCTACAATAATGATCCCAATAGACATCTAATGTAAAATTATAGCCTTTCTAAACGGAAGAAGTCTAATTTGTGTTTCCTAAACTCCAATTCAATCCGATCGATGTCTTGAACGAAAATTCGAACGAAAAGGTAAACATCGTCATACAAAATTTGATTTCTCTATTTTGAACAGTTTCTCAGTCCAACGAAAGTTGTCAATATAAAATAATGCAATTTCAAATTAATAAATTTCGGTGGAGATTGAGGTCTGATTAAGGCCTGTTATAAATCGTATTAATAGTGGCTTGCTAGTGTTAAATAGCAACCATGAAATTAATGTCGTTTCTATGATTATAATGGATATTTCATTAAGAGCTTCCTATATTCAAATTTAAATAAAGCAATGTGTGTGAGAGATATCTTCGAAGTGTTTTATATAATGCGCGGATGCACTGGGTGACACGTATCCGAAATGTTAAATTTGCAATGACTCTGGCATATAAATCAGGTTGAGTTTAACCGATGACATGAGCTATGTTCACTTGCGTTGTGGTTGATGGCTTATTCGCATACCCTTCGACTTAAGAAAACCCCACAAGAAAATGTCTAAAGGTGTCAAATCGCACGATCTCGTTGGGCAGTTCACATCACCTTCAAGGGAGATGACCATGCTCTCAAATCGCTAATGCAGAATGTCCAATGTAACATGAGCTGTGTGTCATGTAGCGCCGTCCTGTTGAAAACACAAGATTTTAAATAGCCGACGTGCGCGGAAAGTTGCACGTACAGAACGCCCATTTTGATAAAACAATTTTATAATTTTCAAGTGTCATTGAACGCTATATCCATCCATGGTGATTTTTGAAAACAAAGTGAATAAATGACACGCCAATTCGACAGATGTAGATCCAACAGTTCCTATTTGAAGACGCTTTACTTCAAAATTGACGTGGGTTTCTATCTCTATCTGAGCCAGAGCGTTCTTCCACTTATATACTCTCCGTGCATACAAGGATCTTTTCTGACATGTTAAGGAGAGTCGAGGTCTTTCAAGTTTGCAATGAATTCTCGATGTCTCAGGAACTATTGTGGCAGCATAGTGTTTTGATCCCCAATAATGATAATCTAGTGACATCAAGTGTAAAGCTACATATCTTCTTGACACTGCTGATTGTTTCTTTTTATAGCCTTCACCATGAGTGGCATGGGTATATATAAGTTTGTCATTCCGTTTGTAATTTTTACATTTTTCATTTGCGACCCCACAAAATATATATATTCTGGAAATAAACATTCTGTAGCCCCCTAATAACTTTTAAACATGAATGATACATCAATATATGGAGAATTCTCCCGGCTTGGTTGTTATTTAAAATCGAGAAAATCGGTATAAGGAAAAAATCGGGACAATCTCGATTTTTAGCTTATTTTTTATATATATCTGGATTACTATGTCATTAATATAGACAATATGGATATCTGATGATAGATATGTCAAAGTCCATTGCAACAATGTATATAAAGCTATAGTAATTTGGACCTACAATGGATCAAAATCGTGAAAAATATTTCTTAACCCGAATTATTTTTCTCATACATTTTTTTTCACTAATAAATTTAAATTTTTTTTTAAAAATTAAAAAAAAAAGAATTTAAATTTAAATTTTTTTTTTAATTTTGAAACAATTTTGAAAAAAAAAAAAAATTTTATTTTTTTATTTTGTTTACCTAAAAATATTTAACATTTTTTGTTTAAAGTATAATTTGGTGAATTCGGCACAGCTTAATATAGCTCTGTTACTTGTTTTCGTTTATTTCATGATACCTGCATAATCTTTCGAGCTAGTTTGGACTTTTTTACTCAAGCTGAGAATAGAATAAATGGTGTGAATTTTAACAAAATCGAAAATGATAAAAATGTAAAACTCTCTTTTTGGGACGAATTACTCTACAGTTTGTATAGGAAGCCTTCAACTACGATATTCATGCGGTATCTGAAGACAAAGTTAATTATGTCGTGTCTACAAATGTATTTCAAAGTTGCCGTATACGAGCAGCGAAGATCCTATATATGAAGAGCAACGAAGATCCTATATATGAAGATATTTTCGTAAATGTTAAGACCAGAATCGGTCTTCCAAGTCTATGATTTCATTTTGATATCTCAGGAATTACTGTGGCAACATAAAGTTGTTGTTGTGCAGATCGAAGTATCATTCGTGTATTTAAGGAGTGAGGTCGAAAAAAATTTTAACACACGTTTTTCATTAAAACCTTTAACCCAAATATTATTTGATTTTTTTTTATCAAATTACCTTTAAAAAATATGTCAGTTATTACGTTTAATGTCAATTATGTTCATTTGTTGTTAATCTGATTAAAATGAGTAACCAGAAAAAAGTGCGTACTAAAATTATTAAATATTTTCAACAAAATCCAACTTGGTCCTTCAAAAAGTCGGCCAAACAATCAAAGGTCTGCCGTCAAACTGATTCCAATGTTATTAATCAGTATCGGGAGAACTTATCCGTTGATAGAAAACCTGGTTCAGGTAGAAGGAATGGTTCATATGATGTTTATAAAGCCAATAAGTAGAAAGGACTCCCAACGCATCCGATAGGAAAGCAGTCCGGTTAGCTCAGTAGTCGGACTATTTGGTACGAAAAGTTATTGGCTTTAAGGTTTAAAAACATACAAGGCTCAAAAAGTTCTTGACGGGAACTCTGCTAAAAATTTAGAGGCCAAAAACAGAGCACGGAAATTGAAGACAAATATACCTGCTGCATAATTGATGACGAAACGTACGTATGTACATTTTTTCACAGCTTTTTAAGTTGCTGATGCTCTAGGAAATGTTTTAGAAAAAGTTCTTGGTATGGCGGTAATATGCAGTTGTGGAAAAAGAAGCCAAACATTTGTTACAAAGGACTCTATAAATACCAAAATTTACATCAAGGAATGTTTACAAAAAAGGCTTCTACTATTCATAAGGCATCATAATGTGTCCACTTACTTTTGGCCTGATTTGGCATTCTGTCACTATGGTAAACACATTATGGTACAAGAACCATAATGTGGTATTTGTACCAAGAGAGGCAAATCCTCCAAACTGCCAAGAGCTAATGCCAGTGGAGAGATATTGGGTTCTTGTGTAGATTTTAAGCAGAGGTGGACTACCTGTTCGAACAATGGAAGGGTTTCCAGAAAAGGTTCATAAATTCATCACTATTGATTAGAACTATAAAAATAATATTTTTAAGTTGTAATAATTATTTCAATCAAATAATAAAACTGTAAGTTTAGTGGTATAAGATTCTTTTCGATCTCACTCCTTAGTTATGTTAAGGTTAACAAGCATTCATTCTCTTGGATACATTTAATTACATTTAATGTAAATATACATCGGGTCTCAAAGCATAATGTTGTCAGAGAAACTATCATACAAATACCAACTCTTTGTTATGCAAACATCTGCACATCATAGATTGAACTTATTTTCCTCAAAATGGCATTATTTACGAAGTTATTAACAATTTAAGTTTTTTTATTACAAGAATCGGTTTTTTATATAAAATATAAGTAATCACATTGAGCTTATTTTGTGCAAAATCTTAGTGTTTACGAAGTTATTCACGATTTATGATATTTGAGTTTTTATACCCTCCACCTTCGTGAGAAGAGTATATATAAGTTTGTCATTCCGTTTGTAATGTCCACAATATAATTTTCCGGCCCTATAAAGTATATATATTCTGGAGCCTTATAGAGCGCTATCGATTAAGCCATATATGTCTGTCCTTCTGTCTGTTGAAATCAATTTTCTGAAGACCCCAGATATCTTCGGGATCCATATCTTCAATAATTCTGTCAGACATGCTTTCGAGAAGTTTTCTATTTAAAATCAGCAAAATCCGTTCATAAATAACGGAGATATGAGCAAAAATCCGAGACAACTTCTGAACATTTCATCAAAAAAAGACAACTTTGCATGCTTTGACAAAAAAGTGTATTGGTTTCATTGCTTTGCGTATTTTGTTATTTTATTTTTGGTGTTTCAACGATGTATATAAGGTTATAGTAATTTGGACCTACAATGGGTCAAAATCGGGAAAAATATTTTTTAACTCGAATTTTCTTTCACAAAAAATTTTTTTTTCACAATATTAGAAAAAAAAATTAAAATTACAGAAAATTTTTTAAAACAAATTTCTTAAAAAATAATTTCAAAAAAAAAAAATTTTTTTCAAAAAATATTCAAAAAGTAAAAAGTGTAAAAAAAAATTTTTTTTTTTTTATTTTATTTTAAAGTAAAATTTGGTGAAGGGTATATAAGATTCGCCACTGGCAAATATAGCTCTCTTATTTGTTTTATAATTGAGCTTATTTTCTCTAAAATTGTAATATTTGCGAAGTTATAAACGATTTAAAATATTTGAGATATTTTTTACTTAAAATCGATGTTTGGTATAAAATAAGAATGATCACAGATTGAGCTTATTTTCCTTAAAATCGCAGTATTTACGAAGTTATTAAAAATTTAAAATATTTAATTTTTGTCACAAAATCTGTGATCACTCATGATCACAGATAGATTTGACTTGGATGTATCTACACCTTCACAATCGAGTCTCAAATAGCCCCCTATTAGTTAATTTTTGTATGACTAATTTCGAATAAAATGTTTTTTTTCCCTTTTTGGTAATTTTTTGTTTGAATCTATATTAGTTTAGAAGGTATTAAGTTACTGTCTTACTGGAAACCTTCGAATTTCCAAAAATCCCTTCTTATTGGATCTACATAGGGAGAGGTGGGACCTCTTTTATGTTTAATCAGCCAGTCAGTTAGTAACTTTACTCTTATTTATATTCTAAAACAATACTATATCTATTCAATTTAATTTAAGAGCAAATTCGGTTTATCTTCTTAAAATCTCCCCCTAACGGATTCTAAGCCACTCTTCCTTAAACAGTTCATAACTGTTTATCTATTTCCTGTATAAATAGCAACAACAAACATTTTTATAAAAATCCAACTGCCTTAGTTTTCATTGCTTCAAATAAACCAACCACAATAAAACAAAAATACAAAAATATTTTGAAAATTTTTGCCCTCAAATGACGATCAAAGTTTATCACTGACTATCAAAGAAATTAGCATTTTTTGTCGTATTTTCAAATGAAATAGAAATAGAAATACAATTATGCAGGCCGCGCACAAAACTAAAGTTACGATCGATAACGTTGCATAATCGTCAAACAATGATCAAAACTTATTTAAAATTCCCTTTTTTTTTGTATTAAAACGTAGAGGAAGAAATAACTAAATGATACTAGTTATGGCACAACCAGCACCGTCTTAGATCAAGGTATTACTTTTATATATTTTTGTTATTATTTTTATTTGCGGTCTTACAATTTTTAGTGTTGTTATTTTTTTTTTGTTGCTTATAACTAAATAAAAACGAATTTAATTTTTGTTACTTGCAACATCGTTGTCGTCTCGCTCTTTGTGTTTTCAGTTTAAACGAAGTCAAGCAAAGTTTGAACTCTGAACCGCAGTTATTTTTCTGTAGCTGTTTTGGATGTTTTTTTTTTTTTATCGGTTTTGGTTTTGTAGCCCAAGAAGGTCCCCACACAAGTTGTCATCGAACATGAATAGTAAAAATAAATAAAAAAAATTGTGGTCAGCAAAGGGGGTTTCAAAAGTTAGCTATATTTGGTTTTACTAAGGAGACAAAGGCGAGTTCCTAACTTTAAAATTATATAAATTGTTGATGTCATTTGAAAGCTGAAATTATTGTTATTCTATTCAGAGGTCAAATGTCAATGTTTTACGTCTATAGTTAAATGCTTCAAAGTCATTTATAACTTTAGAATTATAAAACTTTTATCATTTGAAAGCTGAAATGATCGCCTTTATTTTCTTTTTTTCAAAGTTAAATTCTTGGATTTTTAAGTTTAATGCTTCATATTTCTATTACAATTTTCATAAATTCAGATATAAAAATAATTTAAAATCATTCCTTAGTTATAGTTCGTATGGCCCACTGTAGGGTACTCGTAGTCAAAAGCAAAGTTACAAAAAACTAAGAAAAATGTTTCTGCAAATTCCCCTCCTAAATCAATAGTTTCACAAATTTTGCAAAAACTATAAATACTTAATACAAGTAAATACAGAAACCTGCTGCATGTTGGCTGTTGGCAGCAATAAATAGTGGTAGCCAAGCAGTTGGTTTTTATTTTTGTACGTCTTGCTCTTCATAAGACTTTTTTTTAAACACTTGCTTGTTAGTTGATGCGGAATAAATATTGTCAATTTTTATAAAGTTTAGTATTATTACTCATAGTATTATTTGTTTTATTATTTAATTTTTGCTGCAGCCAGTTGGAAATTTTTATATAAAAGGAATTGAATTGTATTTTAAAAGACTTGCAAGGGTCTCTATTGGATTGTATTTTAAAAGACATGCAAGGGTCTCTACTATTAAGCTTTGATTTTGTAATAAGTAGGTTTGTTCTATATAAATTGGGAAAGCCGGACATTTGTTAATACAGCAGACAAGATTTTGACAGATATTGAATAACATACTTTGTAAGGACTACTAAAGGGTATTCCAATAGGGACTTTCGAACTTTGAAAGTTGACCATACTGTTGCAGCTAAATCTGTCAAATTGGCTGTCATTTATTCAGTGTGTTTTGCCAAATCACCATGGACCACAAAGCGTTCAATAACAATTGCAAATGATGGGTTTTCTGTTCAGGCAACGTTCCGCGCGTTTCGTCTATAATATTTCAGTATGAATGAAAACATAAACAATGAACATTTTCAAATCTGGAACAGTAGCAATGCTCAAGAGATCCAAGAGAGTCCAATACATTCCGAAAAATAAACTGTTTGGGATGGCCGCATTGTCGGTCCATATTTCTTTGAGAACGACGTTGACCAGGCCATCACTAGGCCAACAGCGAGCTCTATAGGTCGATGATTACCAACATCATTTAGCCTAATTAGATAATATGGACACCAACGAAATGTGGTTTCAACAGGACGCCGCACATTGGTCGAGGTTCATAGAACGAGCGGCTAAAAATAGAAGAATTTGTCGAAGAACAATGAAACTTAGCACATAGACATTTTTTATATGAATTAAGAAAAAAATGGAAAAATCAAAATGATCCGCCCACTCTTAGGCCCACCTCCCATACAAAGTGAAAATTAAATTTTGACCTACGGCATTGTTTTTTGGCACATGGCATTTCTAAATACTCAGAATCATTTGTGTGAAATTTTAAAAATATCCGCCTACTTTTACGCCCACTTTCCATACAATTTTTATTGAAAAACTGGCATAACTCCCTTAATTTTTAATGCATTAACTCAGTTTTTACAAAAAAATAAATATTATAATTGTAGAAAGGGCTCCTGAAACCTGATCCGCCTACTTTTACGCCCATCTCCCATAGAAAAAACATGAATAAGTAATTTAAGCATAGTCAGTACTCCAATTTTTTGGATTTGCAGCTTTGAGCGAAATCTATTTATAAATGGGTCTAAAGACAATAAAAGATTATGCATTACGTCTTCATTAGTGGCTACACGTCCAATTCTTCGCGAATCATGTAATCTATAGGCTCTATAGTCTTTATTCCTCGCTTCTTGGGCTTCCTCGGACAGCACCTGATACAAATAATCAATTAAATTGTAAAAATAAAAATTATATCATTGAATAAGAGTCTTTAGATAGAGACACACTATTGGCAGAATAGCTTCTTGACTAGTATGTATATTACATTTGGTCAATTCACAAGGTACCTTATCATGTCATATTGTCATAATGTCCTAATATTTCTCAATGGTTTTTATTGCTATTCAAGCAAAAAATGTCCTAAAATAATACTACTTTCTACGCTATGTTTATTGTGTTATCGTAACGAACCAGCAGAGACCAACACCAAATGCCTAAGAGTCGGTTAAGCCGAGCCGCCGAGTCGTGATATATTAGGACATTATAACAATATGACTGATAAGAGACCTTGTGAATTGACCAATTATGTACTAATTTTAAACAGTAAAGATGGCAACAACACCATGCATGAACGAAAATTCATGTTTTGTTACTTTATCACTTTATAGTTCTTACTGTTTTTTTGGAAAGAAGCAGGTAGGAGCAGCTGAATTTTTTATTAACTTTTAGCTGAGACTTCAAGCTGTAATTTGACATCTTTCGTTAAACAGCGCTCCACAGCGCTAAAAAGATGCAGTCCACTGAAGTTGATGAACATTGAAATTTTAATGTTGTTTATATTTTGTTCTACGAAATTTTTTATATGGCACTTTTTCCAACTTTTTTTTAATACAAATCTCATCTTTGACAATTGTCATTTACGAAAATATACAACAAAGTCATATGATAATTTTAATCCGATTGTACCAAAAGATTGAATATACAATAAATTTGCATGCCATTTTAAACAACCGAACATATATGAAATTCGAGCGTGTCTGTCGAAACAAATAATAAATATATCAGCCTAATATTTAGGAATCATAATATTCAGATATCTGATAACAAAATAGCAAAAAATTATCCTAATCGGCGAACATAAAAAAAAAATGAATTTCGGCCACTCTTCAACCAATGTGCGCCGCGGAGCATAGTGGGGGAACTGAATAAAAGTGGAAATAAATCTGTAACTTCTAAGCTAATAGCCCGATTTTAATATCATTTCCCATGGCTATTAAGGAGGTCTCGTTAAGTTTAAGTTTTGAATTTGGGCTTATAACACCAAGGGGACGCCAAGCCACAATGTCTTAAATTAGGGCACCTCGGGTATATCAAAAATTAAAAATGATGTGAAATTTTTATTTGCGATCCGAATTGAAAGATTTTTATATATATAGAATATACTTGACGAGACCTATGAAAAATTATTATCTCTTATATTTTAGGAGTTATTCGTTATTTGAAAAGTAAAATTTTATTATTTTTTATCTACATTTGTCTGCTCTTTTGCTAATAACGGATCCAATTCTTTCCCGATTTTCTTGAAATTTAATTTTTTGTAATTAACAACAAATTTTTTAATAATATTAAGAAAAAATTGTTTAAAAATCTTTACTCAGTCAAAAGTTAAGTGCATTCAAACTTTAAAAAATAAAAAAGTCGTTTTTTCGCCGTTTTTTTTTTCGAAAAAAAAGTACTTACATTAATTTTAAATTATACAGAAAATAAGAAAAAGATAAATAATCTATTTATATTTTTCTGAAAGTTAACATTGTGGCAAATATTATAAAAGCAAAATAATATCAAAATTCGTATTATTGAGTGGTCCAGAGCCTTTCATAGTAGACCTATTTTTTATGTAAATTTCATGTTAAGACAACATTTTCTCAAATCGCATAGCTGCTTTCAAAAAATTAAGACCTGTTTTATATAACCCAACATGTTCTTCAATATTGTGCTAAGGCATTTCAATCCCAAAATCACAATTTTGGGATTTTTTTAAAGTTTTTTTGGGAATTGTGGGATTGTCAAAAACAATTCACCAATTTCTTTTTCACTTTTGTATTTCGATTAAAAGTTTCTGTATAAAAAAAAATTTACTTTCAAAGTTTCTATATAAGTGTAAAATTTCATTGAAAACGGTTAATAAACAAAACTTTTATTGCATTTTAAAAATTTAAATTTTCCAAAAAGATCAGGTACCATTTTTTATTCCCATATTTTTGACAAAAAGTCTTCTATAATTTTTTTTTAATTCTTAAAAATGTTGTACATTTATCAACACCTCCTCTATAGTCATGGGAAATTTTATTAAAATCGGGCTATTCGTTTAGAAGTTACAGATTATTCTGCACGAGCGATTTGAGGGCATGGTCATTTTCTTGTTGGGGTTCTTATGTCTGTGGGAATAAGCCACAAGTCTCAAAGCAAACATAACCCGCCAGAATTATGGAAAATTAGCGAAGCCGCTGAGGACATTTGCACGATGTTGTATTCTATACATAATGGCTTCGATAGGCCTTTCAATCGAATCAAAAACTTAGATGATATTTATCTCACACACACTTTGTTTTATTTAAATTTTAAAACAGGAAACGCCTAATGAAATACTCTTTATATACAGTCAGCATTACTTAGAAGTGGTTTAGTAATGTATAACAATAATCTGGTATATGTATTACTAAAAGCTTATTTACTTATTTATTCCGGTTTGTTTAAATTGCTATAAAACAATTGACATTCTATATAAGCTATATGAAACATCAAATGAAATAGCTCATACTTCAATAAATTGAATCTATTTTTGTCGTCACCAGAAAAATTCCTACAGAGCACTTTAAAATCACTTTTTTGCTGTTAAAGTCTCTCTCGTATTTTTTTGTACGCTTGACAATAAAAATGTTGAAATTGAATTTTGTGGTTAAATCATATTTTGTCATTATTTTAATAATGTCAAGTTAATGGTTAAAGCAACAAAAAACTAAATGACAAAGAAAAAAGATATCAGCTATAGAGAAATATACATAGAGCGGAAACTCTCCTGTCAAAGACCTAACTCAGTTGTCAAAAACCTAAGTGCTGAGAATGTATTAGTAAAAAAAAAAACTATGTGAAAACAAAAATAACACTCGTATGTGTGATTATTTTGAGTAAAAATTTTTGTTTGAGTTTTTTTCTAGTTTCCGTTCTTGTTGTTTCTCTATGATACCAGCTATTATGTGTTCTTTTTGTGTTATTTTAAGTACAAATATTGAACTATAGCATGGAAATAAAAAGGGAACGTATAAATGAATTAAAACCGTTTTATACTTAGGATCTAGCTCAAAGTTTAAATATAAGACAGCAATTGACAACATGTGTTTTATTTTGAGAACAAATTTTAGGAGTGGGTTTTTAGGCAAAGGTTCTTTTTTTTGGTTGTTGTCTATTTATTTACAAAGCAGTGGGAAAACTGACCTTAAACTGTTGATACAATTGCTATTTAATACTTTGTCTTTAATGACATTCATTATAAGTATTTGTAGTTTGTTTAAAAGTGAATGGCAGATGATTTATTATTTACTACAATATAAAAAAAGTCTTTTGTGCTGTTTTTCTAATCCAAACGAGTACTTTGAGTGGAAATTTTATTGTAACAAAAACAAAATACATGTAAAATTTCCACTCAAAGCACTCGTTTGCTATACAAAAACAGCACATTAGAGTTATTTATATATTGTAATGTTTTAGAAATGCACTTGCTGCATTTGTTTTTAGTAAAAGTTTTAATAGTTGCGAATGAGGCAAAATTCCTCGAAACATAGGTGTGGATTTTAGGTGTGGATCTTCCCGTTGTCTTTCCAAGTTTTATGTCGAACTTATCGGTTAGAACTGACTATGACAATGGCATTCACCTTCAGGAGAACGTAATCCAAATATTCGCTGACGTATCTACATCATATGAAAAGATAGGATGTAGTAACTATTCAGACAAGTTGCAACTAGGACTGAGCCTTAGGCTAATTCACCCCGAAATTATGGCTATAAAAGTAGTCTCGGAACAACTTCAAGATCCAGGGACATCGAGTATCTACATATTTACAGTGAGCATTAGATCTCACTGAATATATGTAAAACATCAAAAACAGCCTTAAAATGCCGGGTGTCTCTAGAAGAGAAAGTGCAATATTTTTGAAGGACGGAGTTTTAAAATTGTTCCTAATATTTGCAATCCTATTAACATTTTAATTCAAATTTTAATTTTAGAGACTCAATAAATATGTAATATGTTATAAAATCTTTACTTATTCACAAAACTCAATGAAATTTTTAACGTTTTTTAAATTTGTCATTCTAAATAACAAAGTGTAATAAAACTTGTCAAAAGGTCAAAAGGAATCCGGCAGTTCCTAAAAATTGGAGCGAAAATCCCAAAAATTATATTTTTTAAAATTTTGTCCTAGAGGTTCATATTTCCTTTGGTACTCGGAAAATACTTTGGAGATAAATAGGAAACACATCGAGGTTTGCAAAACTGCTTTCCGTTTTCTGATCCCAGCTTTGGGATTTAAGAAAATGTGGCCCAAATTTGAAATTTTGATAAAAAAATAGGTCAAATTCCGAAGGACGTAGGGGCAACATATTCAAAAAATAAGATATTTTTGTATATCAAAATGTTCTCTGTAGAGATAACTTACAGAAAAACATAAAATTGTTATATGGGCAATTCCACGAGAAAAACAACCACGACTGAAAAAGCAATAACCCTAGAAACTTTTTTTCAAGATGATTTGAATAGGAGAAAACAGTAAAATGTTACTATGTGAAAGTATTTGGAGCTTATTACAACGTTTGAAGGGCAAAAATAATATTTTAAACTGAGTATATTTAATTTTCTATTTTAATTGGTATGTTTTAGGCAAAAATTGCGGTGAAAATTAAGCACCCAATTAGCATGCAGTATGAAATGAATTTGACTCTGATTGTTTTTTTGCTACCATCAAATTGTTTATTGAAACCGAATATATATTTCCTATTTATCTTTTAAGTTTTTGTATACATATATTTACAGAAAATATAAGAGAAAAATCTGTCACGTACGGTATGTCACGTACGATATTAAGTTTTATTTATTATAAAACCATCCAAAGATGTTTTTTATTTAAGTATGACGGTTTGTAAAGGAAAAATATTTGGCTTAGTGTAAGTAATTAGAAGAAAACATAAAGCCTCTTACGATTCGCAATATTCGCATATTTCTACATGTAGCTCAAAATTACATCCGTTTTATGTCACGTACTATACCCTTATTTCGCTAGAAATTTTGGATAACATTGTTCCGAAAGAACTTATTATTTTTAAAATATAGTACCCTCTGAATGGAATATAAAGACCAAATTATTTTTCAGATTATTTTTTCAAAATCTATTCCATTATATAGGCGTACAAATGTCACATAGAATTGCCCATATGTTTTTAAAGAACGTTTTTAAGTCACCTTTTCTCCAAAAAAACAACCTAAAAATCTACTATATTTTTATCTTTAAATTGAAAATTTCATTATTTTTGTATATTATTAGTAGTTTAGTTGCCTAACTATCAAAAAATAAATAAAAAATCGAGTCCAGTTGGTCCAAAAGTAGGTATGGCAAAATTTTAAAATTTCAATTTTGAAATGCCTATAACTCGGAAATATGAAGAGCATGTTTTTTCAACACCTAGCTGAATGCTTTCCAAAAATATAAAAAATCTTTGAAATCGAATAGGAAAAATTAAAAAAAAACTTTAAAAAGTCGAGGGTACCATACTTTGAGCCCCATAGCGCCGCTCCTGAAGCATTTGTAGGGTCCATATAAATAACTTAAACTCGAATACTCCTTGTCTACGACCACGTCAAATTTTATTCCAATCGCCAGATTTATTTCCAAAAAATTTTCGTTCTGCCCCACTGTGCATCGTGAGATATATTTGAGAAATTTAAAGAACTTTTAGTATAAATTTGTAACCTAATTTTAGCTACCTATAATGTGGATAATGAACTTAATAACAAAAACTTCCATAAACCCAGAAAAAATATATAAGTGTACATGATCACCGCAACAATGGTCAAATTATTATAACCATAATCTGAAAATAACATAATTTGGTATAATCCTTCAACATAAATATTATTGCGACAAACATATACTTATTTACTATTATTTGATTACAAAAATCATGTGAATTCTAACAGTAACATATTATGGTTGCCGCAATGGTATAAATACTTACAATGACCATACAATTGTTAAAAAGCTTGCAATATTTTGTTCTGTACGTAGAAGCAAATAAAGTAGTAGATTTAGCAAATAGACCGATAATACGAAACAATTTGTTAGTAAATTGCTTCGCGTATTTGAAGATAACAAACCAGCGTTTTTAAAAGTTAAAAACCTAACAATAGTTGACCAAGAATTTGTGGTTTTTAATTATTTTTTATTTGAAAAATATTCTAGGTAAGCATTTAAAGAAATTTTAAATATTATTCTTTATGATATAGCAACACACTTTAGTTGAGTGCAATGCATAACAATTATTTTAAATCGTCACAACATACACGCAGAGAAATAATATAGTTGTGGATGTTTACAGTAACCATTTCAACATTTTTAAAAGTTTTTTAACAATATTATAGTCACAGTAACTATTTACATGATTGTGGTAACAATAATATGGTTAAATTACGATTCGCATGATTGTATCAATCATATATATGGTTACAGTAAACAAATATATGTTTGTGACAACCATTGTTATGATGAATCTTTATATCATAATATGTTATTCTCAGAATATGATATCGATTAGCCGAGAGCAACATAATATGGTAAAACCCTAACCATAAAAATGGTTATCACAAACATATAATTGTTTACTGTAACCATATACATGATTGATACAATCATGTGAATTGTAAGTTAACCACAATCATCTAAATAGTTACTGTGACCATAATATTGTTAAAAAACTTTTAGAAATGTAGAAATGGTTACTGTAAATATGCACAACTATATTTTTTCTCTGCGTGTAGAGAGCATACAATCCTTGAATATAGCATTTCTGTACAACATATTGTACAATTTGTCTTGTACATTTTTTATTGATTATCTAATCTTGAATGACTTTGAATGTACCTTAAGTAATAGCAATTCTACCATAAGTCATTAACTTTGAGACCATAATTAAATAAAATGATTAGAAGATAAATATATCTATATTACCCTACTGTTTCTCATTCTCCCCACTGTGGCATATCTGATCTAAACCAACAAGCAAGATCGCCTGTGAATTATTGAAAATGTTAAGTGCTTGTTGCGAATACAAATAAATTTTGTTGAAAATAAATGACATTGTCTTTTAAAAAGAAAATCGCATTAAAACCACGAAACAAAAACTATCATAAAATCGATATTATAAAGATCATATTTTACAAAACTACTTATGCCAAACACTATATCATTTAGGAAGCGCAATCACATACGCCATTTACAAACTTATCAGATGGAAAACCAAAAAGTTTTTTTTAAAAAAAAGAACTAACAGATAAGCAGAAATTGAATTAAAATTTTACAAAAACACCCTTTTTATGTTGTATTTATAGGAAGAACGAAAAAAAAAGGATTTTAAAGCGCAATCTTTTACTTAACATCGCCATATATTTCTTAAGAGATAACAATCTTTGGCATTTGACTATTTGGCAGATGACTACTTTATTTGTTTTTACCACTTAAATCGAAGAGTATCGAGAGGAAATTATACACGCAGCCAAAGCAGGCATTTCTCCTGTTGCGTAAGTTCTGTAGCAAATATTTTTTTTGTTTGTTGTTCTGTGATCGGTTTGGTTTTAATGCATTTTAAAAACAAAAATAAGCATGCAGCAGTTTTTTTATGCTGCCTGTAAATAACATGCAAACATTGTTTGCATGCTTTGGCGATAACGTTGTCGCATAAAAACCTGTACAACAAAAACAAAAAACCAAAAAGAGTAAATATCACAACGATGATCACATCGATTACCAATCGGCACAATACTTAATCGCAAATTCATGCAAATTATCTGCAAAAGGGCATCATCGTAATGATGATCGTCATCATCGTCATTATTGCCTTTAATACATATAATTTCAGAAAGAAAAAAAAAAAAAACGACCAAACCAAGAGTTTGTTTGGTGGCAGAGTAGAGTTGAAAGCCATGACTACTTTGTTTAAAATTGTTAAAAATTTAAATGAAAATACAGGTGAAACGTTAGTGCAACAAATACTTAGGAAGGGAAAACATTCAGGCAGCATAGTCAGTAATTTTGCTGCTGATATTTGAACCTATTTTGTCAGAATCTGCAACGAATGTCAACGTTTATTTTTAAATAAATATTAACAGTTTTAAGTTTATGTAAAAAGTTGAAAGACAATATTTTAATCCAGGTTTATAATACTGTTACGTTTTCACCTTTTGAAAACGTTGGTTTATTTCCTTTAAATAAACCGGATACTTTTGATTGCAAATAAAAGCCGTTTAGTAGTTCAAAATTTGTAACAACTCTTTATATATTTTAAATTGAACAACAACAACAGTCTAAATAGTCACCCAGTGTCTATTTACACGTTTATCAATTCGCAGAAATGCACATACACTTTATAATGTACAAACTTAAATGTACAAGACAGTTGATGTTAACTCCTACAGCGCCTATGATCAACTCACTCCCGACTGCAATATCTGCCACTATTTATACACAAGCCATATTTCGTGAATCTTCTACAATGATCTTAACGGACAAACTAGTACATTCGAATTCTAGAGCTTTCGATGCTAATGTTAGCAGCTTAAACATTTAGTGTTGCCATACTTATAAACAAGTTTCTACTGATGGACGTCTTCATAAACATGATGAATGTTGCAGGCAGTCGTTACAGACCGACTATAATTTTTAAAGTATCAAACCGTCCTCCATCTAATCTGTTACTGTATCGTACTCTAGCTGCTACGCATATTAACTACAGACCACGGCTTCTGTAAGCACAGTAAGTACTGACAAGTAATGACTATAAGAGATTAGTCATTGCATGTCTGCTGGTGATACCAAAGTAATGACTTATTTAACTCCCTATTTGTCAGCGTTTGTGGTACGTACAGGTTGTCTGATGAATGCAGCTACCAAAAGACCATTATATCTTTTTTCTGAGTAATCAATCGGTTTAATTTAATTTATTATTTCAAAAAGTGATCGTTCAGTTTAAAGAAAATGAGCTTTTGGGATGATGAAACAAGAATTTGGATATTGCGCCGATATCACTCATTGGAGTCTATCATTTCCGTCCAAAGAGAGTTTAGGCGCCGCCGAGTTGAGGTTCCTTAACAATTTTTTTGATCGTGGGAAAGTCACAAGGCGGCCTTATCATCGAGATCTCTCAGTTAGGAAACTATTGCTACTGTAGTTGCTATCGTATAAATTGATCCTACAGTTTCGGCAAGGAGCTTATCTACTCGAATGTGTATCAGCAGACAGTCATTCTCTGTTTTTATACAAATATACTTTTAAGGTTTTAGAACACACTTAAATTATTTATCTGTTTGATATTTACTCAATCAAGATCCACACTAAACTCAACTGTTGTTGCACGTGGTACAAGTATTTATATAACAGCGATACCTGCTAGCAGTTTCAAGAATTATCTAATGTTAAAACTCGAATTTTCAATTTTCACAATGATCGCATTGTGATGCAGTTTTTGTTTCCATCCGGGGTATGCTTAGTCTGTCCAGGTTTTTCAAAGGTCTGCTTCCTTTGAAATCTTTACCACAGAGCTGTCTTGGATCTGTGGAATATGTTTGTTAATAGGAGAAACTTCTAACAGAGGATTCGACGAGTTAAATGCTTCGGCTAATGGATGCAATCCGAAGAGATAAATTCTTCAGTTCTCATCGGCTAACTACAATTTATTGGCAATGACTAGCTAATGAGTAAAATCCGACAAGACAAATGCTTCGGCTCTCGGTCGGCTAACTACGGTACACATTGGTTGAGGTTCATAGAACGAGCGGCTAAAAATTAAAGAAGTTGCCGAAGGTAAATGAAATTTGGCACATAGGCATTTTTTATTTGAATTAAGAAAAAAATGGAAAAATCAAAATTATCCGCCCACTTTTACGCCCACCTCCCATACAAAGTGAAAATTAAATTTTGACCTACAGCATTGTTTTTTTGCACATAGCATTTTTAAATACACAGAATCATTTGTGTGAAATTTGAAAAATATCCGCCCACTTTTACGCCCACTTCCCATACAATTTTTATTGAAAAACTGGCATAACTCCCTTGATTTTTAATATATCAACTCAATTTTCACAAAAACACAAATATTATAATTGTAGAATGGGCTACTGAAAATATATACCTGATCCGCCCACTTTTACGCCCCTCTCCCATAGAAAAAGCAAATAGAAAAAACATGAATAAGTAATTTAAAGTTTTTTGATTTGCATCTTTGAGCGAAATCTATTTATAAAGGGTCTGAAGTAATAAAAGAGTATGCATTACATCTTCATTAGTGGCTAAACGTCCAATTCTTCGCGGATGATGTGATCTATAGGCTCTATTCTAGTCGTTATTCCTCGCTTCCTGAGCTTCCTCGGACAGCATAGCTGATACTAGTAATCAAATAAAATGTAAAAAATACAAATGAAAGCATTGAATAAGGGTCTTAAGATACAGACATACCATATTATATGAAATATATAACAATTAACGCTATTCTCTAGTATGTATGAATTATGTAAAGAATTATGGCAATAACGACATGCATGAACGAAAATTCATGTTTTGTTACTTTGTCACTTTATAGTTTTTACTGTTTTTTTGGAAAGCAGCAGGTAAGAGCAGCTGAATTTTTTTTTAACTTTTAACTGAGAATTCAAGCTGTATTTTGACATCTTTCGTAAAACAGCGCTCCACAGCGCTAAAAAGATGCAGTCCACTGAAGTTGATGAACATTGAAATTTTTATATTGTTTATATTTTGTTCTACGAAATTTTTTATATGGCACTTTTTCCAACTTTTTTTAATGCTAATCTCATCTATGACAATTGTCATTTACGAAAATATACTGTGATTGTACTAAAATATTAAATATACAGTAAATTTGCATGCCATTTTAAACATGCGAACATATATGAACTTAGAGCGTGTCTGTCCAAACAAATAATAAATATATCAGCATAATATTACGGAATCATAATATTCAGATATCTGACAACAAAATACCAAAAAAATTATCTAAATCGGCGAACATGAAAAAATGGATTTCGGCCACTCTTCTCCCAATGTTCGGTATTAGTACGAAGTAAGAATTTAGACCTCGTCTAATTATGTACTGTTACCCGGGCGCAAAGTATAAGTAGATCGGGACTTCGATTTTAGCTTGCCTTTTCATGTTTTTCTTAGATGTCTTATATTATAATTCATATAAACTGTTTGGGAATTATTAACAACAATATACTAATATGTATTGCATTAGTATTAATTATGTTAAGTTAGTGGATTGACTTTTATAACTGAACGTTACAACATAGAGCATTTAAAGCTACTTCACAGTAAATGTTGTCATACTTATAAGCAATGTTAATAACAGCATGTTATCAACATTGTTTACAAGTAGAAGTTTCTACTGATGGATATGTTTATAAACATGTTGATTGTTATAAGCAGCGACCCTTAAATTCAAGTTAATAATGCAATTTCGTAACAATATGAATTGAAAAAAAGTTATTTGCGATCTTAAGGTAGCAACATTCATCAGCCCTCTGTATTTGTCTCCAAGGGCATCGTGGTTTTTAGTCATTTCATGAGCTGCTTTTTATCTGAAGTTTGGAAGGGGAAACTTAAAGAGACTTTTGTTGTCAATAAGTATTTGATGACCTAGCATTCTACGTCTTAAGTCCCCAAATGTTGGACAATGACAAGGAAGATGTTGTCATGAAAAAAATCTTCCTTCTCGTCATTATTCGTTATAAGGGATTTATAACCTATGAGCGTGTACATGTAGGAGCCAGTGACCAGTAACATCCACTATAAGGTTTCTTAGATGGATCCTAGGCAGATCGCAAGTCGTGTCCTCTACCAATCCATATTATGCCAGATTCTTCTGGTCTCTTTCAAGTGCGTTCTCTTTTTATCCTTTAGGGTGCTGCCAGCTTTCGCTAGTGCATCAGCTCTTCATATGCCGGACAGTGACAGAAAATATGTTTAGTTGTTTCCTCTTATTCCTCGATGTTACAGCATCTACAGAAGTCGTTGTAAGAGATTCGCGGTCTTTGAGCTTTTGATGACCGCTTTAAGGTTTCTTATACGAAATCTAAGCAGATTTATTACAAGTCTCTGTTCTCTAAATATTCATATTAAGCCAGATTTGTTTGATATCCATGACAAGGAGATGAAGTTTGAAAATTAATTGTTATACCTCAAGAGAATAATGCCAATATAACGACTGAATTATTTTAAATTTAGGGTGGTGCCAGCTTCGCAAGTTTATCAGATCTGCAAGGGTGATCTCGATATCTCTTTTAGAGACATTCGACATTCTTTAGGGATATAATGACCGTTTTGATATAAGTAAATATGTGGATATCCCTGCTCGATATTTCTTGATTTAGGTCTAAATTATGCTACAGTAATTTGGTAGCCTAAGGACAGTCTCAAATTCAACAGGTCCGAATAGATTTCACATCCGACCATTGATTGGTCAGTGAATATTTGAATGCAGTAACTGGGTAGATGAAGGTCAGTGTCATGATAATATCTATCTGGTCTATTCGTTATAAAACCTGAAAATTCTTACATTCCTAGCAATCCTTTAAAGTTCTGACTTTGGTTTTATAGTCAACTACACAATAACCAGTCGTTTCAATAACTGAGATGGGATGGGTTTTCAGTTGTATGCTGTGCAGTCAGTGTTGTCAATGTGGCGCTACAAATAAATAACAAGATCGCATTAAGATTTTCATCACTGATCGTGCAGCTTTAATTGGTCTCATATCAATACAAGCGATTCTGTGTTTTTTTTTTTGGTATCTGGCTTTTATTTTATTTAGTTTTTTGTTATAACAAGCTTTTGAAACCATGCAAATTTGAAACTTGAAAGAATGCGTAAAGAAAGAAAGAATTAAAGGAAACCACAGTTTGTGAAAGCGAACATGATAATGGTGATCAGTGGCCTCATCATCAACATTATTACAACTATCTGCGATCAAAAAGATGGTTTGAAACAAAAAAGTAAGGTTTTTTTCGCAGTTGTACTTTTTTTTTCAAAATGCAAGTTTTAAGTTTATGACATTTGTAAAAATCAATTTCATGTTTGTTTTTTGTTTTTTTTTTTTTGCTTCAATTTTATTGGCTTTCCCACAAAAAAGGATAACAACACGTGTCTCTATGTAAATTTAACATTTCAATAACAAAATTTTCAGCATAAGAAAGAAACCACTTAACATTTTGTGGTTTTATCATTGAAGATCTTAAATCAAATGACATTTGTTTTAAATACGAAATACGCGATATAAAACATACTGCTCTGGCTCAACGGCAAGAGCAGGCAAATAAAGTCATTATTGTGGCGCCACTTGGTTAAGATCAAACGGTTTTTTGCGTTTTATATACATAGTTCTTTAAACAATTCCACCAAATATTCAACAGCAATAACCAAATATAACAACAACAATGAAAGTTAACAAAAACAAAAAAAAAAATAATAAAAAAAATCTTGTCATACTTTTGTATGAAACCCTTTTGGCTGTTGTTTTCTGTTCTAAACTCACGTTTAAAAGCCCTTTTACAGTATGGATTCCTAAAATATAAAACAACGCAAACAATATTTGTTTATATTTTCAAGACCCAGTAGGAAATGTTTTTATAGAATTCTTCTAAAGGCTATTTGATTGATAATTTACTTGAATTGTGTTCGTCATTGCCTTACATGTCATTTCGAACATGTTCGAAGCGCATGACATGACAATGTCTGCTGTAAATCAAAAGTATTCCAAAATATACGCAAGATTTGAATTAAATAGAAAATACAGATTATTGCGTAATTCGATTCGTAAGAAAACATTTTCGAAATACAAAGCATACAAATCCGAACGATTTTATTTTCGAATCAATTTACACTTTTTTTTATTTAGTCATAAAGTACACAGGACGGTTTTAGTATGTTGTAGAATATCGGGCAAATGGTCTGATACAAACGCACCCTTTTGTCGAAATTTCCCATGATAATTTTGCATAAATATGGCTGAATTTCGTAAATGCAGGGTTGAAGTTACTCTTTCAATACACGAATGGTTATGGGTTTGTTGGCATAGACCTTTGACTTCAAATAACCCAATAAAAAGTAGTCCCCAGGTGTTAAATCACAAATCTAGAGGGCCAGTTCTGATCACCAAAAGGAGAAAGTAAACAAGAATAAAATGTGTCATGCTGTAGTTGAATTGTTTCACGGGCCGTATGCCATCAATATTATGCAATTAAGACAGAATGAACTCTGTTATGAACTCACGAGACAGTTGGTCGGCCGCATTTTTCAAGAAGCATGATCCAATGATGTCTTTAACCCGACATTAACCAAACATGTTGTTTTTCGATGCTTTTCGATGTGCTTGGTAATTAGGCTTCAGTTCTTGTATCAATTAAACTTTGTAAGCTTGGAGACGCAGATGATCAGAGAGTATACGCTGCAGAGAGCTTTTAAAATTTTTTCATTCTTGTTCACGACGCAGAATTGATGGTCCTGGACATTGGGAAGGAATGAGTGGAAACTAGAAAAAACTTAAACAAAACAAGTAAGAGGGCTATATTCGCTTGTGCCAAATCCACCAAATTATATTTTAAAATAAATTAAATTTTTTTTTTTTTAAATGTTTGAAAAAAAAATTTTCGAAATTGTTTTTTAAAATTTTTTTCCAAATTTTTTTTAAATTTTTTAATTTAAAAATATATATTTTTTTTAATTTATTAGTGAACAAAATTTATGACAAAAAAATGTTTTTTGTGAAAAAAATTCGGGTTAAAAAATATTTTTCCCGATTTTGACCCATTGTAGGTCCAACTTTGTATTGCCTTATATACATCGTTGCAATGGACTTTGAAATATCTATCATTAGATATCCATACTGTCTATATTTGTGACTTAGTAATCGAAATATAGATCAAAAATTTGCCAAAAATAGAGGTTGTCTCGGATTTTTGCTTATATCTCCGTTATTTATGGACGGATTTTGCTGATTTAAAATAGAAAACTTCTCGAAAGCATGTCTGACAGAATTATTGAAGAAATTGATTTCAACAGACGGACAGACAGACAGTGAGAATACAATTGTCACTTAAGTGTCTCTAAGTAATCTGGAGTGTAGTCACTTTAAACGTTTTGTGAGTAATTCGTTCAAACTGGTTTCATACAAATTGTGTTGATATATTTCGCATACAGTTAATTTTTATTTTTGCTTAAGTATACTGATATCCCATGTAACATAGCATGAAGGCAATAGTCATTTTAATGTCTCTTAGTAACCTACAGTGAAGTCACTTTAAACGTTTATTTTGTACTGCACTTTAGAAAGTAGTTATTTTACCCACCAGAACCAATCCATTAAAGAGTTGTTGAATAAAGGTTTGTTTACAAGCTATCGTTTATTGGACTGCCTATGATATGTCTTTTAGCTGACTATATGAGGTCAATTAGCACTCGTACATGTTAAAATAACTAGTTAAGTAGCTGATCAAGTTACGACTTATGAAGCTAGTAAGATAACTGACGTTTTTTAACCAGTATGTGAATCCTATGCGTTGACTACTTTGGACCAGTTATTAGGCAGTCTCGTTGTAGTTAAAAAGGGTCAATTGACCCCCTGCTTAGGACAGGCACGTGTTATAATAATTAGTCACGTAGCTAAGTATTTAAGTAACTAGTTCCCACCATAAATGATGGGTAACATTACTAAGGACTGAGATTGTAAAATTCTTAACACACGTTTTTCATTAAAACTTTTAACCCAAGTATTATATTATTTTCTTTTTATCAAGTTACCTTTGCCATGTCAGTTATTATGTTTAATGTCAATTATGTTCATTTGTTGTTAATCGGATTAAAATGAGTGACAAAAAAAGTGCGTACTAAAATGATTAAATATTTTCAACAAAACCCAACTTGGTCCTACAAAAATGTTGTACCTCTTGGCCAAACAATCAAAGGTCTGCTATCAAACTTTTTCCAATGTTATTAAACAGTACCGGGAGAACTTGTCCGTTGATATAAAACCTGGTTTAGGTAGAAGGAATGCTCCACATGATGTTTCTAAATCCAAAAAAATAGAAAGCATTTTCAAAAGAGCTCCCAACACATCCGGTAGGAAAGAAGCCCGGTTAGGTCAGTACTCGGACTATCTGGTACGAAAAGTTAAAACCAATGAAGGTTTAAAAGCATACAAGGATAAAAACTTTACTGACAGGAACTCTGCTAACAATTTAGAGGCCAAAGACAGAGCACGAAAATTGAAGTCAAATTTTATAAAAAATATATTCCTGCTGCATAATGGATGACGAAATGTACGTATGGAAAATTTTTCGCAGCTTCTGGGTAAATTTTTTTATGTTGCAGTTGCTCGATGGTATCTAGAAGAAAAGTTTAGGACCCAAAAGCAGACAAAATTTCCCAAAAAGTTCATGGTATGGCAAGCAACATGTAGTTGCGGCAAAAAAGTCAAACATTTGTTACAAAGGGCTTTATAAATACCGAAATTTACATCAAGGAATGTTTACAAAAAAAGATGCTTCCATTAATAAGACTTCTTAGTGTGTCCACTTATTTTTGGCCTGATTTGGCACCCTATCACAATGGTAAGAAAATTATTGAGTGGTAAAAGAACAATAATGTGGTATTTGTACCATGAAAAGCAAATTCTCTAAACTGCCTGGAGCTAAGGCCAGTGGAGAGATATTGTTAAAAGAGAATTGAAGAGCACAAAAAAGGTGTCCAACAGTGTGGTAGATTTTAAACGGAGATGGACAACCTGTTCGGACAAAGTGAAATAAAGCACTATAAAAATGTTAATGGACGGGTTTTCGAAAAATTTTCAAAATTTCATCATTAGTGATTAGAACTATAAAAATATTTTTTTTTGTAAATTGTAACAATAATTTCAATCAAATAAAAAAAGATTCAAAACTGTAAGTTTAGTGGTTTCATTTTTATTAACATATATGTATGTTAAAAATTGTTCGATCTCAGTCCTTAGTTCGGGACTGCCTCCTAGAACTCCTGGGCAGACTTAGGTTTTTTGTCTCTCAATAACGCGGGACCATGGAATATTATGGTCCAGGACTTTCACCAATACTCTCTCAATCCCCTCTCTTGACATTTAAACGACTTGTTTACCGACGACCAGTGTGTTTACCATCACTAATTGATTCAATTATTATCATCACAGTTGATGAAGTTAAATCAATATTCCGACCATATTTTGTATGACATTTTCGAACTGTAGCAGCTTTCATTATTTTTGAAATGATAGGTCATTTTTTTTCAAATCTTGTCCACAACGTCCATCTTCTTTCAAATCTTGTCTCTTTAAATTTGAACGAATTGATTTCGACGACTAGTTCGTTAATCATCACCAATTGATCGAATACTCTCATCACAGTTGACGAAGTTAATTTTGTATGACATTTTTGAACTGTGGTCACATAACTTTCATTTTTTAAATTTTGGGGTTTCTTGGAATTTGGAATTCTTGTCCACAGCGCACAGTGTTCGATTTGAGAATTCAAGAAAAACAAAAAAATTGCGCGCGAAATAAGTACAAGTTTGGAAGTCAGTGAGAGCTATTCTAGCTAATACAGGCAAATCCCGGTATAACGAACGATATGTTGTCAGGTCCATTCGTTAAATCGAAAAATTCGTTATATCGAGATTTATTTTTTGAATAAGTTTTAAGCGGTGTGAGACATGACTAAAATTGTTTCATATTATGTAGTTTTTATTAATTTTTCTTCGGTAGGTTGACTTGGGGCATTACCAAGGATTAATAAAGCCTTCACTCACACTCTGTTACGAAACAAGAGGCGTTTCTTTGGCTTTCAAAGATTATTTGTTCCTCATTACATAACAGCAAACCAAAATTGTTAGTCTATCCTTTGATAACTTTCTTCCAGGAGCACTGGTTTCTCTAGCGTGAACAAACGTTTTATCTCATATCATTTTCCATTAGATATCAGTTTTATTTGCATTGAGAATAAAATCAAGAGTTAGATTGTGCTCAACTATAATTGTATGCTGATTCTTTAAGAAGTCGTACACCCTATTTTATTTGAATACAGATATCACTTGCATGAAATCCACAAGTATAAAGCCTATTTTATTTAGATATCAAAGAAATTCTATGAACCAGAATTGTTTTTTCTTCTGGTCGAGTAAATAACAATTTAACTCCTTTTCCACAAGGGGATACACATCATTTTTTAGATATAGATGATTATTTGAGCCATTCATGATAGATTGATACAATTGCCAATGTTAAAAATTTGATTGTTCGTTTGATTTTGTTTTTTTTTTTTTCAACATTCGTTAAATCGAGTACAAAATTGTTGAAACGTTCGTTATATAAGGTAGTTAATGTTGAAAATGTGGTTGTACGTTATATCGGATTTTCGTTAAAGTGAGATTCGTTATACTGTAACCATATATTTGGTTGAAATATTCATGAGAATCGTAAATTAACCATATTATTGTTACCACAATCATATATATAGTTACTGTGACTATAATATTGTTAAAAATGTTGAAATGGTTACAGTAACAATGCCCAACTATATTTTTTTCTGCGTGTATGCAGTCAATTTGAAAAGAAATGAAAAAAGGCCATCAGAACAAAACCCCGATTTTTTCAGGTTAATAAAGATTAATTAGCAGCCCTGATTGATTATTCATATTTCACAACAATTTCTGTTACACATAGTGATCCTAGAGGCAGGCCAAATAGAAACTTCGAAGATTGTAGCAAGAGAAGTAAGGAAAGAAAAACAAAGGATCAGGATAATCTAACAAATACTGTAGTAGTCGCAGTGGACATATCAACCTAACCCAGCCGGAAAAATATGCAGTAAAGGGGCCTTCCTAAAGGCCTTATTTTGCAGGCACAAGGACACCCAGCCGCATTGCTAAATCGTTTCAATTTTACACGCTTCGGGTAGAGCGTTGATAGAAGCCCTACTTAATAAGGCATGTTAGAAGGTCTTCCGTTGAAGGCCTGTAAGAAGACCTGAGGCGTATTGTTTCACAGAATATCTACATATTAACATCTATTAAAAACTCTAAAAATTAAAGCTTAATTGAAGGTCTTCTGAAGCAAGAAAATATATTAAATGAATTCAGCATAAAACCTAAAGAATAGACATTAAAGTATCACATATGTAGTTTTATATATACAAAAACTCCATCACGCGAACTTCACAGCATAAAATGTTATACAAGAAGATTTTGCACCTTCTTCTGATTTCATGGTACAGTTTATAATAAAGAGAGCAAAATAAATAATATTGTTACGTTTTTACCTTTTAAAACGTGGGTTTATTTCCTTTAAATTAACCGGATACTTTTGATTGCAAATAAAAGCAGTTTTAGTAGTTTAAAATTGTAACAACTCTTTATTTATTTAAAATGTACAACAACAATAGTTCACTTCGCAGAAATGCACACACACAATTCGCAGAAATGCACACACACACTTTATAATGTACAAGTGTACACGTACAAGACAGTTGATGTTAATTCTAACAGCGCCTCAACTCAACTCACGACTGCCACCTCTGCCACTATTTATACACGCGCCACCTCTCGGAAATCTTCTACAATGCTCTCAACGGACAAAACTCGCATGTTCGAATTCCAGAGCCTTCGATGTCATTGCCAGCAGCCCAAACATTTAGTGTTGCCATACTTACAAACAATGCCAACAACCGCATGCTACTGATGGACGTGCCCTCAAATATGATGAATGCTGCAGGCAGTGGTTACAGACCGTTAAACTCAAATCGTCATTGCACATTCGTAACAATATCTAATTTGAAGGGCCGTTAATTAATATTTATTTAGAATCTTATGTTAAAAACATGATCCTTTTCTGGGTTTTAGGCCAAAGCATGAGACATTATTTCCATTTGGGCTGGTAACATTTAAGTAGTTATTTCACCTACCTTCCCTTCAATATTCCCTTTAATGTCTCATGTTTGTTGGTTGTTTTTTTTTTTTTGTTCTTCTCAAAAATATTTTTCTTACTTCCCTGCACTTAGACTCATAGAGGAGTAAGTAAGTATATTTTTACCTTATTAAGTTGTTTGATTTCCATTCACTGATATTCATAAAGATAATGTGTTTTTCATTTCAATTTTGTTGTTTAGTTTTTTTTTTTTTTGTTGCTTCTGATTATTGTAGTTTTGTTAAAAGCTTCCGATTTCATTGGCATATAACTTTATCTTCTCTAAATGGGCTTGTAGGAGGTTCTTGCTTCCTCTATTACTTTACTAAACTAATGCTGTGGTAAGTGCAGTAAATGCGCTGCATTAGTTAAATGATCCCCACAAAATTTTGAGTCTTTTTTTTTTTTTTGTTTTTTGTATTTTTCCATGTACTTGTTATTACTTCAATACCATTTTTGGCTACTGTAATTTTAAATTTACAAGTTTTCCTTTTAAACATTGTATTTCATCTCTAATCCTTATGTTTCTTGTTTAGTTCATTTTTTATTTTATTTTTTTTTTTTGGGTTTCGTTTATGTGGTTTTTATCAACTAATGTCTTTGGTTGTTGCTGCTGTCGTTTTTTTCTTCTTTTTTTTTGATTTTCTTAACAACCACGTTTTTCGATTTTTGTGGAAAGAAACTATTAAAATAATTGACAATCAACCACACCACCGGAGTAGTACCGTTGCTCGCATCACTAACTATTTATGCAAATTATGACCATCATTGATCATTTTCTTTCATTGGGTTGCATTAAATCAAATGCTTTAAAAAAAAAAGTCAGGGATTCTGCAGAGGTGGTAACAATGAGGTTTATTTAATGTGATCAGTATGAAGTATGTTTTCACATTGAGTTATTGAGTACCAGTAAAAATTGCTTGACCATCCCTATTTTCGAAGAAGTTTGGTCCAGTGATGCTTCTAGTGCTATATCGTCCAAAATGTACGAAGGTGATTAATTTCGAGGTTATTTTTTTCTATTTTAAATAAAACGATTAAAATATTGTTACGCTTTTACCTTTTAAAAACGGGGTTTATTTCCTTTAAATAAACCGAATACTTTTGATTGCAAATAAAAGCAGTATTGGTAGTTTAAGATTGTAACAACTCTTTATTTATTTAAAATGTACAATAATAACAGTCTAAATAATCACTCAGTGTCTTTATACACGTTTATAAATTCGCAGAAATGCACACAAACTTTATTACGTACAACCTTATATGCACAAGACAGTTGATGTTAACTCTAACAGCGCCAATGATCAACTCAACTCTTATACACACTTATACACACTGCCATCTCTCGGGAATCTTCTACAATGCTCGTAACGGACATACTAGTACATTCGAATTCTAGAGCTTTCGATGTTAATGTTAGCAGCTTAAACATTTAGTGTTGCCATACTTACAAACAATGCTAGTAACCGCATGCCATCAACACTGTTGATAAGTAGAAGCCTCCACTAATGGACATGTTCATAAACATGATGAATGTTGTTTGCAGTCGTTACAGACTGTTAAATCCAAATCGCAATTGCACATTCGTAACAATATTTATTTTCTTGAATGTCATTCGTTAGTCAATCGGATTTCTTAATACCGACTACGCAGATATGTTGTTGTTCTGAAATATGAAAGTGTCTGAAATATTAAAGAAATTTAAACCGATTTGTTGATCGCAATCGTTAGTCTATCTACATTTAGCTAAAGTTCTTCAAAATTTCACTACTTAAAAAACTAATAGTAAGTTTCTTAAGTATCCAGATTGTTGGACAGTTTGAGCTTATTGCATTCGTGTGTAGTTCTGAAATTGTGGTAATATAGTTATATGGTAGCATTTTAGACTTGGTTATAGTATTGTCCTGCATTTTTGGAAATATTTATAGTGTGAATCTCCATCATCCTTGATACTACCTTTTACTTCCTCAACAGAGAGAAACTTCTAGAGTCTTGTATAAACTGTATAATAGAGATTTTTAGCTAAGATACTTGTATCATAAGATCTAATTTAAGATTCATACAATAAAACTGTGTTCAAACCTAGATCATGTATTTATTGTGAAAGGAAGCAGACATTTGAAACGAAGCTGGATAGGCTGAGTAGTATCCCGGCTGGAAAATAAAACAGCATCATGCCACGGATCGCTTCACTCCATCAGAAAGGGGAATATCCATAACTATTCGTTACGGAATAATTCTTTAGTGATTTTGGTGCATCATGAAATTCACCTCAGATGTCTCGGCCGTCATACACCAACTGGTCAAACACTAGGTCGTTTGAACAGATTGGAGCAGCACATGACACAATAAAATGCTCTGTAGTACTCAGTTCAACGATAATATTCGAAGATATTCTTACGATGCTCAGTAGCTTAGAAACTCTTTATTTTGGAAATAACTCGGTAGATTGTGAATAATTGGATATACGACATCTTAATTTAAAACAGTCAGAGCAGAGGTGTTTTTGAGTTGATTTGTAATTACATGAGTTCGTAGTTGGAATGGGGCTAGTGGGCCGCCACCTAAATTTACTCACCTCTGACATGAAAAAATTTAAAAATAAATCACCAAAAATATAGTTTTTATGCGATATTTAGATATTTAGTAGACATTTTCTACAATATGATGATCAAGAGTCTAAAGTTCTCGGTAGTACGATTGAAAAGTTGGCAAAAAGAGCCCAACTGATCATCAACTACTTATAGCTTACTTAAAGGTACAAACACATTTTTAAAATATATCGTTTCATTTTAGATATATAATAAATCATAATCAGATAACTGATTTTGGCCTACCTTGTAGTTTAGAATACTTACATATATTTAGTATCATTTCATTGGATTTCATTGTTTCAAATTATATTTCTAGAAATTAGATTTAAAATATTTTCTAAATAATTGTTGCTAAATCAGTCAAGTTTAAAATGTGTGCTCTTATCGCTTTCCTGGTGGTCAAGGGTGTTTTTTAATTTCAATTACACAATTTTAAAGCTTTTAGGTTTTTTTTTATCGCATTTAATAAAAGTTTATATGAATGTACATACTTAGGTACTTTAAAACAACCCACTTGACCATAGCATTCGCAAATTGTAACAGCACAATTTCCTTTATTTACATTCGAAAAAATATGAAGAATTATTCCGAATTGTATAAATTCATATTTTAATAATAAAAATATCTCTGCGAGTATTATTAGCAGGGCAACTAAAAATATGCAATATTATATTTTTTGTTGTGTGTCTTATAAACATAAGAGTTAGTTATTTATCTGTTTCAGACAATTTTAAGAATTTTGGCATTGATTTGTTAGTGCATATTTTAGCATATTTTACTCTTTACTGCGTTTTATAGCTTCTTTTTGTATTTTTGATTCTTAACTGCATATTTTAGTTGCATATTTTCTTTTTCTTTCCCTTATTTTGTCTTCTTAAGTAATACAATTTTATTGTTTACATTGTCATTTTTCATTTCTATATTTTACTATATTGTTAAGATCCTATGATAATTGCCCTAAGCTACTTAAAGACAAAATTAAAGTACCAATAATTGACTTATTTTCATTGAATTTTCGTTGACTTAAGGGAGCTTAGTTTAAATATTAAAATGTAACAAATAGTAAAAAAAAAATTTTTTTTATTTTTTTTTTTTTTTTAAATTAAAAAAATTTTTTTTTTCTTTCAATTTTTTTTTTTATTTAAAGAAAAAAATTTTTTTGAAAAAGAAAAATTCGGAGAAAAAAATATTTTTCCCGATTTTGACCAATAGTAGGTCCGATAGGTACTTTGGCCTTATATAAGCCGTTGCAAAAGTCTTTGAAATATCTATCATTACATATCCATATTGTATATATTTATGACTTAGTAATCGAGATATAGATCAAAAATAGGTAAAAACTCGAAGTTGTCCTGGTTTTTTCCTTATATCGCAGCCATTTGGGGGACGATTTTGTCGATTTTAAATAAAGCCGGAAGAACTCCCGAAATATTGATGTATGTATCATGTATGTAAGTTATTTGGGGACTACGGAAAGTTGATTTCAACATACAGACGGACATGGCTATATCGACTTCGCTATCTATAACGACTTTGTGAGGTCGCAAATGAAAAATGGCGAAATTACAAACGGAATGACAAACTTATATATACCATGATTGGCAATCACGGTAAAGGGTATAAAAACCATATACATGGATATCGATAGACGAAATGAAAAAGAAAGATAGAAAATTTCTAGGTATTTGGACTGCAACAGAAAAGTGCAACAAAAGTGCGACAAGGCTGCAATCTTAAATGGAACAAATCATTCCATTACTGTAAAGCTACGTACTCACGGTCGTCAGATTTCACAATGTTGTCAGATCTGACAATGTGCTCGCAATGTACTGCCAATAAAATATTATTAGCAAAAGGTAAATTGTCAGTTTAGACGATTGTAAGAATGCCTTTCGATTTCATTGTCAGACAATTGTCAAACAATATATTTGTCTGCCAACAAAAATTGTCAGTTCACACGGTTGCTTCAATTTTGTTTATTTTAAATACATATGCACAGTGTTGCCAATAGAAATAATTTATCTGACAATGATGCTAATTCAATTTATATTTTGGAAGCCTAGTTATGATTTTAATCTACATACATGATGAATGCTCCAAAATCCATTGCAATTTTTTACCAAAAAGTTACACACACTTTTCATAGAGTTTTTGAAACATAAAGTGGTTTTTAAAGCTTTATGTAAAACAGAAACATTTCGAGAAATTTCTGCGGAACATCCTCTCCCTACTGATCCTATAAACATTGGGCCACATGGATTGAAAAAGTAAAATATTATGAAACTAATTACTATAAAAAAATGTTAAAAATGTTAAATGCAGAAAAAAAATATAGTTGTCCGTGTTTACTATAATCATTTCAAAATTTTCATAAGTTTTTTAACAATATTGTTACGAACGTGCAATGACGATTTGAATTTAAAGGTCTGTAACGACTGCCTGCAGCATTCATCATGTTTGAAGGCACGTCCGTCAGTAGCATGCGGTTATTGGCATTGTTTGTAAGTATGGCAACACTAAATGTCTGGGCTGCTGGCAATGACATCGATGGCTCTAGAATTCGAACATACGAGTTTTGTCCGTTAAGAGCATTGTAGAAGATTCCCGAGAGATGGAGTGTGTATAAATGGTGGCAGAGGCTGCAGTCGTGAGTGGAGTTTATCATTGTCGCTGTAAGAGTTAACATCAACTGTCGTGTACATGTGTGTTTGTACGTTGTAAAGTGTGTGTGCATTTCTGCGAATTGATAGACGTGTATAAATACACTGAGTGACTTTTTAATTCTGTTGTTGTTGTACATTCTAAATAAATAAAGAGTTGTTACAATTTTAAACTACTAAAACTGCTTTTTATTTGCAATCAAAAGTATCCGGTTTATTTAAAGGAAATAAACCACGTTTTAAAAAGGTTAAAACGTAACAATATTATAGTCAGAGTAACTATTTATATGATTGTGGTAACAATAATATGTTTAATTTACGATTCACATGATTGTATCAACCATATATATGGTTTCAGTAAACAAGTATATGTTTGTGACAACCATTTATATGATGAACAACTTATTATGTTGCTTTCGGCTTATGGATATCATAATCTGAGAACAACATATTATGATAAAATTATTCATCATAAAAATGGTTGTCACAAACATATACTTGTTTACTGTAACCATATATATGGTTGATACAATCATGTGAATCGTAAATTAACCATATTATTGTTACCACAATCATATAAATTGTTGCTGTGACTATAATATTGTTAAAAATGTTGAAATGGTTATAGTAAGCATGCACAACTATATTTATTTTCTGCGTGTAGGCAGTTTAAAAAATGAGACAAATCAATTGATTAAGATTGTCTGACAGTAGGTTAAGCCGAGCCGTCGAGTCGTGAAATATGAAAACATAATGCCAATATGACATGATAGGAGACCTCGTGAATCGACCAAATATAATAAGCATATTTTTCGTTTTTAAATGAATATTTTTTTAGATCATATTTTTGGTTACCCTGATTATTAGCTTTAGAGAAACTTTCGTTTGTTTGGTCGCTAGGGAAACTGTGATAACTAAATAAGTTTCTACTGCACAGTGTTTGAAAACAAATTCAAGCACTCACTCCCACAAGCTAAAAACTTAAAAGCAACAAAACATTTACATTCAGCAAACGTTACTCAAAACGTATCATAAGTATTTGTTCTAAATACGTAAAACCTAAATAAATAAAAATACATACATTTGTTTAAAAATTTCTTATCTGCAAATACGCACTCTGCTATAGCGAGACACTCAACTGTATAAATCCAATGATTTGTTTAGTGGTTGTTGTTAATTTTTCAGCTTTACACCACAAACACAAAAATTGGTCTATTTTTATCAAGAAATATTTATATTTTTTATGCTTTTGTTTTAATTCTTTTATAAATATATGCATGGAATATGTTTTATTTTTATTTCTATTTTCTCTACTTTTTCTAATACTTATATTGTATATTTTGGCTTTGTTTGGTTTTTTAATAATTTTTAACTTTAGTTGTTCATTCTCTTCTATCCGTGTTATGTCAAGTGTTTGAGAAAGTTTAAGAATTTTTTCTTAAAGCATAAAAAAGCAACAAATGGAATTGCAATGTTTGGATCAATTCACTTCCAGTTTAATTCTAGCCGCTTTGACTTTAGTGGCCTGTGTGGTACGCGCCGAGTTCCTTATATCGGTGCTTTACGACATCATCAAAACTAAAGAATATGTGAATGCATCTATAAATGCTATATTGATACTAAAAGTGGTGGTTTATTTAATGTTGGCCATATTGTGTATCTTACTAATGTATGCCATAGTTAAGGTTGGTCAAATGTTTGCAAATTCCATTTTGGTTTAGTTAGATTTTGTAATTTGAACTTGTCTTTTAGAGAAACCATATGTTAATGATGCCCTGGCTAGTTGTTGCTCTATTGAGTGTTAGTTGTGAAGTGTTATTTGTCATTTATATTTTGGCTACCGGTCATAGTAAATATGTTTTGTATTTATTGATTGGAACTGGTAAATATTTTTTTTTTTTTTTTTTGTGAAATTTCAAAATTTGTTTTTAATCGATCAACTTAATTTCCAGCTCTTGGCCTTTGGATTATTTGGGTGATATTTTCGTTATTTAAAAGTATACGCCATGAAAATCTTATGACACGTTCGGAAAATATTCGGGGTTTTCGTTTTAACTTTACTAGAGCGATGGAAGTATATTAAAAGTGTGTGATTTAAAGATTAAAATTGTATAAAAAAAATTATAACGTGCCAAAAACTATAACGGGGCATTACAAAGAATCTAAATGGTTTTGCATAAAGCGTTTCCTATCTTTCCATTTAAATAAAACATAGTGTGTGTGAGATATTATTGACATTTTTTTTATTTGTTTGAAAGTTCTATGTCAAATGCGAAATAATGTCTAATTTCCCATGACTCTGACTCATACATCATACTGAATTTGACGGATGACTTGGCTTTGAGGGCCACTGTGGCTTGTGGTTTATTCGCATAGACTTGCGACTTAAGAAAACCCCACATAAAAAAGTCTAATTCATTTACACCATAAGTAACTAACCACTGATTGATATCTATTTGTTGAAATTATGAGCATAAGTAGATATAACATCGGTAAAATAATGTTGAGCTATTTAAGAGATATCCGTAGTGCTGTATATAGCTTTAGCTTTTCTAAAGTATAATTCTATTCCATCTGTAGCACGTTCTAGTTCTCACGAAGCCAACTACCCAGCGGGAAATAGATGCAGTAAAGAGGCCTTCCTAAATGCCTTATTTTGCAGACACAAAGATACCCGGCCGCATTGCAAAATCATCTAAATTTTACACGGCGTGTCATTGCGAGCCAAGGCCTTGCATACTTGCTGCTGATAGAGGGCTTAAAGAAGGCCTACTTAAGAAGGCATATTAAAAGGTGTTCCGTTAAAGGCCTGTAAGGAGACCTGCCGCGAAATGCTTCACAGAATGTGGCATGTAATTGAAAGACTGCTGAAGCAAGTAAATAATCTAAATGAATTCAACATAAAACATAAAGAATAGACTTTAAAATATAACGTGTGTAGGTTTTTATATAAAAAAATCCTTCACGCGAACTTCACAACTTCAAATGTTATAAACTGCGAAATTATTTGGAAGATTTTGCACCTTGTTATGGTTTCATGTAACAGTTTATAATTAAGAGAGCAAAATAAATAGTATTATAGAGAGACATTAATTACAAAACCAATCAATGTTTGAAATTCTAACTTTGAATATTAAATAAAGGTTTGCTAGACCTTATTTTGCAATGCAATTTTGATTGTGAAGGAGAAGCATAACCCTTCTAGAACATCTTCTGCGACAAGGCAAAATAGAATGAGTATCGCATCTTTTATAATGTGTAAACAGGTCTTTTAGAAGGCATACAAAGTGAAGACCTAGAATTTTTTCCCACTGGGTAGCCACCGATCGTAGTTGTTTTCCGAAGTATATTCTGCTTTAGTTTCTAGAATATCAGTCATAAAATAACCAAATTTCTAAATCACTACGACGGAGAAAGAAGATGTTATGTTGTGCTGCTAATAGTTTGCTCTAGTTTATGAAATAATATAGCAATTCATTCCGATTTATTGATCACAATCGTCATCCCATTCACATTAAGCTGAATTGTCGCAAAATATACAAATTGTAGGGTATTTTGAACACGAATACAGTGTTGAAATATTAGTTAAACAAGTATTCGTAAATACAGGGGAAATCCTCACTATACCTACCCAGCAGTTCTAGGAGACAGTCCCGAACTAGTGATTTACCCATCATTTAGGGTGGGAACTAGGTACTTCAATAGCTACGTGACTAGTTATTTTAATTGACTACAATAAGACTGTGACTGAGACCCTTATTGACTACAATGATACTGTCTAATAGCTGGTCCAAAGTAATCAATGCATTTGATTCACCTACTGGTTATAAAACGTCAGTTACCTTACTAGCTACCTAAGTGGTAACTTGATCAGCTACATAAATAGTCACTTTAACAAGTGACCTTAATAGTCAGTTTAAAAGACATTTCATAAACAGTCCAAACACAGATTGCTTTTAAACAGCCTCAGTTACTAGCTACCTAATTGGTAACTTGATCAGCTACATAACTAGTTATTTTAACATGTACGGGTGCTAATTGACCTCAAATAGTCAGCTAAAAAGACATATCATAGGCAGTCCAACAAACGATAGCTTGTAAACAAACCTTTCTTCGACAACTCTCCAATGGATTGCATCTGGTGGGTTAACCAACTAATTTCTAAAGTGCAGTACAAAATAAACTTTTAAAATGACTTCACTATAGGTTACTAAGAGACACTAAAGTGACTATTGACTTCATGCTATGTTACATTGGATATCAGTATACTTAAGCAAAAATTAAAATTGACTGTATGAGAATTATATCAAGACAATTAGTATAAAACCAGTTTAAACGAATTACCACACAACACGTTTAAAGTGACTACACTCCAGATTACTTAGAGACACTTTAGAGACAATTGTCTTCACGCTAGATTACCTGGGATATATAAAGTAACCAATTGTCTTATCTCTGCACAACAAAGAGCACATACGTGTGAAATGACCAAAATATATAAATTGGAGTCAGCCAAGTGATAAGACATTTGCGACGATTACTGTCTTTAAGGGATACATTGACTACATGCTTAACTGCTGGGTAAGTACTACTTCTTAATACCGCTTCTACAGAAGGCGAACGAGAACACAACACTAACCCTACTTCAAGGGTCACAATACCGAAGTGGAGTATCGGGAACCAGACTGTGTGAACATACAGAATACTGGAATGTGACTGGTATGATCATCTCAGCTAGTCTTGATCTAGTATCTCAATCTCAATGACTGACATGGTCCTGCAAAAACGGAATCATATTGTATATTGTATCCACTTGATTGTTTTCATACAACGTAAAACAACTAACAAAACTGGCTGATTAGCTAATTAATATGATGACTCACCGATTGTAACTTGGTATTCTCTTGTAAATATGTGTTAATTTGCTGCATTGTTTTCTCGCCTTTCGGTGCTACTTACAAAAAGATCCCGTACTTGGACAGTGTACTTGAAAACAGAGCATTTAATTGCTAATCTATAATCTTCTATTTGTCAATATCTAAAGGGCAGCTAATGGGTTCAGGTTTCGACTGATGGAACTCAACTGCAAATTGCAGATGCTCTGTGGCCAAGTACAAGTTAATTTTGATACTAATGTTGGCAACATTTATACTATATAAAACTAGGATACGATCATTTCCAGCCATCGAAACATTTTGATGTAGGTTGCTTGTAGTTTTGCATTTTTTTATTAAAAAAAATATGTATTGTTACGTTTTAAACTTTTTAAAACGTTGGTTTATATCCTTTAAATAAACCGGATACTTCTGATTGCAAATAAAATAAGTTTTAGTAGTTTAAAATTTGTAACAACTCTTTATTTATTTAAAATGTACTGGAACAACAGTTCAAATAGTCACTCAGTGTCTATTTACACGTTCATCAATTCGCTGAAATGCACACACACTTTATAATGTACAAGCTTGAATGTACAAGACAGTTGATGGTAACTCTAACAGCGCCTATGATAAAATCACTCACGACTGCAACCTCTGCTTTTAACGAACCAACTAGTATGTTCGAATTCTAGAGCTTTCGATGTCAATGTTAGCAGCTTAAACATTTAGTGTTGCCAACTTACAAACAATGCTAATAACCGCATGCTATCAACATTGTTGATAAGTAAAAGCCTCTACTGATGGAAATGCTTATAAACACGATGAATGTTGCTGGCAGTTCCTACAGACCGTTAAATTCAAATCGCTAGTGCAAATTCGTAACAATATGTTAGAAGTAAGTGGATGTTTTTAGAAAAATACAATAATTAAACATCCATTACTGAAGATATTTGCGAAAAACAACAAAAAGTCATGGTTAAAAACAAAAATGTGGAAATTTGAACATAAATACCTTTTAAATTAAAAGAGATCACTTGTTTTACAACATAGTTTTGTTCATTGAAATCTCGCTGTATTTGTACAAGTTACAAGCTGTAAAACCTAAAGTGGTCAACTTTAACACCCTGTATATTAGTAGGGTGGTCACAAATTTAATTTTCTTAAAGCCAATGTCCTCCTCTACGATTCCTTCATGCATCATTTTGCAATCGAACCACTAGTCTAGAAGATGGATGCTTTAGACATGCTTGACTATCAATCAGAGGGCTGCAGGTTCGATTCCCGCCACAGACTCTGGGTGTATCTGCAGCAAGCTTCGCAGATTAAAAAAAAATACAGTTCATACCATACGCTTGACCCCACTGTCTTCCGGTTCGAAAGATCACCAATCTTTCTCCTAATTATTCTTTCTAAAAATATTAATTAACTGAAAAAAGTGCTTTCAAACTTCTTTTACAACCAATTAATAATAATATTTGAAAGCCTTTTGTAGTATTTACAATACTGTTCCGTGAAAGGTCTGTTTATATTAATAATTGACTTTAACAGCTTATCTTTTAGTGATCTTTAAATTGAAAACATATTTCTAAAAAAAAAAATAAGAAACTCGTATATGGGTTGATTATAATATTACGTAAGGACATTAATTAACACGCTATTTTAACATAAATCTTGAAATATAAATGAGAAAAAAAAAAAACGAAAATAAAAATAAAAATTACAGTAAAAACAACTAACATGAACATTAAGTCGAACAAACATAAACCAAAGTTAACTCTGACAGGTTAGTTTTATTTTATTTTATATTATTTTTATTATTATTAAAAAAGACAACCACAACAACGACAACAACAACAACAACTTTAGCCACCGCGCTATGAAAAATATTGTCTAAACTAAAACCAACTAAATATTTAATACCAGTTAATTGCAATTATTGATTGTGTTCAGTTATGGTTGACATTTGCAAGTAACAACAGAAAATGAAATACGTTAAATAAAAAATACACATAGATATACTACTTAATAAAGGGTGTTTTTTTAAGCTGAACTGTCATACTGGCAAATCATTATGAATAGATTGACGCTTGAACAACGCTGCCAAATTATTTTAATTTATTTTGAAAATCAGTCATCGATTCGAGCAACTTATAAACGACTGTTTTTCATAAAATTGTGTGATGGTCATTTTTGGCTTAGTAAACTAAATTTGCCGCATATGGAATGAGACCAAACCCCTATTGACCTCATTATATCCTGAAAAATGCACCATTTGTTGTAGTTTCCATAGACCTTATTTCTTCAAAACTGTTGCCGGAGCTCGCGTTACGGTCAATGGAGTTCATTACCGCATTATCAATGATTTTTTGTTTAAAAATATGGATGACATTGATCAGGGCGAGATGTGGATTTAACAACAGCAACTATCGATTTATTAAAATCAAATTTGGCGATAACTTGATTTCGAGGAATGTACCTGTCAATTGGCCTTCAAGGTCGCGGGATTTGACACCACTATCTCACTGATAAACCAGCAACAATAGACGCCTTGGATACCAACATTGTTCGTGTTATTCGTGAAAAAACGGTCAGCAATGCTCGTGCCTGAATTCATTTTAAAATTTCATATTCCCGAAATCATTTTCTAATGTTTTTTATACCCTTCAACATGAGTGGCAAGGGTATATATAAGTTTGTCATTCCGTTTGTAATTTCCACATTTCATATGCGACCCCATATAGTCGATATATTATCCATGTCCGTCTGTCCGTCTGTATGTTAAAATCAACTTTCCGTAGCCCCCAAATAACTTACAAACATAATTGATACATCAATATATCGGGAATTCTTTCGGCTCGGTCGCTATTTAAAATCGAGAAAATCGGCCACAAATGGCTGAGATATAAGGAAAAAACCGGGACAACCTCGACTTTTGGCCTATTTTTTATCTATATCTGGAATACTAAGTCATGAATATAGACAATATGGATATCTAATGATAGATATTTCAAATTCCATTGCAACGGTGTATATAAGGCTATAATAATTTGTACCTACAATGGGTCAAAATTGGGAAAAATATTTGTTAACCCGAATTTTTTTTTACCAAAAAAATTTTTGTTAACTAATAAATTAAAAAAAAAATTTTTAGAAAATTAAAAAAAAAATTTCGAAAAAAAAAAATTTAAAACAATTTTGAAAAAAAAAAAAAAAAAAATTATGTTTGAAAAGCAATTTCGGGAAAAAAAATTTGAAAACCAAATGTGAAAAAAAAAAATTATTTTATTTACCTAAAAGTATTTAAAATTTTTATTTTAAAGTATAAATTTGTGAAGAGTATATAAGATTCGGAATTGCTGAATATATCTCTCTTACTTGTTTTATTATGACTTAAAAATTAAGGATTTTTTTTTTTTTTAATTTTTAGATATTATTTTGAAACATTTGTACAATATAAATTTATTCATAGTATTGTCCATAGGGTACAACTGAGAGTAAGCTGACAGTAATTACAGTAATTACAAAATTGGACGTTTTCGAAACCCAAAAAAACTTTGTTCAATAGCTAAGTGAGCATAAATAACACGATCTTTGTGTTCTGTATCAAAATCACCAATTCTGAACCGCACAAACCATCTCTCGCACGCTGAATCCGAGAGAACACATTCACATAAGCTTTGGTGAGCAATTGGTTTACTTTAGCGGTACTTTTTTCAAATAAGTAAAGCAAAACTTCTCCCATATGACCCTTTGTTGGCACAAACTACGACATTTTCGAAGTAAAAAAAAACTTGTTGTTGTTTACACTATAATGTTCAATAACTACATGAGAATAAACAAGTAAGAGAGCTATATTCGGCTATGCCGAATCTTTTATACCCTTCACCAAATTATACTTTAAAATATAATTTAAAAAATTTTTTTTTTTTTGAATTTTTTAAAGTTTTTTTTCGAAATAGTTTTTTAAAATTTTTTTCCAATTTTTTTAAAAAAAATTTTGTAATTTTAAAAATTAATTTTTTTAATTTATTAGTTACAAAAATTTAAGACAAAAAATGTTTTTTGTGAAAAAAAAAAAATTCGGGTTAAAAAATATTTTTCCCGATTTTGACCCATTGTAGGTCCAACTTACTATAGCCTTATATGCAACGTTGCATTGGACTTTGAAATATCTATCATTAGATATCCGTATTGTCTATATTTATGGCTTAGTAATCAAAATATAGATAAAAAATAGGCCTAAAATAGAGGCTGTCTCGAATTTTTGCTCATATCTCCGTTATTTATGGACGGATTTTGCTGATTTTAAATAGGAAACTTCTCGAAAGCATGTCTGACAGAATTAGTGAAGATTTGGATCCCGAAGATATCAGGGGTCTTCAGAAAATTGATTTCAACAGACAGACGCTATCTATAAGGATCCAGAATATATATACTTTATAGGGTCGGAAAATTATATTGTGGAAATTACAAACGGAATGACAAACTTATATATACCCTTCTCACAAAGGTGAAGGGTATAATGACAGATATGTACCCTTTAAAATTACATAAAAGTTATTAAAAACAAAACCGTATTTTTAAGTCTCCACCCAATAAAATTTACTTTTTTGTATTGTTTTTTACAATTTCAAGTTCTATCAGGCTTAAAAAAACACCCTTTAGAATGAAAAAAAGATACGAGTACAAAATAAATAGTAGACAGAAAAAAAAACAATTACAACATTTTAAACAATTTGTGACAACTTTTGCAAAAGTGTTTACACTAGACTTAAGTTTTAAATAATTGGAGAAAATAGGTTTCATAAGGAATATGAAGGAATATCCATTATCTGGTTGTATATAGTTACACAAAATGATCAACTATAATCCTTAGAAAGAAATGAATTAAAAAACCTTTTTGTCCTGATTTAAGCAATTGGTCAGATTAAGGTTAAGTACCTTAACTTTCAATAAATTACTTTTAAAGGCATTTAGAATAAAACTCAACATTAACTTTCCATATAACCCTCGTTTAGCCCACCAAACAAAATAATTGTTTTAAACCACATACACAAAAACAGGCTTTAAATCGTCCTGATTACTTTGCCAAATTTAAAAAACTTACAAATCGACAGCCATTTGTTTCGATTACAAAACTGCTTGCATTTAAGTACCTCAATTAATTATAAGACAATCTTAAGTATTTAGTTTAATTAAAACTAAACATACATATGTACGTAGCTCAACACACTCAAACACACTTGTTGCCTGCAGTGTGAACAGGTTCTTTTCAACTAAAACCTATAAACACAATCTTTAGGCCCCAGAATGCTGCAAACAACCACTAAATAAATAAATACAGACTAAACTTAACTCTAAAATAAATACTCAGACATGTATGTATCAATAGCATTTACATTCTCATATTGTTCGTCCATATTGTAACTACTTGTGTACAACTCATTAAGACAATTTATTAATTTAAGAATTTATTGTTAAAAACATGCAACATTTTTTTATTATAAGTAATATTGTGTCTTATAACTTAAAAGCAAAAAAACAAAAAAACCAAACCTTTAGTTAATGTACGTGTTTGTACAAGTATTACAAAAAAAATATATAAAAAAAAATAACTTCATATCTTTATTATGAGAATTCATTATAATAAATAATATTTCATTGAACTGTATGGAAAAGTATTTTTGTTGAATAAAACGAAGAAAAAAAAAATATGTAAAAGAAATAGTATGAACGAAATCTGAATGTAATGTGATCTGAAAAAGTATGGACCCCGACTGACAAACGTACAACACTCAAAAATCTATATACGAGGTTTAATATTTATGGGTATTTGAGAAAAACTTTGCAACTACTTTGCAAAAAGAATCTATATGCTGCATATTTTACACACACACACATTCAATAATGCAAGCTTGATAAGAATTGTACGCTACAGTTTATTTAAGATCCTTAGGTTACATGGAACGCTTGTGTTAGACTACATTCGGCATAGAGCAGATTGTACCAATTACTCCTCTTCTTCGCTACGTTCTGACATATACCCAATTAAACCAGCGACGGTATTATACCTCAAAGAAGTTCATTTGTGAGCCAATGCACAGTGGGGCAGAATCAGAATTTTTAGGAAATAAATCAGGCATTTCTAAACGGCTATTTCCGATCGGGATAAAATTTGACATGGGCGTAGCCAAGGAGCATTTAAGTTTAATTTTTAGTTTTAGAAACTCAGTAAATATGTAATATGCCATAGAATCTTAATTCATTAACAAAACTCAATGAAATGTTCAACTTTTTAAAATTTGTCATTCTAAATAACCAAGTGTAAAAAAAACTTGTCAAAAGGTTAAAGGTCTTCTCGCAATTCCTAAAAATTGGAGCGAAAATCCCAAAAATGGTATTTTTTTTTACAGTTTTACCCATAGGGTCCACATTTCCTGTTGGGCTGGGAAAATACTTTGGGGATAAATAGGGAACATATCAAGTTTTCCAAAGCTGATTTCCGTTTTCTGATCCCAGCTTTGGAATTTTAGAATATGTGGCCCAAAGTTGAAATTTTGATAAAAAATAGGTCAAATTCCGAAGGGCGTAGGGCCGACATACTCGAAAAATAGGACATGTCTTTTATACCAAAATGTTCTCCACAAAGATACCTTACAGAAACATATAAAACGAATAAAAAATTCTTAAATAAAGTTTTTTTAATAAAAAAAAGAGTTAAGTCACCTTTTTTTACTTGTCGAAGGTACCCTACTTTGAGCACCCATAGCGCTGCCCGTGAAGCATTGTAGAGTCCATTTTATCCTGATCGGAACAGCCGTTAAGAAATGCCAGATTTATTTCCAAACTATTTTGATTCTGCCCCACTGTGCAATGGAAAATACTATTTTCTAGTGCACTAGAAAATAGTATTTTCCATTGCATTTATCAAACGAATTTTTGATATTTTTCAAGTGTTAATCGTAGACCAACTGAGTTCCGTCTCTTTAACGACCATTAATCACTCACATTCGATATCGCAACCCAGGAGATATTTCATCTTGCGTCTGCAATGAAAATAGTTGAGTATACCAACTGAGTTCCGTCTCTTTTAACGCCCATTCATCAATCACATTCGATATCGCAACCCAGGGAATATGAAGGACGACCAGTTTTTTGCGTCTGCAATGAAAATAGTTGAAAATCGTATATTTACCGTCTTGGTGTAGTAGAACTCCTTGCTTCGCATAATTTCTGTGTCTTATAACCAATCATCAATCATTTTCGATACCATAACAAGGGGATATGAATATCACTTTGTGTTTGATCTTGTTGTGTATTCGCCAAAAATAAAATTTTTTGGAAAGACCTCTTGTCCAAGCTGGGTCAGGGAATAAATGCAACTGAGCATGATGCGTTCACTTCAATACATTGAGTCATATTTATGGGGGTTGCAGAACCTCTGGCATGATAAATGTTGAAGATTATATCTGGCCTTAGAACTCAGTTGACAATGTAGTATGAAAAATCTAGCTTCGCCTAAGTTCCGTTTCTTTCAATGCCCATTTATCATATTTTTAGTCTAAAGACAAACATATTCGAGTCTAAAGACAACTCTGTTGTTCATTCGTCAGCAATTTACTTTCCCCTTAAGCTTTTATGTCTTGGAACCAAAACTAATTCGACAAGGTTTAGTCCAATCTGGGCTAAACATCTTAATCTAATTATGTTGGAGTTGAGAACCTTGATGGACACAATACTATCCACGTAAATATTAATGGTTGATGTAACGAGATTTAATTTTTGGATACATCAATTACAAAAATTTCCTCCTCGTGCAGATATCAGGTAATCTGGGACAAGCCAAGAAGACAAGGTAATCAATTGTTAGAATAAATACTCCTGGAAGTTGTGGAGATGACAATCCAGAAGCCTTAAAATGGAGAACCCTGGATTATTTCTCTTAACCTATACGATAGTGAAAACTTAAGTCATCCATGTAAAAGTTAACGCTTTTCCTTCTACCAGGAATAACAAGAGCGCATAGGATGTTCGTACATCCAAAAATCCATTCCGAATCTTCATTACTTAGAATCTTTCAGTGGCCGAAGACGGTTTCGCTCCATTCCGAAATACAACTTAGACGAATATCCGAGTTTCATCATAATCTGCTTCTCTAAGGTGTATTGAGAAAACCACTGATAGCATTGTGTAGCGAGGCCTTTTGGATGTATCATATATAGGTCCTTTCCTCAAGACAGCAGGACATTAAAACAAGATCACAAATTGGAGGAATAACTATAGTATGGACCAAGTGAATGATTTTTGAACACCCTGCCACACATCTTGAACCGTTCACGACAATAAGTTTGCAGTTAAACTTCCTATCCTCAATGATACCAATATATTGTGTCCTGTTGAGACGAATGCTCTTGGTTTTTGATCAAAACGATGGATTGGATATCAGTTATCTTGCCCTTCCTCATGGATAGATTGTTATTCTTTGTTGTCTCATCAAAGGAGACAACTTTGCAAACCAGGAATTTTATCACTAAAAGAGATGATAACTTTGATGTCCCTCTGTTGGAATTTGTCATTAAACGTAATAGCAACTTAATTAGCAATGAGAACAACTTTACAGCTTCACAGATTTGATCACTGAATTCTGGGCCGATTTCGATTTATATACCATTTCTCAATATAAACAACTCTCCTGTACCGGATGGCATACCAGCACTGGTCTTGAAGCAGTATTATTCGACTCTAGCCCGTCCGTTAGCAAATCTATTTAGCACGAATTTCCTATATAATGTAATGCCAATTCCAATAAAGGGAGAGGGTATATATCCATATTGTTTATACAAGGTGGCGCAAAAGTAATCCTCCTATCAGAAAATGCTATAAATTTTGCGATTAGCCCCTAATGTCAGTTCTGTTTTGACAGTTGTGTAGTAAACACATGCGAAATACACATTAATAAACAATGTTACGCTACACTGCTCCAGAACGCGGAATATTGCTGACTATTTATTTGACCAATAATCGGTCGGTGACTTTGGCACAACGTGAATTTCGTGAAACACTGCGACGTTTAGCCGCTCGCCTCGAAGAGACTGGCACAACACGAGATGCTGCCAGGCGTGGCAGACCCCGGAGTAGCCGTTTTGCAGAGAATATTGCTGCTGTAGCCGAGGATGTCATGGAAGCGCCGTCGACATCGACCAGACGTCGTGCCACGCAAATCGATATCAGTCGACGGTCTTTAGAGCGAATTTTGGTACAAGATTTGAAGATGTTTCCGTACAAAGTCCAGACGGTGCATCAGCTGTTAGCTGCTGACCGCCAATTGCGTCTAACATACGCTCAAGCCATCCTTAATCACCACCAAGAGCAAGATGATTTTTCATCAAAAATAATCATGAGTGATGAGGCCCATTTCCATCTTAGCGGGTACGTAAATAAGCAAAATTTACGCTTCTCGGGCACTGAAAATCTGCGAGTAACCCACGAAGTGCCATTACACCCGCTCAAAGTCACTGTATGGTGTGCTGTTTTCGCTGGAGGAGTCATCAGACCTTTTTTCTTCGAAGACGTGGTGAGCGCTACAGAGCAATGATCAACGAGTTCTTTTTGCCGCAACTTGATGAATTGGGATTGGAAAACGTGTGGTTCCAACAGGACGGTGCAACGGCACACACTGCACGTGCCACAACCGATATGCTGAAGGATGCATTTCCCGGGCGCCTAATCTCCCGTTTTAGCGATTTGCACTGGCCAGCAAGATCACCTGATTTGACCGCTCCAGACTTCTTTTTGTGGGGCTTTTTGAAGTCGCGGATTTATGTCAACAAGCCTCAGACTCTTGCAGCTCTTAAAGACAATATCCGTCAAGAATGTGAGGACCTATCGCCGGAAGTTTTGGCCAAAGTGTTGGAAAATGCCATAAAAAGGGCTCAAATGACAATCAACTGTGGCGGCGGCCATTTACATGACATCATATTCTCGACTTGATGTAAAAAAAACTAAAAGAGCAAATAAAAATAATCCACAAGAAGAATAAAAGTTTTTCATTTCATTTTTTAAATAACAGCCAAAAAACATCGGAAGTTTACTTTTGTGCCACCTTGTATTTATGATTTAGTAATCGATATATAGATCAAAATATAAGGATCCAGAATATATATACTTTATAGGGTCGGAAAATTATATTGTGGAAATTGCAAACGGAATGACAAACTTATAATAATGTGCTGATTAGCTGAGGACACCATGTATAAATTTGCTTTGTACTGTATCAAATTTTACAATCAGCTGGGATTAGAGTGTCCAAAAAACCGGCAAATTCAAAAAACCGGTTTCCGGTTTAACCGAAAACATTGTTTTATAAAAAAACCGGTTTCGGTTTTCTTATTCTAGAAAAACCGGATTCGGTTTTGTCATTCTAAAAACCGGTTAACCGGTTTTTTATTAATTATGAAAAATGCCAATTTAAATTTATAGACAATTTTGGTACTAAATTCCAAAATTTGCCGAATGCAGACATTTTCTAAAAAATAAATGAATATTTTTAAAAATGTTATCAAAATATTTTTAAGCAATATGTTCAAATAAGCTTTAGAAAGTGTTTCGGTAAAACCGGTTTACCGTCTTAAAAAAACCGGTTTGTCAAAAAACCGAAAAGTTAAAGAAAACCGAAACCGGTCGGTTTTAAAAAGATGAAAAAACCGGTTGACCGGTTTTCGGTTTCGGTTTTGGATACTCTAGCTGGGATCCTGTCACAGAAAACACTCAGCATGCACTTTCGGGATCAGTTTTGCTTGATCAATTGCGATATCATTATAGAAAGTTTTGATCAATATTTTTAATGTAGCACCCTCTAAAGTCTACTTTGACCTACTCCAAACATTTTACACATGTGTTCTTACTGACTTTCATAGACATTGTGGTGTTTTTTAGGTTTAGTTGACTTTGATATTTAGTTGGTTTGGTTGTTGGTTTTTTTCGTAGTTGGTTCACAGATATATTTTATATATATGGAGCTATAAATTATAGCAATAGTTCATACCGTAGTTTTTCGCTCTCTTTTGCTGGTGTGACTCTAGCCGATAGCGGCGTCAAATATTGGCAATTTATGATTTTAATGCGAATGTAAGTATGATAATCATTTTATGTTCAAAATGTATTTTTTTAAATGTTATTTATGTTTGTACAAATACTTATACATACAATAGTTTTTTAGATGGGGACTAAGAATCCAAATGCATGGTGGATAAGTTTGTTTTTTTTTTTAATTTTTTTTGGAACAATACGAGGGTAGTTAAAAAGAGCTTTTTTAAAACTATTTAAATTGAAAAACAAAACTAGTTAAATTAACTGACAATTAAAATATTATATTTATGTGTTATGAAACCAACTGCCCTTCCCCTTTTCTGGCCTTTTGTAGTAAAACAATTTGAACCATTTTACACTCGTATGCTTGAGATTCTATCAATACGACACGACGACTGACTACTAGTCAGTCTCGCTCAGTTAAAAATGTTGACGCTCTACACCCTGCTGCGTACATATGAACAACTCAATTTTACGGTAGAATTAAACAACCGAAAAATGCCTTGTTCAACATATGCAACAAACAACAACATTTAAATCCAATTTCGGTTTATGGCGGCTGTTGCAACCGACATAAACTCACTTGGCCTGTTGTTAAAATTGTTTTTTTTGTTTCTTGTTGCTGCTGCTGCTGCTGTGTTTCATTCTCGATTAACTCGATTTATCTTTTACCCTTCAATATTTATTAAAAAGCTAGCAGTAAAATAACGTAAAAAAAATTGTTAACAGTCATTGGTTTAAGCCGCAAATATACAGCAACAAAATGAAGAAAAAAAAAAAATATATATAAAAACGGAAAAAACTTCAAATGAAAATTTATTAATTTTATTTTATAAATTTCCAAAAAACACAAAAACACACATTTCAAAATGAAAGTTGATTAAACGTTTCCTATTATCTGGTCAGCAATATAAATAATGAAATAGGAAAAAATTATTATGCTACAAATAATGAATTATCCAGTGTACGACGAGTATGTTTGGTTTTTATGTCGATTTATTTATTTATATTTTTGTTTTTTTTTTGAGCCATTGCCACATAATTTACAAAATGATCTATTGCTTTAAATTATTTTAGCTAGAAAAGCGTAAAAAATATCCATGAAATTTGTATGAAATAAATTTTATTTGAGCACAATTTAGACATGAACACCGGCTGTATGGGAAATAGTTAATTTGTGTGGTAAATGTTAGAAATTGTTTTTAAAATTGAGAAAAAAAATAAAAAAAAAAACTATTGTTAAAAGTTAAATGTTTGTCATGGTATTTTATAGTTATTTGGAATAACAAGACCTTTTTCAAAAAGCTTGACTTAAAAAAGTTCGATCAAAAAACTCACATGGCAAAAGGAGTCTTACTGAATCTTGTTTTTCCTCGTCCATATACCCATTCTCTTGGATAGACATTCAATCTATTGTATAGTCACAAAGTTCAATTATTACCTACACATTAACCCTTTGGTGTTGTTGTCCACCAATACTTTTTCTCTTTGCATGAGCGTTCATCGTCTCTCCCATGATTATACTTGGATCCATTCTAATATGATGTTATATCGTCCAAACAGAGCAAGAAACTGTATGAAAATATCTCTGTTTGTACAATCTGTGAATCATATGAGAGCGTAACTTAGAACGATATACAGTATCAGCCATAACTAAAGCACCCCCTCAGTGATTTTTTTTCATACTATATTTTTATAAAAATAAAGTTTTAAATTTCTATTATGTATTATTTTCAATTGTTAATATATTTACTATTGATAAACAAATACTTTTAAAGTTAATCTTTCTATAAGAGGTAACTTTAAATCAAAAAATATTTAAAGCTAGAAAAGAAACCGGTCAAAACTAAAACACACCTTCATGGATATAATATAAAACTTTTTTTAATTTCTATTTTGTTGCAAATCCTTTGGTTTGGATGACACAAGCACATCTCTTAGGCATAGAAGATATTAAGTTTTTTATGGTGTCTTGCGATATTCCTTCCCAGGCTATAATAACGCCTTGAAATTAATCGTGAAAATTGCCGATCCTTATTTCTGCAACTTTCACGATTTATTTTCATATTATCAATCTCCCACAAGTTCTCAATAGGATTAAGACCAGGAGATTGAGCAGGCCAATGAAGAACTTGAATCTTATTGCTCTGTAGCCAAGTCTTACAAACTTTGAAGGTGTGCTTAGGATCGTTATCCTGTTGCAACCTCCCTATAAGTGGCATTTCTTCACTGGCATAAGGCACCATTACATCTTTCAATATATCACGGTACATGAACCGATCCATAATCCCATTAACTTTATGAATTGGCCCAATTCCTTGACCAGAAAATCAACTCGAGAGCGTTACATTGCCCCCTCTATGTTTAATTGTTCCTTTGCAATATTTAGAATTCAGTCTTTCTACTTTTCATCTGCGTGCACGCCTTATTCCATCGGAACTATTTAATTTGTATTTGGAGTCGTCAGAGAACAGTACTGGCTTCCATTTTAGGAGACTCCAGTTAATGTGGGCTTTGGCACACTTTAGTCTAGCTTTCTTGTTCTTAGCTGATATAAACGGTTTTTTTGCTGCTCATCGGCTGAATAATCCTACTTCTACTGCTCTTCTACGGATTGTTCTGTCTCTAACGCATAATCTTAAACTTGTTCTTACTTGACTAGTTGATGCTGTAGGATCTTTTTGTATAGCTCATTTGATCAAGGAATCATTATATCGTGTGGTTTTACGCGGGCGTCCTCCAGAATGTCCCGGTAAAATACAACCATTCTGCAAAAACGTTGGAATCAGCCAGGAAATAACTGATTTGTTAATTGAATATTTTTTACTCAATTCACGGCGTGATAATCCCGCCTTCCAGTCTTCAATAACTATAACTTTAAATTCACTGGAGTACTTGTTCCTTGCCATCCATAGTTTTCTCACAATAAACTGTATAAAACTTAACTTATACAAACTACGCCTTCTTATATTTTTATCTTCTGGAATTTTTAAATGCATCCGTTGTGAATCCCGTTAACTGACATTGCAAATATGCAGAAAAATAGTAAAATGTTTAAACATCTTATAAGGGGGTGCTTTTGTTTTGATCGTCCCGTTTTGTATTTTTCTATGTTTTATCATTTTAAATCAACTGTTCCTAAAATTATCCTGTACTAAACGAACATTATACGAATATTAACAATATAAGCTAATAAAATATATACAAAATACATCCCAAGAAACCTTTTTTTATAAAAAAAATAATGATATGCAAAAATTCATAGAGGAGGTGCTTTAGTTATGGCCGATACTGTATTTGTCCAGTTTAGATAGTATTATTAGTTCAATCTTTCCCACAAGTTTTCCACAGCTTTACTCGGAAGGAGCTTTTGCAAGACTGGCAAAACTGTAACCATTTCACAATTTTTAAAAGTTGTTTAACAATATTATAGTCACAGTAACTATTTACATGATTGTTGTTACCATAATATGGTTAAGTTACGATTCACATGACTGTATCAATCATATATATGGTTACAGTAAACAAGTATATGTTTGAGACAACCATTTTTATGATGAACAATTTTATCATAATATGTTGTTCTCAGATTATGATATAAATTAGCCGATAGCAACATAAGTATGGTAAAACCTTAATAGACTTTTAATAGATTCTGATAAAAGACTCGTTTTAGTTATGTCTTTCGATTCTTCTGTTATCATGTCGTCATCCGACTCATTAGGACAAAGTTATTCATAGTACATTCTAGAAAAAAGTTCATTTCCAAATTCCTTAGTTTCAATTTTAGTTAATGTTCATGAGTTAATAAATAAAATTTGTGTGCTTAAAACTATATTTCTATATAAAGTGCAAAAAAAAAAAATCGGTTAATCGACACAATTAATCGATTTATTTGTTATTTGAAAATCGCCAAATTAAGAGGTTAACCGATTAACGGTTAACTGATTGAATACCCTAGTAGTGAGAGTACAATAATGACTTTGTGGCCATTCGAATTTTATGTTGCAGTATTACAACAGTATGCATTTAAGGGTTAACGTAGAAACAATTTTTTCTTTGCAGGAGAACCTTTGTTCCAACTGCCAATACCCAAATTATCGTTCTAGTCAATGCAACCCTTAAAGTCATGTTTGCTAAAGCGTCTTTCAATTATCTCGAGAACCTAACACACAGTGCACAGTGGGGTAACTGAAAAAATAAGTGGAAATAAATCTGTAACCAATAGCCCATGTGGTATTCTCGAGACACAATGTCACAAATTGGGGCACCTCGGGTATATAAAAAATTCAAAATGATGCCAAATTTTGCGATCCAATTTGAAAGATTTTTATATATGTATACGTAATCTACAAAGAACGTTGCTTTTGACTTATATTATCTCTTATAGTTTACGAATTATTCGCATTTGAAAAGTAAAATTTTATATTTTTTACCTATCTTTATCTGTTTTTTTGCTAATAAGGGATCCAATTATTTCCCGATTTTCTTAAACTAACTTTTTTTAATTAACAACAAATTTGTTAATAATAAGGACTGAGATCGAAAAATTCTTAACATGTTAATAAAAATTAAACCACAGTTTTATTTTATTTGATTGAAATTATTATTACAATTTACAAAAAAGAAATATTTTTATAGTTCTAATCACTAGAGATGAAATGTTGAACCTTTTTCGGAAACCCTTCCATTATAGTTTTTATAGTGATTTCTGTCACTTTTTTCGAACAGGTTGTCCATCTCCGTTTAAAATCTACCACAATTTTGGACACCTTTTTTGTGCTCTTCAATTCTCCTTTAACAAGAGCCCAATATCTCTCCACTAGCCTTAGCTCCGGGCAGTTTGGAGGATTTGCCTCTCTCAGCACAAATACCACATTATTGTTCTTGTACCACTCAAGGGCTTGTTTACCATAGTGACAGGATGCCAAGTCAGGTCAAAAATAAGTGGAAACACTAAAAGTCTTATGAATGAAAACATTATTTTTTGTAAACATTCCTTGATGTAAATTTCGGTATTTATAGAGCCCTTTGTAACAAAAGTTTGGCTTTTTTGCCGCAACTGCATATTGCTTGCCATACCAAGAACTTTTTGGGAAATTTTGTCTGCTTTTGAGTTCTAAACATTTCTTCAACATTCCCTCGAGCATCAGCAACATCAAAATTTTGATTTGGAAGCTGCGAAAAATATGCCAGAACATACGCTTCGTCATCCATTATGCAGCAGGAATATTTTTTTTTATAAAATTTAACATCAATTTCAGCGCTCTGTTTTTGTCCTCTAAATTTTTTCCTAACAGGAACGCTGCTACGCTAAACCTGCATTGGCTTTAACTTTTCGTACCAAATAGACCGAGCACTGAGCTAGCCGTGCTGCTTTCCTACCGGATGTGTTGGGAGCTCTTTTGAAAAAGCTTTCTATTTTTTGGCTTAATAAACATCATGTGAACCATTCCTTCTACCTGAGCCAGATTTTCTATCAACGTACAAGTTCTCCAGGTACTGTTGAATAACATTGGAAACAGTTTTTGTAGGACCAAGTTGGGTTTTGTTGAAAATATTTAATAATTTTAGTATGCACTTTTTTCTGGTCACTCATTTTAATCAGATTAAAAACAAATGAATATAATTGACATTAAACATAATAACTGACATGTTTTACAAAGGTAACTTGATAAAAAAAAATAAAAATTAAATAATACTTGGGTTAAAGGTTTTAATGGAAAACGTGTGTTAAGAATCTTTCGATCTCAGTCCTTAGTAAGAAAAAATAGCTTAAAAACCTTTGCTGAGTCAAAAGTTATATGCATTCAAACTTATGTGCATTCAAACAAGTGCTTACATTAATTTTAAATTATACAGATAATAAGAAAAAGATGATTAATGTATTTATGTTTTTCTTAAAGACAACATTACGGGAAGTATTATAGAAGCAAAATAGTATCAAAATTAGTATTATTACGTTTTCCAGAGCCTTCCGAAGTAGACATATTTTTTATGTAAATTTCAATTTTAGATAAGATTTACTCTAATCGCATAGCTGCTTTCAAAAAACTAAGACCTGTTTTGTATGTCCCAATATGTTCTTCAATATTGTGCAAAGGGATTTCATAGCTCCGAGCTTGGTGCCTTCAATAGATACAAAAATCAAAAAAATTCCAATTTAGGAATTTTTTAAAGGTTTTTTGGGAATTGTGGGATTGTCAAAAACAATTCACCAATTTCTTTTTCACTTTTGTATTTCGATAAAAAGTTTCTATATAAGTGTAAAATTTCATTAAAAACGATAAATAAACAAAACTTTTATAGCATTTTAAAAATTTAAAATTTTCCAAAAAAATCAGTTATAATTTTTTATTCCCATATTTTTAAAAAAAAGTCTTCTATAATTTTTTTAATTTTTAAAAATGTTGTATATTTTTGAAAAGAGGACATAATTACCTACTCTCGTCGAGTAGATTACATATATAAAAGTCTTTCAAATCGTATCGCAAACACAAGTTTGGCATCATTTTTAATTTTTGATATACCCGAGGTGCCCTAATTAGGGGCATTGTGACTAGGCCCCACCTTAGTGTTATAAGCCCAAATTCAAAACTTAACCTTATTAACACCTTCTATATAGCCATAGGAAATTTTATTAAAATCGGGCTGTTCGTTTAGAAGTTATTTCCCCACTGTGCAGTACTTTGTTCCCATATAAGCAATGTACAAAAATAAAAGTAGTTTTCAAAGACGAATTTATATTTGAAAGATGGGAAAATGTCATAGTTAACAATGGCCAATACACTGAATATTTATACCTTCAGAAACGCACATACATTCTAAACATACAATTGTTAAGGTTATATCAAATACTTAAGTTAAAATTTTTTATTGGGTGAATGACTTAAAAATGGGGGATTTTTCCAAATTTCTCACTTTTATTTTGAAACAATATAAATTTATTCAGTGTATTGGCCATTGTTAGCAATGACATTTTTCAGGAACATATGGATTCAGAGCCAAAAGAACTGCTTATCTTTTGAGACCGAGAACGAATCAAGCCAATTTCGGATACCCTTTTCCAAAATGAAGCGTATCACAGAGAGACATTCGAAACAAATAGTAGCCGGACTGGCAAGGTATGGACTATAAGGCGGGTGAGGCAAAACTTCCCTACCACTTCTTTCTAAGTAGTTTTTAACAGGAATTAAAACATGTGGCCTAGCGTTATTATGATCGAATATTACGATTTCATGTCTGGCCATATATTCTGGGAGATTTTCGGCCAACGTTCGCTTCAAACCAATCAGTTGCATTTGGTACAGATTCCCTGTGATGGTCTGGCCAAATTTCAGCTGCTCATAATAGGTAGTATCCATTTGCTCCCACCAAATACAGAGCATTACCTTAGCGTCATAGGCTTCACATACGATCTCTTATGCTTCGGGTTATCGTAAAGGGTCCATTTTTCATCGCTAGTAATGCTTCAGTGTAAAAATTATTTTCTTTTATAGCGTTCAAGCATAATTTCGGACATGCAAAATCGTCTTTCGAAGTCTCTCGGCTTCAAGTCGTATGGTACCCAATTTCTCTGCTGTTGTATGAATCCTGCTGCTCTCAAATGTTTTAAAATTGCTGCTTCAGTAGCTGTCAATGATTTTGCAAGCTCCTGTTGAGCTTTGCAACAATCTTCATGGAGTAATGCCTCCAATTCTTGGTTTTCCAACTTTTTTTGGCTGGGCTGGGTGATCTATTTCAAAATCACCACTTCTGATCCGCACAAACCATCTTTCACATGTTGAAACTGGTGGAACACATTCACCATACGCTTTGGTGAGTAATCTTTGTGCTTCAGCGGCACTTTTTTTCAAATTAAAGTTGGCACAAAAATTCGACATTTTCGAAGTAATAAAACTTTGTTGTTTACACTATAATGTTCAGTAACTAAGTGGGAATGAATGTCAGATATGTACCTTTCAAAATGACGTTTTAGTTATTAAAAACAAAAACCAAGTTCAAAAGATACGCCATCTATTGTAAATCCCGCATTTTTAAGTCGTACAGCAATTTTCATTTAGAGATTCATGGGTAACATTTTTCAGTGTAAAACAGCACTCTTTAAAATCGATCTTTCAGTTAATTTGTATGCATTTCTATTTTATAAAATCTACAATCTCGTCTTTCATTTTAAAAATGACCAAAAGTGGGAATCAAAATGTTGTTTAAGCAAACAATTCAGTTTTTCATTGGCTGCATTTAAGCTGCTGCAGTTATTTTATTATTTTTTTTTTTCAATACGTTTTCGTTGTTTTAAATCATGACTTTTTATAAATTGTATTGTGTTGTATGCTGCAGTATTGTAGTGGTAATTTTATGCAGTGTTTCTTACTTTTCACATTTTTACATTTTTGGATTTTGCATTTTTCGTTTTTCGTTTTTTTTTTTTTTTGCATTATTTCACCCCAAAAGCATTAAACGAGAAGAGATTTTTTGTAGCAAAGACTTGACGTCCATCGTCTCATCATCCTTTGAGCTTGATTGCATATTTGCAAGTCACACTTGTAGACTGTTTTTTTTTTTTGTTTGTGTCTTTCTCCTTCATTCACATCATCTCTGCTGGGATGTTGTATGTTTGTTTGTTGTCTGTTGTATTTTAGCCGGCTTTTTTTGTGGTTGTTCTTCTCTCGTATGTTTGACACTGTTTTGTGTTTTGGCAATTGTATAATTTTGTTTCGTTGTTTGTTGCAGTAGTTGCCTGTTTTTGTTGCCATGAATGCTTCATGTTAAAATGTACTCAGTCGTTGTAGTGCAGTGAGTGTCTTAAGGCTTTTAGATTGTTTTGTTGCTGTTTGTGTTTTCGGTAACTTGTTTTGCTTTTTGAAAGCTTCTTTTTAGTTGGCTTTGAGTCTGACTTGGCTAAAAACATCACCTCAGCCAGCCAGCCAGCCAGCAGTATTGCTGCACACTGAAATCAACTTCTTAATTGAGTTGTTTCGTTCGTAGATTGTCTGCAAAGAGGTGAGAATATATAATTTTTTTTTCTCTTTTTTTCCGTTTTTTTTTTTTTTTGGAGTTTATTTTGCTCCGTTACCACTGATTTTGAATATGATGAAGTGTCTGTGTGTGTTGCAAGCAGAGACAAAAACAACAAAATAACATTATAATTTGGTTTTAATTATTCCTTGCCATGAATGAACATTAAGTGATTAAGATGAGTGTTGTCTTAACAATGCACCCAAAGGGGTAACAAGAGAGAGAGAGAGAGACCAGCAGCAACATATTTGCTAATTGTCATAAAAAATACGTTAAAGTTTTTCTTTTCTTTATTTAAAATCATATAATTTATATATAATATGAAATCACAGTCATAACTTACATTTATAGCACTAAAATCTACATACATAATTCAGTTTTATAAAAAATTACAATAATTTTTATTAATTTGTTTTGCAAACAACAACACTAAGATTTCATGTGGCAAGAATTTTTAAATAAATAGCTTTTAAAAAGGCGTTACCTTTTGGACAATTATTCATGTTAAACACACATGCATCAGCCAGTCAGCCAGCACCCAACCAACATCACCATCACTAGCTGCAGTAAATTCTATGCTAAAAGATAACTTGACATTTAATATGCTGCATGCAGCAGAAGCAGTTGAATGACTGGTTGATGCGTCGGCTGCTGCATCACTTAAATTGCAATGTCTGTCAAATAAACACCCAACCCTGGCGCATTAAAATTACAACTACATCGTCGTGTAAGACAAAAACAAAGAAATAATTTAAAACTTAATAAAACTAACACAGAGTTTTTTTTTTTTTTTTTCTAAAAAACACTAACTAAACATATTTATTTTCCTACACTTCGCTAATAACCCAGCATATGTTTGAGAATGTGGATATTTCGTTAGGTAAGGATTAAATAACCCAGCATTTATTTACGAAATTACATAAGCAAACGTATTGTCACGAATGTGAAATAGCCTGCATCATTCGTCATGTTTATAAACACGTCCATTAGTAGAAGCTTCTACTTATCACAATGTTGATAGCATGCGGTTATTAGCATTGTATATAACTGTGGCAACACTAAATGTTTCAGCTGCTAACATTGACACCGTAAGCTCTAGAATTCGAACATACTAGTTTGTCCGTTAAGAGCACTGCAGAAAATTCCCGAAAGATGGCGTGTGTATGAATAGTGGCAGAGGTTGCAGTCGTGTGTTGCTTTGATCATTGGCGATATTAGAGTTAACATCAACTGTCATGTACATTATAAAGTGTGTGTGCATTTCTGAGACTTGTTAAGCTTGTAAATAGACACATTTTAAAAAAATAAAGAGTTGTTACAATTTTAAACTACTAAACGGCTTTTATTTGCAATCAAAAGTATCCGGTTTATTTAAAGGAAATTAAGCCCCGTTTTTAAAAGGTGTAAACGTAACAGTATAAATAATATGTCAAATAAATTTGCTTAAAATCGCTCTAGTGTTTCATGAACAAATCTGGGCCCAATTACTGCATTCGTGATCTAGTAAAATGGATCGTGATTTATATACCCTTCAGCATGAGTGATAAAGGTATAAATATATAAGTTTGTCATTTCGTTTGTAATTTCCGCAGTAATCATTTGGGACCCCATAAAGGATACTTATTGATAGCAGAGTATATAAGATTTGGCACAGCTGAATATTGCACTCTTCCGTGATTTATTTGACATAATCGCATTCAATATTGAGCACGAAATCTAGATTATTTCAGCACCTGCAAACATAATTGAAATGATTCTTACGTGCCTAGAGTGTAAGAGTTTATTTTTTCATCATTTAAAATAATTGATCAATTCACAAGGTCTCTTATCAGTTATATTGTCATAATGTCCTAATATATCACGACTCGGCGGCTCGGCTTAACCGACTCTTAGGCATTCGGCGTTGGTCTCTGCTGGTTGGTTACGATAACACAATAATCATAGCATTTAAACTAGTATTATTTTAGGAGCAATTAAAACCATTGTGAAATATTAGAACATTATGACAATATGACCTTGTGAATTGACCAAATATATTCATAATATTTTGATCTTGTAATAAGATTATATATCTTATTATATATCATATTTTTTGTAGTCATTCCTTATTATTGAGAGCAAGGATGTTTTAAAAAGAAGCAAGCACTCAAACAATTGAAGAATATCACTTGGACCTTTAATACAGGCTGGCTAAATTATGTTAATTGAATCGAAATCTATGAGATTAAAGACATTGCTTAAAGACGGTATCATAACACCCTCGAACATTTTCTCATATCATACTCTGATAAGTATAATATGGGTGTTCTTGCACATCGCGATAATTCGTATGATTAAACATCTCCTCCTCCTTTTTGTTCTCCGAACTTGTCAAAGTCTTATCAACAGAAGTATCTTTTGACATAGCTTAATAGGATACTCTGTTTCTTGGACAAAAATGTCGATGCCATGGCGAAACTGGTTGAAAACACAATTATGTTGGGGATGTAAACTTTCATTTCAGTAAGAAATCTTTCATTAGGTCTAAAGTAAAATATTGGTTTAACCTGACGTGAGATATACAATCAGTACCACAGAGGAAGCCAGAAGGCATATATCATCTATTAGCTTACTCCTTCAGTATTTTGTGCCAGTAGTCGGCAATCATAGTCACCAGAGGACAGAGCTAGAGCTAGAGCTAGAGCTAGGGAATAACGTGTTATTATTCCGTGTACTCTCTATGCAAACAATTGCTCCATACTGTACCGACGTATATTCTGTACGTTGGAAGGTTACTGATGTAATGACACTCCCTAAAAAGGAGGAGGCTTTTATAAGTTATAGAAATTATGGCAAATCCCGATCTTTCTAAATATTTGGAGTTACACAATTTATAACTCGATAGCCTTAAATTGATTGGACCTTGATGAGTGCTAAATTTGTACTGCCAAAATTCACCACAAAACAAAAATCACTCCTTAAAGGGTTAAACAAAAAAAAAAGTTTCATTAAAACTACAAACAAGAAATAAGCTAGAATATTATTTCATTTACTACATTTTCTTCATCAACAAAATATGTTTAATGTAATTTTATGTTTCTCCAACTTGCGCAAACAAAACTCCCATCTCTTATTTTATGCCATGTTTTATGCCATTGACATTGTGATGAATTACACACAAGGGAGTTGTGTCAAAAGTCTAGCATCATCTGACCGTATGAACAATCAGCCAGCCAGCCAGCCAGCCAACCAACTGTTTGTACATACGTCTGCAACTATGACTTTAAGCTGCACTACTGCTGCTGCATGTATGCAGTAACTTTCAAGCATTCAAGTCACTTCTTATCTTCTAACTATTGACGACCGTGAAATTTAAGACTAGACAAAAGACATGATGGCACAAAAGTGCCACAGTACGACTACAAGTACAAATGATGATGAAGATGATTGCAACTTGCAACAACACTAAACACACAAGCCGTACTGGTGAATAACTTTCCTTCACCACAACTCACACTCGCTCATTCATTCATTCACTCACTCACTCTCAATTGTTGGTCCATTTGAAAATTGTCATGCATTTTGTGTCTTCATACATGGATGGGATTGTCTTTTGTATTTCACTTCTTCTTTTTTTTCGTGTTTTGTTTGCCATGTTTGCAACAAACTCTTGGCTACATGTACGAGTACCTACAACAATATGAGAAACTCCCGTAAGGTGTTAATTTATTATTAATTTGTCATATACTGGGTTGTAGATAAAAATGAAGTTAAATAACATACAATATACAAAAAAAAAACATAAGAAAATTACAAAAAACGTCATAAACTTCAAGTTGTCTACCGTCTAGACATGCACAAGTGCAATCCGTTCAACAAAAATCCTTTTGTTCCACGCTGGAGTGGAGTTAACGAAAAACAAAAACAAAAAACGACAAAAAAGTGCTAAAGAAATGACAAATGTATTCGGCAATTTTTAGTAGAATGAACATGCATTTTACTTGCATTTTCAAGTGCATACATGCTGCACCTCTACCATCCCTCCCCACTTACCATCACTCCCTATTTGCACCTCCCATATGTAACACCTTTATTTCACTCTGTTTTTCAATGTTAACAATACTTGTACTCGTAGATCTTTGAATGGATTCTTCTATATGCTCAGGAACATACGACCTGTGTGTTATCCTTATGGGAAAAAGTTATTATTTGCAGATGAGTGAATTGCATTAAATTAAAACACAACAACAAATGTATAAATTTCTGTATTTTCCCATGATGCATCAAGGATAAATAATAATTGGTAGAGATGAGGAAACAACTGGTACTCATCATAAGTTCTAGACTGGATGGCAGAGATGTAGTTTTAAGTACTAAAAAACCTTTTAATATTATATTTTTGCGCTAATCAGTTGGAATTAAAAACAAACTCAGTTCTAGTTCACATTCAGTTCTAGTTCACATCTGCAAGAATTAGAACTGAGCTAGAACAGAACTAGAACAGAACTAGAACAGAACTAGAACAGAACTAGAACAGAACTAGAACAGAACTAGAACTAGAACAGAACTAGAACAGAACTAGAACAGAACTAGAACAGAACTAGAACAGAACTAGAACAGAACTAGAACAGAACTAGAACAGAACTAGAACAGAACTAGAACAGAACTAGAACAGAACTAGAACAGAACTAGAACAGAACTAGAACAGAACTAGAACAGAACTAGAACAGAACTAGAACAGAACTAGAACAGAACTAGAACAGAACTAGAACAGAACTAGAACAGAACTAGAACAGAACTAGAACAGAACTAGAACAGAACTAGAACAGAACTAGAACAGAACTAGAACAGAACTAGAACAGAACTAGAACAGAACTAGAACAGAACTAGAACAGAACTAGAACAGAACTAGAACAGAACTAGAACAGAACTAGAACAGAACTAGAACAGAACTAGAACAGAACTAGAACAGAACTAGAACAGAACTAGAACAGAACTAGAACAGAACTAGAACAGAACTAGAACAGAACTAGAACAGAACTAGAACAGAACTAGAACAGAACTAGAACAGAACTAGAACAGAACTAGAACAGAACTAGAACAGAACTAGAACAGAACTAGAACTAGAACAGAACTAGAACAGAACTAGAACAGAACTAGAACAGAACTAGAACAGAACTAGAACAGAACTAGAACAGAACAGAACTAGAACAGAACTAGAACAGAACTAGAACAGAACTAGAACAGAACTAGAACAGAACTAGAACAGAACTAGAACAGAACTAGAACAGAACTAGAACAGAACTAGAACAGAACTAGAACAGAACTAGAACAGAACTAGAACAGAACTAGAACAGAACTAGAACAGAACTAGAACAGAACTAGAACAGAACTAGAACAGAACTAGAACAGAACTAGAACAGAACTAGAACAGAACTAGAACAGAACTAGAACAGAACTAGAACAGAACAGAACTAGAACAGAACTAGAACTGAACTAGAGGTACAGAAAATGAACGAAGAACATTTTCATAACGATAAGAAACGGAACGCAATGACGTATAGATTAATTTTGATGATTTTTAAACTTTAATTAGCTTGAAAATTACTCTAACTATTGTCAAATTACGTTGTTTTGTTTAAACGCCTGTTACTGTACCCTATACATAACACTTCACATTGTCCTTGCGAATAAACTCCCATCTGGCGCAATTTAGATTCTAGTACTAATTTCAATACTGATGAGGAGATAAAACTCATAACATTTTTTCCAATTGAAATTTAAAGTGGAAACCATGATCTATTTTCCTCTGTTTCAACCAGCTGGAATAAAAATTGCATCACATAAATATACTACTACATCATCACACATGTGGCATATTCCAAAAGAAAAAAACTGTATTCGCCAAAAAAAAAAAGTAGCAGCAAATGAAAATTCTTTGTAGACCGTAAGGAAATTCATAACAATTGAATGCTATAATTCATTTAATTTACAACATAATTCAATGACAGACAGAATCGAATAGAGAACGGAACAACGACACAAAAAATTGACTAAAGCGAACTTTATAACTCAGCTATTAAGGCGGTTGGTTGTTATGTATGCAACACAGAAGGTTGAAAATATCCTCAATAAACCCGTATACAAACACTCGTACTTGCTGCATATATTTGCAACATAGTGCATATTAAACTATTTTGTGAAAATGTTGACAGGCAAACAAGTCACCTTACACGTGTGCACATACCAAATGACCAATTATCCACCTTGCCATGACAAAATGACAAGCCAATGTACATATGTATGTATATACTCGTATATAGAGATGTATATATGAAGCTGTGTATGTGTGTGTGAGAATATGGCGGTTGATGATGTTGCAACAATAACATAAAACAGCGACAAACGTTCGGTTGGATGGAAGGAAGGATGGACAGGAAAGAGATGAGGGAAATAGGAGTAGTGAATAGTGAAACCAATTTTTAAAACATTTAACATAATTAAAGTGAACACCGGCAACAAACGAGGCAAGTGTTGCAAGTATAGAAACAAACAGTAGTTGTCTAGAAACAAAAACAACAAGCAAAGAAAATTGCTGTGAAGGATAACAACAGAACTGAATAAAAGCAACAACATACAGACACACACACCGACATAGAATAACTACTGACAACACGTGGGTTGACAAAATGCCAACGGTAGCGCTAGATTACAACAATAATAGTGGTGCTATTTGTTGTTAAAACACAAACACATATGGAAAAACCAGGCCCAGCTTAACAAATGTCTATACTCAGCTACGAAGCGGCAGAAGAAGATGTGTTGGCTATTGGTTGGTTGGCTGTTACTGTTGCTTAAGCTACTGATGTTACTGCTGCTGGTGCTGCTGACGATGATGGTGATGATGTTGTTCCAGAGTATTATGTTTTATTTCAAGCTTCATTATAAAGGCATTTGTTCTTGTTGTATTCATGATGCCTTAACATGTATTGTATAGTTGCCAGGTATCCTTTAAGCATTTCCTGTACAAATGAGTTCACATCTTAGAATGACAGCCGACATGGATTGTTGCTTCGTTGCTTTTTTTTTTTTTGAGTTTGAGTTTAGTTTGGTTGTTATTTTAGTAAAATTGCTTAGTGAAGGCCATAAAACGTAAAACCTATTTGAATAATGCAACTTTGGTACTATGTAGCAGGAACTGCAAAAAAATTCAACAGCTTTCCTGGTATTAATATTGAAGTACTAGTAAGTGGACTGCAGCAAAAGTTTTTTAGAGATCTGCAAGTTTTGTGTTCGGACTCCTACATTATAGAGAAGGAGTTAAGCTTTCAAAGGAATCCAGAACGCGAACTGAACATGCGCAAATTTTGAAATTAAAAAATAAATTAGAATACTTACTTTGTTTAAGCTTAATCTTTTCCTGAGTTCTTCGCGCCCCCATCAAATGTTTAAATGGACCACTAGTGGGTCGCGGACCCTCATTTGAGGACCGTTGCCTTAAAAACAGATACTGGATCTATGTTTTTGAGTTTCGGAAACAACAACCGATGAAGCAGAGTTAAAAGCTTTATTTGTAACACTTTTGATGTAAGTAAAGCTTTTGACTATAATAATGACTTTAGTGAATTCTATAATATATTGGGAGGTAAGAGCACTGTTTGCAATTCATGACAGAGTGACGTGGACTTCTCACATTGATTTTTTAGGCACCGACAGTTAGTTTGACATATTAAGCAGATAAACCGTTTTTTGAATTCTGTTCTTAATGTTTGTGAAGACAACGGTAGATTCCACAATGTATTTGGAAAAATCCCTGTTATCATTTGATATGATCATATCTTGGTCATTTAGCTCCGGCAGAAACGATAATATCGTATTGAATTTAAACAAATAATGACGTAGTTAACATCGAATACATAATAAGTGAATTCGTATGGCCGATTCATACGAATACGAACGAATCCCCTAGTACCAATTATAGACTCGTTTGGTATAATTTAATTTGGCTATCAGTTTTTGAAAATAAGTAAGGAATCATACAACTCGCTAGGCAGCAATTATACACCGTGGTGGTTATTGATGTTGTAACAGGTTCTTCCCTGGGAAAAAAACTTCGGTTTTAAAAACCTGTCACTGAATTGATAATCTTTGTTCGAGTATGACCCATTTGTCATGGGAATGTCATGATGGTGATGTTTTAAGCTTAAAGCAGTACGATCGAAAGGTCTACGAAGTTTACTTCAAGAAGTTTAACTAGCTGACCCGGTGCGCTTCGCCACCTCAATTGGACGAAATAAATAGAACTATTAAGTCTCCGTTTGTGAATTAATACTAATTCAGGATAACATCTCTCTAATTTCATGTTTATTTATTCATTACAAAAAGTACCATTCGAATAAAGAAAAAAGTACCAAAAAGTCTCCCCCTAGAATTCAAACTCACTTAGGACCATATACGATTAATTTCAAGTTTCTAGGTCCATTTTTATAAAACATTTAAAAAGTACCTTTAGAATAAGGAAAAAGTACCATATTGTCCCCACCTTCAATTCTCTCTCACTTATGACCATATATGCTTTATTTCGTGTTTCTACGTCCATTTTTATAGAAAATTCAAAAAGTACCATTAGAATAAAGAAAAATTACCATAAGTCCCACATTTGTGGATTCCCACTCACTCGGGTCCATATAACATTTATTTCATGTTTCTAGGTTTATTCGTGAAGAAATTACAAAAAGTACCATTCGAATAAAGAAAAAGTACCAAAAAGTCTCTCCCTAGAATTCAAACTCACTTAGGACCATATATGCTTAATTTCATGTTTCTAAGTCCATTTTTATAGAAATTTCAAAACGTACCATTAGAATATAGAAAAAGTACCAAAAACTCCACACTTGTGGTGTCCCACTCAATCGGGTCCATGTAACCTTTATTTCATGTTTCTAGGTTCATTATTGGAGAAATTACAAAAAGTACCATTTCAATAAACAAAAAGTACCAAAAGGTCTCCCCCTAGAATTCTCACTCACTTATATGCTTAATTTCATGTTTCTAAGTCCATTTTTATAGAAAATTCAAAAAGTACCATTAGAACAATAAAAAAGTACCTATAATTCAGTTTTCACATGTTGGTACCTAAATATTATCCCCCATTCCTAACACTAACTTCACTCAGATACATATCAGCTAACTTTAATGTCGATAAGTGAAATAATGAAAAATATTAAAAAAAGTACCATTAGGAGAAAAGTACCAATTTCCCTTTTCCTACTTGAACACCCGTCAAGTTTGAAATTTAAAAATATTCCATTTAGCCAAAATTGCTTATGCTAAAGACATGTTTCAAATGTTAAAAATCTGTGTTAATGTGCCCAAGAAAAAATATGTTTTAATAAAAGTACCAAACTGTTTACCCGGATTTGGCTCAATATGAAACTTGGCACTCGGGTTTTTAAATAACAACCTGTTAGTTAGTTTTTGTGTCAATCCAATGTTAACAAAATTATAAAAATTGGCTTAATAGTTTCAACTAAAATGTTTTTTCCCGATTTTATCCCCTTTTTTATCCCCGTTACGGTGGTAAAATTATATTTAAATAAATTTCTGTATCGTGGTGGGAGCTCATGATAAAATTTTCGTATCTCTATGTCAAATTATAAAAAAAAACATATTTTATGAAAAAGTACCAAAAATAAACACAATTATTATCCCTTAAGGGTTCGAATTTCCAAAAAGTACCAAACTCATATTTTTTATTTTTTGATAAGTAAAGAATACGATTTAAAATTTGTTTCTATGTTTATCAGTTAAAAAGATACATAGGGTGCCAAAAAAGTACCAAAATAGAGTTTTTATCCGTTTTCTCCCCTAAAAGGTTCGAATATCGAAAAAATACGAAACGTCTGTCAGCTTATTTTTCAAATGGAGTAACATGCAATTTTAAGTTTTTTTGTATCTTTATTAGTTTTGAAGATATAAGGTTACCGAATTTATCCGTTTTTACCCTTTTTTTTACCCCCTAAACGTACGAATTTCCAAAAATCCCTTCTTATCGGATCGTTTTGGGGACAGAGGAACCCATGGTTAAAATTGCATGATTCTAGCTACAGTCTTTTGGGCTGTGCGATGATGAATCAGTCAGTCAGTCATTCAGTCAGTAACGGTACTATTTAATTAATAGAATGTTTCTGATTAGTGAATGCAATCCTATCATTATTGCTGACAACAAGAAAATGTCTCCATTCAAGCTAGATTAGCAAATATATCATCATCAGAATAATCTATATTTCAGGCTACAGAGGCATCCTGGAATATACCACGGATGCGCCAATATTTGATTAAATATAGCCAGAGTTATAGAACAGCTAGCAAAATATTTCCTACTCTTGCTCTCAGATGTAACAAATCGTTGCTCTCCTTAAAAGGATTGAGAGGTGTAATATTAATTTTTTATCGACGCTACATTGAGGAGTTGTATAACTGAAGCCTGAGTCATAGGACAGGTAGATTCCTTACTATTGATCTCAGATGTAACAAATCGTTGATATGCTTAATTGTCTAAAGGATACATCTTGGAGTGCTATTGAATCAAATTTTATTGGAGCTATACCGAGGATGTGACTAACTGAAAACAATGCTACAGGACAGCTGGACAAATATTTCCTAATCTTGATTAGGAAGTAATAAATTGTTGCTCTATTTAATTGGCTGGAGGATACATTAAAAAAATAGTACATTTTATTATCAGACTCTGCCTTTTAATTACTCAATCCAATTGAAGTATTTGTTTAAAATATTGATATTTACTACAATTTTTCAATTGGATCCACTTATGATGTTTGCAGTATCTTCTATCAAGCTATTTTCTTTAAGTTTCAAAACTGAGAATATAAGAGGTGATGATATAGAGAATATGATTGATTGATGAGCATTTAGTGGCTGCAAATATTTCGATAGTTGTTTCGTATCTTTTTCAGTAGAAACTTTCTAAAATATTTGGAATTGCAGGAGACAAATACTAGGGAATATATGAATGAAGAAGATTTCCGTAACGAATTTCAGTAAACAGCTTGAATGTTTGGTCACACAAAGTGACCTGTAGAGAGAAATTAAAGAACTTTCATCAAATCGAATTTAGTAAGAATGTAAGAAGAGATTGATATTGTTTTTTTATTTTTTCAAATTTGCTAAAATTGTACTTTTGTTGGAGGAAATGGCATCCGCTTTAAAAGTGCAATATTTTTAAAGGACGGAGTTTTAAAGTGGCATATTTCTGAATCTAATTGAGATGTTGATTTGAATTTTTAGACCAAGAATTAACTTATCTAAACAAAACAAAACAGTTCGGAATAAATGTGGGTCAAATTGTTCCTAATACAAGGTGGCGCAAAAGTAATCCTCCTATCAGAAAATGCTATAAATTTTGCGATTGGCCCCTAATGTCAGTTCTGTTTTGACAATTGTGTAGTAAACACATGCGAAATACACGTTAATAAACAATGTTACGCTACACTGCTCCAGAACGCGAAATATTGCTGAATATTTATTTGACCAATAATCGGTCAGTGACTTTGACACAAAGTGAATTTCGTCGCAGATTTCCTGGCCGTCCAACGCCTACTGGTGAAACACTGCGACGTTTAGCCGCTCGCCTCGAAGAGACTGGCACAACACGAGATGCTGCCAGGCGTGGCAGACCCCGGAGTAGCCGTTCTGCAGAGAATGTAGCCGAGGATGTCATGGAAGCTCCGTCGACATCGACCAGACGACGTGCCACGCAAATGGGTATCAGTCGACGGTCTTTACAGCGAATTTTGGTACAAGATTTGAAGATGTTTCCGTACAAAGTCCAGACGGTGCATCAGCTGTTAGCTGCTGATCGCCAATCGCGTCTAACATACGCTCAAGCCATCCTTAATCACCACCAAGAGGAAGATGATTTATCATCAAAAATAATCATGAGTGATGAGGCCCATTTCCATCTTAGCGGGTAAGCAAAATTTACGCTTCTGGTCAAAATCACTGTATGGTGTGCTGTTTTCGCTGGAGAAGTCATCGGACCTTTTTTCTTCGAAGACGTCGCGGGCAAAACGGTTACTGTGAATGGTGAGCGCTACAGAGCAATGATCAACGAGTTCTTTTTGCCGCAACTTGATGAATTGGGATTGGAAAACATGTGGTTCCAACAGGACCGATATGCTGAAGGATGCATTTCCCGGGCGCCTAATCTCCCGTTTTGGCGATTTGCACTGGCCAGCAAGATCGCCTGTTTGACTGCTCCAGACTTCTTTTTGTGGGGCTTTTTGAAGTCGCGGGTTTATGTCACTAAGCCTCAGACTCTTGCAGCTCTTAAAGACAATATCCGTCAAGAATGTGAGGACCGGGCGCTTTCCAAAAATTTTAAAATCTTTTAAATCAGATGGAAACAAAAAAATGACACGTGTTTACAAATTTTACATGTCGAAGGTACTCTACTTTGAGCCCCTATAGCTCCATCCGTGGAGCATTTATGGGGCCTATTTCTAAAACATAAACTCCTTGGCTACGCCCATATCAAATTTTATCTTGATCAGATCAGCCGTTTAGAAATGCCAGATTTATTTCCAAAAATGTTGATTTTGCCCCACTGTGTAGTGATGGAAAACAGTGAGCAAAATGATTTGATTTAAGTCATCGAACACTTTCACAAAATGTATCCAAACTGCAACAAAAGAACAATTTTAACAAATTTAAAAAAAAAATATAAAACCAACATCAATATCTTCTTACTTTATATTAATGAAATTGAAGAAAATTTACAAATAAATAACTTTAGTCTTTTCATCATTTGAACTAAAACTGCAATTTTTTCTTAACAGAATACTACTGTTATTTATATCAAAATCTTTATTTTAAAATTTCCTACCATTTCCTGCATTTACAGAATATAAAAATTTTGCCTCGTGCAATTTTTATATAAAAAAAGGTAAGCAAAAATTAAAAAAAAAAATGATAAATTCGTATTTGAAAATCTGAATTGGTAATGCTATGAATAAAAAATCATCGAACAAAATGGCAATGTTGCTTTAAGAAACCTTTAGGAAATTTAATTGGCTTTCTAATTCATGCAATTAGGTTCAAATCCGTACTTCCAAATGAACTGCTTGAGTTAAAGACAAATTACTAAAGCAAGATTTTTTAATTTTTTCGAGAAAAACGAAAAAACAATTTGAGAGACCACTTCCCGTTCATCAATATTTAAGTGTTATACACCAAAATTCTTGGTCTTTAGAGAAGATTAAGAAAATCGAGTTCATGAAGGAATTTCGAAAAAAAGTTGGGAAATATTCCACCTGCATCATAAAATACTTTTTTAATGAATTTCCTTCGGAGTTTACCCGTAGATAAGGAAACCATTATTTCTCTGATTCAGTGATCTATAAAAATAACTTGTCCGGAAACAGTGTTTACACACGATCTCAGTTATTTCATGCAAAACAAGTTGACGAACTTTGCGATCACCTAGATATGCTAAGAATTTCAGTATTTTGGTTTTAAAACGTTAATTCGCTGTAAGTAATTCATGTTTCAACATTGTTTGAAAATAAGAAGTAGACATCGTTGTTCGTAGGAAGGAAAACTATAGAAATTTGTTAATTTCATCATAAGCAAACATTTGTATTGACTCCATTCAAAATTCTTTTAGTTACTTCCAAATGTAACCACTTACCTAACTACATGCTACTCAACTCTGCACTGAAATTTACAAGTGAATACAAGCTCAATAGACATTTAACAACTCAATTAACGCACGAAAATTTTTACATTGCCATTTAACGTCAGCCAATTGCGATTGAATTTTATTTCATAAGATCCATGTGGACTGACTCCTTAAATTGTTTTACAATAATGTCTACAATACAACATCAACAACAACTACAACAGCCATTTATTCTTCCACACACACACACACGCACACTAAATACACAACCAACTTGCAAAAAATATGTAAAACATTATTTTCAGACGAATATTGAAAACTTGTTGAACACACTCACACACAAAAAAAAAGGGGGCCTAAAACCTGGGCTGGCTGGGTCGCTTTGAACGCTTGAACGGCTGGTTGGCTGGTAAATTTATGATTATTAAAGTCTTGTCTCTTAATTGAAGTTGATTCTTTGTTTGGTGGCTTCATTATTTTAACGTATAAATACGCATAGTTACCACAGACAATGTCAATTTAATGGCATAGACTTCTTCGTCTTTCTCTTCATTCATTAAGCACAATATCCGGTAGATGAGATGTTGTTGCTGATGATGTTGGCTAAAATAATTTCAACTTTTTTAAAAAAAAAAAAAAAAAAATCACATCTGCTGAGTATGATTTGATATGGTTGGAGACCTGTTAGTGTTGTTATTCTTACATACATACTTGGTAGTTTTGATTAATCTATGATTTTAAGTGAGAATTGATGTTGTGCGGGAAATTATGAAGACAAGTGCTGGGGAAATGAGATTCACACCAATTTGTTGGTTGACGAAATTAATGAATATTATAAAATGTATAATTTATAGTTTGGATTTTAAAGTTATTGACATATTTAAACATGAATTAGCTGGGCATATTAAAATATGTTGATGGTGAGAAAATACACTTAATATCAGAAACTTATAGTTGATTGATTATGCCGCATACATTTCAAATAACTCTAGAAAAGATCTAACCCTAATAGAGAAAATCACTGTTTCGAATTTTCTTTGATCTATAGAGTGTTGCAGCCGAACCAAAACAAAAAAGCTTCACGATTAAGTATCCAGTATTTTGATTTGGCGATCATTTAAAATAATATTTGTGATCTCCGTATAATGTAAACATGAAAATAGTAGAGAATGATCTGTAGTATTCTACAATTCAGTATTGATATCTGGAAGTACCATTTTGGAAGTCCCATCGTAGTGTTTATTCCATGAGAGCTACTCGAAGGATTTGACAACATGGAACCGCAATTGTAGATCAGCTGGAGTATAGTAACATTACATTAGAAATCTTTACTTTATGTTATTGCCTAGAGGATAAATTAATCGATGTGAATACCTTTGCCATGACACTTTATCCTAGCTGGCTAGTATTAAAACACCCACAATTTTGAAATTTATTTTATCTATAGCAGATTGTAAAAAATACATGTTTTTTCTACGATTACGAAACAACTAAAACAAATCTTTCTAAAACAGTTGTGTTACTGCAGAATTTTTTAAAAACATTTTTTCAATTATCTACCTTTAGGTGACCATCCAGATCAAAATAAAGATCTTTGTTATCTCCGAATGCTGTAACAATAAATACACAATCGTAACCATGACAATTGCATCTTCGCTACGAAACGAGTCTCACCAAATATTGTCGATCAGCGACAGCTTTATCAACTGTAACCTTTTTTCCCGATGAAGAACTTTCGGCGACAAAATACCTTTTACAACAACATCAATTAAACTATTATTCGATGCTTAATGGCTCCAAAGAAGAATCTTTGAAAATATTGACATCGATTTGGTTCGAATAACTGTCGCTCTATCTCATGAAAGCTCCATATTCATGCTATTTCATGCCGTTTTCAAATGTTGTTTAATATTTCTGTGGACCGATTGAGTTAGTATTGCGAAGTCCAAGGATTTAAGCTGCATCTGCTTTATGAATCTACAAATACTTTCAACATAGTATGTTGGATTGGCTGATGACTTTTGAGTACGGAAACAAACAAAACGAAAAGTTTGCTTTTAATGGTAAAAAAGGGGTTTACTGAATTTCGTTGTGGCTGTACAAGTAGGGAAAATGCCGAACTTTCTGGACGCAAAGATGAGGTTCCTACTCCCGAAACAATAAAAAAAAATCAGGACATGCTGTTGGTTGCTCGGAGATTTAAATTGGGAGAGATTGTGGAAGCTATAGACATCTTAAATGGCTCAGTGGTTTCAATTTTAAATGATTACAAGGGTATGAGAAAGCTTTCCGCTAGATGGCTGCCGCGTTTGCTCACAATCGCGTGCACACAAGTGCAGTTTCAATGACAAAAATCCATGAATTAGGCTACAAAATGCTCCCTCTTCCGCCCAATTCTCCAGATTTAGCACCGAGTGACTATTTCTTGTTTCCAAACCTGAAAAAATATTTCGGCGGAAGGAGATTTGATTCCAACGATGAAATCATATAACAAAAAAACCTATTTTGATGACCTCGACAAATCTTATTTTTTGGAAGGGACAACAAATTGGAAAAATGTTGGACAAAGTATATAGAGCTCCAAATAAAATAATTTTTCATCCAAAAACCTGTGTTTCATTGAAGAAGTCATGGACTTTTTGAGCCACCCTTGTACTAATAATGTTTTAAGGTAGACAATAGTGTTCAAACAAGAAACAATTGATTTTATACAAACCACTTTGGGCTACAGCAGCAATATTCTCAGTTGTTCTTGAGCGACGTGCACGGGTTTTATTCTTCATATCACTAACTTGTCCCAACAGCTCGGGTTTTTTTTACCAATTTCTGTGCTGCGGTCCGACAAGGTGCTTCACGACGACCCAAAAATGCTTTAGTTTTGCGAACTGTGACTACAAGATTTTCACCATTTTTGTAGTGAATTTTAATAATTTCAGTGCGTTGTTGAAGCGTGTATCGTTTCATTTTTATACCTTTCACCTTCGTGAGAAGAGTACATATAAGTTTGTCATTCCGTTTGTAATTTCCACAATATAATTTTCCGACCCTATAAAGTATATATATTCTGGATCCTTATAGATAGCGGAGTCGATTAAGCCATGTCCGTCCGTCTGTCTGTCCGTCCGTTTGTCTGTCTGTTGAAATTAACTTTCCAAAGCCCCCAAACAACTTATATACACGATATCAATATCTCCGGAATTCTTCCAAATAACAAAATGACACACAAATTTAAAATCGAGAAAATCGGTCAACAAATGTGTGAGATATAAGGAAAAAACCAGGACAGCCTCGATTTTTGACCTATATCTGGATTACTAAGTCATTAATATAGACAATATGGATATCTAATGATAGATATTTCAAAGACCTTTGCAACGACGTATATAATTTAAATTAAAAAAAAAGTTTTTAAATTTAAAAAAAAAAATTAAAAAAACAATTCGAAAAAAATTTTCCAAATAATTAAAAAAACAACTTTGGAAAAAAATACAAATTTTTGTTTATCTAAAAATATTAAAAATTTTTATTTTGAAGTATAATTTGGTGAAGGGTGTAAAAGATTCGGCACAGGCGAATATAGCTCTCTTACTTGTTAGTAATGACGTAGTTTCTTCTTGTCAAATGGCAAAGAATAAGAGCTTCAAAAGTGACAGCTACTGAAATACCGGGTGATTCAAAATAACACCTCTTGTTGGAAAACCCTTTACATTTTCAGTGATTTTGCACAAAGGTCTAAAAATGTTCCAATTTTCTAAACCAATGAAAAACTCATGTAAAAGTTACAAAATTGATCACATAAACTGTTTGAATTGGAACTGGACTTTATCACCAAACTAATAGTTAAATTTCCTTTGCCTCTAGGAAATCTGCACTACTTAATTATATTATTTTAAGAAGATTAAATTTATAAGACTCTGTAAAAAACATAAACCCCAACATACTTAACGTTGAATCAAATATGTATGTTGTATACATGTACCTTAATCCCCTTGCATTTAAAATGCAAATATTTCCATTTGCCACCACCCTCAACTGGTAAAATGCGGTTGAGAAAATCACCAATCGAAAATCCATAAATTGGGGAATATTAATAAGATTTTTCGTTCATAAATAAATTTAAAAATTATATGCCACCATCATTTTTAATTTAACTAATGAATGTTGTAAATATTCATATTTCTATAAAAAAAAGTCAAAAACAAGCAGCACAACACTCACTCCCATCACCGTATTTATATTCAAATTCATTTCATATAAGAAAAAAATTTATAAAAATAAAATTTTATTAAATTTTGATATTACGAACATCTGCTATACTCACTGATGCTGCTGCTGCTGGCACTGATGTTGTTTGCCACACAATCAATGCACCCAACAGCATCAAGATGAGCGGAGGAAGAACAGAAGAAAAAACATTGTCAATAAAATAAAAAGCAATTGATTGAATACCACATACTTTGATGGTGCATGAATAACAAAATGACACACAAAAAACGCTTCAGTGGCAGCAGAAGCAGCCGCAGCAGCAGCAGATTTAACTGGGCCATTAAATGCAAATACTTTGCATACTCCATAAACTCAAACTTGTGTCTCTTAAAGCGCAGCCAGTGCAAGTGCAGCCCCAATGCAACCCCTTGTGAAAATTTAACAAACGACATTCATTCAAACTTGTACTAGAGGAATGAATGTCAGTTATTGATAATAAAAAAAATCCATTGCACATAAATGCGCCAACATACAACATACGAGTATTTATTTTACGATACACAAATGACATTGAGGTAATATGGAAATGCAAACAACATCATCATCATCATGATCATCAACGTCAATATTGTCGTCAACGTCATAATCATCATCATCAGTATTATTATGATTATTATTGACAACATTGTTAATCGTAAAATTAAAAAAAAAAAAAAAAAACTCAGAAAACTATAAATGAATGAGTGAATGTTTTGAATCTCAGGCCATTTCAAGCCTGCCTGTTGTATTACAAACCACACACATACACAAGTTGCCATGCTTAAACTGACACAGACTGACTGATAATCGTTCGACCAAACCAACCACAAAATTTTAAAATGTATAATTAAATTTTATGAACTCTTTAAATTTTATCGATTGTTATTTAAGAAATCCAATGGCCGGACTGATTTCAGCATAAAATACACTTGATACCTCAATATGAAATACACAAAGGCATAATACATACACATACACAACAGCAGGCAGCAAGTTGCATCAACAAACATTTGATAAAAATTTGATATTTTATTTGTTTTTCGTTTAAATATTTAAATATTTTTGTTTGTTTTTTTTTTACTCCTCATATTGATTTATTACTTGTTAATCGAGTGCTAGCTACCTTCCCATTCACAGAGTAGAGTGTTTCCACTTGACATGTCACATTGTTGTGCTGAATTCACCAAAAACATGCATCTGCCGAACAGCATTGGTCAATGACAGAAAAAAAAAACAAGGAAGAGAAGGAAGAGAGCTATATTCGGCTGTGCCGAATCTTATATACCCTTCACCAAATTATACTTTAAAATAAAATTTTTTAATATTTTTATTTAAACAAAATTAAAATTTTATTTTTTTTTTTCAAAATTATTTTTCAAAATTTTAAAAATATTTTTTTTTCAAAAAAATTTGTTTTTTTTTGAATTTCTTAAAAAAAAGTTTTTTATATTTATTATTGAAAAAACTGTATGACCAAACAATTTTTTGGGCAAAAAAAAAAAAATCGGGTTGAAAAATACTTTTTCCCGATTTTGATCCATTGTAGGTCCAAATTACTATAGCCTTTTATACTTATATATCGTTGCAATGGACTATGAAATAGCTATCATTAGATATCCATATTGTCTATATTAATGACTTAGTAATCCAGATATAGATCAAAAATAGGCCAAAATTCGAGGTTGTCACGGTTTTTTCCTTATATGTCAGCCATTTGTGCCGAGCCGGATAAATTCGCGATATATTGATGTATCAATCATGTTTGAAAGTTATTTGGGGGCTACGGAAAATTGATTTCAAGATACAGACGGGCAGACAGACATGGCTATATCGACTTCGCTATCTATAACAATCCAGAATATATATACTTTGTGGGGTCACAAATGAAAAATTTAGAAATTACAAACGGAATGACAAACTTATATACTTATACCCTTGCCACTCATGGTGAAGGGTATAGAAAAACATATAAATAAAGTTTAACAAATATAAAAATTTATTGTTAATCAACAGCATCTTATTGAAAATGCATGAGAATATTTTAAATATTCGTAACACAAACGTAATTATGTGTGTTATTAACCCTTGAAGAGACGCTGTCATACAAAATTTGCAATGTTGTATTGTAGTTGCTTCGTTTTACTTTTTATGCCCTACACCCATAGTGGGGAGTCTAACACCCACCTTAAAGCATTCTGGGTCGATTAAATGATGTCCGTCCGTCCGCCTGGGTGGCTGTAAACCTTGTGCGTAAAGTAATCGGTATATTATTTCACCTAGCCCCCATAAAAATGTCCTCCCGAAATAGGACTTTATCGGTCATATATGTTTAATTTATATAGGTATCTTCATCTTCGCTCCAAATATGTTTTATATGTACTGAAGTCATGTCACCGAATTTTATGATGATCGGTCCATAATAAGTCATAAGGCCCACTTCCGATAATCACTTTAACGAGCATAAATCTCTTAAAAATTTCTATCGGTTCATAATTCCTCATAATTCTTTCTAAAAACACTTTAACGAGCATAAATCTGTTAAAAATTTCCAAATATGATTTAACAAAAAAAATTTCATATAAAAATGATTAATTAGACAGTGTTAATCTCACTTCCGAAAATCAATCACTAAAATATATTATTGAAATTTTAAAAGAAAAACAAGTAAGAGAGCTATATTCGGCTTTGCCGAATCTTATATACCCTTCACCAAATTATACCGTAAATAAAATTTTTAAAAAAAAAAATTAAATTTTTTTTTTTTGTTTTTTAAAAGTCATTTCTCATCTTCTTTTTTTTTTTAATTTTTTAGTTAAAAAAATTTATGACAAAAAAATTTTAAAATTTTTTTAAAAAATTAAAAATTTTTTTTTTTTTAAAGTTATTTCCATTTTTTTTTTTTTTTAAATTTTAGTTAAAAAAATTTATGACAAAAAATTTTTTTTGTGAAAAAAATTTGGGTTAAAAGATATTTTTCCGAATTGATTTCGACAGACGACGAAGGTGAAGGGTATAATAATAATTGCTTAACCGACAATTCTTTCTTACTTGTTTGTTCTTTAAGTTATGTTTTATACTCCTTGTAATGAGCAGATTACAACCTATACCAAGGAGAAGCTAAATGTTTGGTTAAAACGATTAGACCTACGCTGAACGCTCCAGTTTAAAATTCGAATAATCGAGGAAAAAAATAAATTTTATTCAATTATTTTATTCAATCAATTAAAAATAATTTTTTTCCTCGATTTTTTGAATTCAGTTTATGATAAAAAATTATTCCATCACATATTGCCGAATAATCTCAAATACTCGATTAAATTTATGTATGTTCAAACCAAATTTTTAAAAAATAGTTTATATTAATTAAAATTCTGAAGAAACAATCTCAAAGAAACAAAACCAATAATTTATACAATAATCTTAAGCAGAGATCTTCATTGGAAATTTTATTATAAAATAGTTTCTACATTTATTTAGATCTCAAGATCACAAAATGACCAAACTTAACTAAAACACGAAAACTTGGAAATTTCTGTTTTGGTCCAAAAACAAAGCCTATTATGATCATGAATACGTTAAATGTTCTAGAATCTGGATAAAATTTAGCACATATTTTTCATTTTAATTTTTTTCATATTCATTTTATTTATAAAAGTCTTTGGATTTACAAGATATCATTGTCAATCTCATGATTATATTCCTAAAAAGGGTTAAAATATTTTTCCATCTTTCTGGCAACATATGAATTCCGAGCCATATGAATTTTTGAGGCCAAGAACGAATCAAGCCAATATCGGATACTCTCTTCCAACGTGGAGCGTATCCATTTTTCATCGAAATCATCCATTTTTCATAGCATTCAAACATCACACACAAAATCTTCTGTCAAGGTCTCTCGGCATCAGTTCGTATGTTACCAAATTTCCTTGCTTTTGGATGAATGCAAATGTTTTGTAATTTATTTTTGATTATTCTTTCGAATAATACAAAAATGGTTAACTTTTATTCGATTAAAATTAAACTCGAGTAATTGTCAATCCTAAGTTTAGAGCTACTCGATATTTGCAGAAAAGTATTTCCACCCAAAAAATAAACTAGTTTGAAAGCTGACAGTTTAGGGTTCGTAAAAATGAAGCATCACACCAGAGAATTGTTGCTCAACACTTCAAAAATAATGGAAGTTTGGCTGCCACAGTTCTAGCAAAATCATTTTTAAACGATAAAGAAAATTTACACATTTTCACCTTGATGACTTTGTTAGTCGTCAAAATTCCTGCATGTGGAGTTAGAGAAACTTTTCTTTAGTTTTATTGATTGTAGAAAAGCAAATGCATCCACAATGTGTCACAATTATTCTTTGAATTTTGGGCTGTTGGAATCATTAAATCATAGTTATTAAAAAATGAGGCTTGTCAAACAGTGAAGGTTACTGATGCTCGATATGGCGACATGATTACAGAGTACTTTCTAACTAAATTGCATGATTTTGAATGGAGGACATGTGATTTCAACAAGACAGTGCCAATTAAATTACAAAGCAATTACTCCATAAATATTTCCGAGTCAGTAGCTCAGGCGCGAATGATTCAAAGCATAAATCTAAAGCCGACAATAGCCCGTTGTCAATTACTCGTTGTCAAATTTATCTCGAAGTGTTAATAGATAGCCGAATAGGTTGATTTCATTTATGGATGTGGCAATTTACATAAAACAATATATGTGTAGGAAATCAAGAAATTTTGTATTCGTTTGAAAGACCTATCGATGCCATTATGTATGGAATATAACAATTCCATTCAATCCTATCATTTGCACTTTAGCCGTCCATGGTGATTTGGCAAAACAAACTGAATAAATTACAGCCAGATGTTGCTTCGACAGATGTGCCTGAGATTTACGTGGGTACCTGCCGCAAACGCCTAAACCGCAAAGTTGTCCTAACACCGCATAGAAACAATGCATCTATCACCGCTATTGAGTGACTTGCAAGCAACACTCAGTTGGCAAATTCTTGTTCATTGAATGCACAGATCAAAAAACAGTCAACTAACAAGCCCAGGACTATTATGAAAGTTGCAACATCCGGCCTGGTAATCCTGTCCGATGTATGGTCTCTGACTTCAAAAGTTCCCAGGCGATAAAAGTCAAAGTGAGCGTACTGTAACACACACTTTTGACCTCGACTGAGAACCAAGCCCAACAACTAGTACATCACGTTCGCTACTACCTCAACACATTTCCTGAGCAGAAACGCCAGTTGATATCTGCTACTTTCAATGGCACTGTTGAGTCAGCAACAGCACTTAGTAAGATACATTTGGTTGCTACAAATTTGTCACTAGCCCAAATATCAGTTCTTTAACCAACGATCTTCTACCCACTTTGGATTTTAAACCACAGCCACCACGTGCTCACCGAAGTGACCTCACCAATGATCCTACAGGGCCTCAGAATCCCCGTGGCACTAGATAAGACTCTAGTCAGCTGCGAATTTAATAAATTAAATTCTTACCACGAATGAGGTCCGTGCACCTTGAAGCCCCGGTTTCACTTCCCGGTTTATGGAGCTCACCAAGATGCTTATCCATGCCCAAAGGGGGGATGTTGCTTTGACAATATGGCCGCTATCAACTGTCAAAGTTCGGAGTTTCTATTGGAAAAGGCTTTAGATGCTTAAGTAGAGTTGAAACTTTGGAGGTAGCCAGATGATGTTAGTGCTACTAGTACTTTGACCATATACCAGATCTTTCTCACATACTTTAAAGAATGAATATGGAGGAAGAATGAATATGAAGGAATTGCTAAATCGTGATCTCACTTTTAAAGCACTTAAAGCTCAGTGTTTCTTATTGAAACATAAACGAATCGAGAGTTTAACTAAGTCATAAGTAAGGAAATTGTTGGAGGTTCGCTTATCCTTTTGATTCTAGGTTCGTGAATACTGTTTGACGTTAACAGGAATCGTATCATATCTTTGATGTTGAAGAAGAAACATTAAGGTCCTTGGGTTTCTTTTAGCTTACTTTGTATATACACTACCTTCGTTCGATCAAAAATGGAATATAATTTCTCAATATCGGCAAGAGCTTCAAAGGTCTAGTCAGTATATTAAGGGATTTCTCCTAAACAGGCCCGGATTCTGGACAGCCATTTTTAATTTTTTTCCTTTTTTATATCAAAACTTTTCGGTTTTGGGGGGGGGAATCCTCCTAACCTGCTCCTAACTGTTGATTATGCTAAAAAAGTTCAGTTATCCGATCTGATCCGCAGAAAATTTTGAAGTTTGAGAGTTTCGTGAGTATAAATACTTAAATTTCAGACATTTACAACTGATAAAGTGAAATAATGAACCGATTTCAAGCAGTTTTAATAAGGTGACTCCACTATATGGGTGTAGGGTATAAAATTGCAAATACAAATATCTTTTGACGCTTACTACATATACTTACTCAAGGCAAGGGTATCTATAGGACTAAAATGTTTCATGTTTAAAGCTCCCTACAATTTATTTTAACATGCTGCAACATAAAAAGAAAATCATATTAAATGTGATTAATTACTTCCACTGAAAAATATAGTACAAACGGGTTAAGAATAAATTTTTATATAAAATTCTTATTATGGGTAGAATTTATGAATGTATCTGAATATTTATGCACATAAATGTATGTATGCATATTTATTTATTTGTAGTTATTCATCATTTGCTCAATTTTCCTTTCATGTGATTATTCACATTTGCCTGCTCGCTTGGGTATATAAGTATTTTGGGGCCAAAAATGGAAAAAATAAAGAATTTATCATTATTATTATAATGCTGTTTTCAGGTTTACTCACACTTAAGCAAATTAATTAAATATTTTTCATTTCTTTGTTATTGTTATTGTTGCTGTTGCAATTTTTATTTTGCAAATCATTTTCTCAACTTTTGTTTGTAGTTTCGTTTTTCTTTTTTTTTTTCAGCGTTGAAGTTGCAAATGAATGACTGTATGGAATTGATGGCCTTAGGGTTGAGTGTTTCATTGTTTCAGTGAATGGGATGGATGGAAGGTTGGTTGATTCGACCGTTCGTTGTTTAAATGTATGTTGTATGAAAGTATGTTGTGTATTAAAATTTATTGATACCTTATTAGCAGATAATCGACATTAAGCGCAACGGTAAAAATATCATCAATAAGTTTCGATTTAATAAAAATTGTAATGATGTACGTATAATAAAAATATATATGTATATAATATGAAACATTCAGATAGAACCAGTTATGTGTTTGGGTGTTTTTAACGTATACCCTACATGAAGCAAAATTAATGTATTTGAATAGTTTCTCATTTGATTGAGTAAGTTATATTTCAAAATAACGTTAATCTTTGTATTCACTACCATTGCAATATAGTTCGATTACCACTTTTCATGTGCGAAATAAATAATGATTAAAGTAAGATACTGTTCGATACTAATATTGAAGCAAAGGCAAAAATACGTATATTATTTATGTTTCGGAATTATTGGGTGTATGATTTAAAAATGCAGGATTTTTTCCAATTTTTAGGTTTTATTTTGAAACATTTTTATAATATAAATTTATTCAAAGTATTAACCTTTATCAGCTATGATCTTTTCCCATTTTTGTGCAACATATGGATTCCGAGCCAAAAGAACTGCCCATCTTTAGAGGCCAAGAACCAAGACAATTTCGAATACTCTGTTTCTGAGCTGAGGCGAAACTTCCCCACCACTTCATCATAAATACTTTTTAACAGGTATAGTAACAGGTGGCCGAGTGTTTTCATTATGGAATATTACGACCAATGTTCGCTTCAAATGAATCACCTGCATTCGTTACAGGTTCCCTGTGATGGTCTGGCCAGATTTCAGCATCTTATACTATATAGAACCCTTTTTCTTCCTCCATATACAGAGCATTGCCTTAGCGCCATAGATACTTGGCTTTGGTGTCGATTCGGCTGTTTGGTCGGACTTCACATACGACCTCTTAAGCAAGTAATGATTTGGTGCAAAAAAGATTTTCTTTTCAAGTGTTCAAGCATCATTTCGGACATGCAAAATCGACTTTCAAAGTCTTTCGGCTTCAATTCGTATGGTACCTAATTTCCCTGCTTTTGGATGAATACTGCTGCACGCAAACATTTTGAAATTGCTGCTCGAGTAGCTCCCAATGATTTTGAGAGCTCTTGTTGAGTTTGATAACAATCTTCATGGAGTAATGCCTGCAATTTTTGGTCTTCAAACTATTTTGGGTGGCCATGGCGATCTTCGGTGACAAATCACAACTTTTTAACCTCAAAAACCATCTCTCGCTCGATGAAACCTATGAAAAACATTCACCATAAGTTTTGGTGAGCAATCGATGTGTGTTTCAGCGGTTCTTTTTTACAAATTAAAGAAGCAAAGCAAAACTTCCCGCATATGACACTTTATTGGAACAAAATTCGACATTTTCGAAGAAAAAACTTTGTTGTTTACACTTTTGTGTTCAATAATTCAGTGAGAATAAATCTTTCTGACATTATACTCTCAAGAATGAATATGGAGGACTTGCTAAATCCTGATCTCACGACAACATACAGATAGAGGGAATTGAATCGTGTTACTTGTAATGCATTTCAAGCTCAATGTTTCTTACTGAAACATAAACGAATCGAGACCTTACCTCAGTTATGCCTTCCTATAGGTAATGGTTAAAAGGTACGTGAATCTTGTGTGACGTTAGTTGGAATCATGTCCTATCTTTGATGTTGCAAAAAAAAACATTTAGATCGTTGTGCTCTTTTGACTTACTTTGTATATACACTACCTTCGTTCGACCAAAAATGGAATATAATTCCCATATATACAAGAGCTGCAAAGGTCTAGTCTGGAGCTGCTGGACTGAATTTAAATACGAACCGTGTATCTTAAGGTGACGAAACTTTTACTCGGACAATTGATACTCTGGAACATGGTCGGAATGTGGGCTGTAATCAACCTTATAAACACGCCTATTTTACATTGGCTAATTTTTGTGCGATAAGTAGCAGCAACTTTTTTGTTTGTGAGTGTAGAGAAGCAAACCGGGTGGGAAAAGTTGCACGATGTCGTATGCTTTGCGATTGCAGGGAACTTTTCATGTATTACTTTTGCACAACTTGTTTTTTGTAAACGTGAAAGAGGTTTCCAAGCAATTTTAAATGAAAATTAAAAGAAAATTGCTGCGATTAATTAGCAATAGGCTCAGAAAGCGCCTATCTATTCATTTCTTGCAATCTATTCATTTCATTTTTACTTTAGGTTCAACAAAAGCTTCCACAAAGTTAAAATTTTGGAATCAAACACAATTACTTAAGTGTAATGCTTAAAAATTTTGTTTTTTCAAGTAAAAGAAAATAAGGTCCACACAGTGAAAGCCGATTCGTGATAGCAAACGAATGATTCTACTTTAGTAACCGAATTTTACAGTTGTGGCTACAAAACTTTAGATCGGGTAACAAAAGTTTGGTTGCTTCAACCGAAATTCTTCTTTATCAACTGACTTTCGGTTGATAGAACCGATAAATTGTATGTGTCCAACCGAATCATTCGATTGGCAACAAATTCGGTTGCTACTACGAATCTGTTTTCTCTGTGCAAGAATTTTGAGACACAACTAAGTACTTCAAAGTATCGTTAGTTTCCAAATTTTTAACAGCAAAAGTGATAACTTGAACTATAGTATCTCATTTGGACTTCAAACATCAAGCAGTTGAGCAAATAGTCAATGAATCCCATATCGACGGTAGTTTTCACAAATGTCTGATCACCAATTTATATATTTTGGGTCATTTGAAGCATATGTGCTCTTTTAAGTGCAGAAGGAAGACAATTGGTGATTTATACATCCCAGGTATCCTAGCGTGAAGACAATTGTCACTTAAGTGTCTCCAAGTAATCTAGAGTGTAGTCAATTTAAAAGTTTATATTGTACTGCACATTTTTGTGAGTAATTCGTACAAACTTGTTTTTATACAAATTGTGTTGATATAATTCCCATACAGTTAATTTTCTTTTTGCTTAAGTACACTGACATATCATATAATCTAGTGTGAAGCCAATTGTCACTTTAGTGTCTCTAAATAACCTACAGTGTAGTCACATTAAACGTTTATTTTGTACTCCACTTTAGAAAGTAGTTATTTTACCCATCAGAAATAATATATTGGAGAGTTGTCGAAAGAGGTTTTGTTCACAAGCAATTGGTTATTGGACTGTTTATGAGCCGTCTTTTTAACAGACTATTTAAGGTCAATTAGCACCCGTTATGTAGCTGATCAAGTAACCTGTAAGGCAGCTAGTAAGGTAACTGACTCTATGTATCGGGTATGTGAATCCAATGCGTTGATTGACTACTTTGGACCAGCTATCAGACAGTCTCATTGTAATCAAAAATCAGCAAAATATAACAAATTATTTAACTATTTGTCCTCTAAATGATAGGTAAAATCACTAGTTCGGGACAGTCTCCTAGAACTGTTGGGATGTTTACATTGAAATTTTGACAGGAACTTGTAATTGTAGTGCATTGGGCATGGTCCTTATCTCTCTATATTTTCTACCTAAAAGAAGTTGGTTTTAACCCAAAACATTAACCACTACTACTGGTTCTATTGTTACGATTTGAAACAAATTGTAGAGCTAATGAAATTGAAAAATATTGGCTTTAATATCGAGTACTTAAGATTCGCTGCAACTCAATTTCTTACAGGTTTAATAAAATATATATTTATTAAAACATAACTGGTTGAAACCATAAAAATCTTTGTATATGCTACAGACATCTTTTTTTTCATATATTCATTACTTTTATTCCTTTATATTCATACTGTTTCCCCCCAAACAAGTGTTTTAAAAGAGATTTATTTTAACAATATTTCGTATAAATATATTCATGTATGTATAGTCAGTTAGTCAGTGTTGTTACTTCTTTGCTGCAATTCTGAGAAAGTATCTTTTGAATTCATAAATTTTCATGTAACATGAATTTTTCAACACTTTTTCATATTTCATCATCATCTTCATCATCAACATCAGCATCGCCATCATATTTTTTGGGGGCCGTTTTTATGTGTGTGTCTGTTATCGATCTCTGTTTATTATTTAATACAATGTTTTATTAATTCTTTTTTTTTTTTTTTGTTCGCTTGCACCCAGATTATATTTTAATTTTATGTTTTATAAACTCAACAACATTAAGTACTTTTTATCAAAGTGGTCATCTTTGAGGGGGTGTTTGAAAATTATTCAATAACAACTGATTAGTATTAAGATTTTGATTTTTTGTGGCGTTTAAATTTTTAATGGTAGTAAAAAATTCTTATACAATTTTATTTTTTGACTTTTGATCAAATTTGTTTTTTGCTGCAAAAAATGATTTTGCAAATGTGCATTATTGTTAAAACAGTTGATTATTTGTTACTTTATTTTCAATTTCAGTTTTCTGGCGATTTTGTGAGTGTTGAAAGGAGAGTTAATTTATTGGATTAAATAAAAATTCATGTTTATTTATTAATAATTAGCGACGAACTAAAATCAAAATTTCTAACTAAATAAATTTCATATTAGAGTTTTTATAATTTTGTTTACTGATCACAGACTTATAATGTTTTCGCTCTAAAATACTAAAAATCACAGTTTTAATTCATGGTTGGTTATTTTAAGTTATAAACTTTAAGGATCATAGATTTTGTTTAACACAATACTACATAGTCTATCTATCTGTATATATACATTGCTCAATCCAGGGACATGAAATTTGGCTTATAGGTTCCCCTCTCCGAATGTAGAGCCACTAAGAAGGGATTTTTGGAAATCGTAAGGTTTAGATTAAAACGGGTAAAAAAGGTAACTTTATATCCTCTATACTAATACAGATATCAAAAGCATTTAAAATGCATCTTTGTCTAATACAAAATTAGCCGACAGACGTTTGGTACTTTTTTTAAATTCGAATCCTGTAGGGAAGAAAACGTATAAAAACTATGATTTGGTACTTTTGTGGCACCCTTTGTATATTTTAAAGAAATAAACATATATTTTAAACCGTATTACTTATAAAATGGAATTATGTACCAGAAAGGGAGAACTATCTTGTTCCTCAAATGGTACTTTTTGAATTTTCTATAAAAATAAACCTAGAATTAGGAAATTAGACACACATGATCCTGAATGATTTAAAATCCATAAAACAGAAAATTACAGTTATTTTTTTTGGTCCTACTAAGGACTGAGATCGAGCAATTTTTAACATGCATATATGTTAATAAAAATGAAACCAGTAAGTTTACAGTTTTGATTTTTTTTATTTGATTAAAATTATTATTACAATTTACAAAAAAAAAAAAAAAATATTTTTATTGTTCTAATCACTAGAGATGATATTTTGAACCTTTTTCGAAAACCCTTCAATTATGGTTTTTTGGTACTTTATGTAACTTTATTCGAACAGGTAGTCCATCTCCGTTTAAAATCTACCACACCTTAGGAGACCTTTTTTGTGCTCTTCAATTCTCTTTTAACAAGAGCTCAATATCTCTACACTGGACTCAGCTCCGTTTGGTGGAATTGCCTATTTTGGTACAAATACCACATAATTGTTATTTTACCACTCAAGACTTTCTTACCATAGTGTCAGATGACAAATAAGTGCACACATTAAGAAGTCTTATGAATGGAAACATAATTTTTTGTAAACATTCCTTGATATAAATTTCGGTATTTATAGAGCCCTTTGTAACAAATGTTTGGCTTTTTTGTCGCAACTGCATATTGCTTTTTGGGAAATTTTGTCTGCTTTTGGGTCCTAAACTTTTTTTCAACATTTTCTCGAGCTTCAGCAACATAAAAAATTGTCCCGGAAGCTGCGAAAAATCTGCCAGAACATACATTTCGTCATCCATTATGCAGCAGGTATATTTTTTGTATACAATTTGACTTCAATTTTCGTGCTCTGTTTTTGGCCTCTAAATTTTTAGCAGCGTTCCTGTCAGCAACTTTTTGAGCCTTGTATGTTTTTGAACATGCATTGGCTTTAACTTTTCGTACCAAATAATCCGAGCACTGAGCTAACCGTGCTGCTTTCCTACCGCATGTGTTGGGAGCTCTTCTGAAAATGCTTTCTATTTGTTTGGCTTCGTAAACATCATGTGAACCATTCCTTCCACCTGAACCAGGTTTTCTATCAACGGACAAGTTCTCCCGGTACTGTTGAATAACATTGGAAACAGTTTGATAGCAGAGCTTTGATTGTTTGGCCAACTTTTTGTAGAACCAAGTTGGGTTTTGTTGAAAATATTTAATAATTTTAGTACGCTCTTTTTTCTGGTAACACATTTTAATCAGATTAACAACAAATGAACATAATTGGCATTAAACATAATAACTGACATGCTTTACAAAAGTAGCTTGATAAAAAAAAAATCAAATAATACTTGGGTTAAAAGTTTTAATGAAAAACGTGTGTTAAGAATTTTTCGATCTCAGCCCTTAATATAAATGGACTACTAATCAGGAAATTAGACACGCATGATCCTGAAAAGTTAATGGTACAATAATATCCAATTAAATGAAAATCAATACAAAACCGTGTTCGGTTTTGCGTCGTTTCGGCTTGCGTCGCGTTTCTCCGATTCCAATTAGTCAAAAACAAGTAAGAAAGCTTTATTCGGCTGTGGCGAATTTTATATACCCTTCACCAAATTATATTTTCAAATACAAATTTTAAATATTTTTAGGAAAACAAAATTAATTTCTTATTTTTTTTTCGAAATATTTCTTATTTCAAAATTTTTTTATTCGTTTTTTTTTAATATTTTTCCAAATAATTTTTTTTGATTTTTTTTTTAAATTTATTAGTGGAAAAAAATTGATGACAAAAAATATTTTTTGGTAAAAAAATTCGGGTTAAAATTTTTACCAATTGTAGGTGCAAATTATTATAGCCTTATATACATCGTTGCAATGGACTTTGAAATTAGATGTCTATATTAATAATTTAGTAATCCAAATATAGAACAAAAATAGGCCAAAAATCAAGGTTGTCCTGGTTTTATCCTTATATCCCAGCCATTTGTGAGCCGATTGTCTGGATTTTAAATAGCAACCGACCCGGGAGAATTCCCTATATATATTGATGTGTCGATCATGTTTGTAAGTTATTTGGGGGCTACGGAAAGTTGATTTCAACATACAGACGGACATAGATATCGACTTCGCTATCTATAAAGATGCAGAATATATACATATACTTTGTAAGGACGTAGTTGAAAAATGTAGAAATGAAATGAAAAAAAATTTAAAAATTCGGGAAACAAAATGTTTGATGAAAAAAAAAAAAATTGTGAAAAAATTGATGTATCAAATCTATATGTTAAATTTTAATAACGAAACATATTTCTCTTCTTTAATTGTGCCATTGGAATTGAAAAATATTCAAAATCAAAATCTCACAATTCTATGCCTATTTTCCGCACGCCATTTGAAAATTTAAAAAATCGATTTTACACTCTTACTTACTGACTTTAAGATAAAGAAAAACATAATTTGTGATAATAAATTTAGTAGTAACTTTTACTGTGCTTAATTTTATAAAACTTTATAAAAAATAACTATTTTCAAAAGTGTAGTACAAAGTAAATGTTTAAAGTAACTACTTAGATACACTAAATAAGAAAATAAACTGTATGAGAATTATATCAAAGCAAATTGTATAAAACTTATATCAAATATAGCAAATTGTATAAAAATTAGTCACAAAAAAGCGTAATACGAAGTAAAAGTTTAAAGTGACCACACTTTAGATTACTTAGAGACATTTATGTGACAATTATGAATAGATTAAATGGGATGTATAAAGTAACCAATTGACTTCTCTCTGCACTACAAAGAGCTCATTTATGTCAAATAACCTAAAATATACAAATTGTTAACAGCCAAGTAATCAGACATTAGTGGCAATTACTGTCTATAAGGGCTACATTGACTACTAGCTTAACTGCTGGGTTTTTCTGGCAGCAAATTCTCATACAACACTTCTTTTTTTTTTTTTTTGTTTAATACATTGAAACTGCTAACAATTTGTAACAATGCTGACCAGTTCCTCTGATAATTAATTTTCCCATAGCGTTTATATCTATCTATACTGTCCACCATAATGAGAATTTAAAAATGCAACGTTTTATTTTGTAGTTTTTAAAACCGATTTCATTATCGTTATTAAGCCTCCATTACAAACAACATGAAATCGTTTTGAAATTGAGATACCAAGACAACAAAATGCAGCCAAAAGATGCATGTAATTAGCATTTTCACAGAATCACACACAGCTACTCATACATAAGTACAGTCAGGGGGCAAAAAAAAAAAACCCTTTGAGAGATTGATGCCAATCAACATGAGCAAAATTATATGCAAGTTAACAATGCCATCATGGATGAGATCTATGAAAAGCGGCTAAAGAGCACTGAGCAAAAATACAGCAAAGCTATTTAAATGAAATTATGTAGATTTATTGAAGATTTTTTTTATTGCAGCTTCAGCTGCTAAATTATGAGTGGATGAGTGAGAATATTTAATGAATTTTTGTAATATTGAATTATGATCTTTTTAAGCCTTTGACCTTTTTGAGGTGTCTACAACGTTCATTAAATAAAGAATAGAAGTATTGATGTATCAGGCAACCTTGTAAAAAGCAATACTTAAATTAGTTGCAATAACACTAAACTTTTCACTTACAGTGAGTGACAATACCATGGATTCTTTTCAATTTTTTTCAATTTTCAAAAATATGACATTTTAACAGATATACATACATACATCTAAATTTCTAAATAAATTCAAATTTATTATAATTCAATTAATATATATTGGAAACACTCCTGTCAAATTCCTAACTCAGTTGTCAAAAACCTAAGTGCTGAGAATGTATTAGTAAAAAAACTATGTGAAAACAAAAACAACACTCGTATGTATGATAATTTTGAGTAATTTTATTGTTTGAGTTTTTTTTTATAGTTTCGGCTCTATGCGGATCGGAAACTCTTCTGTAAATGACCTAACTCAGTTATCAAAAACCTAACTGGTGAAAATGTAGTAGTTAACAAATGCTATGTGAAATCAAAAACAACTATGTGTGAAAGTAGAGTCGAAGGGACCCCGTTCTATTTCTATTTCTCTATGGTTTTGTCTGTCTGTCCGTCCGTCTGTTGAAATCAATTTTCTAAAGACCCCAGATATCTTCGGGATCCAAATCTTCAATAATTCTTTCAGACATGCTTTCGAGAAGTTTTCTATTTAAAATTAGCAAAATCCGTTAATAAATAATGGAGATATGATCAAAAATCCGAGACAATATCTATTTTTGGCCTATTTTTTATCTATATCTCGATTACTAAGTCATAAATATAGACAATATGGATATCTAATGATAGATATTTCAAAGTACATTGCAACGATGTATATAAGGGTATAATAAGTTGGACCTAGAATGGGTCAAAATCGGGAAACATATTTTTTAACCTGAATTTTTTTTCACAAAAAACATTTTTTTGTCATAAATTTGTTTCACTAATAAATTAAAAAAAATAAATTTTAAAATTAAATTTTTTTTTTTTTTAAAAAATTGGAAAAAAAAATTTTGAAAAATAATTTTAAAAAATTTAAAAAAAAAAAAATTATTTTATTTTAAAGTATAATTTGGTGAAGGGTATATAAGATAGCTCTCTTATATATAGCTCTCCTACTTGTTTTTACTAATACATTCTCACCACTTTGGTTCTTGACAACTGAGTTAGATTTTTGACAGGAGAGTTTCCGATTTATGTAAATTTAGCTATCGTTTAAACATTAATTTGTTCTATCGAAATTTTTCGTTTCGTCTCCATTAGTAATCTAAATTTTTCATAAATTTCCTTCTATATAAACGAGTTTTTTTTTTTTGCTATTTACCATCTATTTTCTCAGTGTAGTGTATTTATTTGCTATTACCATGGGGCATATGACTATATTATCATACAAATATACACAAATATGCCAAAACTCATTCATTTTCATGTATAAACTATACATTTACATATATACTTATGTATACAACTCATACATAAGTGAATTGTATACAAAATTTATACATCTCTATTCATACATAAGTATGTATGTATGTATCTGTGTATATGAGTTTGCAAATGTATATGTTAGATTGTATAGTAAACATTTTACGCCTGATAATGTAAGCCAATCAAATTAAGCAATTATCTTGTTACAACAAGATAACCACAGGGCAAATAGTTTTATTTTAGCAATAACCAAAATAACAACGACAACATCAACAGCATCAGCATCACAGCAACAACTTGATGTTACAGCATAACAGCAACACTGTAACAACTGTAGCCACAACATAAACAAGTACATCAAATCACCATTACAAAAAACAAAAAAAAAAAAAACATCAACCAAGGCAACCAACACCTTGAAAACCAACCAACCGAACAACAACAATATCGCACTTTTTCCTTAAATTCAGCATTTTGTAGCCAAAACTCCGATTTTTTTTTTTATTTTTTTATTCCGTGGTCACTTTTAGACAGACCAAGAATTTCAGAAACAAGCCAATTGTCTATTTATATGTGTGTTGAGAGTGTGTCAGAGTGTTTGATGAGGGGACACAAACAACAGTGTCCAACATCAACAACAATTTTATCATTGGCAATCAAGAACATTAAAATAGCTCACACCTCAAAGTCATGGATGAATTTGACCACAAGATGCAAATGTTTAGACAACACCGACAATAAGACAAGCGGACAGACGGACGGCTGGACACAGACAGACAGGATTCCTTTACATAGGTGTATAAAAAAAAAACATCAAGTTAATAAAGATGAAAATATGTGAAGAAAAGAAAAAAAAAGAAAAAAAAAATCAAATGCAACAGAAAAATGAAGAATGAAGTCAGCAGACTGTAGAATGAATAAAATAAAACGAACAGCAGAATTTTGAGCCCGCAGAGTATATAAAGTCATAATAATGCATCAAAAGCGGCTAAAAATGAAATAATACCATTGTATGTATAAAAGGTTTAAATCAAAATATTATCAAAAACTTAAAAAGAAACCAGGCAAGATTTAAAAAAAAAAAAATGCTGAAACGAATGTTGGACACCCTATAGGGATTATTAGACTCCTTGCAGTAGATAGATGGATATATTTGAAGGGATGTGTACTGTAAGAAATATTCTTTTACACGGAGATCCATAGGATCCTTTGTGATACCCTTTAGAAATATAACTAGGTGTGATCTAGATGTGAAGAGAAGAAATAAAATTGGGGAGAAAAAGAAAGAAGTAAAGTGAAAAGTGAAAACCCCATTTCAAAGATAATGACAGAAAATAAGTATAGACTGGGATTCTTAAAGTTCCGTTACCTAAAATAGCAAGCCTATTCCCCAGATAAAACCTAATACCCCAGAAAATCACCATTAAATCTTCTCCTAGTCTATGTTCCACTGGTTCGTATAGTCCCAGAATCTTTCGAAGATCATACTATATATAAATGGTTGTCACAAACATATACATGTTTACTGTAACCATATATATAGCTGATACAATCATGTGAATCGTAGATTAACCATATTATTGTTACCACAATCATATACAGTCGAACTTCTCTATAGTGAACTTCTATACATTGAAGCTCTCCCTATTATGAATTGATTTCAAATACACAACTTTTTCCCTTCCAATTTCATTGTTTTAGATCTCCTTATAATGAATTTCCATACAATGAAGTTTTCTATACAATGAAGCAATTTTGCAGGTGTAATATTTGACTCACATGCGTTTTTGTCTCCATATAATGAATTTTTCAAACAATTTTCTATTACGCATACTAACAACTCTGTGTACCGAGAAAGATGCCACATATAATGAGGGGATTCCCAAAAGAGGAAATTAAGAACAAAAAAAAAGAAGAAAGCCACACAGGATTTTCCAAAGATGGCGTGCGGACTCATTGGGATGAGGAAGACTTTCTTCCGTTAGCGGATTTGCCTGCTCTACAGGCTTCATTTAGGGAAGTAACGAACGTTGATGCATCATTTGAAGATTATGTTAATGTTGATATTGATGTGCAGACCATGGGCATCCCATCCGATGAGAATATTCTCATTAGTGTTCTGGAAACTCGTTGAGTTTCGGCTATGGCAGGTGCATACATATTTATTTATTAGTTTTGTGTGCATACATACATATTTTAATCCTAATGCCAAATAAATGTGTGATGTACATTAATTTTACATTTATAGAGTCAAGAATTGGCTGATTGGTGAAGAAATGGCTGACGTCCATAAGACGATACCTATATTGGAGCACGTTTCTTCATCAATAGATGTACTTCGAACTTTTGTCTAATCCAAACTAAAATACCTGATTATTTTAAATAAAAATGGAAAAAATATAATTTTTATATAATGGCTTTGTTATTTGGTATTACAAGGTTTTGATGTGGAAGAAAAATGGAAAAGTATAACCCAAACTAATATGCCTAATTATTTTAAATAAAAAGTGGGGGAAAAATATAATTTCTGTATAATGAAGTTTCTATATAATGAAGTGATTTTCTGGTCCCGACAAGATTCATTATAGGGAAGTTCGACTGTATATGATTGATCCAATCATGTGAATCATATGTTAACCATATTATGGTTACCACAATCATGTAAATATTTACTGTGACCATAATATTGTTAAAAAACTTTTAAAAATATGGAAATGGTTACTGTAAACATGTACAACAATATTTCTTCTTTGCGTGTAGAAATCATATACAAAGAATTATGCTACTACAACAGGAAGAGTCCATAATTCGGCTAGACTTAGTGAAGTAGCGTTGCCAGGACAGTTAAATATCTGGGCATGAGCATAAGTTCTGAACGCCACGATCTATGGGGTACAAGCAGGCATTAACACTATCAGCTGTCCACGTAGATTTCTATGGTTGAGGTCTTGATATTTAAATCTAGAAGAATAGTGGTGAGATCTCGACATTTCACAGGACAATCCTTACAGCTTATTCATCTCGTGTTGGTAGTTAGATCTTAAAGGTCTGATTTCATAATATCATTATTTGTTTGAAACATTTTACTCGTTCGACTGATTTTAGGATTTTATACATGACAAAGTTTCGCAAACATTGAAATAACTCCCCTTTTCAGTGTGTTACTAGTTACAACTTTCCATGTTCTTAACATGTGCAAGCTGGAATTAATGGCCCTGCTCTTTAGCATATCCCCGACCAGTTAGTTTTTATTTGCTGAAAGCATCAGAATCAGAATAGATGTCATAATATACTCTCTCTTCTGTCAAGTGTTTTCTAGATAGTACCAACAACATCAAGATAGACTAATATTTTTATGCGTCTTAAGCACTGCAGATGTTAGCAGGAGTGAGGATATAACTAATATATCTTTCATTTATTTTGCAAGACTGAATGATTTCAAGATAAATAGTTAATTATTGACATAGTTTAAGTTGAACCGGAAGGTATTTAAGCTAATTCTCTATGCGGTTGATAGTTGTATTTATGAGGCAGTTAGGTTATCGTTCAAGGCGGCCATATATGATTCTTGATCCATGTATACATATTAAGGATTTTTCAGACATCACTCGTTGGTAATCTATCTCCTTGGTATTATATGTAGAGTGGTTTGTCTACTGACATCCTAAATGGTAATTACATTGGTAGATCATTGTCTTTAGTCCTTTGGAAGAGCACATCCGTCTTTAAGTTAATGATGTTGATGATGATGATGTTGATGATGTATTAACATGGTTTTATTAAAATATTTCAAGTTCTGCCAGTAAGTGATTTAATGACCTTAAAGAAGATTTTGATTGTAAATTTTATTCTTGGATGATTTAGAGTCGAAAGTTTGGAGCTATTTATTGTGTGGTTTCGTTCCAGGCATATTTCTCCAACGTAGTAAAAGTGTTGCTTAATTCTACATCGTGTTCAGTCGTCATCCTACAAACACACTTCTTCAGCTTACAATGCTTTAAGTAGTTTAGAGAGATGTAAAATAAACAGGAGAGTTATCAAGTCTCGGTTTTATTCCGAGTGATATTAATTGAACATTCTTAAAATCGATAAAACTATTCAGATTAGTGGATGAAGAGAACTCTGAAATGTGCTGGCATAAGCTAGGACTGTCATTATCGAATATCTAGACTCTAGATATTCTCTAGATATGTAGCTCTAGATTCTAGAGCTACAAAGGTTTTGGATTCACTTTCATGATAACCCTTACGATATTGAAGTCATTTGAGGTATAAAGATACATTTTTGTCATCAGCGTTTGTAAGTTATGCGGTATCCAAAACGAATTAATTTTTTATGGCCAAATGTGTGGTAGTGGAAATAACGATATTTTACAATAATTCACATGATGATTTTTCATTATCAGTGTACATACAGCCTTAACCAATTTTCAACGATCTTTACGAAATTCTTAGACGAAGTGAAAAAATATAATTGTGCATGTTTACAGTAACCATTTCCACATTTTTAAAATTTGTTTAACAATATTATAGTCACATTAACTATTTACATGATTGTGGTAACCACAATATGGTTAACATACGAATCACATGATTGTATCAATCATATATATGGTTACAGTAAATATATGTTTGTGGCAACCATTTATATGATGAAGGACTTACCATTTTATGTTGCTCTCGGCTTATAGATATCATAATCTGAGAACAACATATTATGATAAAATTATTCATCATAAAAATGGTTGTCACAAACATATACTGGTTTACTGTAACCATATATATGTTTGATACAATCATATGAATCGTAAATTAACCATATTATTGTTACCACAATCGTATCAATAGTTACTGTGACTATAATATTATTAAAAATGTTGAAATGGTTACAGTAAACATGCTCAACTATATTTTTTTTCTGCGTGTACGACCTTAAGCGAAATAGGGCTTACCAGGACAATTGGTTTGTTATTAACTCACTATCTCAAGTCAATGTCATTCCCTGGTTTTCCTAATTCAATCATGACCGTCATGTCCTCCGGGATATATTAATTGATGTTAGAAGATTCTCATATCACCTGCTACGGAATTACGATATGAAATGATGCTTGAACATTTGTCTACAAAAATAATTATACCCTTAATTTATTAAAAAATCGATTACAATATTTCTTCAATATAACTCAATTACGGCATTGATTGTACGAGTCAATACAAAAATAGGTATAGAAGTACTTACGAAGATCCCATAATTTTAATAAAAGAGTACCAGAGTCGTATAACTCACCATCGCATTAAGAAATGCCTGGGATTCAGGGCCAAGACTTGACGTCGTGTACAAATTTTTTTCCAGTTCATGCTATATAAAATCCAACAAATATCCTTTCGTCAATGAGCAGTTTTGAGTTAACATTTTTAAAGAATCCATAATCCAAATTAGATTCAAATAATATAGAATATCGTAGGGTATCTTAATAAAACATTTCTTGTGGCAAGCTGCAAAATGCTGCATATACATAAGTATGTGCAGCAAAAGACAAAATGGGTTAACAAAAAAAAAAAAAAAAAAAAAAAACCTCACAGCTCATACTGACAGCAAAGATCATGTCAGTCACTCAGTCATTTTGGCAACATGACATTAACACAAGCTTTCGCTCGCTGGCTGGTTGGCTCGTTTGTAACTACACTCTCTTTCTATCTCTCATTCTATCTCTCTCCACAAGATGTGTAAAAGTGTTAAATGCATGTATGGATAAGTAAGTGTTCCTTTTGGTTACAAGCCACCACTACTCAATATAATGCTAAACAAAAGATTTTTAAAAAGGCATAAGCAGCTACATATAACAACAATAAACAGCAACATGATGAACAACATACAGCAAACAAACAACAACATCAACAAGAATAACAACAACAGCTTAATAACAACATTAACTCTTTACAGCCAAAAACAACGTAACAACAACAGAAAATGAAGACATTTAATAAATTGCAACGCAGCCATCTCACACTATAATTCGTTCGTAATGCTTCGCAACGCAACGCAATGCAATGTGCAATACAATGCAGATTGTTGGGCCGCAACATTGACCATCACAGTTTGGTTACAACAACGATGTTATTACATTAAATACTGAGTGTTTGGGTGTCTGTTCGGATGTACTTTTTAAACAACTCATATTCATAATGATGTTTTTCTTCTTTTTTTTTTGTTTTATTTCATTTATGTTGCATTAAGACCGGTACCACTGAGCCGTGGTTTGTGGCATTGACAGTGAGTGTGTGCTGTTTTTCTTTTTTTATTTTTTGTATGGTGAATGTGTACTTAACACGATGTAACAGTGGTTTTAATAGCAAGAAATTTGATGATTTATCATTAACCCAAATTGTGTATCTAAAGTGTAGACCAGATTATGGTCTTAATTTATTTAGGATATACGGAATCAAAAATTCATTGGTTGACAAATCAGTACCGAAAGAAGTACTTACAACACTACGTTATGGGTTCTTAAAAATTCACTTATTTCAGCCGAACTGCGGGATCTCTCATTGTTCCATGTTTGATGGTTTTTTTCATTATTTCTCCAAAATGTTTTGGCAAATTGTTGGTGCAATAGGTGCACTATGTATAGATATCGTGCCGCACCATTATAACGGCACGATATCTATACATAGAAAGTAGATTCGTTGTGGGAACCTTATTTCTAGCCATTTGAACGATTCTATAGTTTACCTAGTTTTTTCAGTTCGTAAAGATAAACAACAATTGAAACAACTAAAGAATTTTTACTTAATCTAAAATTGTGTAACTACAAATGAAAAACTCGACCATGAATAATGAAGAATCATCATTCGATGGGTAATGAATTCGTTTAAAAAAAACGTAACTTGATTATCGGCTTATGGCATTCGGTATCGCTGATGAAATCTTGTACATTTTATTATAATTTTGATATCCAATCACGATTGAGATAATTTGACCTTTATTTTTCTGTTTTTGGAGTTTCAAAAGAAGAAAAGACTTGTTTGGAAACAACATACATTGACATTGGTCTTGACAATGTTTACTTTCAACAAGAAGGCGCTACGTTCCACACAAGCAACGAAACCATTGCTCTTTTACGGGAAAGGTAAGGCCTACGCCAACAGCCCAGCGTCGATTCAAGACCTCAAAGATAGAATTCGTGAGGCTATAGAGGTCATAGGGCAGCCACTTTGCGATTTGGTTATGGAAAATTTCATGAAAAGGATATGGTCCTGTAGGCGTGGTCGTGGTGGCCATTTTTCAGATGTTGTTTTTCATTATTAACTGCATACCTTCCTCTTTATTATGAAATAAACATCCGATCATTTATCTAAAAAAAATTACTTTTTTTTTTAATACCTCTTGTTGGAAAATCCGTTGCGAAATGTATTGTTGGTCTTTTTATTAAAAAGCTAAATACGTGCGACAAGTTGACAAAAAATTGGCAGGGTCAACAACAAATTGGCGGGTTAACTACAGAAGACGATTTTTCACCTCTACCTTCAAATTCTCCTCATATGGAAATTTCAAGAGTCGCTGTTAAAGCACCACAATTTTGGCGTTCAGACCCATTGCTTTGGTTTAAACAAATGGAGTTGCGGTTTACAATGGCTTGTGTTACTCAAGACGCAATGAAATTTCACTCAATTGTGGCATGATTAGAGAGCAACATCCTCGAGACAGTGCAGGACATCATAATCAACCCTCCGGCTGCTGATATGTATGAAACCTTGAAACCAAAACTCATTAGTTCATTTTTCAACTCCGAAAACTTTTGACAGAAGTCGAATTATCGGTCATACAACCATAAGATTTGTTAAGTCAAATGCGTTCCTTAGCTCAAGGTAAAGTATCGGAATATATTGTTACGTTTTTACCTTTTTAAAAACTGGGGTTTATTTCCTTTAAATAAACCGGATACTTTTGATTGCAAATAAAAGCAGTTTTAGAAGTTTAAAATTGTAACAACTCTTTATTTATTTAGAATGTACAATAACAACAGAATTAAAAAGTCACTCAGTGTGTTTATACACGTCTACCAATTCGCAGATATGCACACATACTTTAAAAATATATACGACAGTTGATGTTAACTCTAACAGCGACAATGATCAACTCAACTCACGACTGCCAGCTATGCCACTGTTTATACACGCGCCATCTATCGGGAATCTTCTACAATGCTCTCAACGGACATAGTAGTACATTCGCATTCTAGAGCATTCGATGTTAATGTTAGCAGCTTAAACATGCAGTGTTGCCATACTTACAACCAATGCTAATAACCGCATGGTATCAACATTGTCGATAAGTAGAAACTTCTACTGATGGACGTGCTTATAAATATGATAAATGTTGCAGGCAGTTGTTACAGACCGTTTAATTCAAATCGCTTTTGCAAATTCGTAACAATATTTTAAAACAACATTGGATGCAGCGGCTACCATCCCAAATGGAAGCAATTTTATCCATCAGCGAAGACTGCTTAAAAAAACGGGCCACTATAGCAGATAAAATTTGCTATTGCTCAGATACTGAACTGTACACGATTTCCTCGTCATCAGAAAAGCGTACGAGCAGGCTTGATAATATTGAACGACAGCTGAAAAGTCTGTGCAACAAAATATAATCTTTCGTAAAATCGAGAAGTAGGAGCAAGACGACAAGTAGTAACTTTTCTTTTCGTTTTTTCTCCTGTTTAGAGGCTTCACTGGTTTAGCTTCGTGGTCCTTGTATTTTTATGATATATGCCTTTTCTTACGAATAATGCCTAAACTAATCACCCGGCTCATTCAATTTAATACGTTATGCAGCATAGTCATCCAATCTTTGGCCATGACCTTTTTTATCAAGTCCTTTGTTACATATTTTAGTTAAGCTTTTTGCTCTTTTAGTAGTCGCTCCAAGTCAGTTTCAAGCCAGGATAAACCATTGTGTTGGTAGAGTTTGGGAAATCCTTCGTCCTATTTGAAACATAAATCTCGACATATTATTAAACTTCTTTAAGACTACTAAATACTTAGAATCACACTTGAATATGGATATATTCCCTTCCTTTCCTACATAATTCCAAATTTCAAAAGTTTTTTTTTTTTAATTACTTCAACACCCTCGGGACCACTGTGTTTTGTTGTTGGCCTGTTGTTGTTTACAACCAGCTGCTAAATTTAAATTGCAATGTTGTTGCTGTTTGTAGTTGTTTCCACACCTTTTTTTTAAGCTTACTCGAAAAATCTTATTTAGCTGTGTTTTTTTTTAAAGGTTTTTTTCCAGCATTTCCATTTCTTCTTATTATTTTCTCAAGGGGCACAAAAAACAACACCTATTATAATAAAACGCTTTTTTTGTTTGTTGTTCTTTTAAGAGAACAGCAAATGTACAAAATACCACGTACTAAAAGGCCACACCAAAAAATGGAATAAAGAAAAGAACTAAACAGAACAAAAATTTCAAAAAGCATAGAATACCAAAAACGCATTAACGCAATTAACCAATGTTTTTTTTTTCTTCTACATTTTACTTAAATAAAAAAATTCCTTTAAATACAAGGAAAATTATATTACACTTTTAAGATATTTAAATTTTCCAGATATTGTTAAAAGGTAGAGCCATACAAAACTTCACACTTTTCCTAGCAAAATAGATAAATTTTAACAAATCCTACATATCCATTCATCCTTTAAATACCCAGAGAAATAAAATATCTGTATTTTCTTTTTAAAAGTATCCAACATTTGAACCTACATACATACTGAGTTTAGTGTATAGTACGAGTTGTTGTTTCCTTGTACCTCAAAATACGTGTTCCATGAAATGGTATAAATATAAAATAAATATAAATTACTTTGTTTTGTTTCCTTTTGCTCCAAAAAGTTGCTACGTTGCTGCAGGTTTTCGGGGGGAAACTAAAATGAAAAAAAATTGAATTTATGATAATTAAAAAATGGCTTATAACATGAAGGTAATATAAACAAAAACAACTTAATATATTGTTAATAGTAGGATATTTTGCTAGCAGTAGTAGTAGTAGTTTTCGTTTATTTTGCTCATTTTTGTGATTATACAGACTAAGTTGGTTTTGCTTTTATACCCTTCATCACAAAGGATGTGGGGGTATATTGATTTTGTTATTCCGTTTGTAACACACCCAAATATTTTCACAGATCCACATTAGTATATATATTCTGGGTCATCAGAAGATTCTAAGACGATCTAGCCTGAAAATTTCCACAAATACTCTCTGTTGATAAGGTTTGTTTGGTATTGAAAATTGTAGTTTCGTTAAGTTTTGATAGAAGACTTAATGTCTTAAGTTTCGTCTATTATCATGTCGTCCTCCGACTCATTAGGAGAAAGTTCATGATAAAACATTCTAGAAAATAAGTCATTTCCAAATTCCTTAGCTTCATTAAAAAAAATTTTGCTAGAAAGGCAAGTTCCTGAATTAAAAAATAAAATTAGTGTATTTAAAACAATATTTCGTCTATCATTAAGTCTCTAGACTTTAAGCTTTCATCCCACAAATGCAATTAAATTAGTAGAATCCTTACTAAGCTCTTTAGATAAGTTTTCCAAAACTTGTATTTCCGAATTTGTAAAAGGCTTCCAACCAAAATCAGTTAGATCATGGTTAGCGCATTTGTATATACTAGGGACTACCAGTGATATTTTACAATGTGAAGGGTTTTCCAATAAGAGGTGTTATTTTGAATAACCCGGTATTTCGGTAGCTGTCACTTTTGAAGCTTTTATTCTTTGACATTTGACAAGTAGAAACTATGCCATTACTAAAAATGAAACGATACACACTTCAACAACACATTGAAATTATTAAAATTCACTACAAAAATGATGAAATTCTTGCAGTCACAGTTCGCAAAATTAAAGCATTTTTGGATCGTCGTGAAGCACCTTGTCGGACCGCAATAATATATTTGTATATTATTTTTCATTTGATTGTAAGAAATGGACGATTTATTCGCAAATTTAAATACCGGTTCTTTTTTATTCGATTAAATTTTTATTCGATTTATAAAAAACTTTTTCTTATATAAATCGTTAAAATTTCTATAATTTCTATATATAAAAATAAATAGTTTTTTTAATCGATTATTACGGAACCGGTTTTTGCATTCGATTATTTAAAAACCGTTTAATTTTTTATTTGACTAATATAAAAACTTTTTCTTTATAAATCGTTTAAACTTCTATTAATTTCTATAAGAAACGGATATTTTTTATCGATTACTTAATAACCGGTTTTTTATTCGATTATTTAAAAACCCTTTTTTTTTCTTTAATTCTTTAATAAAAGTTTATTTTTCAATTGATTGTAAAAAATGGAAGTTTTATTCGCATATTTAAATACCGGTTCTTTTTTATTCGATTATTTAAAAACCGGTTAATTTTTTATTCGATTCGTAAAAAAACTTTTTCTTTATAAATCGTTTAAATTTCTATTAATTTCTATAAGAACCGGATATTTTTTTATCGATTACTTAATAACCGGTTTTTTATTCGATTATTTAAAAGCCCTTTTTTTCTTAATTCTTTAATAAAAGTTTATTTTTCTTTGATTGTAAAAAATGGAAGTTTTATTCGCAAATTTAAATACCGATTCTTTTTTATTCCATTATTTAAGAACCGGTTAATTTTTTATTCGATTCGTAAAAAAACTTTTTCTTTATAAATCGTTTAAATATCTATTAATTTCTTTTAAAAAATAAATAGTTTTTTTAATCGATAATTACTGAACCGGTATTTTTATTCGATTATTTAAAAACTGGTTAATTTCTTTAACAAATAAATAGTTTTTTTAATCAATTATTTCAGTACCGGTTCTTTTTTATTCGATTATTTAAGAACCGGTTAATTTTTTATTTGATACATTTAATAAAAATTAATTTCATTTTATTCTAAGAAATATAATCATATTTAAATTCCGGTTATTTTTCAAACGGTTTTTTAGGAACCGGTTTATTTTTTAATCGACTTTTACTTATAAAGTTATTTAGCATTTGATTCTTAACATATAAAACATTTTGTTATTCGACTTATTTTTTATTCGATTATTTAAAAACCGGTTAATTTTTTATTCGATTCATAAAAAACTTGTTCTTATATAAATTTATATAATTTTCTTAAAAAAATAAATAGCATGTTTAATAGATTATTTAAGAACCTGGTTTTTATTCGATTATTTGAAAACCGTTTAATTTTGTATTTGATTCTTTCATAAAAGGTTTTTTCATCTGATTCTAAGAAATAGATTTTGTATGCGACTAAGAACCGGCTATTTTTTAACGATCCCCAGGTATGTTCATTCCTCGTCGTTCTTTGGAATTGGACATTCCACAAACGTCATTACACGGCGCTACGTGCCACGAAAGCAACGAAACCATTGCTTTTTTACGAGAAAAGTTTCCGGACGGTGTTATCTCTCGAAGAGATGAGCACAATTGGCCACCGAGATCTTGTGATTTAACACCTTGCGACTTCCTTCAGTACAAGATTGATTTCCTTTTATAGCGTTGAAGCAGCATTTCAGACATGCAAAATCGTCTTTCAAGATCTCTCGGCTTTAATTCGTATGGTATACAATTTCCCTGCTTTTGGATGAATCCTGCTGCTCGCAAACGTTTTGAAATTGCTGCTTGAGTAGCTCCCAAAGATTATGGAAGCTCTTATTGAGTTTGAAAACAGCCTTCGTGGAGTAATGCTTCCAATTCATGGTCTTCAACATTTTTGTTTGGCCTAAGCGATCTTTGTCTTCCGTGTCAAAATCACAACAAACAATCTGTCGCACTTTGGAACCGATGAAACACATTCACCATAAGCTTTGATGGGCAATCGGTGTGCTTCAAAGACACTTTTTTGAAATTAAAAAAGAGAAGCAAAACTTCCGCATGTGACGATCCGTTGGTACAAAAATCGACATTTTCGAAGCAAAAAAACATAGTTGTTTACACTACGATATATATCCTTCAAAATGGCAAAAAAGTTATTAAAAACAAGAACCGCGTTCAAAAGATACGCCATCTACATACACCTAATAAAATAAAAATCTCACAATTAGTCTAGCAGTGTCCAACTAAACGTAAGATCTTAAGAATTAAGGCAAAAATATAAATATCTAATAAATGGCTTAATTTCTATGTATACTGGCATGAATCGCTCAATCAGACATTTCACCCTTGGGGATTTTCCCCCATAGTTGGAAATTTTTATAATAAGTTTTAATTAAATGTAAATATTTCTTGACATTTTCAAAAATTTTGATAAAATTTCCTTTTTGAATTTTATATTAAAACCTGATAAAAACATGTATGTCAGAGAGCTGTTTGAAAAGCTATCAAATTTTCTTTGAAAAAAGTTCAATTTAAAATTTTCTCTATATATCCTTTTTTAAAACTTTGTCATTTTTAATATATTTTTTAAACAAAAGTTTTAAATAAATATTTGTTGTATTTTATGTAGATAAAAAATACAGATTTTAATTATTATTTATAATTTTTTAGAATTTTTTATAAAATTTTAAATTTTTTTTATAAGATTTTGTAAAGTTTCTAAAAAAAATTGTTAACAACTTATTGCTAAGTGTGCTCTTTCAAGTAGTAAAATATTTGCTTTAAAAAATTACAAAATAAAAAAGTTTCCCATATATCCTTTATTTGCAATTATGTTTACAACTTGTAGTTTGTTGTTAAGTTTATTATAAAGGAACAAGCAAGTTGGTAAAAAGGGAAATAAACAAGTTTTACATATATCCTTGTTGTAAAAATATGGAATTACACAAAGTATTAATCGAATAGTATTAGTAAAGTTTTTTAAAAAATGTTATTAAAAAAAATGTATAACTGCTAAAAATTAAATTAATTTATAACTTTTAAGAAGTTTTAACAGCTAAAATCTTATAAAAATCTGAAATCTAATAGATAGAGCGGTTTATGCTGAAACAATTTACATAATAAAGCTCTCTAATCGGGTTTTTTAAGAATCGATTTTTAGAATATTAGCAACAGCCCAGTGTCGATTCAAGACCTCAAAAATAGAATTCGTGAGGGTATCGAGGACAGGGTACAAATACTTGTACTTCTTCTTTAGTAAAATATTTCCCAACTGCACTCATTTTAACCTGAAATACAATACACCAATTTTTGCGTCGATTCGAAGTTGCGTATTTTTAAAATTTCTGTGATTTTGAACTTGCGTCGATTTTGCTTCAGTTTGCGTCGCATGGCTTAGAAGTTGCGTCGCTAGTACTTCGATTTGCGTCGTTAATATGAAAATGTTTGTATTGAAAAGTCTATTTTTTCAGCAAAAATTATGAATCTCGGAACCAATTAACTAAAAATCAATACAAATGTGTTGAAAATCTTGCTTCGATTTGCGTCGTTTCGGTTTGCTTCAAATTTCTGCGGTCCCAATTAGCAAACGCAAACATTGGTATTAGTGTATAATTTAATAAATGATTCGGTTTATTGTAGAGTTTCCAGTTCGGTTTTAACCGAAACCTAAAACGCGGTTTTTCAAGGCCTAAAACCGAAACCGACAATTATTCATCGGTTTTTGCTTTTAATCTATTTTTCTTAATTATTTTTTCAGTAGTAAAATTCTAAATTTAGAAATGAGAAACAACATTTTTCATTAAATGATTCATCCAATATCTCTAAAAAGAGATCGGTAAAAATATCTTAAGATTTCTTTAAATTTTTGAAATTGTATTACAATAATTGCTTCAGATGATGTAGCAGGCTACTTTTCGAAGGCTAGGCAAGGAAACCTCTGTTAATAAAGAATGACACAAACTTATTTAAAAATATTAATCTACGAGTATCTCCTGAAAATTGATTCTATGTTCAATATTATAGAAAATTCAAAAAGTATCATTTTGAAGAACGAAATTCTATTTCCTAAATTATCAACTGATTTTGTTTCTACAACACTTAATATTTAACATATTATCACAAAACCGAAAAAAAAACCGAAACCGATCGGGTTTCAATTTTTTAAAACCGAAACCGCGGTTTTGAAATTCTTTGGTTTTTCTAGTTTATTGTTTTAAATCCAACCAAAAAAATAATAAATTTCGCATAATCGGTTAATCGTCACAATTTGTTTTGAATAACGACAATTTCAAATTATTCGAACAGTTAACCGACCAAAATTAATCGGTTAACCGATTAATCGATTGAATATCCTAATATTTATTAACTCACATATTGATGTAGGGTATACAAGATTCGGCACAGCCAAATATAACACTCTTACTTGTTTGGAACTGCTTCTGTTTTTAATCTTGTTAGAGAGAGTTTATGGAAATAAATGGAATTCGCAGGAAAAAAAGCTACATTGGAAAATAATTGCTAAAAATTAAGGTCATTGCTTATTTGGGGTAGTCAAAAACTGAATTAATATACTGTAATAATTAAAATGTTCATGGCACTAATATTCTTGACTTCACTTAAGTTGGGTTGGTTAACATGATAAGAAAGTTATTAGATTTTTCAAGAATTTACACTAATCAGTAAGAATTAGCATCGAGATAGCATATGCTAATTCTTATTGATTATAAGTAAATGTAACTTGTAATGATAATGTTTGATTTTGAGACAATATATTAATACAAATTTAACAGTTACAAGATTCTTTCCTTTTATAAAACGGTTTAAAAAACAAGCAAGTCTCAGTAGATCTGAGAGGGACTTCTACTCTATTTATACGAATGAAAACCAAATACAGCTCCAGTTCACGAACATTAATCGGGTTTTTACACAAACACAATGAGAATGCCAACAAAACTCTCAACAAAGTGTTCAAAATAAACACTTTTTTTCCAACAGCTTTAGAATTGGTCAATAAATAATTTTTAGATGGTAATTTTCACTAATACCTATAGGCTGACTCCAATTTATATATTTTTGGATCATTTGACAAGTATTTTTTCTTAGTAAAGAGAAGGCAATTGGTTACTTTGTACATCCCAGGTAATCTATAGTTAAGTCAATTGTCATTGTAGTGTCTCTAAGTAATCTAGGGTTTAGTCACATTGTGTACAGCATTTTACATAGTAGTTATATAAACCAATATAAGTTACCAATGTAAGAGTCAATTGCCACTAAGTATATTTTTGTAATCCGCTTAGTCTTTGTAATCCAAGTTAAAATAAATATTCACATAACTAATTCTGTAATCAATAGTGTCCTTAAAAGTGAGATGTAAAATCATATAAAGATTCAACATTCGAAACATCTACAAAGTACTCGTATCAAGTCCAAACACATCAAGTCACTTGATGTTTCTTGTCAACTGATTTTTCATTGTTTCGATAGGGAATGAAACGTTCATTAAAGACTTTCTATCATTAAAAATTGAAAGCAACTATTATCCGAGTTTTATAAGATTCAATAAAGTGCATAAAATCTAGTTATCGTACAGTATGGATTAGTATTCAGCGTAACAGAATATTTTGTAATACATATGAATAACATTAACATGATTTTTCATTGTTAGCATTTCAATAATTGCAATTTTCAAGGACCAAACCTTGTCAAAGGAATCATGCCCATGGAATAATGATAAAATCCACGTTGACCCACCTAAGGATTGTGGATACCCATTACAGTGGTGGCTAGATAATTAGGGGCAAAATTGTTTGCTATATTCCATTAAATTCTCAATTAATTTTTCAAATATTTTCACAAATATATATGCAAAAGGATTGTTTTAACACACAAGTGCTATATATTCCGCTGTATCAATTTACACATATTCAGCACGAAAACATACGATTTTGTACTACTTGACCAACATTTTTTTTTTCATATATTTATTTTTTATATTTTTTTTTTTAGAAAATATTCAGAACAAATTTCGTATTTTTAGTTCCACTTGTTGAGGCCATATCATGCTATTAAGAGCGGAAGTTCACTGAAGTGGGTCTACTTATTTCCACATATCTTTGTCCACATATGTGTACCGATTTTTTCAAACATTTTTGAGCAAACAAAAACAGTAATACTAAATTTCATACCCCTAGGTCCTTTTGTTTTGGCACCATCGGACTTAAAATTCAGTCGATCAAAAAAAAAAAATCAAATATTTATCCCTAAATAGCTGGTCGCCACTGTATATCTCGAAGAACCTAGAACTTGCAATATGGCCTTCTATATAGTATTCTTAAGTCTATCTCTGTTAAATTCCTCATCTTCAAAACTTGCAGAAATCTTGCAGTTATCCCTCTAATGTTTAAGCATGCCTCAAGGCACTCATCGCAAAAATGCCAATAAAAGCAAATATAACTGATTTTGCATTTCAAAAACTCCTGTAACAGTTTTTAAAAAACGTATTAAATATTTAAATAATCTTTGAAACGTCTTAAAAGCTCTCTTCTTTCTTATTAACTCCACTTTTTACAAACTAAGTGCATTACAACCAAAAAGAAAATGGGAAGTCCATGCTGAGTTATCAAACGTTGATTAAAATGTTTTAAAGTTTCCCAGTTACAATCATATTTTTATACCCTTCACCTACGTGAGAAGGGTATATATAAGATTGTCATTCCGTCCATAAATAACGGAGATATGACCAAAAATCCGAGACAACCTCTATTTTTGGCCTATTTTTTATCTATATCTCGATTACAAAGTCATAAATATAGACAATATGGATATCTTATGATAGATGTTTCAAAGTCCATTGCAATTATCTATATTAGACTATAGTAACTTGGACCTACAATGGATCAAAATCGGGAAAAATATTTTTTAACCCGAATTTTTTTTTCACAAAATACATTTTTTGTCATAAATTAAAAAAAAAAAATTTTTAAAAAACAATTTTTAAAATTTTATTTTAAAGTGTAATTTGGTGAAGGGTATATAAGTTTCGGCACAACCGAATATATCTCTCTTACTTTTTTTTCTTAAAAGGTATACTTTATAGATTGGATTTTATAGATTGGAGTCAAGATTTATGGAAAAAAATGTAAGCTACTCTTTAGAGACGTGATTATTTGATGAGTGCCTTCAGGCACTCTTGGGCATTGCAGACTAGTTTTTCTGCCTCAGTTTTTCCCTCATATAGCTAAATGTTGTTTGGTTTTCTTTGATTTGCAATTTTTTACATAATATTTTAAGAAAGGGCTGGTCGAGTGAACAAATGTTTCAAACTATCTGATTTACATAATGAACAATTAGAAAAATTGTTTTCAATAAAAATTGACAAACTATAGTAACTAAAACCCCAATATCTTCCAATCTCTAAAGCCTCAAGGATGTCTTAAGGCACTCATTTAGTTTTTTTCATCTGGCAGGTAAACCATTGATAGCAAACACTTTTAAATGCTGTTTTTGAAATCAGATGCCCAAATTTACGATAAAAAAATTATTACTAACGTTTTTAGCCATTTTTTTAGAAATTGCTATTAGAGGGTCACGTAACGCAATATGAATTTTGCCGAATTGACGGATAGATGTATTAATTCAAAGAATTTCGGTATTGATATAGATCCTAATGAATCCACAACTTGAAATATGGGAACGACTGCAAATTAGTAATTCAATCTCACTCTTCGAGAACGAATTTCCCTTCCTAGCAATAAAACCACCGTACAGTCTCTTGAAACATCGAGGTAACATGATTCCCAAAAACATCCCACAGTCGAAAATAACTGACAGTCGAATTACTCGCCATCTTATGAAGAGATTACCAGTATTCATGAACTAAAATGGATGTCGTGTAGTCAGCCAACAGAAATTTTATGGAGTCCATACCGTCTATCCTTATCAGCCTTTTTTATGGCTGAAATCAGCCTTACAAACTTTTTACTTATCCTGTAGTTACTCTAGAGCCATCAGTAAATAGCGCATAAGAATCATCACCTAGAATCATGATACACTCCAAATTTATGCATCATTAATCGTTATCAACATCTTCAGTGCAGTGGAATACATAGTACTGAGGAGAAATATTCTCTCCTTAGCTAGTAAATGAACATTAATTGTTCTGAAACTCACTAATGATCCAGTTACCAAAGAACACTCTTCATGTCATTAAAAAATTTCCTGCATTCGTGAATAACTATAAAACTTACAGAAAATACTTTAAAATTATCGCTCGTGATCATGTCACACTTGATCACCCTTGATTTATACACGAAATATCCTGTGTCGAGGAAATCCTGATGGATCTGCAAATACATCAAATAAATCCATCTGTGGTCATGACGCTCTTGATCATCATTGATCGATACACGGAGTCTCCATTTCAATTAATCATTATTGTCTGAAAATCTCCCATAGTATTCGGTGTTCCATCCTTTACAGCGTTTAGTCTGACGGCTGTCATGAGAACAGTTTCAAACCAGTACATTTTAACAAAAATACCTCCACAGCACACACCACTGCAATCACGCATAAACTGCGAAAAGGAAACAAGGTCCTCAAGGCACTAGCCGGCAGCACTTGGGGTATGGACAAAGAAACCTTGTTAGCAACCTACAAGACGATTGGCCAGTCAGTGGTTAACTATGCAGCTCCAGTGTGGTCGCCTTCGTTAAGTGATACTCAGTGGAGAAATATTTAAAACTGTCAAAATTCTGCCTTAAGGACCGTCACAAGCTGCCTCCAAATCACCTCCGAACAACACCTGCACGAGGAAACTAAGGTTCTACGGGTTAGGGAACATAACGACATGCTGACGTAACTGCAACTTCTGGGATGTCACCGGAGGACTCATCCTAACTTCAACATCACACAGTTGGTGTCTCCCCAGAGGCATGTCACAGACAGTACCTTAGAAAATACGAGGAGAGCATACAGAGGTATGAGCAGGATCCATTTGATCGCAGCTCATATATGACAGCTTTGAACGACATTCATAGAGACACCATCAATTCCGTGGTGGCAGGATAACGTATGAATGTCGTACATGTGGTCAGGGTCCCCATGATACCCTCAACATTTTCAACTGTCCAGCCACCCTACTTCACTACGTCCAGTGGATTTATGGATCCACCCAGTAGAAGAGGCACAATATGTTGGACTTGATCTCGCAGAACCCCCAGACTAAATATTGTATAATTGTTCGCACTGCTGCAACAACAACAACCAAAAATAATATTAGTTGGCATGGTTCGTCATGTAGCTGTAGCTGTACTCTCTGTCGAAGCATATTTTCTCAGGATTCAGCCGAAAAGCTGACAATAAGTGTTTTGATGACGAGCCACCTACCATTCCACTATTCCATACATTTGAATGAATCACCATCTTAAAAAGCCATTTGCAATTCTTCAATGTAATCCCCAAGTATTCCCCATTGCCCTCTAACATAAATAAATTGTGGTAGGTGTTAAGATCAATATGGCCGACAACTTCTTTTAATGTGAGCGGATTCAAGCCCCCCCGTCAGAAAAATAGGCTCAATCATTCCGATATTCGCTAAGTTATAAACATCGTTCCGATATTAGCTAAGTTACAAAAATATCGTTACAACATCAAAGTGATAACGCCAAATAATTGTTCTCCGACTCTCGCTCACAGTGTTGTTACACCCATATCCTACTTGTATTTCACATGTATTTCTCAGTTTTACATAATAATTTTATAGTTACAGTACTCAAGTTGTGCCTGGGAAAGTTCTACCTAGTCCTGCATATAAAGGGGCCCATAGACACATACTGCTGACACATACTGCCGATGAACCCTTCGTATACGTGTGTGATTGATATTTTACTACACACCTATCAATCATCATTTAAAAAAATGCGTTTGAAAACAAAAAAAATATTTTCTATTTTTTAGTAACTAAAAATGAAAAAATGTATACTATTGTTCATTTGAACAACTGTCAGCAGTACGAGTTCATTTCAAAATCAAAACTATTTTGATTTTTTATACTGCATTGTCTGTGTCGCATACATAAACAAAAATTTAAAATTTACCAACACATGCTTATTGCATGAACATGAGCAGTATGTGTCTATGGGCCCCTTAAATCTTTAATTTAAATTTTCATAACTCAGACTTTCCTACCCATTAAATACCTTCAACAATACACACAATTATCAAAGATTCTTGTACATGGCTTTTCAATAAACAAACTATTCAAATTAGCATAATTTTCACTTTTCCTAAACGCAACTACACAATTGCTGCATAAAGAAATAATCTTTTAACAATTTCCTTTTCTATGCAAAATCTCTTCTCCACATTGTTGCAAAATTATGCAGGAAAATGCAACCGCATTGAGCCACCACCGACCGACCAACCAACCAACCAAGCGACTGCATAAAAAATGTCTTGTCTGATTTATATAAATAAATATAGTTTTTGTGTGCTCCAAACAATTCACCTTTCATTGAATAAAGGTTCAGTATTATTTACCAGCATGATTTTGAGAAATAACATGCCAATACTATGAGTGCGAGTATCTGTCTTCGTACGATATTTTAATATTGTTAGTTTTGTCTATTGGACAGTAATAACAGTACGAAAGAAACGCGCTAAAAAAAAAGTGAAAAACTTTTGAAATATTTCTTAAATTGTTATTGAAGCCAAGAAGTCAAGGTAGATTGGCAATGGTGTTCTGTTGAGGGAGCTACTGCTAGAAAAATAGTGTTTGAAAGGTGTGAATTTCATATTCTGCAAATAACCTAGAAATTCTTATCTGGCCCTTATATATATACCATTAAAGAATTGTTTGAAGATTAGTAATGTCAACTCATTACCTTAGGCATTACTTGTAAGTGCATGAATGTGTGTTAGCAGTGAAAAGCTGACTTTATAGCATGCATGGACTGAATAAATCTCAATATTTATCAGATATTTATTATATGTCTACAATGATCAAGGTTTACAAGATCGTAAAACAAGTCACTAATAAATTACTAAACTTTTGCTGTAGAGTACAGCAAGTCATACAAAAATTTATTTAAACTTCCTTATTAGCATGACCGTTGTTATGTGCGTTTATTGCAATTTTATTTATTTTTTTGTTTCGTCTGTCTTCTTTTCCACAGGATAAATTGTCAGAGTCTTATTGGAACATGGCCAACTGGCTGCTTGGATTTGTTTAGTTTCAAATGGTTTTTGACTAGAGTTTGTTTAAGCTTTGACTAAATAAATTCATACAGATAGATTGTAATAAGGCCTTTAAATAAGTATTTGTTTAGCAACTGGTGAGGTCTGTCTGTTTTTCTTTTTTTTTGTTCGCCATTTCCCTTTTGCATAGTGCAGGGAAACTCGTTAAGGAATAAAGAGAAAATAGAAAAAGAAATCAAAAAAAAAAAAAAACATATTTAAATGTTTTGAATGAGCGATCATTTTAGCCAGATTGTTTATCAATGCTTTTACATCATATTTACAATACTAAACAAAAACAAATATATAAAAAGAAAATCTTATTCACTTTAAAAGGCTGCCTGTTTGAGAATTTTGCTCAATTGTAATAATTCATATGAAATACACACTCATGATTACACCATGCATATATTTAGCTTAGTTGTGATATGGCAAATTTCTAGAACATAGGCCTTCTCTCTAGAGCTGCTGCTGCTGATCATAAGGATGCGTAGGTTTTGTGTGTTTTTGTTTCTATTTTGGTCTCAACACACATAGAATTTCCATATGACTCTTTTTTTCATTTGGTATTATGGTTTTAATAGAAAAATTATGACTTTCATAAATAGTTTTTTATAGCAGTGTCTTTGGAAAGGTGGTTAAATTGAAAAGTGTTTTGAAAAATTAAAAGTTACCAGAAATGTTTCTTCAATCATGGATTTCATAAGATAATAGATTTGGTGGAACATCAAAATGATCACAGATTATTTTCTTTTTTCCATAGACCTAGAGAATATTTTAGAGGTTTTTAATATTGCCTAAAATTGAAAAAGGAAGATCGTCTGTGATCACTTTTATTTCCCACTAAAACACGATTTTTTATAATGAAAATCTTTAAAAGGCTCTAGCTTCTTTTTCTCCAATAATCGATTTCATAAGATAATAGATTTGGTGGGACATTAAAATGATCACAAATTATGTTCTCCTTCAATAGACCTAGAGACTATTTTACGAGAGTGAGATCATTTGTGATCCCTTTCATTTGCTACTAAAAATCGAAAATTACTCCAACTTCTTTAATAGTGCTTAAATTGAAAAAGGAAGATCATCTGTGATCACTTTTATTTCCCACTAAAACATGATTTTTTATATGAAAACCTATAAAAGGCTCCTTTAATAGTGCTCCTAAAGGAAAAAAGAAGACAATCTGTGATTACTTTTATTTCCTCCTGAAACTCGTCTTTAAACTTTTAAAATAGGATTTAGCTGCTTTAAGAGCTACAAATTGAAAAAAGACAATAATGTGTGCTCAGATTTTTTATATGAAATATTTTATTTTATGACTTTATCTCCTTTGATAAGAAAGATAGTCTGTGATCACTTTTATTTCCCACAAAAAATCGATATTTTATAAAAAAATCTTTAAAAGTCTCTAGATTCTATAACAGTGCTCTAAATTGAAAAAGGAGTATCATCTGTGATCACTGTTATTTACCTCAAAAAATCGATTTTTTATATGAAAACCAGAAAAAGACTCCAACTTCTTTAATAGCGCTTCAAATAGAAAAAGGAAGATCATCTATGATCACTTTTATTTCCCATTAAAACACGATTTTTTATATGAAAACCTATAAAGGCTCTAGCTTCTATATAGTGCTTCTAAAGGAAAAAATAAGATAATCTGTGATTACTTTTATTTCCTACTAAAAATCAACTTTGAACATGTAAAATATGATCTAGCTGCTTTAATAGTGCTACAAATTGAAAAAATACAATAATGTGTAACCACTCTGTTACTTACGTTATTTATCAAAAAGTATAGTATAAAATATTAAATTGTAAGTACAAAACAACCAAACAAACACTAAATAATAAAGTAACACTGAATTTGATGAACAATAAACACTCTGACCTTTTTTATTGAATGAGGGAAAACCCCTTAGAAAAACTGCGGTTTACAATATTTTCAAATTAATATATTAATCTAACCAGAGCAACCAGACAGCAAAATTTTGGCAAAAAACTTAAACCATGACTTAAAAAAATTTAATTGCTTAGCAAAATGCCAATAGATGTCACTAAAAATTTGCATGCGGTTAGAAAAGTGACCACTAAACCGGAAAAACATAAAGTGTGCCTTATATGGGAGCTATGACTAATTTTAATTCTATCCACACAAAATTTTAGGTGTGATTTATTTGTATATATATCTAATTTGAGGAATTTTTGTGAATATCTATATAAATCAGACATGTATGACCGATAAAGTCCTATTTCGTCCTGTAAGGGAGCTAGGTGAAATAATATACCGATTTTTACCAGTTGTGTTGAAAATAACAGTATATGTGCGAAATTTTATCGAAATATCTTCATAATTTTGACCTGTACTTTGCGCACAAGTTTATATGGACAGCCAGACAGACGGACGGACATCATTAAATCGACTGAGATTCTGAGTCGATCGTGATACTCTAAGATAAATGTAAGACTAACGTCTTTGTGTGTTACAATCATCAGCCTCACTACTCTAGTGGTGTACAGTGTTTAAATAACTAGACTACAAGTAGCAGTAGCATCGAAAAACACAAGTAGTCTAGTTAAAAAATTAATAAAAACTCGGAGTCAATCAATTACTACTACTACTGCTACCTTCACATTTTAGTAGCAGTAATTGTAGTAGTAGCAATAAAAGAAAAATTTAAAAGTAGCAGATCAGTTTGTTTTCTATTGCTACCTTAAAAAAAGAAACACTTTTAATGTAGCAGAGTCATTTGTTTTCTATTACTTCTGCTACTTTTAAAATTTAGTAGCAATAGAAGTAGCAGTTGAGGTAGCAGATGACGTAGTAGTAGAAGTAGCAGTTAAGTAGTAGTTGAAGTAGCAGTTGAGGTAGCAATAGAAGTAGTCAAAAATAAAAATCTTCAGTCAAAAATTTATATTGTGTGTTGTTGTTGTGAATGTTTATTGGTGTAAGATGTTCGTATTGTAAACGAAAGTTCTTAATTTTTTTTTGTATTCACATAGTTACCATATTTTTACATAAACATTGTTGCAAAGCGTTGCCGTATTATTTACTTGAAATAATAATGGTTTTAACATTCTTTCATCTAAGTATATATAACAAAATTAATGTATGTCTATTTATTTGTTTGTATATTTGTTTATTTGTGCTAAAAAATATATTTAACAAAAAAAATGTTTTTAGATATTCAATATTAAATTAAAAGCAAATCTTAAAAAAGTAAATATTAAACAATTTTTAAAAAAGTTTTTTTTTCTCAAACCTACTAATAACAATAAAATTAAATTTTATTGGATTTTGTTAATTTAGTTTTTCTTTTAAAAAATTAAATTTACTACTTTTTCCACAAAATGTTACCCCTGAAGAGAAAAAATACACACAAAAATTAATTCTATCATTTAATAAATTTTTTCATTGTTAAATGGACGAAAATTCATTTATAATTATGTAGAACATTAATATTTCCCCTGCAAATAATATGGCAACGTAAGAAATAACTTGTTTGTGTGAATGGTAACTTGGTAACTTCTGTTAGCAACACGAACCTCTGAGACGAACAAAAACGAATTATTTCTTCAAACACTCTCAAAACAAAAACAACACACAATGTTTATTTTTGAAATTTTTGGTGTTATGGCTGAAGATTCTCTTTTTTGACTACTTCTATTGCTACCTCAACTGCTACTTCAACTGCTACTTCTTCTACTACGTCAACCGCTACCTTATTGATACCTTGCTGCTACCTTACTGCTACTTCTAAATAATAAAAATTAAAACTCGATGTAAAGCAGTAGTAATGATTTTTTGTATTTTTATGCTACTACTCTATTTACAATTCATGTTTTATTACTACTGCTCTGTTTAGAGTTTTATTTTTTGAAGGTAGCAGTAGTTATAGAAAAAACAAGAAAATGAAAAAAGACAAATGCTATTGCTACCGCTATAGAAAATTTTCTGAAGCAGTAGTTGTAGCAATAGTTAAAAAATTTTAGTTATAGTAGCTTTTTAAACACTGGTGGTGTAGGGTATAAAAGGGTAGATAATCTGTGATCGATTTTTTTTATATTAAAACCTAAAATAGCTCCTTTTACCTTCGCTTTACCAATACCCACCCGGGTGACCTTTTCGGTTTTATTTATTTAATAATTTTTTTTTAACTTTGTTGAAATTTAGAAATTTAGACTCACTGAAAAAATTTTGGAGTTCCGTAGAATTTAATAAAAACATGATAAAATTTCAAATTTTCATAAGTTCTTTTTTTTATGTTTTATAATTTTGTTCGTCGCTTATAAACATATTGTTACGTTTTAACCTTTTAAAAACGTGGTATATTTCCTTTAAATAAACCGGATACTTTTGATTGCAAATAAAAACAGTTTTAGTAGTTTAAAATTGTAACAATTCTTTATTTATTCAAATGTACAACAACAACAGTGTAAATAGTCACTATGTGTTTTTAATACACACACACACAGTTGATGTTAACTCTAACAGCGCATATAATAAACTCACTGACTACTGCAACCGCAGTCACTATTTATACACACTGCCATCTTAATCCGAGTAGCCTAGAATGTTCTTAACGGTCAAAACTCGTATGTTCGAATTCTAGAGCTTTCGATGTTAATGTTAGCAGCTTAAACATTTAGTGTTGCCATACTTATAAACAATGATAATAACCGCATGCTATCAACATTGTTGATAAGCTTCCACTGATGGACATGTTTATAAACATGATGAATGTTGCAGGCAGTCATTCCAGACCGTTCAATTCAAACCGCTATTGTAAATTCGTAACAACATGTATAGAAGTCCAGTACCTTCCGTGTGGGTATTGGTAAGCCATGTACATAAAAAAACCTTTGGTAAAGCGAAGGTTAATAGTGATCGAAATGGAAAAAGGAAGATATTCTGTGATCGCTTACATGCCTTTTTTTGCTTTCAGTCAAGTCCATTGCAAACTGTCCCTCGTATTTATGTGTGTTGCGTTCAATCTCTTGGCAATTCTTTACTATACAATGAAATTGATGAAAATTTTCAAATTGTTATTAATGTCATCCTTAAGACCAGAATTTCTCAAACTGTATTTATAACAAACATATAAGATTCTCAGATATATGAATTTAGTGCAGATACTACCCTCGAAAATAGATATTCAATACATTTGGGTTGGTGCTTCCAGTATTGGAAATTTATTTACTTAATTATATCCTTCACCTTCGTGAGAAGGGTATATATAAGTTTGTAATTCCGTTTGTAATATCCACAATATAATTTTCCTACCCTATAAAGTATATATATTCTGGATCCTTATAGATAGCGGAGTCGACTAAGCTATGTCCGTCTGTCTGTCTGTTAAAATCAATTTTCTGAAGACCCCAAATAACTTACAAACTTGAGTCATACATCAATATGCCGGGAATTCTTCCGGCTCGGTTTATATTTAAAAATCGAGAAAATCGGCTCACAAATGGCTGAGATATAGTGAAAAATTCGGGCCAACCTGGGTTTTTGATATATATCTGGATTACTAAGTCATTAATATAGACAATGGATATCTAATAATAGATATTTCAAAATCCATTGCAACGATCTACATAAGGCTATAGTAATTTGGTCCTACAATGGGTCAAAATCGGGAAAAATATTTTTGAACCCGAAAACAATTTTTTTTGTAAAAAATTTTTTTTAATAGTAAATTAAAAAAAATGTTGGAAAAAAATTAAAAAAAACATATTTGAAAAAAAAATTTTTTTTTGAAAACAATTTTGAAAAACAATAATTTTTTTTTAAATTTTGAAAAACAATTTTGAAAAAAATAAAAAATTACTTAATAATATTTAAAATTTTTATTTTAAAGTATAATTTGTTGAAGGGTATATAAGATTCGGCACAGCCAAATATGGCTCTCTTACTTGTTTTATATTCATACTAATATTTGAATGATATAAATGGATGTTATAGAGATTTACACGAGTGAAGGACGTTTTATGGAAACTATGGTCAATTATGCTCATGTTCTCATAACCGACAGTTTAATTACTACGTTTACATTAACGAACAGTTAGAGAGTTGCTTGAAATTTATTAAACACAATCGATCAGTATTAAACTCTTATTTTTTAAGTTCCCTTGAGGGAATCTCTGCCATTTTCTCAATGGCCTGCCTCTTCATGCGTATGTAATCCATTCAAGTACAACATACTTTCCATTGAAATCAAATGCATTACTTTTGTATCCTCTAACATATTCTTGGGACTTTTGAAGCAACCATAAATGACCAAAACTAATAAAAGAAAAAAACAGCCACATTAGTTTCTAAGTTTGCCAAATGTTTGATGATTACGATTATGATCTTGGCGAAAGCTTCAGTTGGTCACTATATTAAACTAACGGCCTGTTTGGCTTTCTTTCCTGGTAAATATGAACGTTTTTCTTTTTTTTTTACTTCTAAAGGTTCAAAGAATATGTAAAATATCTTAAATGATTGTCTATAAATTTAATATTTCAATTTAAATAAAAGAGATTTTTTTTTTCTATTCAAATGAAAATTTATTTTCTGTATTTATTCGTATGTGTGTGAGTGTTTAATGCTTTTATATTTTCATTTTACTATATTTATCTTGTCATAATATAATCCATGTGAATAAAGTTAATTTAAAGGGAAATTTGTATTTGAGTTATAATTTCTTGGGAGGAGGAGGAAGAGGGAAAGTTATAAAAAGAAAACAGGTGCGTGGTTGGGCGAATGTATATGAAAAATGGTATAAATACAAATTCTTATTAAAAGTTCGTAGCTTTTAGAGCTACTTCAACAAAATATTGATGACAGGTCCTTGATTCTATTATACATTGGGTGAAAGTTTAACTGGAATAATGTCATTGGGATTTATATAAGTATGTGTCTGAGTACAAAAATGACCAGATAAGTGACATTTTCAAGTACTTCCTTTATCTCCAACCCCGTACAAAACATCTGGTTAGACATTTCCCATCAGCTTTTAGATTCATATTGTCGGCTGAACATATGACATTTCCTTGAGTTTAAAAAATTGATTTTTTATAAATCTTAATCAAATATATGTTTGTAAGCATTTGACCCGAAGCAAAACCCCGCCTCTGTTCTTTAATCAAACATTTTTTTCTTTAGAAAGTATTGTATCACTAACAAGCAGATATGTTAATAAAACATATTTTGCATTTACTTAGTAGAATTTTACTCGTATCTACTAAACTCACACTTGAAATACTAACATTGTGTTTGGTATACCTGGTAGAAAACTTCAGCATCTGAAGCAATAACAAACTGGCAACATTTAAAGTTTGTTGTTATTAAAAGTTTTTGCAACCCACACACCTGTGCAATTATCCAGGCTAACAAATAAATTCCATTCTCAATGTTCTCTTACAATGCAACTCATAATAGTGCAAATATGCCAGTATCATGATCACAATAATGATGATGATCGTCATCATCATCATCTTTATACTCCTAATTATGATGAGGATCGTCATCATATTCAAAATATTGTGTATTGTTGAGACAGACAACAAAACAACAAATTCTTTTTTATTATTATTGTAATCATCATCATCTGCAACAACAAACTAGCTATATATTCATAATGTTGTTTTTGTTGCTGTTCAAAATCACTCAAACTATAAAGGAGTGTTGCCATACTAATGGCTTATCAACAGGAGATTTTTGTTAAACAAGATTTTTATATATTCTTTTGTTAAGATTCATGTTGCTGTTGCTGTTATTACCAGCCTATGTTGTTTAGACCCTGACAGTGTTGTTGATTGCATTGCCTTTTGTTGCATTTAATAAATTTATAATTGAATTGGTTTCTCCGCCGTTGTTGGCCATCCTTTTTGCTAATGTGTGTGAGAACCGCTTTAAAATGTCATGTTAAGGCATACAACAACTTAAAAGCAACAGCTGAGCAGAAGATTATGCAGAAAATGATTTCCTAGAACTTTTTGGCAAATTATATTTCGTAAAGAAAACTAATTTTATGATCATCATATATTGAAATTTGATGATGGAGCATAAAAGAGTAATACAAGGTTAAACAATGTAAGCAGGAATATATGTATTTAGATATTTAAAGGCTGTTTTATTGTTGCAATAAAGCACTTGTTAAATCCTTAAAATAATGTTACTTAAATAACAGTAAATTCCGTTAGCGTATAATCGATATTTGTTATTAGCTTTCAATCGTTTGGAATCGGTAGCCATACTTGGTAGTCTATGGCCGATATGTTGTTTTCGTGGCTTCTGTCAAATCTATTGTTTATTCATTTTCTGATGCCAAATCAGTAGACGATTAAATAGTTCGTGCAAATGCTTAAATATTATTATTAAAGTAGTGCAAATTTCATAATGTTGTAGTGACCCCTTTTTTAATAAATGACTTTGTTAAAAAGCGAAATTGTCATTCATGGGACGACGCCTACAAGGATTACCAAGTGGCAATGTATCCACAAAAATTACTGTCTATTAATTCTTCGAAAACGTGCCACAATGCAAACGCAACAATGGATATAATGTATAAAGGATTTGGCTTTATGGATATCTCTAGCGTGGTGATATTAATTGACCACTAAGTCGAAATCGACCGATATCCTCAAAGTCTACGAAACCCAGATAATAGTTCCTTTCGGATTCGTGTACTGACGATATACAGGAGAAACCCAATTTCTGGGTAGATCGCCCTATATAGATTCAGATAGCATACTTACAGGATTATTTTTTCAATATTGTGGTCTTAGATACAAAGCGCTCTGGCTAATGCTTTGACGGAACAGTGTTGATTTCTTAGATTGCATTACCAAACCCAGGAGCATGTTATATTGGCAGCATATATAGTGGGGTTTTTTAGTGAGATCATATTGGCTCCAAGCGAATTCTGTAAAAGAGCGGAATGAATAAAGAAAAACAATTTAGTCCCAAGATACCGTTAATTTTTTCCCACGTGAAGCTTTAGATCTACCTTCATTTTTACATCCTTCACCTTCGTGAGAAGGGTATATATAAGTTTGTCATTACGTTTGTAATTTCCACAATATAACTTTACGACCCTATATAGTATATATATTAGGGATCCTTATAGATAGCGGAGTCGATTTAGCCATGTCCGTCTGTATGTATGTCTGTTGAAATCAATTTTCCGAAGACCGCAGATATCTTCGGGATCCAAATCTTCAATAATTATATATATATATAAAATATATATAATGATAGATATTTCAAAGTCCATTGTATATAAGGCTATAGAAAGTTTGACCTACAATGGGTCAAAATCGGGAAAAATATTTTTTAACCCGAATTTTTTTTCACAAAAACATTTTTTTGTCATAAGTTTGTTTCACTAACAAATTAAAAAAAATAATTTTTTAAATCACAAAAATTGGAAAAAAAACTTTTAAAAAACAATTTCGAAAAAAGAAAAATTTTTAAAAAATTAAAATTTTTTTTTTTAATTTTATTTGAAAGTATAATTTGGTGAAGGATATATAAGATACGGCACAGCCGAATATAACTCTCTTACTTGTTCAATCTTGGCTGTCATAAGTAAACTTGTGTGCCCGATTCGATTTCTTATATGTACATTTCTATTAATAAAAAAATTCAAAAAAATGTTTCTAATCGCGACTGAAATGTATTTTGTTACATTTATGGTGAATACATAGTCAAAAAGTTTAGAAACCCTATAACAGACTTATTAAAACATATTTCAATTACTTTAAGATGGAGATTAAGGCCTTGAATAAACTGTGAGTACCAAATATTATATGTAATGTGTAGAGTGAACATTAAAGACATTCATAGACATAGTCATTTGAATTGCTATTTTGGTATTGTTAAATTACATGTTATGAATAAAAGGAATATTACATATCCTGTACTCAGACGAAATACTATCTCCTATGAAGTTTTTTCGGATGCACGTGACAGCAGTTTTGAAGTGTTAATGACGACTTTACTTTTTTCACAAGATGCCTTAAGTGACTTGATAAGAGACCTTGACCTTTCGAAAGAAAGATCTGAGCTTCTAGTATCTAGACTCATGGTTAGAAGGTCTCATTTTATTGCAGACGCAAAAAAGAAATTCTTCCATTTTTTAGCTCGGAAAATTTGTAATGACATTGGTGGCTTTTTAACGAAAATGAGACTCTCAAGCTAAAAAACTGATGAATGGAGATTGTGTTGGCCAAGTTTAAAATGTTTTTTTTCCAACGTATTGATGATAAGCATGCAGCTGTGATTATTGCTCATTCTACGAAATAAAAAGAGGAGTATCAAAATGTAGATCTTATTTAAAAAAAATTAAGTACTCCGATCACCAATGGGTTATATGGGTTGATTTAAAAATGGTTAATATATTGGATGTAATATGAGCATACACTATCAGCACAGTCTTTTAGACAAATCTTGGATCGTATAGCGAACAACAAGGGTTCTAGATACCAAGATAGATGAAAGATAGATATCAAGATCGCTGGGATAAACATATGAGTATAACATGGGAATGTCCTAAAAATCTCCATCGGAGAAAATCTAGTAAGAAGCTTCAAATATATAAAATAATTTAATAAAATGTAATTTTCTCGAAAAATACACGTAGCATTGAAAAAATAAGTATAATAATATACTTAAAATCCGTTTTAGTTTTGGTGACTCCAAAATCATTGTAGCCCTGTGTAATTATTCATCATACTGTATTTTGAGCTCAAACTTTCATTGCGAACTAAAGGGTTGCATAAAAGATACTTTAGATCGCACTGCTTATGGCCTCTTTGATTTCATCGACTCTAATAATAAAGAATTTCTATTTACATTATGAGAGTTTTTGAATATGAAACATAATAAATCTGACTTGGATGCAGTTTTGTATAATGGAATCTAGGTAAAATCAACTTGTGCGATATATATGAATTTTAATTCCTGTCTTAATTATTATATCTGAATTCTTCAAATTATTCAGACCAGTTTCTCTCATAGCTCATGTTGTAGAGATTATACAAAAAGCAAACTAAATCAACAGTGAATGCTGTTCTCTAACTTTCCGATAACACTAAAATAGAATTTGAAAAATATCTTCCAATTTCTATATAACTCTGTCAGGTTATGATGTCCGCTTGATACAATCGCACTTGCAGTAACAAGCATGAGTACTTCCGACAAATCCAAACATATCTATCAGCAATACGTCTTTGAGGCAGTCCAGATCCTAAAAGATAAAGGAGATGTGAAGGTATCCGAACCTCCAAATAAGTCAAGCGATAAATAACTTCTATAATAGCTATTACGTAGGAACGTCATAGGCTCCGATAAACGTCCGATTATACAGTTTTCAGATTTCTAATAAATCTTCTGCTAAAATTGTATAGAAGTTTAGATATCCTATCACTGGTCATCGTAGATATCCTATGTTCCGTCATCCTCATTGCTACTTATATGAATATATCGCATCGTGCAACAGTTTAATAAGACACTTCATTTTCATAAATTGTCTCACTTTCGATGAGCCAGTGGGGTCAGAGAATAAGAACTGAGTGCTATGAATGTCTCTAGACTGTCTACATTTCTCGTTTAATCACCTGTATCAATGACGTAGATTTCTGTCTGAAAAGCAGTGTAAATATTAGGTAATCTGAGAGTTACTAAGATAAAAAATACCTGAGTTGAAAACCGTATTCATATTCCAGCCATCGGAGAAGAACAAGTAATAGACCAAGACTGTCGGGGATTGCGGTAATGAAGCAAAACATGAAAATCTCAAAATGGGGTCGTGCGAATATGGTCGCTTTCAACGCTCGCAAGACAAAAAGGAACGACAGATCATATCGTTTCATCTGTATTTATGGGTGGTGTAAATATTATGGAATCAAACGCTCTTGATGATCTGGGCATGAGAATACAATGTGATGCCCGCTGGTCTAAACCAGTGTTGCCAGGGGTAGCTTTGAAAAAGTTACATCTTTTCTCATTAAAAGTTACATTTTATCATAAAAAGTTACATTTACGAATTTTTCCCAAATAAATACTATATATGTATAATTATGATTAATGACATATAACTAACTAACAACAATAATTTTGTCCGTATTCAACCGGTTACTATAATCAGAGTCCGAGTTACCGCATTCGATATCGAGTAAAACTGATCTTCATTTTCATATTCGAGTTTATGTAAATTTTATTATAATTTCGATATAGATATCTATTTTCGATACGAACGCGGTAATTCAGCCGGTTTTTTATAAGTTTTAGTTGGCTAAACTTTCTCTACACAACATTCTTTAGATTGTATACTTAATCCCGGTATTCGTCAGCACTTAAATCAGGGACTCATGGTAGAGGAGTGAGTGCTCACGACATTATTTATGTAAACACTATTGAAATTAGGAAATTGATTTAATAAATCATTAAACCATTTTGATTGAGTTTTTTCTAAATTGAGACTGTAGGGGTTTAAAAATGTCTAAACGAAAATATTCCTTTAAAGCTGTGTGTTGCTCTAGAGTTCCTTGATTTAAATGAAAGCTATCTTGTTTCTGCTTGACTTAAAATTTAATGGTTGTTTAATTAAAAGAAATGTTTGTATTTTGAAATTTATATAATCTTTTGGAGTTTTATTTTTGAATTGAATTTTTCTAACATCTAGCATGATTTTAAGGCCACTAGGTGTATGAAATGACAGATACATTATTTACATACGATATTATCCATAAACTTCTTTAAATGTCTAAAATCAGAGATACATATGTGATCCAGCCATAACATTTGTTGTATACGACGTAATCTTCTAAATGCAAGATCATTTGAATTTCCAGAGTCTGTCTCAAAATGATATAGAACTAAGTGGTAATAAATTACAAATAAGTCTTAATAATCTTTAATATAAACATCAGTGGCATGAATGAATTTAAAGTACTAAAAATGAGTACTACTTTTTCATATTGTAATTCATTTAGATTCAGGGCTGAAAAGTTACGAAAATAAGGTCCAAAACGAGAAAATTATACATGTTACGCAGAGGGTTGAAAAGTTACGAAAAATGTAACAAATGTAACCAAACGGCATCACTGGTCTAAACACATTTTTTTAGTGTCGAAGGAAGCATTCAACTCCACTTCACTCCATCTGATCTCCTCACTATTTACACCACCTATATCCGATCGAAAATGGAATACAACAGCCATGTAAGGGTTGGTGCTTTAAAGTCTATTTTTGGGTTGCGTTTCACTGTTCTATCGGTTCTAAAATCTAATGTGTTCTGATGAAATTAGAGAACTTGTTCCTGATGCCCACAGATTTTTACCTTATACACGCTTTTTATCAATAACACATCCCTTTGTGGTCAACTGGCTAGTGGACCGCACAATACACTTCAAGGAAAATTCGTTATTTAGCCGTATTGGTCCTATGTGGAACAAACTTCCTACTTTTAATGTAGTAAAATTCAAATCGAATGTCCACCAACACTTCTGTCTCTTTCCTCCCTCCCATAACTTATTTTCCTAGTTCCAACACAATGCTTTGCTTGAGGGGTCATCCCCTGAGATGCAGTTAGTAATCATCTCTAGTTGATATCCTCAGTCCTTCGGTTCCTTAAAAATTCATTATTAAGGGAATGTTGTTGTTGAAAAGTTCTGCATTCTCTTGATGCAGCTGTCGCTAAGATGGCAATATTAGACCGATTGAGACTAAGGTCGGAATGACTAGGGGAATAAGGTCTTTCCAATAACCTAATGACTAGATTATTTTTTACTGTCACACCCTGTATTCTATGAACCGTCTAGAAAATTGCGTATTAAATGGTTATGATATCAAATTACCAATTGATGTACAATTCTGCTGATACTGTGTTGGGTTTTTGACAATGATTTGACTGTTACGCATTTCAAACAGAATGCAACAAAAACATAAAGTGCAAAAACCAATGGACTTTAAATATGTAGTTAAAGTAATACAAACATGTTGTTGCTGTATAAAATGATTATCACTGATCTTACCGGTAGGTAGTGCTAGTTGTGATAGTAGCAGCAACCGCAACAGCAACAACATGTTACCAATAGATAGAGAACTGTTTATGGCAGCTAGAATTTAAGAAGAAACTAGCAGCAACAACAGCATAAGAAGTTTATGAAGCAAGAACACACACATGTTGCAACCGGAGGCTTGTTTCAATTTCATTCATTCAGTCATATCAGCGTTTAAGGCGAGCTAAGCCAATCATCAGCGTCATCTGTTGGCTAAAGAAGCAGATAGAAGAGGCACGAAAAGGCACGAAATTCCACCAATGTTGTGTTTATTCTGGCAGGGGTAGCTCAGATCTAAATAAATAAAAAAAACAGAAATTCAAAATTCATTTCTTAACAGTCGTTTGATTTTATTTTAGAGGCCGTTACTTTTTTTTGTTGTGTTGTGTTTTGTTTTGTTCTTTATCCCCACATCAGCAATGAATGAATGCATTGGCAAATATGTTGTAGAGTTGAATGCTGCCAACGCTATTATTAAAAATAAATTCATATAAACAACAACTACTACTGCTGCTGAAACAGCGACACAATGCAATGCAATGCAACACAACACATGCACCATCACACACTCTGGGAGAGAAAAGAAATGGTCTTCTGTGCAAACAGAAGTTGCTGCCAATGGCAAATAATTCAAATTGCAATCAGTTGCATTGCATCTAAAGCGATTTTAATGTTTTTCTACTCGGTACAGATGGACAGACATCTCTGGTAGTGCAAATAAAAGAAAAGTAAATACCTCTAGTCACCGGAATATGATGATGATGACGATGATGACGACGATGTGTATGTGGAAGTGGAGTGAATGTGAATTTGAGGCTGAAGATGATGTGGCTGGCTGGCTGTCTTTTGTTATTGGTATTTAAAAAATTGTTACCCATATGAATTGCATTCATACATACATTCATTTTGAGATGGCAGGCATTGCACTGGCTAGTATGTATGAATACATTGCATTTTGCATTATCTATCTTAACGCCCAACAACCAAAGAAAACAAAACAAAACAACAACAGCAATTGCAACACAACAGCAATAGCTACAAATTTAAGTGACACTAAAACTTGTAGTATGCAATTTCCATATTTTAAAAGACTATAGCCAGCAACACTTATTATCAGGTAACAAAACATCTTTTACATCAGTAGCTCAATCCATTGGTCATGGCAGGAGCTACATACATACATACATACAACAACAACATACAGTAACAAAAACCAACTATGATTACCCATCGTCGTCATCATCCTCATCATCAGCACAAGCATCAGTAAGTATCATTACCAACACCAACACCACCACTACCACTACCTGTGCTAGCACTAGTTCTCCTTCATTCCAAAGCTACTCGTACTACTCTCTAAAGTAGATAGATAGAAGCCTTAAAAAATACACAAAAACCCATTTGCAATCGCCTCAATAACATTATATGACCACATCGTCATCTTCGTCATTGCCACCACCATGTTGAAGTAGAGGATGATCGTCGTCAGCATCATCAGCATCATGGTCATCAGCACCATTGGCAATAAATGGGAGTTTTGTGGAAATTTATGAAAATATCATGTTTGCTTACACCGACCATTTAATATGATTTCGATAAGATTGAGTGCAAATACAATTTTGGTTTCTGTTTATGTTTGTCTACTTTTTTTTTCTTTCTTTCTTAATTTTTTGCTCAAGTTCTATTCTTGAAATTATGGAGACAAACATAGTATGTATATGTTTTTGGGTTGAAATAAATACGTTTTGTTCGTATGAATGACTAGGAAATTATGAGATTTATATCATGAGATAGATACCATTTCATGTATTCCATATTCAATATTTGCCAAACCCTAAACAATTTTAATGAAAAATTCAAAATTTAAAATTTTTAAGAGGTTGATTATTGTTGGGAAGTACTCGTTGGTTACGTTTGAATAACAATTCTAATATTTAGGATAATGAAGTTTAAGCAATTATTGGAACATAAGAACAATTTATAGTCGAAGACTACATTTGTAATACATCGAAATATTTAGACCCATAGAGGTATATATATTCTGGAACCTTATAAAATTCTAAGACGATCTTGCTAGCTATGTCCGTTCGTATGTGGAAGATACGACAGGGCCTACAGGGAAGGAATTATAGGGATACAATTTTGCTTACATATTCCTTTGTTGATCAGAAATATTTGGTATTGAAAATGGGCAAAATCCAGTAGCACTAGAGTTATAGACCAACTAGTAGAGGGAGAATGTTGAAATTCAAAACTTTTTTGCAATTTTCTTTCAATATTTTATTTGTACTAGCAGATATGTCTGTCCATCTGTACCAAGTACAAAAACATTAAAATCGCTTTAGATGCAATTCAACTGATTGCAATTTGAATTATTTACCATTGACAGCAACTTCTGTTTGTACAGAAGACCATTTCTTTTCTCTCCCAGAGTGTGTGATGGTGCATTGAAATTTAAAAGAACAATTTGTATTGACTATGGTATGAATCGTTCCATGATTACTCCTAGTACCCATGCAAATATCTTCCCGGAATGAGGCTCTATGATACATAAATATCTATAGAATAGTGGTATCCATAAAAAATTTGGTATTGGAAATAGGCAAAATCTGATAAAAATAATTGTTTTTATACAAAATGTACAAAAAACAGTGTCAGTATTATATTAATGGTGGGTATATAAGATTCTCAGAACTGCTCTTTGCAATGCAAAGTTCACATATATTTTTGCTGCAAGAAACTTTATTTAACATTTAATGATAAATTTAGTATGAACAATTCGATAACTTATTTCTCTCTATCGCTTACCAAAATGTTCGGGGTAAAAAATATTTTTCCCGATTTTGACCAATTGTAAGTCCTTTGGCTTTATATACGCCGTTGCAAAGGTCTTTGAAATATCTATTATTGGATATCGATATTGTATATATTAATGACTTAGTAATCCAGATATGGATCAAAAATAAGTAAAAAATTGGGGATGACCAGATTTTTCCTCATATTTCAGCCATTTGTAGGCCGTTTGTCTCTGTTATAAATAGCAACTGAGCGGAAGAATTCCCAATATACATATTTGGGGGCTACGGAAAGTTGATTTCAGCATACAGATGACTCCGCTATCTATAACGAAATGAAAAATGTAGAAATTACAAACGGAATGACAAACTTATAAGGACTGAGATTGAAAAATTCTTAACACACGTTTTTCATTAAAACTTTTAACCCAAGTATTATTTGATATTTTATTTGATCAAATTACCTTTGTAAAGCATGTCAGTTTTTATGTTTAATGTCAATTATATTAAAATGTTTTTAATCTGATTAAAATGAGTGACTAGAAAAAAGTGCGTACTAAAATCACTAAATATTTTTAACAAAGCCCAACTTGGTCCTAGAAAAAGTTGTCCAAACAATCAAAGGTCTGCCGTCAAACTGTTTCCAATGTTATTCAACAGTACCGGGAGAACTTGTCCGTTGATAGAAAACTTGGTTCAGGTAGAAGCAATGGTCCACATGATGTTTCTAAAGCCAAAAAAAATAGAAAGCATTTTCAAAAGAGCTCCCAACACCTCCGGTAGCAAAGCAGCCCGGTTAGCTCAGTGCTCGTACTATTTGGTACGAAAAGTTAAAGCTAATGCGTGTGCAAAAACATACATGGCTCAAAAAGTTCCTGACAGGAACTCTGCTAAAAATTTAGCGGTCAAAAACAGGGCACGGAAATTGAAGTCAAATTTTATAAAAAAAATATTCCTGCTGCATAATGGATGACGAAACGTATGTTCTGGCAGACTTTTCGCAGCTTCCGGGTCAAAATTTTGATGAGCTGATGCTCGAGGGAATGTTGAAGAAAAGTTTAGGACCCAAAAGCAGAAAAAATTTCCCAAAAAGTTCTTGGTAAGGCAAGCAATATGCAGTTGCGGCGAAAAAGCTAAAAATTTGTTACAAAGGACTCTATAAATACCGAAATTTACATCAAGGAATGTTTACCAAAAAGGACGCTTCCATTCATAAGACTTCTTAGTGTGTCCACTTATTTTTGGCTTGATTTGGCATCTGTGACTATGGTAAGAAAGGTCTTGAGTGGTACAAGACCAATAATGTGGTATTTTTACCAAGAGAAGCAATTCCTCCAAACTGCCTGGGGCTAAGGCCAGTGGAGAGATATTGGGCTCTTGTTAAAAGAGAATTGAAGAGCACAAAAAAGATGTCCAAAAGTATGGTAGATTTTAAACGGAGATGGACTACCTGTTCGAACAAAGTGACAGAAAACATTGTAAAAACCTTAATGGAAGAGTTTCTGATAATTGTAATAATAATTTCAATCAAATAAAAAAAAATCAAAACTGTGAATTTATTTGTTTCATTTTTATTAACATATATGTATGTTAAGAATTTTTCGATCTCAGTCCTTATATACCCTTGCCACTCATGTCAAAATTGTGCCATAAATTTAAGATTTATTAAGCTTAATGAATAGTGAAGGAAGGTGGAAGAGTTTTGATAGGAGTCACAACTATTTCGGATTCAAATGTCCAAAATATGGTATTCATTGTCACATATGTATGTCAAACATATATTTAGGTGTATATTTGTAACTTATTCTAACATTTCATTAATGACAATCGCGGTGAAGATATTTAATAAAGTTAAACCTATTGGATTACTTTGCAATTTAGCGCTTTTCCTAAAGAATATCGATGACATTAAGAATACTGTATTAAGTGTTTGTTGATCAACCTGAATTTAACATACTATGGAAATCAGTACATAAGATGAAACTGAAATATTGGCAAAACCTTGTCTAAATTATGAAAAACTCCGTAACAAAAACTTTTTGTTGACAAATGTTGGTAAATAAAATTTTTGAAAAGAAGAGACGGTGAACCAAAATTTTATTGAAAAAAAATTTTTGGTGAAAAACTCAATGTAGTTACAGTTTGCTCAGGCATTTGTGGCCCGATTTTCCCGATGAGCCAATTGACTTGACTACTCTTATTCAGTCGCCAACAGGCTCTGAAGACTGTCAAAATCAAGGCCCAAACAAAGGATGGGATGCTGGTTGCGCTGAGTATAAACCTCGAAAAGATATTTTGTGGGAAGAGATCGCAGATGCCATGCACGTAAGTTTAACCGATTGCAAAGTAGAATGGGCAAATCATCGCTCCTCTTTCAATTGCAATTTGGAAAAATTCAGAAGAGAAAAGCCAGGAATAGGCACTGAAGAACAATTTAAAATTTTTTGTTTCAAATGATTTGGCAATGTCTAACAACGGCTGTAGCAATTTCTGCCATACAACAAACTGACAACCGTGTGAACAGACAATTTTTGTTGACAGATAAATTTATTGTCTGAAAATTAACTCGCAATGAAATTGTAAGGTTTTCTTACATTCGTCTGAACTGACAATTTACTTCTTGCTAAAAATGTTTCTTTGTTAGTCAGATCTGTTCTGTTGTCAGCCAGATTTGACAACATTGTAAGATCTGATACATACACAGAAAAAATAGATTCGGGATAGCAACCCAATTTGTTGCCTATCGAATGACCTTAGTTAACGAATTTTACAGTTGTGGCTACATACTTTTGGAAGGGGTAACAAAAGTTTGATTGCTTTAACTGAAATTCTTCTTTATCAATTGACTTTCTGTTGATAGAACCGAAAAATTCTATGTGTGCAACCAAATCATTCGATTGGAAACAAATTCGGTTCCTATTACGAATCTGTTTTCTCTTTGTAGCTTTAGTCTACTTAATGGGACAAAAATATGGCGCTTGTAATATTTTTATTAAAAAACAAGTAAGAGAGCTATATTCGGCTGTGCCGAATCTTATATACTCTTCACCAAATTATACCTTAAAATAAAATTAAAAATTTTTTTTTTGAATTTTTTTTTTAAAATAGTTTTTTAAAAGTTTTTTCCAATTTTTTTAAAAAAATTTTTTTTAACTTATTAGTGAAAAAAATTTATGACAAAAGAAAGTTTTTTGTGAAAAAAAATTCGGGTTAAAAAATATTTTTCCCGATTTTGACCCATTGTACGTCCAACTTTGTATAGCCTTATATACATCGTTGCAATGGACTTTGAAATATCTATCATTAGATATCCATATTTTCTATATTTATGACTTAGTAATCGAGATATAGATCAAAAATAGCCCAAAAATGGAGGTTGTCTCTGATTTTTGCTCATATCTCCGTTATTTATGGACGGATTTTGCTGATTTTAAATAGGAAACTTTTCGAAAGCATGTCTGACAGAATTATTTAGGATTTGGATCCCGAATATATCTGGGGTCTTCAGAAAATTGATTTCAACAGACAGACGGACATGGCTAAATCGACTCCGCTATCTATAAGGATTCAGAATATATATACTTTATAGGGTCGGAAAATTATATTGTGGAAATTACAAACGGAATGACAAATTTATATATACCCTTCTCACGAAGGGGAAGGGTATAAAAAACACAATTAATTAAAAGAAAATAAGATTTTTAGAAATATAAAAACTGAAATATTTAAAATTTATTATTTTTTTTTTAAATCGATTTTTTTTTTTGCCAAATAAATATTGTGCTAAATAAATGTTTTTATAAGAAGTATGTTTCTTAATTTAAATCAGTGTTGGCTACCGTTTTAAATCGGTAAAAAGTTAATGGTAACGGTATTTTAGCGGTAACGGCAATTGCAGATTTTTGTGTAACTGTAACTTAGCGGTAAAGCTGACACTGGTGATATTATATTATATATTAAGTTCCATATATTTCATTAAAATCAAAACATTTTAAATTGTATGTCTATATTAAAATAAAATCCTTAAAATCCTGTGAAATTTGTGTTTTGTCTTTTACGATAATTTGAACCTAAGGGCTCGAAATGTAGGTGGATGCCTTTTAAAGTCATGCAAATAGTTAAAATTATGACTAAATATTCTAAGCTTTTATATCACAAAATAACTTGCAACATCCTTAAATTTTATTAAATTTTCCCAAAATCTCAACTTAGTTAATATAATTTGGAAAAAATTAAAATGTCTGAATTTACCCAAATTGTAAACAACATCTGTTAATATATAACAATTAATTACAAATTTTATACTTTAGCATTTGACTACTCGTTGACTTTACTTAATACCAAGTTAAACTACATAAATGAACTCTCTAACTCTACTAAACAATTCGATTAAGACCCAAAAAAAAGATCCCCTTTTGCCAGTGAACTTCAAATGTTCAAACAACTACCACTCCACAGTGGAAAAACTAAACATGGTTGCATGCAAAAATTCATACAGAAAAACTGACAAGCCGCTCAGAAAATGTGCGCTTCTTCATTGCCAGCCACATATTTTTTTTTTTTTTTCACAGACGAGTGATTAATCACTGCAAAGGTATACGAGTATAAAAAATTAGCAATTTCAGCAATTTTGAGAGACAATTAATCATCGCCAATGTTGCAATAACTTTTAAATACACAACCCAGACAGTAAAAACATAAAAAAATGGGTGAAAGAATGAATAAAAAAAATGAAACTACAACAAATAAAATCGGCGAATTAGAGGTAAATAAACCAAAAAAAAAAAAAAAAAAAACTGAGTTAAAAATATTTGTTAGTAGACTCGTTCACTCACTCGCTCACTTCACTTACACGCAATAAAACATCAACTTACAGACTACATGCAAGCAAGCATCAACTTAAATACAAGAAAAAACATTAAAAAAAAAGATGCCTTAAGCCTCCATCCTAGATTTCCAAGCCATCTAAACCATGAAACATTTCAACGGAAAATAAAACTTCAAAAGTGTTTGAAAGGCCCAGTCATGAAGCTTCTTCAGCTTTAACTTTAATAATTTGGGGATGCACACTCAAACTCACAGTTAAAAATTGTTGTTAACTGTTTCATGTCTAAGACCACATATTTTCTGCTCTTAGTTGTATTTTCTGTTAGTTGTTTTTTTTTTCTGTTCTTTTAAAGGCTTCTTCGTTTTTTCTCCTTCTTTGGAATCTCTAACATGAAAGCATAATTTCACTTTACATTTTGTGATAAATGAACTTTTAAAGTTAATATGAAAATGTTAACCTTTTTACAATATTCAGAAGCTGTTCGTTCACTGCTTGTTGTTCTATAACGATCTTTTGCTGGTTATTGTAGATATTCAAGTGGAATTTTAAACATTAAAGTCATTATTACTGAAGGGGCTGAGTTACAAGATGAGCTTGAGTTAACATGTATTTCACAATGAAACAAATATTAAGTTATTTCTGATACATATGTACGAGTATATGCAAATCAAACCTTATTTTCCATTGAAATTGACCTGGAATTACAAATAAGGACGATAAGTTATTACTTTCATGTCACTAAAGTATCTAAAGGATCCTTCATTAAGCGATTCCTGTATTTAAATTTAAATAAAACAAAATGTGTGTGAGATATCATCGACATTTGTTATTCTTTTGAAAGGCTTATCGATGCCATTATGTAGGGAATATAGGTTTCGCTTGGTTTCGTGCATCCTAAGTGTGCAATTTACCATGATTCTGGAGCATAACTCAGGCTGAATTTGACCGATGGCATGGATTAGTTCTGCTACTTAAGAAATCCTCACAAGAAAAAGTCTAACGAGGTGAAATTTAACGATCTCTGTTCACATCACCTCCACATGAGATGCTCATGCCCTCAAGTCACTCATGCCTTATGATATTTTTCCAAGGACTTTCACCATTACTCTCAGGCTCTGCTTCGTTATTCGACATTGGAAGGGTTTGTTTTTGGATGACCAGTGTATTGAGCATCATTAATTGATCCAATCTCCCTGAATTTTTCAATTACTCCCTTCACTGTTGTCGAAGTTAAATCAATATTCCTACCCTGTTTTGTACGAAATTTTCCAACTGTCCGCCAAACTTTCGTGAATTTGAATCGTTGTTCTTTCGTGTAATGCTCCATTTTTACCTACCCAAGACTGTCAGCTGTCTAACTGTTTTTTTTGGGTTGGCAAGAATCATGCTTAATTTTGGAACACACTTTACAGGTCTTTACTTACCAATTCATATAAAAACACTAAATAAATATGAACAAGACCTCTTTAAAATGCTTTAAATGACTGATCCTCATTGTTTTTCTTTTGAGGATCATTAAATTTCTGAACATATTTACTCTGAATAACTACCTAACTCTTTAAAACTCATATCTAAATTAATAACACTTTTGTTAACAATAATTTTCTCGCCATTTCCCGTAGTTAATGGATTCTTTTTGATAACAAATACACAAAAAGAACATATTCTTTCTCCAGAACATCAAAACTAGCAGCTGAAATAAAAGAAATATTGAAATATTATCATTTGAATAAAATCTCTTTAAAAGTCGTAAAAGCTGCTGTTAAGCCTGTTTAAAACTTCCATCTATTTAGACATAAAAGCAGCAATACAATCAAATCAATTTATTCGCATAAAAATCACCACTAACAACAATGCCAGCGAATTTATATTTATATTAATATTAAAGCGCTTGGTTGCAAGTTTATAAAAGAATTTGCACAAACATGTGACTTTCCTTCGCTCTGGGCCAAACAGTCGTCATGCAATAAATTTTTTTCTTTTATTTTCTTGCGTATGATTTTTTTTTTTTTACTTTTTTATTAATCATAATAATAATTTTAATATGTACAATAATATTGTAAATATAGACGGCAGGGCAGGCAAACTTGTCTGTCCTTACCAGTACATGATAAAGAGCGAGAGCGGGGTAGAGCGGAAGAGATCAGAGTTTGAATGGTATTAAATCCTCTTTGATTGCATTTCGTTTCATTTCATTTCACACTTCATTGCGATAAGTTTACATTATAAAGATGTCTTAATAATTTAGTTAAGCTGCCGACAATCATGAGACTGCCGCTGCTGCTGCTGCTGCCCCGACTCTACTGGCCATTCTGATCAGCTACGGATGAGGATGACAATAATGATAATGGCGAGAAATATGGCAAAAGTTAATAATAATGATGATCATTATGATGAAATGAAGAAGGAAAGAATGAAATTCAGGCATGCATGCGTGCCACAAAATCTATACGATTGAGTCCTTTGCGTGTTTCAAAAATTCATGGTATAAAACTCAAACACTCTTTAGTCTAGATAGGTTGTTGCTCAAACAAAAAATAAAAAAAGAAAAAATCCACCGATACCGTATTAATAAATAACAACAGCACTGTCACTTTAGACTAAAATTTTAAGCGGTCACTACTCATAAAAAACTAAATTCAATCGTTGACACTTTTTTCCTGGCTGTTCTCGTTTGCTTGGTCCCCTTGTCTGGTGCGTGCAAAGGCCACAGCAATATTAAAAGCTTTTATCTTGTCAGACAACGTTGGCCAACCAAGACAAAAAAAAAAAAACGAAAATGAACTTGAATTTGTATTTAAAATACCTTAAAGTTACATCTCTTAACACCATCTTTTGGCTTTGAATTAAGTGTGTTTACAGGCAAGTTGATCAAAAGCGACACTAATGAACCCTATAAAGCTTTAAATGCAGGTGATGATACTAACTTTAAGCGGTTTATCATATGCTTTTACTTTTAACAAATTTTAAGTGCGTAACGTTTTTTTTTTTTTTTTTTTGTACATTAAAAGCTTAGCAACAACATGATATTGTATTGAAGATGTAGGATCGCATGGTAGACCTTAAAGAAATTAAGAGAAAACTTTTTTAACTACGATTATATTCATTTGTTCTGCAATTAAACTGTTATATAAAAATTATTAAGACAATGCCGCATGAACGTGACTCAATACAAATACTGCATAAGACATTTCCTGGTCCTGTACCCCTAGTTATATCCTTCATCGCTCTATACCAGGGGTTTATTGAAAAAGAAGCAATTTGGTAGCAACATAGCAACCATATGAATGCAAAATCTACCAAAAAACATGTCATTCAAGAAATAAAAAAAAAAAAACATAATAAAATGAGAAAATTTCTCTCGATTAAAGAGCGAGCTTACATGAAAAAAAGAGAAAAAAGTGTTTCGCATTCAATTAGCCGTCGTTGCATTTTCGCAACAGTGATTTTGGGAAGACTATAGGATTATATTTTCATTTATTGCGTTTTAAAGAGCAGAACAAATTTTTTTTATTTAAATGAGCATATTGTTGTTTTTTTAAAAAGCATATTTTAGGACTGCTTTTAAAGCTTGTTTGCCTTAATGCAGCGAAAGGCAAACTCACACCACTACAGTTTTTAGATATTGTAGTTGTATGAGTTGAGTAAAAAGTTGAGAAAAAAACAAAAACAATAACTGAAATAAACAAGCATAAAAGCAAAAAGCGTAAAACAACCTGCTTCCATCAATGCTCATGCGAGACTGACTGGTTTTGATTGTTTTTATACAATGTGTGTGCTTGCGTACATGTGAAAACAAAAACAAGAGAGCTCATTTGAGAGCTCAATGCCTTTCGCTGCCTTAATGAAACAAAAGAGGAATATCATTTTTAAAATCAGATCGGAATAGTACAGCCTCTAAACTTAGGATGAAAGTTAAATGATTAAAATCGAAATTTAAACCCAGTTTTACATGCATTCAAATATGGTGTTGTGAAAACGCAACGGCGGTACAAAATGGGTTAACACCATTTATTCTGTTTTTATGGGGATTTATGAAGTCAAAGGTCTATGCCAACAAGTCTACAACCATTCGTGTATAGAATGAGGAAATTCAAAGCTTCATCAACGAAAGTAGTCACATTTATGCAAATTGATCATTGAATATTTCGATGAAATAGTGAGAATGTGTCATAAGAATAACCTGTGTACTTAATAAAAATCAGAAAATGGTTATCACTGAGTGAAATCATTCATTACACTTATTTTTAAAGTTATCGAAGATTTAAGATTTTTTGTATTTTTCACACATCGAGCTCCTTTTCTCGTTTAAGCTCTTATTTTATTAAAAACTAGCTTGACCCGGTGCGCTTCGCTACCCCTGTCGTAGTCTATGTTGGAAATTTCAATAAAATCGTTTCGGCCGTTTAGTATTTATTGTTTAAGAACTTAAGGTACCAATTTTACCGGTTTCCCCCTGTTTACCCCTTTCCGGTCCAGGTATTGAAAAAAGTTATAGCCTATTGACGCTTCCAAGTAAGGATCTATCTACGTTCCAAATTTCAATAAAATCGATTCAGCCGTTTAGGCGTGATGCTCAAACAACCAAACAAACAAACAAACTTACAAAGACATTTATATATTTATATAGATTTTCATATAAAAACATAGATTTTTAGTCAGAATCAAGACTGATCACTGATCAAGCTACATTGTCCGATTAAACACATTTTACAAAATTCTTGGCGATTACATTTTGAGATTCTTATACAAAGTTCAATTTGTGTTCGAAAATTTGAGTGATCTTGTTCCTTTTCTCAATAAAAAGATTAATAAATAATTTATATAGGATATAAAATTGTTTGGCTTTTTCATATCAAAGATAGATTTTTGGTCAAAAAGTGATTACAGGTCGAGCTATTTAAAAGTAATTACAGATCGAGCTACATTTCTTTTTTGAGATTCTCTTATAAAAATCAACATTTTTTCAAATGTTGGGTTTTATTTTCCAACATTTGTATAATTCCGAACCAAAAGAACTGCTAATCGTTTGAGGTCAAGAGCGTATCAAGCCAATATCGGATACTCTGTTCCAAAGTGAAGAGTTTCCCAGAGCGAACGTTCTGCATCGATCGAAACAAATAGCAGTCGGACGAGCCATGGTCTGGACTATAAAGCGGGTGAGGCAAAACTTCCCAACCACTTCATTCTAAATCAGGGAAAGGCAACCAACCCATACTATTACATTCTACGATTGTATTAGTTATACTCTCTATCCGCTCTCACCACGAATCTGTGTTGCCAGTAAACTTTCGACTCTTTTCCCTAATTGGAAATGTAAAATTTCATATTCTTGATCATACATCTTAAACAGTTTATTTAAATTGTTTATTTCTCTACAATGCGTGTACACACGTACGCACAGTGGTTTAGAAAAGTTTTTTTTTTTTTTGAAAAAATTCGGTATTATTATTATTTTCGAGTTGATTTGCAGTTGTTCAGCTTCCTAGCGCTAATGGGGGCCAGTGCGTTGCCCCTCAAAGTTGGTCAGCTCGGGTCTCAAATTTTTTTAAAAAATCGCCAAAAATCTATTTATTATCGTCATTTACTTTAAAAACTTAAAAAATTATAATATGGTGATTTTCCATGAAGAAAAATATAAAATTTGAATCAATGTAAAATTTTAACGGTTAAAGATATCATAACAAAATTAGGAACTTATATACCTTCAGTTATCCTTAAATCAGCGACATTATAATTTTTTACATCTTTTATTTTCAAATACCGAAACTCCTAAACCGGGGAAAATGTGTTTTGAGTTTTTTTAGAAAAGTGCCTACTGTGACGTTATTTACCTTGTGATGGTAAAAAAACTTTTTAGATATTTAAGAAGCATATAGGGTTAAACAAATATGAAGTTTTTTCGAGGATCGCTGCTTTGCCTTTTTAGAATTTTTTACTCAAATCTGAAATTTGGATAGGTCTGGGGGGTGTTGTGACTGCTTAAGTGAGCCAAAATTTACTTTACACGCTTTTGCATTAAATTTTCTTACCGTATCATATAAAAATTGTATATAGTCCCGAAGAAAATTTGTTTCTACAAAATAAACAATATATGGGCCTTTTTGGGAAAAAAATAAAAAATATGTCACTTTTTACATGTTCAAAATTTGGATGTATTTAACTTTTTACAGGGACAAAATTACTGTAAGGAAGTTTTTTTTCTTTTATTTAGAATTTTATCACTAATATAGGCGATATTTTAGAAAAAAAATTTGACCCTCCGTAGGCCCGCCACATCTAAAAAACTATATAAAGATCGAGCAAAATTAAAAAAAATAAATTAATAAACCTAAATATCTCTTCAACTAATAGAGATAACCTGCACATGTAAGCTTATTTTTTGTAGACCTTTTTAAGCACTATTTATATTTGAAATTTCTGCTCATTCCGATCATAAAAAGATTTTTGGCGATTTTTTGAAAAAAATTTAGACCAGAGGTGAGCAACTTTAAGGGGCAACGCACTAACCCCTATTAGCGCTAAGAAGCTGAACAACTGCAAATCAACTCGAAAATACCTCAGCTCTAACCATGTGAAATTTCGTAACAAGATCTGAAATGGTTCCCGAGATACCGAATTATATCCAAAAAAAAAAAAAAAACCTTTCTAAATCATTGTGGTACGTAAGAGAAGAGTAAATAAAACACGTGGCGACCATCATTTGCCTTTCCTTGTTCTAAATAGAGTTAAATACTTAGGTATTGAAACATGTGGCCGAGCATTGTCATGATGGAATATTACGGTTTCATGTCTGGCCTTATATTTTGAGAATTTTTCTGCCAATCCTCGCTTCAAACCAATCAGTTGCATTTGGTATAGGTTCTCTGTGCGCTGGTCTTTTCAGATTTCAGCAGCTCATAATAGATAGGAGCCTTTTGGTTCTAACAAATACAGAGAATTACCTTAGCGTCATGGATATTTGGCTATTCGGCTGGTTGGCCGGGCTTCACATACGATCTCTTACGCTTCGGGTAATGACTCGAAAGTAATGATTCGGTGCAAAAATAATTTTCTTTTATAGCGTTTAAGCATCATTTCGACATGCAAAATCGTATTTCAACGTCTCTCGGCTTCAATTCGTATGGAACCCAATGTCCCAGCTTTTGGATGAATACTGCTGATCACAAATGTTTTGAAATTGCTGCTGGAGTAGCTCCCAATGATTTTGCAAGCTCTTGTTGAGCTTAACAACAATCTTTATGGAGTAATGCCTCCAATTCTTGGTCTTCAAATTTTTCGGCTGGCTGAACCGCACAAAACATATCTCGCACGTTGAAACCGATGAAACACATTCACCATAAGCTTTGGTGAGTAATCGGTGGACTTCAGTGGCACTTGTTTCTCAAATTAAAGAAGTAAAGCAAAACTTCCTGCATATGACGATTTGTTGGCTCAAAAGTTGAAATTTTCAAAGCAAAAAAAACTTTGTTGTTCAATAACTAAGAGAGAATTAATGACAGATATGTACCATACAAAATGACATAGAAGTTATTAAAAACAACAACCGAGTTCAAAATATATGTCATCTATTGTAAGTCCCCCATCCTATCTCACCGCCACCCAATATAACTTTCACAAAACGTGTTATTTACACAGGTTTTGACTGGAAATACGAGTGATCACAGATCATTTAGTTTCTCCATTAAACTACAGAAATATTTGAATGATTTGATTTTTTTAAAAATTTTCATATAAAAGATCGTTGTTTTGTCAAAGATATGAATGATCACAGATCGAGGTCCTTAGAATTGATGGGTGGTTAACAAGTTAATATAAAAGTCTGTTTGTAGTCAAAGAAATGAGTGATCTCGATTAAACTTTCACTTACAAATTTATTGATTATCTTTAAAAAAATTTTTTGAGATTTTCACTCAATGCTGATTTTTGGCTGGAAATATGAAAGATCACTTCATATTTTTTATACAAAATTGATTTTTGGTCTGAAATGCGAGTGATCGCAGATCGAGCTCCTAAAAATGTATTATAAATTTGGCTTGATTAAACGCTTACTTACAAAGTTATTTCGAGTTTTTTATAGAAGAGATCTCAAATATGAGAGATCAAAGATCGAGCTATTTTTCTTGTATAAAGTTATTGACAATTTAAGATTTCCCTAGAAATATGGATTTTTCTGAAATAATATGGGTGATCAATGATCACCTATCGAGCAGATGTTCTTAATTAAACACTTATTTACAAAGTTACTGACTGACTTACAATTTTTATAAACAATTGTTTTTAATTTAAAGTTATTCCCTCTCTATTATTGTAAAATTGACGAAACTCATTTCTATTAATTTGATTAATTTGTTATGTTGCAACGTGACTATTTAATTTTTATTTATTTTTTTTTAAATTTCATGAAAACCGTTTGAAACGAATTATAAAAGCAATGCAAATGCAAAAACATTTTCCTGACTTATTTGAATGTTTGCGGTAACGGATTTTGCTTTTTATAACGTCTGTCCGTCCTTCCGTCTGTCCGTATGCTTGGAACATGACATGGTATTTTGTAGTTTTTAGACTGATTTGCAAATTTAGATTTAAATTCAAAGTCAAGTTAAGATGAAGAATGGTAACAACAACACATTGAGTTAATACCTTTAGTTTACCTCTATGTTGTTGTTGTTGTTGTTATTTGTGGACTTGTTACTCATATAGATTGTCATGTTTAATGGCTGCCTCAATGGTTGTTGTTGGGTGATTAGAGGTTGGCTCAGGCACAGGCTCTGTCTGAGTTTGTGCCTGTGAATGAAGTGTTTGCGGTTTGTATTTGTGGCCATTTGTTTTCAGAGTTTTTCTTTGTGTGGTGAAAATAAGTCAAAACGGAAATAAGAAACATTTTGCTTTACATTCGACTCGAGTACATACATATTTCTGTTTCACTATTTTCGCGAAAAGCTTACGATTCGAATTTTTGTTTAACACAAAAGTAATCATCCTCACGATAATCGTGTTGTGTTAACACTCAAACTTTGTAGCAGTCATCATCATACATGGAGAAACGTCATCTGGGGAAAATTGCATACAAAATACAAAATAATAATGTAACTATGCGAAATGATACATACGAGGACGAATACAATACGATAGAATACAAATTTCGCCAAAAATAAAAAAAAAATGAAAAAACTGAAAAAGAGGAAATAACCAAGTGAAATAAATAACAATAATATGTGTGATGTTTGTTTGCTTGGCAGAGAGTTCAAATAATATTTTCTTCAAATTGTGTTGCAGTTAATTTTTTTTTTAAGATTTATCAACGTTATTATAAATTTTGATGGCATCTTCATATCCATAGTAAAACAGTGTTATAATGATTTTAACTAAAAACATCGGACGGTTCTAACTCAGAAGGTTGTTAGCATCCGTCCTGGGTGAAATAAATAGTACTATTAAGTCTCCGTTTGTGAATTAATACTAATTCAGGATAACATGTCTATAAGTACCAAAAAGTCACCCCCTAGAATTCTCACTCACTTGGGACCATATTGTTATAAAAATTTCAAAAAGTACCATTAGAACAATAAAAAAGTACCTATAATTAAGTTCTCACATTCTGGTACCTAAATATTATCCCCTATTCCGAACACTAACTTCACTCAGATACATGTCAGCTAAATTTAATGTCGATAAGTGAAATAATTTAAAAGATTAAAAAAGTACCATTAGGAGAAAAGTACCAATTTCCCTTTTCCTCCTTGAACACCCCTCAAGTTTGAAATTTAAAAATATTCCATTTTGCCAAAATTGTTTATGCTAAAGACATGTCTCAAACGATTAAAATCTGTGTTAATGTGCCCAAGAAAAAATATGTTTTAATAAAAGTACCCAACTGTTTACCCGGATTTGGTCCAATATAAACCTTGGCACTCAAGTTACAAATAACAACCTGTTAGTTAATTTTTGTATCAATCCAATGTTAAAAAAATTATCAAAATTGGCTTAATAATTTCAAATGATATGTAATTTCCCGATTTTATCCCCTTTTTGGTACCTTTTTTATCCCCATTACGGTGGTAAAATTATATTCAAATAAATTTGTATCGAGATGGGAGCTCATAATAAAATATTCGTATCTCCATGTCAAATTATAAAAAAAACATATTTTATGAAAAAGTACCAAAAATAAACCCAATTTTTATCCCTTAAGGGTTCGAATTTCCAAAAAGTACCAAACTTATATTTTTTATTTTTTGATAAGTAAAGAATACGATTTAAAATTTGTTTCTATGTTTATTAGTTTAAAAGATACATAGGGTTCCAAGAAAGTACCAAAATAAAGTTTTTACCCGTCTTCTCCCCTAAAAGGTTCGAATTTCGAAAAAAGTACGAAGCACCTGTCAGCTTATTTTTTAAATGGAGTAATATGCAATTTTAAGTTTTTTGTATCTTTATTAGTTTTGAAGATATAAGGTTACCGAATTTACCCGTTTTTACCCTTTTTACCACCTAAACGTTCGAATTTCCAAAAATTCCTTCTTATCGAATCGTTTTGGGGAGGTAGGAACTCACAGTTAAAATTTCATGATTCCAGCTTCAGTCGTTTGGGCTGTGCGATGATGAATCAGTCAGTCAGTCAGACAGTCAGTAACGTTTCTCTTTTATATATGTATATAGATTACAAAACTTTGATTAAAAATATTAGTGATCACAGATAGAGTTCCTGTTCTCGAGTAAACGCTTATTTACTTAGTTATTGATGATTTTCTGTTTTTTGAGTTTTTCAAGCAAAATATCGCTTTTTGATCACAGATTTAAGATTGATCACTGTTTAAGAATTCTTTAGATTTTCATATAAAATACATGTACTTGTTTACTGTAACCATATGTATGGTTGATACAATCATGTTGAAATGGTTACTGTAAGCATGAACAACTATATTTTTTCTCTGCGTGTAGAAAGTGATGTTTGTGAGCTATTTAGAATACCTAGATATGTTCAGATTGCATTGTTATGTTCAAAAGAGTTGTTCAGCTTTACCGTAGCTACAACTTTGCCAAATATTGAAAAATTAGGAATCCCTGGAAGTTATTATAAATAAATTGAAAAAAATGTCTTCTTCCTATATTTTTTCAAAAAAAAAAAGTGCACGAAAAGGCTTTTTTTGGGAAAAATTTGTTTGGCCGAACGAATACTGTCATGATCGTGTGTTTTTCCAAAATTATTAATTTGTTATTGAGACTTTATAATTTCTTAGATTTTCATAAGTACAATTGCTTTTCAGAAATATAAGTGATCAGTGATCACAAATCGAGGTTGTTTCTATACTCTTAGCCATGAGTGGCAAGGGTATATATAAGTTTGTCATTCCGTTTGTTATTTCTACATGTGGATTACTAAGTCATTAATATAGACAATATGCAACGATGTATGTAAGGGTATAGTAATATTGATCTACAATGGGTCAAAATCGAGAAAAATATTTTTTTTCGAATTTGTTTTTTTTACCAAAAAACTTTTTTTTATTAAAATTTTTTTTTTCAAAAATTAAAACAATTTGGAATAAAATTTTAAAAATTAAAAAAAAAAACAAATTCAAAAAAAAAAAATGTTTTTAAAAATTCTGCAAAATAAAAATAAATTTTGCTTACCTAAAAATAATTAAAATTTGTATGTTAAAGTAAAATTTTGTGAAGGGTATATAGGATTCGGCCGAGCTGATTATAGCTCTCTTTCTCTAAAGATTTTCATCTAAAAATCAAATTTTTATCAGAATAACTAGCTGACCCGACAGACGTTGTCCTGTCCATATATTAGAAAAAATGTTTGTGTTCGATTTGTGAATTTGTGAGAAGCTGTTTGAATTATGAAAAAATAGTAAAAAGAGACAAACAACGTACTTTTAAATGATAATTTTTATTTATGTAGGTTTGAGGTGTGTTTAAATTACATTTGATTTGAAAATATGTACAATATATGGTGTTATATTTACATTTTGATTGAAAGATCGATGTTCAGGAACCAATTAAAATAAAGAAATACTTTTTTCTGTTGCTTTGCAGTGATATCGTAGTTTCCTTCATTGCAATGCTTTATGATACACGACATTTTTAGTTTTGTTGCCTGGCGCGTAAATAAATAATGCTGATGGTGTTCCGACACGGGAACAGGCGACATACAATTGACCATGCGAGAAGCATGGATTTTCAAGGTTAATGCCGCAAACACGCAATGACTGCCCTTGAGATTTATTAATTGTCATAGCGAATGCAAGCCGTACCGGAAACTGCAATCGTTTAAAATCGAATGGCATGTCGGTCAGAGCCATTGGGATCCGTGGTATCAAAACGTCTTCTCCTTTGTACTTTCCTTTAAGTATTGTTGCTTCGATGACGTTGTTCATCAGGTTTTTTACCGCAAGTCGGGTGCCATTACAAAGACGTGGTTGGTTTATGTTTCGTAACATTATGATTACCGATCCGACTTTCAGTTGGAGATTGTGAGGCGGTAATCCGGGTAATTCCAGCGAGTTTAAAAACTCGGTTGGATAGTTGACAACATCATTTTGGGAAGTAACGGAATCCACCGATTTGTACGTCATCAATTCGACAGCAATTTCACCTTGAATCTTAAAATTCAATTCGTCGACATCAATGTTTTTCGCAGCCAATATAGCACGTTCGCTCAACCAATCATGATTTTTGTAATTTTGTGCAATGTTTGGAAATACCTTTCGGATTAGCTCGGATTTTGATTCGGTGAACTGACAGAAACCGGGGGGAAATTGAATGCAACCGGTCGAAATGTCAACCGGGATTTTGCCGTTGCCAATGTCCAGCAATTGTTTGGAAAATGCTTCTCCAGATTGATCGTTCTGCAGCTCGACACGCATGTTCACAGTCAATTTGAGTTTCTTGAAGTGTTTCCACAAAACGGACGACTTCAAACATGCATTAAGTTCATCGGCTGGCGTTGACCGTGGAATCACTGGCAATGTTTGCCGAAAATCCCCTGCCAACAGAATCATTGCACCACCAAAACGGCTTTGATTGTTTCGTAAATCTTGCAAAGTTTTATCTAATGCCTCCAAAGACTTTTTATGCGCCATTGTACACTCATCCCAAACGATTAGTTTGCTTTGCTGCAAAACTTTGGCCATTGCACTGTTCTTGGAAATGTTGCATGTTGGATTTTCATTGATGTGCAACTTCAATGGCAACTTGAGTGCTGAATGGGCAGTACGACCGCCTTCCAACAACGTAGCTGCAATTCCTGATGAAGCAAGTGCAAGTGCAATATCATTCTGCGAGCGTATTGTGGCCAAAATCAACGCAATCAAAAAAGTTTTTCCAGTTCCACTGGGAGTATCCAAAAAAAAAAATTCCTCCAGTTCCATCTTTCACAACTTTCATAAGAGTGTCGTATGCATATTTTTGTTGTCGATTCAACAGTGGAACGTTTGTTCGTACTAATTCCTTCAAGGCATCGCAATCATATTGTATTTCGCGTCGCAACTCTTGATTAAATACGTCGTGCATCGGTCGATTGGTAGCTGCCATGCCTAACTCAGACAATACCTTGTTCGCCATTATCAAGCACATGTCCTCAATTAAAATCAAAGCCTCGTTGTAAATTTCCTCATTCAGTTGCAAATTTGGATTTGATGTTCTAATACGCACCTGATGCAAAATATCATCACACATGGCATCTTTGTATTTGCTCCATAAATCAGTCGGTTTGGATGGGCAGCATGTTGAAACAATTATCGAAAACAGTGTTCGTATTTGATGAGCATTTGATGAAAGCACAGCATCTTCGAGGGTGCATTCCCAATGAGCGTCATTCTCCAACAATCGCAAGCGTTGACATGCTTCTCTATACGTGTCACACAATTCACCATTTATAGTTCTCAAATCTTGGAATGATGTTGGGCCACGAACGTTGACGAATAGCAAACGCAAATAGAAACACTCATCGTTTCTTGGATGAACTGTGTAAATACGACCTAATGCGTTGGTGGAAAATAAATTGGGGAAACCTGGAACAGGATTTCCTTGTTTCCGTCGTTGAAATTTCTTTGTCGATTGATTCCAAGTATAATATCTTGGCATTTCGGAGTATAGTAACGTTCGGGCAAATTCATCGTTCCTGCACATTTCAAAAAATCTGGTCAATGTTGTAGGTGGCGGTCGATCAACTCGTTGTAATATATTCTCCTCAGTAAAGTACACTCTTTGACCATTTTCCAAATGTACGGCTAAATGAATAACAGAAGGATGTCTTTCATGAATGCTAAATGAAAAAATGCGCCAAATTGCTTCGTTACTACTAACATAGCGGCCCATTTGAAATTGAGTGACTTCATCGATGGAATTCTCCGCACTAACTCCAATCACAGCCATGTCACTACCTTTGGTCACATATTTGCAGATGTATTTGATGGATTTCACGGAATGGCAAGATTCGACGTTGATATGTGCTTTGAATGTTTTGGAGAGTAGTGGCGAATACGGAACAATCCAACGGTTATCAATTTGAATGTCCTGCTGATTCACTTTCACCATTGTTGATCTTCCATTGTCAGCAATTGAACGGCGACGATACAGTGGGTAACCATCATTTCCGGTAATTGTTTCAGCTACTAATGGCCTTGGATAACGCTTCGAACATTTGCCGTCGACCATACACGGAGAAAGGATATTTAATGATCCACAGGGACCATGAATCATGTTTTTAGTAACAACCTCGTGCAAGCCTGGATCTTCTACTTCATCAGGAATTTCAGCTGATATCACATCATCGATTTCATTCGGTCTTATCTTCTCAATCAACCAAATGAGGATATGCGCGTGTGGTAGTCCGCGTTTTTGCCACTCTACTGAATACATCCAGCAGCGCGTCTCGCCGAACACGCGATACTTCACAATGAAATCCATCAGTGATTTTAATTTTTGTTTGAAGACTCTCGCGGTGACGTCATGGCGATCGATGGGTGATTGGCCAGGGAATAATTCTTGCCGAATTTCTATCCACTGTGGATTGCAAGTGAAAGTTATGAATAAATCTGCTGTACCGTAGTGTCGAACGTAGGTTATAGCATCCTGAGCATATTCATGCATATGGCGAGGACTTCCGACGTACGTTGCTGGGAGAATCGTCATCCGGCCGATATTGTGTGCGTTCCCGTCCACATTTATGGCATCTCGAAGGTGTATGTACTCTTCGGAACGCAGTTTTTTCTGGTTCAATCTAATGAATGTCAATCTTTCTGTTTCTATTTTTACATACATATCGACAGCATATTGGTGGAAAAGACGACGACATTTCAATATGTGATTGTCCTCATTTTCACGAACCATCAGTCGAAATGCATAATAGTTCATTGAACTTACTTTTTTGTTTGTTTCAGCGCCTGTACATTAATTTTCGCGTCAATAAAATTAATTGATCTTATAATAGAAAAAATATAGATTTGATATTCACCTGTAAGCGGATTTATCATTTTGATCGAGAAATGATAACCGTCTTCACCTTGCCAAAATATGATTGGATATTGTAACGCATCATATGATCGGTGAGTTTCGTACACACGCTGCTGCTGATTATTTCGTCGATGTAGAACGATATCACGTGATTCCAAATTTTCACCAACGACGACAATGGCGACATCATCAATTGTTGGTGCATTGAAACGTCTTGCGTGTTCTCCCGTAGGAGTCTTATCGGCTCTGATAACAATTTTGTGATTATCAGAGGGCATGCGGTCTAGTGCGGTTTTGAACAATGCAATCAATTGATTGTGTTGATGGAAAAAAGTTTGCAGTTGCTCAACAATTGGTCTTTTTACCGAACTGTTGTATGCACAACGCTGTTCTACTTCTTGTGGAGCATTGCCCATGAAGTAAATCTGCAGAAATTTATAGTCAGCACCCGGAACTGGCAAAAGCGAACCTGCTCGATGATATATTTGACCTTGAATCTGTAATGTTTAATTTACATAAGAAAACAAAATAAAATGCTGTAAGTGGTGAAATTACCTTGAAAGTAGGCATGAAATTATCCCGAATCACATTTGTTGCGCCAAATGAAGTCATTTGGAAACAATTGTTGTAGTTCTGGATTTGTGTTAGGAAATGCTTGGAATGAGCTCCTGTTCCAGAAACCAATGAGAGCAATGGCTCTGGTGGTGGAATCAACGGTGTCAATTTCACTTTGCCACTTGCGCAACACAATCCAGGAGTTTCATTTTTATATTTCAATGCCTTACAATGTGGGCACACAACGCTCATCGAACCAATAGCAACGGAATGGTCTGCACTGTAATCGACTGTCCTGTTGTAATGAAATGCAGCTCGATGAGTATTTAACGCAACATTTGTTTCTCTTCTTGCACGTACATTTGAATTAATTATCACTCGGTTGGATTCTATAGAACGATTGTGTCTCATTCGATGCATATCTACTTCGTTTGCATATTCTCTTTCTTCTTGTGTACGTGCAGAACGTGTTTGTGATAATCGATTTCGTTCAATTTCATTTCGCTCTTCGAGTTGTTCCGCAGTTTGATTAGATCGAAAATACGCTTGATTTGAAGCATTGCGAGTTCTGCGACCTAAATTGCTCCTTCTTATTGTCGGCATTACAATGCGATAGAATTTATTGACTTTGCTCTTACCTTTTAACCGTTTATAACTTCAAAACCCACAGTCTATAGTAGGTTAATCTATAAATTTGTTTGAGGTAACACGATTTAACTTATTTCAATTAATGAATTGATTGCAATGTACTTACAATGGAATCTTAATTCAAAAAAAAACTTATCACCGTTAGTTAACTTTTTTAGAAACACTTTAAACTTTTTTTAATTCACAATTAACAATTGCACTTATTTTATTTTTCGTCCACCGATTAATTTGATCAACAATTTGACAATAAGCAGTCAATCAACATTTGCACAAATAAATTGGAATGTAAATAAAAAAGTAACGGTATTTTCGGACAAATCGCGAAACAATACAAAAGTAATAACAAATGAGTTATTTACAACATAAGAATATCCCAGCAAAAACTTTACTTACAAATAAGCCGAAAAATAAGGAGAATTTGACAAATCGGTGCAGCCGTTTTCCGATTTTAGATAAATCGAAAAAAGTGGGCGTAAAAGTGGGCGTGGTAAATTTTTCTTTCAGTAAAAACTTAAATTAGATTACTACGATCATTTAAATAAAAGATTAGCCATATCGGTGCAGCCGTTTTCCGATTTTAGATAAATGGAAAAAAGTGGGCGTAAAAGTGGGCGTGGTAAATTTTTCTTTCAGTAAAAACTTAAATTAGATTACTACGATCATTTAAATAAAAGATTAGCCATATCGGTGCAGCCGTTTTCCGATTTTAGATAAATGGAAAAAAGTGGGCGTAAAAGTGGGCGTGGTCAATTTTTCTTTCCGTAAAAACCTAAGTTGGACTATGACGAACATTTCAGTAAAAAAATTGTCCAAATCGGTCTAGCCGTTCTCAACTGATGCAATTACCAACGAACGACAATTGATTTTTATTTATATAGATGAGTGATCACACAGCAAGCAGATTAAACGATTGTTTACAAAGTTGTTGACGATTTAAGATTAAGTTTTTCATACAAAAGAACGCTTTTTGGTATGAAATATGAGCGATCATAAATCAAGCTCGTTTCTTTTTAAAATTCATATTACATAGTTATTGACGAATTAAGATATTTTAAGTTTTCCATAAAAAATATAGCTTTCTGCTCAGAAATAGGAGTGATAAAATATTGAGGTTATTTTCTCCATTAAGCGTTTATGTCAGTTATTGACGATTTCATATAAAATATATATTAAGATGTTCATATAAAACATAAATTTTTAAGTGATCTCAATTTATCACTTATTTATAAAGTTATTGGCGATTGAAATTGTCTGGAGATTTTCCTACAAAATATCGGTTTTTGATAAAAAATATTATGATCATAGATCGAAATCCTTTTCACATTTAAGCATTTATTTACATAGATATAATATATTATTTTTGGTATAAAATATGAGCGATCAGAAAGTTCTTTTATTTATTAACGAATTTAATTTGTTTAAGTTTTTCGATTTAAAAATTCCTTGATTTCAATTGGAATTTTTATTAACAAATTTAAACTCTTGCATCACTTAATTCATTTAAAGCTCTGCATGTGTATGAAAAGTTCAGTTGAAATTTTTAGCCAACGAAAATATCACCATTTAGTTTTGGCTAAGACAATAACACAACAAAACAATCAAACTACAACTGAAACAAAAAATTTAATGTAACGAAACTAGAGAGTTTTTCTCCAAAATTTTGCAAGTCCGTCCTTCAGTCCATTTGACTGTCTTGCAGACTCAGCTAGAATATACTTTAAGCTCACCTTTGGCCGCGTAAATCACAATCATGCCTAAAGTGAATGCGAAAAGCTACAAATAAACAAAAAAAAAATAGCTGCAACACCAGCAGCATTAACAACAAAACCAACAACAACACAAAGAACAACAAAATTTGCAACAAAACAAAAAACAATTGTCTTGTCATCCAATTTGGATTTTCGTGGCGAAATTCATGCTTTTCTGACCAAAAATAGAAGCGAACAACATACAGGGAAACACCAGCTAAACACAAAACAACACAACAACACCACCATCATCATCAGCAGCTCATAGCTCTCATACAACAGAAAGAAGAAAAAAACCAACAACATTTAACAACATTTTGAACGAGTTTATCATTAAATTGCCAAACTGCCAAATAAACAAAAACACAATAACAAGTAAGAGTGCTATATTCGGTTGTGCCGAATCTTATATTCCCTTCACCAAATTATAGTTTTAAGAAAACTATAAAAAAACTATTTTTGGTGAAAAAAAATTTGTTAAAAAAAAATTAATGAAAAAATTGAGGTATTCGCGATTTTTTGATGAAGACTCTATCCATAGGGACTTCTGAACTTTGACAGTTGATAGCTACATCTGTCAACATCTATCAAATGTTGAAGCTACATCTGTCAAATTGACTGTTATTTATTCAGTTTGTTTTGTCAAATCTCTTCGGATGGATGTAGCTTCAACAGCACGTGCAAATGATAAAATTGTTTTAACAAAATATATGTTCTGTTCGAATTTGGGACAATACCAATCCATATGAGATCCAAGAGCGTCCAATGCATCCCTTGTGCTTTATCGGTCCGGGGTTACCAGCCCATACTACTTTGGAAACGAGAGAGGCCTACAAGACGATGATTATCAACTTATTTTGGACTGAATTGGATGATATGGACACCGATGACAACGATGCACGATCGATTTGAGAACATGGTCTTCTCATGTGGAGGTGATGTGAACTGACCACCGAGATCGTACGATTTGAAACCGTTAGTATTTTTCTAGTGGGGTTTTCTTAAGTCGAAGGTATATGCGAATAAGACACAAACCACAGCGGCCGTAAAAGCCAAAATTGGACATTTCGGAGGCGAGCTACCCAGCGAAGCCACGGAGGACATTTACACTATGCTCAGACATTTGTGGACCGATTTTCTCAATTTTAAATATCAATCTATGTTGAATTATAGCTGATATATTGATGTATCAGCCATGCATAAAAGTTATTTGGTGGCTTCGGAAAGTTGATTTCAACATACAGTCGGGCATGGCTATAACGACTCCGCTATCTATAACAATTGATAAGAAAACTGTGGAAATTACAAACGGAATGAAAAACTTATATATGCCCTTACCACTCACTCATGGTGCAGGGTATGCAAAAAAAATATAGAAAACAGAAAAACTAACAATGAAAATGTTAGAGCAGCAATAGATTGTACTTCATACGAGTACTACAAAAACAACAACAAATAAACAGCAACAGCAATGTGCAAGTTTAAAACAAATCTATCTTTTAACTGAGCAAAAAAAAAAAAAACAAAAAAAAACACAAAAAGCAAAACATCCGAAATAAATAAATAATTTGGCAACTCGTTATACAAAACGTGCTAAACTGATTTTGTATTTGAACAGTTTTGTTCAGTTGTCTTTTTTGTCTGGGTTTAAATACGAGTATAGTTATATGGAAACCGTTTTGTTTTATTTAAATTTTGTCGTTATTGTGGCTGATACTCGTATGATGCATGTCACTTTTAAATAATTTTTTTTTTTTTTTGGTTTTTTTAACATTATTAGCAACTGAAATTGTCATTTAACTATCAATGATATGATATTACATCCTTATTAAGTAAACACTGAAAGAAAAATTAAAGGTTTAATTAAATGATTTTATTTAAAGCAATTGTTTAAAATGTTTGCAAATGAAAACTGCTGACTTTTTGTGAAATTCTTATAAATTTGGTTGAGTAAAGCAACTCAAAAGATATTTATAAGATTGTGAAAGTTAACACAATAACAGTTGAACGTTTGAGTTGAATGCTGAACAATTCTAATACTTTACTGATTTAAATTTAACTATTTATGGATCATTCACTCTTAATTGGACTTTGTAATGTAAAGTGAAGTCAAGTGGATAATTTGCACGTCCCTGGTAGTCTAGTGTGTAATTAGTTTTCAGTTTATCGCCCTTTAGTAAACTGCAGTCGGCCGTACAGAGAAAATTCCTCTTAAATATTCCAATATTTTTGTTTTGTTTCTGGTTGTAGTTTGATTATTTTATTTTATTATTATCTTAATCACAACTAAATGCTGATATTTTCTGCAGAGTTTGACAAGAATTAAGTTTTGGTAAAGTTAACATTTGTGAATGCGAAAATCTAATTATATTCAAGACTCCTTTAAATCGATCAAACTAACTCGATCGATTTTTTATAGTAAAAAATCCTAATTCGCCAATAACTCTGTAAATATATGTTTACAAACTACAGTGCGAGTCGGCAAAATTGTAGTAGGGAATGTTAAAAAAAAAAATAAAATCTCCGTTTATTGTTTAAGCATCAATATTTTTACCAATAACACATATAAAAAATTAAATTAATACAACTAAACTCCGTACAGTAATAATCCAAACGCGCACTGATCCAACCCCGACCATTTTCATCCAAACTATGTAAAATAATAAGAAAGCTATTCTACCAAAATTTAAATGATCTTGCAGTTATAGTTCTCAAGATATTGAGAAATAACTATTTGCTTTGTATGGTAGGTGACTGATTCCATGTTCCGATCCCTCCCATTTTTGGTTAAACCTCATGCAATGGTAAGAATTTAATCAATGTAAAGTCTGAAGACTTTCACATTTATAGATCTCCAGATATTGGAAATCACTATTAACGTTGTAAGGGAGATGCCATGCCCACTAATCTAATTCCGCATATTTTCATTTAAACTCCGTACAGTGTTGCAGATATTTGAAATTAACTAATTATTGCAATTATAGTTCTCAGGATATTAGAAATAACTATTTACTTTGTATGGGAGGGGATTGGTCGCCTGTTCCGATCACTCACATTTTTAGTTAACCCTCATGCACTGATAAGAAGTTGAATCCTGTAAAGTTTAAAGACTTTTACAATTATACTCGGTGTATGACTTCTTTACGGGATTTTTTTTAAAATGTTTAGCTTTTATTTTAAAACATTTAGGGATATAAAATTTATTCAAAGTATTGGCCATTGTTAGCTATGAACTTTTCCCATCATATGGATTCCGAGCCAAAAGAATTGCTCATTTTTTGAGACCCAGAACGAATCAAGCCAATATGGGATACTTTGTTTCAAAGTGAAGAGTATCACAGAGAGTATCGATCGAAACAAATAGTAGTGTGAAATATAACGCGGGTGTGGCTTTATTGAGTAGCTCCCAATGATTTTCAAGCAACAATCTTCATGGAGTAATGCCTCCAATTCTTGGTCTTTAAACTTTTTTGACTGGCCTGGTCGATCTTTGTCTTAAATAAATCTCTTGATATTCAAAAATACTATTTAATTTGTATGGGAGCTGCCACGCCCACTAATCAAATTCCAACTATTTGCAGCTAAACTCCGTACAGTAATAATAACTTGATTCGTAACAAATTTAAACACTTTTAGAATTATACTTATCCAGATATTCGAAAATACCAGTATACTTTATATGGAGGTGCCACACCCGCTAATACGATACCTACCATTTTCAACCAAACTATGTGCAAAATTTTAAGAATTCCCCAATTATACTTCTCAAGGTATTTAGAAATAACTATTTCCCTTGTATGGGAAGTGCCACACCTCTTCAGAACCGCTCCATTTTAGTTTTGATTCCCTTCCAGTGAAAAGAAATTGATTCGTAGTTTGAAGTCTGTCGCAATTATAGTTATACAGATATACGAAAATAACTACATACTTTACTTTATAAAAAAATAACTTGACTGTTTAGGGTTAGTAAATATGGTATATTACACTAGCGAACAAGGCCATACAGCCCGTAACCATCCGGGCATTGAAGGAGAAAATTCAACGTCTCACCAACGAAATTCAAATCATGATTAAATTTTACATGTCTCTAGTTTCATGTTTATTACTTCATTACAAAAAGTACCATTCGAATAAAGAAAGAGTACCAAAAAGTCTCCCCCTAGAATTCTCACTCACTTAGGACCATATATGCTTAATTTCATTGATATAGAAATTTCACACGGACCCGAGTGAGTGGGAAACCACTCACTCGGGTCTCCCCTTCCATATAACCTTTATTTCATGTATCTAGGTTCATTATTGGAGAAATTACAAAAAGTACCATTCGAATAAAGAAAAGGTACCAAAAAGTCTCCACCTAGAATTCTCACTCACTTAGGACCTATATGCTAAATTTCATGTTTCTAAGTCCATTGTTATAGAAAATTCAAAAAGCACCATTAGAACAATAAAAAAGTACCTATAATTCAGTTCTCACATTTTGGTACCTAAATATTATTCCCTATTCCTAACACTAACTTCACTCAGATACATATCAGCTAACTTTAATGTCGATAAGTGGAATAATTTAAAAGATTAAAAAAGTACCATTAGGAGAAAAGTACCAATTTCCCTTTTCCTCCTTGAACAACCTCAAGTTTGAAATTTAAAAATATTCCATTTTGCCAAAATTGTTTATGGTACAGACATGTCTCAAACGATTAAAATCTGTGTTAATGTGCCCAAGAAAAAATATGTTTTAATAAAAGTACCAAACTGTTTACCCGGATTTGGCCCAATATAAACCTAGGCACTCGAGTTCCAAACAACAACCTGCTAGTTAATTTTTGTATCTATCCAATGTTAAAAATGTTATCAAAATTGGCTTAATAATTTCAAATAAAATGTATTTTCCCGATTTTATCCACTTTTATAATCAAATAAATTTCTGTATCGTGGTGGAAACTTATAATAAAATATTCGTATCTCTGTCAAATTATTAAAAAAAACATATTTTATGAAAAAGTACCAAAAATAAACACAATTTTTATCCCTTAAGGGTTCGAATTTCCAAAAAGTACCAAACTTATATTTTTTTATTTTTTGATAAGTAAAGAATACGATTTAAAATTTGTTTCTATGTTTATTAGTTTAAAAGATACATAGGGTGCCAAAAAAGTACCAAAATAGTGTTTTTACCCGTTTTCTCCCCTAAAAAGTTCGAATTTCGAAAAAGTACGAAACACTTGTCAGCTTATTTTTTAAATGGAGTAACATGCAATTTTAAGTTTTTTTGTATCTTTATTAGTTTTGAAGATATAAGTTTACCGAATTTACCCGTTTTTACCCCCTAAACGTTCGAATTTCCAAAAATCCCATTTTCATTTGCTAATTTTCTAGAAAATTATTTTTAGTGGTATTCTTTAAATTTTTACAGAGTAATTATAACTAATGAACTGGAGCCAAATTAAAAATTTACTTTCAAATTATATAAAATAAAAAGTTCAAATAATTACCAAAAATCTCTAAAATTAGATGATATACTATGTATATAGTTAATTTAAATTGTATATTTTCCTTCAATTAAATATTGTTACAATTCGATTTATAATTATAATTGTTACGAGCATGTGATATTGTATTCAATTTACAATAATTCCAAAAAAATTCTTATTATCCCCTTATTCTCTAACATAATCCTGCTCGTGGCAATCCTAAGCTAAGTTACACTTTCCTTTATTAACACTCGTAAACAAACACAAACCAATAAACTTCCATCACTTGTCAAATTAGTTTAATGCGTAGTTTTATTAAGTGCGGTCGTCGCTAACTAACTATAAATAAATAAATTCGTTTCAAACAATTAATTAGAGAGTTCGTCTAAAAAAAATTTAACTTAATTAAAGTAATAAATAAATATGAAAACTAATGTGTCAAAGTGTAATTAATTTCAAAAAAAGTTTAACAAAATTCAGCTAGAATAAATAGAAAGCTAGCAGGCAAGCAGCAGCAGCAATGAGTTTTAATAAGTGTTTAAAGTGTTTGTGTATAATTTGTTAAAACAATTTATTAAATAAAGTAGAGAAAAATATAATTTAATGCAAGTCATTGACTCATTTGTTATTAAATTAGTTATTAATTAATTTTGTTGCTAAATTGGGGCAATGTTTTTGAAAGAAAATGAAAAAAAGCAAAGAAATTAAAAGAAGAGAAGAAAATGCAATTCATGTTTTATTCTTTGTGGTGTTTGTTGTTGTTGATGGTCTTCAATAGTAAATAAGTGTGCAGTGTTGTTGTTGCTGCTGCTGCTGTACTTGAAAGAGATTATTGCTAGTTGAACTCTTTGTTGTTGTTTGTTTTTGATTTATGAAAGTTTGTTAGGGAGTGTGTGCGTGCGTGTGTTTTTTCGGTGTTTCTCATTCTTGTTATTTTCGTCGGGTCGCGACTATTTGTTGTTGTTAATGTTGCTGCATTTAGTTTGTTTTTGCTGTCTATTCTGCATACATGGTAAGTGTTATATTGTTGTTGTTTTTATTAAAATCTTTGTAGAGTTACCATTTATGTAATTTTAAGAAAATAAATGGACGTACACCATTTTTTGATAAAAATATAAAAAGTTTGATTTTACACAGTCTTACAAAAGTTTACATACCCCTAATATATTTCATCTTTTTTAATAAATATTTTGTGAAAAATTATTTAATTACTTTTTTTATGATATTTCGGATTTATTGAGATAAAATAAACACAAAACTAATTTATTTTCATTAAATTCTACTAAAAAACATAAAATAATTCATTTTTTGGCATAAAGCTAATTTACATAAGTTTACATACGGGATAAAAAAAAAAACTTAAAAAAAATTAAATTAATATTTTGTGTGGACTCCTTTGGCTTTAATTACAGCAAATAATCTATTTGGCATGGACAAAGCCAATTTTTTGGTTATTTCTGGAGTAATTTTGCTCCATTCTTCCATCAACGCTTCTTTGAGTGCTGGAACTGAAGTTACTTGTCGATTTTTTAGACCTCGTTTTAAAATATCCCATAAATGTTCAATAACATTAAGATCGGTAGGCTGCGCGGGGATGTTCCTATTTGTTTTTAACGTTATATAGAAACCATTCCTTAACTAACTTTGATGAATGCTTCGGATCGTTGTCCTGGAGAAATATTGCGCTGTCCTGCAGATCTAGAAGTTGGACGCTGGGAAGGTAGCTATCCTTTAAAATATCGATATACATGGCCTTATCCATAGTACCATCGATGAACCTGAACTTACCGATACCATTTGCCGCCATACATCACCAGACTATGACTGACCCGCCTGCATGTTTTACGGTGCAATTAACATTTTGTGGTAATAACTCTGCATTAAGCTTTCGCCAAACTTTTGTTCGTCCATCACCTCCAGAAACCATAAATTTACATTCATCTGTGAATATTACCCTCTCCCAAAATGTAGGGTCATTTACATGAGCATTTTCGTACCTTTGGGCATATTCTAAGCGCTTCTGGATATTCACAGATCTAAGTAATGGTTTTTTTTCTGGCAACTCTACTATTGTACCCATTTCTCTTGATACATCCGCGAACAGTCTGATCAGAAACGGTAATTTCTAGATTTGTTCTCATTTTCCGGTTTAGTTCGACGGCACTTAGCTTAGGATTTTCTTGAATGGAACGTATAATAGACCGTTCTGTTCGTTTGTCAAGAATACGGAAAGGCCCACTACGAGCTTTGCTTTTATAATTTCCATTTTCTTTGAAATTTTTTATTATTGTTTGGAATGTAGTTTTACTTAGATTAAATAAAATTCAAATTTCATTAAAAGATTTGCCATCATTTCTCAACTTAATGACGGTTTTTCGAATTGGCTCAGAAATTTATTTGCCTTTGCACATTTTCTTCACTAAAAATACTTTTTGATTTTATTTTGCCAGTGTGATCACTTTTAGTGAAAGTAAACTTTCTACTACTGATTTTACACAAAGCATCATAAACATTGTAGCGGAAATTTTAACGGTACAACTTATTTTTTGCAGAGTATGTAAACTTATGTAACATTAAAAGGATACCAATTACTCGTGTTTTATTGTTATTTATTTAAAATACCAACAAAATATTATAAAATATGATGGAAATATATTTTTTAAGTGCATTAAACAAAAATGTAGTTACAACTCTTAATAAAATTATATATTTTCCAAAAAAATAGAAAAACTTCAAACGTATGTAAACTTTTGTAAGACTGTGTATTTTGTTTTAAAAGAAAAAAATACTGCTTGATACACATACTTTTATTTTGATTGTAGATATGCATCCTTTTTTTCAGAAGTAGGTAAATCTAAAATATTTCTATTAAAATTAAAAATTTTCGAATTTTGAAAACAATGACATGTCATTTCTAAAAATTTAGGTACCGTTCGAAAATATTTTGATCTTTGAAATGTTTGAATGTTTTGTTGAATCTGCCTTTTATAGTACTTACAATAAAGGCCTTATAATCAATTTTTAAATTTACTACAGGTTTATAAAACATTTGTTTTATAAACCTTTTATAAAATTAAAATTTATTATTATGAAAAAGGGGGTTAGTAATTAAATTTTATAACTAAAATTAAATCTAGTTGCTCTCTAACAAGAGCGCCTTTATGGACAAATAGGATGGTAGATCTGCTATACATAGCCTTGATTGGGCCCTCTGTATAAGATAAATACTGGTCTAGCTAGCCATTCCCATAATTTAATTCCATACGTCCAAATTAGTTTTATACAGGATGACTTTATATTCAAGGCTTAATTTTGATTGATCACTGATTAACCAATGAAAGCTAGAGGCTTTTAGATTCATCTGAAGTCTCTTGGATTCTATGTGACGGCGCCAAGTAAGCCGTCTATCTATATGAATACTAAGGTATCTGACATAATCAGACTGCAGTATATAAAAATTGTTGAATGTGACAGGTGAGCAATTTCCTCTCCTTAGAGCGGAAACTCTTTCTCCCGTATTTTCCAGTTTTTTAACCATGTCTCCACACGTATTTCTTGTTGACTAGATGAGTGGGTTTTCGTGCTAATAATGGTGGTATCATCAGCAAATCTAGAAATTACTAAGTTATCGCATGTAGGCAAGTCAGAGATGTAAATTAAATATAACGCCAGCTCTAATCTTGTATTCTGTCGATACACAATCATTGTACTAAACGCTGAAAATTCTTAAAAAAATTATGATATTTTCTTGGAATATTTTCTCGAATAGATTCTACAAACTATGGAGTATGCTAATAGGTCTATAAGAAGATGATAGGGTTAAATCTTTTCCCGGTTTTGGTATCATTATTGTTTTTAAATTTTTAGAATAAATCCCAAGCTTCAAGATCGCATTAAACAATATAGATAGCACAATTATTGCCACATTTGGTAGGTTTTTAATCATGGATGGTGTTTTTAAATCATATCCCGGTGACTTTTTCAAGTTTAATTTATTTTTAATAAATCTCTTAACGTCCTCTGGACTAATAGCATTAGAGCTTTAACTCATTTGCCGTGGAATTAGGTTGAAATACTTCACTTAAATGTTCAGCAAATACTGTGGCACCAGGTACCCTTCAGCTTTTCTTGAAGAGCTTTGTGTCTATACCGGTGGTTTAATGTTTCTCGTTGCCTTTCAAAGAGGGAAGTTTGTGTATGTTGTACTCTTCAAACTTTTAATATATTTTTCATTTCTGCAATACTCTTCTAAATGAAGGGCTCTTCTCACTTTTCGTTCTGCTGTGGACAGCCTCTGCATTGCAGCAGGTGCTCTATTATGTTGCCAGTCTCTTCAGAGTCTTCTCTTTTCGAGAAGAAGTCTTTCAATATCCGAATTTGGCACTTAGAGTGTTCCTGAGACGAAATTATCAATGACGTGATGTTATTAATATTATATCACACTGCAAGTTAGGATTTGTGTGGATATGACTGCTGATATATTTCCTATATTTAAGCCAGTTTGTCTTAAAATACAAAGATTCTTTAGGAAAGTTTAGTCTATATTTAGTAGACGAGTACTACGCGTTAGTAGTTCATACTTATTAATGTATATATAATACAACAGAATCTAAATTCTAACAGCTAATTTTACCTAAAAAGTTGATACATACTAAGGATGCCAAGCGTCATCTCTAGCGAGTTTGTCATTCCGTTTGTAATTTCCACAATATAATTTTCCGACCCTATAAAGTATATATATTCTGGATCCTTATAGATAGCGGAGTCGATTAAGCCATGTCAGTCTGTCTGTTGAAGTCAATTTTCTGAAGACCCCAGATATCTTCGGGATCCAAATCTATTCTGTCGGACATGCTTTCGAGAAGTATCCTATTTAAAATCAGCAAAATCCGTCCATAAATAACGGAGATATGAGCAAACATCCGAGACAACCTCTGAAAATTTCATAAAAAAAAGACAATCTATTGCATGCTTTGACAAAAAGCAACAAAACGTATGTTTGGATGTGTGTTGGTTTCATTGCTTTGTTTTGGTGTTTCGTTTCGTTTGGCGTTGTTGTTTTTATACCCTTCACCTTCGTGAGAAGGGTATATATTAGATTACCATTTCGTTTGTAACTTCTACAATACAATCCGTTCGTAAGCAATTAAATGTAAAATTTTTAAAAGTTTTCTTGATATATTTAAGATGCTATAAAAAAATACTAAGCTAGGATGCTATTAAAATACTAAGCCCTTAATTTATAATCAATTTTTAATTTTATACATTTTTATACAAACCTGTAATAAATTTAAAATTAATTATGAATTAGGGGCTTAGTATTTTATTAATATTTTGGAATTTTGTCCTATTAGTTAAATATTTAGAAAAGTTTACTTTGTATTGTCAGCTACTATGTATATATCAGCCAATAAATTATACATTATTAGACTACTTGTAAGTAATGTGGAGGGTATGCAATATGGATTGAAAAGTCTGTTATGTCAAGTCATTACCAAGAATTGTTTGAATATTTGACTTAACACATCCTTTTTTCTTTATAATGTTCAATTTTAATGCAGTATTTTGTCATTAATCTCTTTATTGGATTATTAAATGTTTTCTTCTTCATTTTCTTCTCTCAATTTGTGCAAAAATATAAATAAATACATAAAAAAATAAATGATAAATCTGCACATAATTTCAACGATTAAATTTTCTTTTCTCTTTTATTTTTCATTTATTTCATTTTAAACAACATTTCAAAATTATGACTAGAGGCAATTTCGTTAGTTTAAATAAAAAATTAAAAACATATAAAAAAGCAATTAATACAAACAAACGAAAATAAAAAAAAAAAAATAACCACCACAAAATGTTGCAGCAACGTCTCGTACCACCAGAAGAAATGAACAAACAAACAGAGAGTAGAAAAAAAAACAGTTGCATTTTATGAAAATCTAAAATAAAACCTCATGCCAATTTCGCCCATCAGTTATTACAATGTTGTATGCTTGTTTTATATATTTTATTTAGTTTTTTTTCACTTCTTTTTGGTTTTTCTTGTTGAGATTGTTGTTTGGCAAATGTGAAAGTAATGTGTTCTTAACACGCGAATTATGATTTTGCAAATAAAAGAAGAAAAAAAAAAATCCCAACTTCTTAGTCGAATGTCCAACGACCAAGCGACCAACCAACTATTCAACAACCTTGATTGCATTTTAATCATGGTGTAGTATTGCTTAATAATTTTAGTATACCCTATAGTGGATATATGGGGAATATAAACTAACTTATACAAATTAGAATGAGTATAACCAGACATTAATAGATTTTGAGGCAGGTATAAAAGCAAACTGGCGCAATGAATAACACAAATAACGTCCAAGTATAGATTAAAGCATGTACATCATTCTAAGGAGATCTTGTTAAGGAGATCATCTGCATTGATTGATAAAAATTACTTTAAATTCACTTCAGTGTCCAAAACCATCCCTGTTTTTTAAATTTGCCTTTTCTCTACAAATGAGAAGCTATTCTAAATAAGGTGATTTATAGATATAGTCCCTGAACGCCCATCTATAATTCCTTCTAAAGGGTCTTCCAATCGGGACATTCGAACTTTGACAACTTATAGCGTAGCAAGAGTTTCTTCTTTATAGTGTAACTTATTAATTAAAAGGATTTAACTTCACTTGTGAATTGTACGTAGTTTTTAGTCTATAGTGGGGAAACTTGCATCCATTCCTATTTTAACCAATAGTATAGCGTATTTCCAAAATTCCCCTTCAACTCTTGTTTGATTTTGCACTTTTATATGCTGTTTTATTTACGCACATACTACAACTAAATTAATCGTGTCTTTGAGTTTAACAAAGATTCCAGCCTCCTGCTTGTGATCGTTGCTTCCCCTCATTCATTTCGAAGTGTGTGTTTTATAAGTTGTTTTCCCATCTTGGTCCATTTCATCATGTATGAAGACTCAATTTACACACCTTTACCAAAATAAATAATACAATTTGATTTCATATATACTAACATACATATGAAAAGAGCAAATAATTTATTTGTTTGTGTATGCTGTTGCAACAGTGATGTTGCATCAACAACAAACAACCTTGATCATCATGTTGAGCTTATCTCTATTAACTGCATCCTTTTTAACCTCCTGTTTTCAAGCTGTATTTTTCTTAGCTCTTTATATCACGTATGTATTTTTCTGCATGGTATGGGGCGTTATTTTTCTTGTTACTCGTCATTTGTGCATTAAGTTTAGTTATGCTGTTTTGGCTTTTTTTTCGTCTTCGTGAGAGTTAGCACATTTTGTAGCGCCCTAGTTTTAGGATTTTGTATTAAAATATGGGAGGATTTAGGACGATTTGAAACAAATAGGTATATAACTAGAATTCATTAAGTCTAACATACGACATAACAATTGTCATATTAATTATCATATTTAGACAAAAGTATTGAAACACTATGGCTGTGACACTTTGGGGTATTTAATATTAATTTAAATTATTTGTATACGCGTCTGTCTGTATATTCTTATTATCACCTTCGTGTGAAGGTTATATATAAATTTGGCATTCCGTTTGTAATTTCCACAATATAATTTTTTGACCCTATAAAGTATATACATTCTGGATACTTATAGATAGCGGAGTCGATTAAGCCATGTCCGTCTGTCTGTCTGTTGAAATCCATTTTCTGAAAACCCCAGATATCTTAGCGATCCAAATCTACAACAATTCTGTCAGACATGCTTTCGAGAAGTTTCCTATTTAAAATCAGCAAAATCCGTCCATAAATAACGGAGATATGAGCAAAAATCCGAGACAACCTCTATTGTTGGCCTATTTTTGATCTATATCTCGATTACAAAGTCATAAATATAGACAGTATGGATATCTAATGATAGATATTTCAAAGTCCAACGGCAACGGTGTATATTAGGCTATAGAAAGTTGAACCTACAATGGGTCAAAACTGGGAAAAATATTTTTTAACCCGAATTTTTTTTCACAAAAAACATTATTTTGTTATAAATTAAAAAAAAAAAAATTTTTTAAATATTGGAAAAAACTTTTAAAAAACAATTTCGAAAAAAAAAATTTAACATTTTTTTTTTAATTTTATTTAAAAGTATAATTTGGTGAAATGTACATATATAAGATTCGGCACAGCCGAATATAGCTCTCTTTCTTGGTGAATAAAATAATTTAATCCGAGTATTTATGGCTCCGTTTAAGAAGTCTTGCAATTTCCTTCTGATGACTTTTAAGTTTAAGGACATTATTGAACTCGTCCTTTACCATTGGTATTCCAAAGTCCCTGCGGATGTCCTCATTTAATATAGACTATCGAGCTCCGTGGCTATGCTAAGAATTTTCGATTGGGATCTCTGTTTAAATTCAATTCAGATAAATTCGACACCAAAGCCTAATATCATCTATGGCGCTAAGGTAATGCTCTGTATTTGTTGAGAAAACTTATACCTGTATTACGTTAAATAAAACTTAAAGCGTTCAATATACAAATTCTCAAAAATACGTAAATTTATACAAAGAAAACAAATTCGTGATAACAACCGAATTTGTTGCCTATCGAATGATTCTACCTTAGTTACAATCTTACAGTTGTGGTTACAAATTCTTCTTTATCAACTGACTTTCTGTTGGTAGAACCGAAAAAGTCTCTGTGTGCAACCGAGTCATTCGATTGGCGCTATCACGAATCTGTTTTCTGTGTGTATTCAAATATTGTACAAATTCATTAAGCATTAAAATATTAGCATATTACTCGGTATTTATAAATGTATCTACTTTTTCCGGAAACTCTCCCATGAAAGATTTTATAGTTGCTTCCGATAAGTTTATGAATGAGGTGGTCCACTTAGGCTTAAAATCGGATATGTCCTGGGATAACTTTCATGTGTTCTTTAATTCTTTTTTTTACAAGATTCCAATACCTTTCCACATGTCGAAGTTCTGATTTGCCAGCCGTGGTACAAAATTTACATTATTGTTTGAATACCAAGGGCATTTTTCCATAGAGGCATGATGCCAAATCGAGCCAGAAATATGAAGGCACTCTGTGCTGCTTTTAGAAATGTAAAAGCCGTTTTTGTAGACACTCCTTAATATATATTTTTGTGTTTATAGTGCCTGATGTCACAAATGATTGGGTTATTTTGCCACAACTGCAAATGGCTGGCGACACAAGAAACTTCTTGGCAAAATTTGTTTGTTTTTTTGTCCGGTATTGTTCTTGAACATTACTTCGTTCCTCAGCCACATAAAAATCTTGACCCGGAAGGTGTGAAAAGTCTGCCAGCACCTAAGTTAAAAATTTTGTTTCCTAAATTTGTGCGCTCGTTCTTCTGAGTTCTTTACCGCATTACGATCTCGAACTTCCTGAGCTTTATACGACTTCAACCCAGCATTAGATTTGGCTCTGCGCACAAAAGAATCAGAGCATTTAACATTACGAGCTGCTTTTCAGATAGATGTATTCGGCCCTCTTCGAAAGAGTTGTTCGAATTTTTGCCATACCAATATTTGTTAGAACTTTTTTTCTTCCTGATCCAAGTTATCTTTCAATGTTAAAGTATTGTTATGTTTTTACATTTAAAAAACGGGGGCTTATTTCCTTTAAATAAACCGGATACTTTTGATTGCAAATAAAAAGCAGTTTTAGTAGTATACAATTTGTAACAACTCTTTATTTATTTAAATGTACACCAACAACAGTTCAAATATTCACTCATTGTCTTTATACACGTTTATCAATTCGCAGAAATGCACACAAACTTTAAAATATACACGACAGTTAATGTTAATTCTAACAGCGCCAATGAAGAACTCAACTCACGACTGCCAGCTCTGTCACTATTTATACACTCGCCATCTATCGGGATTCTTCTACAATGTTCTTAACGGACATTCTAGTACATTCGAATTCTAGAGCTTTCGATGTTAATGGTAGCAGCTTAAACATGCAGTGTTGCCATACTTACAAACAATGATAATAACCGCATGCTATCAACATTGTTGATAAGTAGAAGCTTCTACTGATGGACGTGTTTATAAACATGATGAATGTTGCAGGCAGTCGTTGCGGACCGTTAAATTCAAATCGCTATTGCACATTCGTAACAATATATTTGTGTGTTTATAGTGCCTGATGTCACAAATGATTGGGTTATTTTGCCACAACTCCAAATGGCTGGCGACTCAAGAAAATTCTTGTCGAATTTTGTTTGTTTTTTTGTCCGGTATTGTTCTTGAAAGTTCTGAAAAGTCTGCCAGTACCTAAGTTTCAGCAACGATCACACAACAGGTGTATTTTTTTTAATAAAATTTTCCTTAAATTTGTTCTCTCGTACTGCTAAAATCTTTACCGCATTTCGATATGGAACTTCCTGAACTTTATACGACTTCAACCCAGCATTAGCTTTGGCTCTGCGCACAAACAAATCACAGCATTTAACTTTACGAGCTGCTTTTCTGATAGATGTGTTCGGTGCGCTTCGAAAGCGTTGTTTGACTTTTTTGCCTAACCAATATCTGTTAGACGTTTTTTTCTTCCTGATCCAGGATTTCTTTCAATGTTCAAGCCTTCCTTATACTGTTTAATTGCTTTTGAAACAGTGTGACGATGAACCTTCAGACCTTTTGACACTTTTTTAAAAGTCCGTATTGGATTTTTTTGAAAAGTTTTAATTATTTTTTTCCGTCCTAGTTTTCACTGTCCATATTTTTAAAAGCTAATGTGGTTAACAAAAAACAAGTAAGAGAGCTATATTCGGCTGTGTCAAATCTTATAATTATACTTTAAAATAAAAATTTTAAATATTTAGTTTTTAATTTTTTTTTTTTCAAAATTTAAAAAATATTTTTTTCTTTTAGATTGATTTTTTTTTCAAATTTTTAAAATTTTTTTTTAAATTTACTAGTAAAAAAAAATTCATGATAAAAAATTTTTTCCGTAAAAAAATTCGGGTTAGAAAATATTTTCGCGATTTTGACCTATTGTAGGTCCAAATTACTAAAACCTTATATAGATCGTTGCAATGGACTTTGAAATATCTATCATTAGATATCCATATTGTCAGTATTAATGATCCAGATATAGATCAAAAATAGGCCAAAAATCGAGGTTGGCCCGCTTTTTTCCTTATATATCAGCCATTTGTGAGCCGATAGCAACCGAGCCGGAAGAATTCCAGATATATTGATGTATGAATCAAGTTTGTTAGTTATTTGGGGTCTTCAGAAAATTGATTTCAACAGACAGACAGTCCTTATAGAATCGCTTCCGCTATCTATAAGGATTTAGAATAGGGTTATAGGGTTAAAAAAATTATATTGTGGAAATTACAAACGGAATGACAAACTTCTCACGAAGGTGAAGAGTATAATAATAATTTGATGGACAAAGGATAAGTTTTAGCTGGAATAGTGTGTATAAGTTTTTTTGGACTCATTCTTTATTGTAAATCTCACATTTTTAAGTCATACAACCAATATATGATTAACTTGTCCGGTAATGAATGAAATTGAATAATAGGTCTACAGACGGATGGTACGTTCAAGTCTTTATGTTTTTAATATTATATTCTCTTTTCCAACTGTAATAATATCGTTAACTAACTAGTACATCTAAAATTTTACATGTATGAAGAATTCCTGTGTTATATTTTCCAGGGATAAACAATTTTGTTGAATCTTTGGATAACTTTCTTTCACAATAAGCCCAGGTGCTATCAATCCATTAATTTTGTTATAATTCGAAAAATAAAACAAGATGTCACTTTAAGTCTTAAAGTTTAAGACATAACTCAGAACTGACATTGGTTGCATATGCATTTCAAATTTTTAAGAATCCTTTAATTTAAAATATATGTATGTTTATGAAGAAGTAATTTAAAAGTCTCAATAAATCTGTTAACTTACTAAATCAAAATATTAAATTTCCGATTAAGATCAATATCTGCATTTACATATATAAATGTCTTTCTTGCTTAAATTCAAAAACCGAAATTAATTCAGCAAAATCAAATAACTTTTAAAAGCATTGAAGTGTCTGTTATTGAAGTTTCTCAGTAATACAATATTATTTTTTTTATATTTTGTGATGTCGCATGACATCCCAGTGCCAGTACATACTTCGATTTCATTTACAAGGTTTATAAACTTACAAAATGAAATAAACATTGTCAATTGCCAACAAATAAACTTTATATCGGTATGACCTTTTCATAAATACATAAAGATTTTTAACAGACACCCGAAGTACGGTTTTTATTCATTTGTTTATTTGGCTTTTACTGGTTATTGACAATGAATTGTCAATGCATGTTGCTGCATTGTAATATGTAATATTTACTGCTGCAGCTATTGTTGTATCCAACGTTATCTATCTGACAATGAATCCAATACATATCCCAAGAAGAAACCCCAAAAACCACCAACAGTTAGTGGCATGTGGGGGAGGACACCAAGTTGAATAAAAAGATATTGAAATATAAAACGATACGACGACACAACAGCTACAACAAACAAAAAAAAAAAAAAAACCCTTTTTATAACTGTGCAATCAAATGGCAGCAGAGTTGAGTACAAGCAACTGCAGCAAAAATGAAAAACAATCGGCAACCACAGTGTGTCACGACATTGTCGATTAATGCAACAAACAGCAACAACAACAGCAGCGTTGAAATAAACACGTGTTCATTGCTTAACAATAAAATCATAAAAAGAAAGACTGGTTAAAAAAATTAAAAAGAAATAAAAAGAAATGAAAAACTATAGAACAAGATTATGTTAAAAAAATGCGTTTTATTCACACCCTCCGCCCTCTGAGTCAGCCAGATGACAGGCAACATTTGTGTGGCAAGCAAATATATTCTCTTGGTCTGGTAGTTGTTAATATTTTTTAATGTCTGAGCAAGACCATACCAGAACACACCACTCTAGTTAATCATAATCTAATTACAACTCTAGAGGAAAAGGAACTGTTACAGAACTAGTTACTTGACTGGTTCCTAGGGGATAGGCGCCGGTTATAGTTGCAACATTTTATGAAGAGGACTTGTCATTTGACCTAGGATTGGACAAATTAAAGCTTTTAGGCTTTCAGTGATAAAATGAAATCCAACTGTCAAATAAAGTTTAATTAACCCAGATGAAAAGAAACAGTTACAGAACTGGATCTTCGGGGTCAGGTTCCAGTTGTAACATTTTATTGATTTCGAAATTGACACATTTGAGGCACTCAGTGTTACAACCAAATCCATGTGTCAAATTAAGTGTCATAAGAAATGCTTGTTTTAATCTCATACTGAATTTCTTTATTTTCAATATGTATCACTACAAAATGGATTCTGTGGTTTTTCACAATTTAAAAGAAATGTTTTTCAGCATATCTCCTATGACAGAGTACTTAGGTGATATCCACTTCCACAGACAGTGTGAGAAAGAGGTGTCTCGTGTCAGTCAACGGGAAAACACAACAAAAAATCAACCATCATCGTCACTTAGTTTTAGTTGGTTTACTAAACTGGGTCATATTTTTATAACCAATTTGTTATTGTTGTTGTCATCTAGTTTATTTTGTTGGCATTTGATGACATTTTTTTTTTAGCTTTGGCAACACTTTTTTTCTTGCTCTCTCTACATGAAACTATAAAACTACAAAATCTTTTTAGAAAAAAAAAAGAAAAACAATAAAAAAAACATTGAACAAATACTAACATGGATGTTGTCGTCATAAAACTAAATTTAACAATGCATGGGTGTGTTCTGTTGATTTTATTCGAAATACTTTTTTTTTTTTGTTTCGTTCTCAACTATTTCTTATGAGTTTTTCATTTTGCAGCACACAAAAGTTCATACTCTCGTATTCTTATTTGATTTACTCTAATAAATTTTGATTGCGATTTTGTGAGGGTTTTTAATACTGTGCTGCTCTACACATAAAGATAATAAAAATTATGGCAGTTTAATTAAAGAGTAGATTCTTAAAGGAGTTGGGTTGAAATTTGTTTGAAATTTAAAAAAATATTGAAGTTGTAGTTAGAAGATAGAAGTAATGGAAAGAAAACTTCAGTGTTTGCCTTACTAATGGAATTAACACTTTTGCAGATAATCTTTGTTCTTGAGAAAATTGACTCCAAAGGTGAAAATATATATTTTTTAGCTCTTAGCTACTTTTAATGACATTTGCTCTTAAGTATTCATTGCCTATACATGTAATAATATCATGATTGCACACATCTTATGGAATCTTTCTATCAACACCAAAATTAACAGAGCTCGATTAACTGACATTTTTCATTTGATTGTGATCTAATGTCGCGTTCTTATACCCAAGTCATTGTATGTTATCAGTACTCCGTGATCAAGTGGTTAAAATTTTTAATTCAAAACAAAATTTAGAATCAGTGCCGTTAAATTTAGAATCTAAATATACCCTCATTTATTTTCTAACAGCTCTTGTTTACGAGTTATAGCTTTCAGTAAAAATTCTCTTCTAACATTGTTTATTTTCTGCTAACTAAAATCATACTATCTTTTGATATTTTTGTTTTATTTGCGAAGAGAACACATATGTTTAACTCTTTGCGGTTGTGTGGTTACTTTACTAACCACATTTTCTATAGTCTTTAAAACATAGTTTATTGGCATCTATTGCCATTTTGCTAAACAATTATATTTCTTGAAGTCATCGTTTATGATATTTTGCAAGACTTTGCCGTCAGGGTGCTCTGGTTAGATAAATATTGTAAAAATCTGTTTTTTTAAGAGACTTTCACACATTGAATAAAGAAAAGCACAGAGGGTTTATTGTTCATCGAATTCAGTGTTACTTTTATATTTCGGTTGTTTGGTCAGAAAATTTTGTAGAAGATATTCGATTTCATAAAAATTTATACGAAACAAATATTATTATCATAGTTATTTTTAATGCCAACCGCCACGGTGGTTAGTAAACTAACCACTTCACTCCACAAAAAACCTTTGAATAGGGTGGTTTTTTCATGTTTTGATTTATTTTGTCTTACTTTTTGTGATAAACTAACCTTGATTTAAACTTATATACAAAAAAGCGTGGCTGAAAGAGTTAAAGGCTACCGATTAAATGTGACAGCGTTTGTAAGTGAGGCTTACACCAATTTCTTTGGACATACGCTGGAAATTAATGATAAGCCATGGCTTCCTCAAAATGTATGTAAAACGTGTAGTGAATTTCGTTTAAGGAAAAATAAGAAAAGAAATATTTTCTGCTACGAAACCATTATGATGTGGAATGAACAACATGACAATCGAGCCAAATGGGTACATCCTTGCATACGATCGGCACATAAACGTGTCTTGAGTCATAAGACTCAAGCTAATGCTTCACACAAGGAACCAATTGGCTTTTAGGAGAAAATTTGCAGTAGACTTTGACTTTGAACACTGGCTTCAAAGGGATTGGCCTACTCAAAGTGCTAAATCCAGGACAACAAATCGTGATAAACTGAGTATCACGGGATTGTACAATTCTGCATCCATTGCATATAAAATTAGGGAATGGGAATTTTTTCCTTTTTCTATTAAAAAAGTTCCCAAAACTGAGTGCAGAAAAGATAAATGGGAATTTTTGATGGACCACAAATAAGATCATTAATAAAAGATACAAATTTTGCGGACATTATGACAGAGATTGAGAAAAATGCATGGAATGAGTTCGTTTGACTTGTTCAAAATTTTTTGGGAGATAAGAAATGTTCTGACTATTCTCAACACGTTGAACAACTAATGAGCCACTGTCATATGCTTGGATGTAACATGAACATCAACTTACACTTTCTTCACAACCACCTAGATTATATTCCCGTTAATCCTGGGGATCTAATTGAAGAAGAGGACAAGCGATTCTACCAGGACCGCACATATGATGGCTGACTATTGTTGGAGCCTACAGAATAGATCTCTTACTTCAACTTCTGCACGGAAGTTATTTTTCTTAACAACTTAATAAAATAGGATTAACTTTAAACATATTTGGTCAACTCACAAGGTCTCTTATCAGTCATATTGTCATAATTTCCTAATATATCACGACTCGGCGGCTCGGCTAACCGACTTTAAGGCATTCGACTTTGGTCTCTGTTGGTTGGTTACGATAACACAATAAACATCGCATAGAAAGTAGTATTATTTTAGGACATTTTTTGCTTGAAAAGCAATAAAAACCATTGTGAAATATTAGGACATTATAACAATATGACTGATAAGAAACCTTGTGAATGGACCAATTGTGTTTTATTGCAAAAAGGCTCATATGACATATCTTCCAAAATAGAGCTGATAAGACATTTTTATCACAGATTTGAAATCGTCATTGAAAATTATGCTAGTATCATGTAACATAACCCAATTCTCAGAAATGCTGTTGTGAAGTGTAATCATAACAAATACTTTTTTTTGGTTTTCAAAGTGTGTCGCGTTCGGTATAGTTCGGTATTTTACCATACAAATTTAGATTGGTCAATCGTGTGCCGGAAGAAGGAGCGACGCAACAATGTGACACTTGGGAATAGTTAAAAAAAAACTCTAATTTATAAAAAATATTTTGATGAGGACACCGTGAAGCGCTATCGAAAATTGTAAAAACCTGTTGTATGCAGCTGAAATATTGTAGTAATACATACATAAAAATTTGTGCGATAGAAATACAAATTATGCTAAAAAAAGTAAAAGAGCTATATTCGGCTGTGCCGAATCTTATATACCCTTCACCAAATTATACTTTAAAATAAAATTAAAAAAAATTTTTTTTTCGATGTTATTTTTTAAAAGTTTATTTCCAATTTTTTTTAATTTAATATATATTTTTTTTAAATTTATTTGTGAAAAAAATTCGGGTTAAAAAATATTTTTCCTGATTTTGACCTATTGTAGGTCCAACTTACTATAGCCTTATATACATCGTTGCAATGGACTTTGAAATATCTATCATTAGATATGTATATTATCTATATTTATGACTTAGTAAACGAGATATATATCAAAAATAGGTCAAAAATAGAGGTTGTCATGGATTTTTGCTCATATCTCCATTATTTATGGATGGATTTTGCTGATTTTAAATAGGAACTGACAGAATTATAACAGGTGGCGCAAAAGTAATCCTCCTATCAGAAAATGCTTTAAATTTTGCGATTGGCCCCTAATGTCAGTTCTGTTTTGACATTTGTGTAGTAAACACATGCGAAATACACGTTAATAAACAATGTTCCGCTACACTGCTCCAGAACTCGGAATATTGCTGACTATTTATTTGACCAATAATCGGCAAAATTTATAGCATTTTCTGATAGCAGGATTACTTTTGCGCCACCTGTTAGAAGATTTAGATCCCGAAAATCTTCAGAAAATCGATTTCAACAGACAGACAGACGGACATGGCTTAATCGACTCCGCTATCTATAAGGATCCAGAATATATATACTTTATTGGGTTGGAAAATTATATTGTCGAAATTGCAAACGGAATGACAAACTTATATATACCCTTCTCACGAAGGTGAATGGTATAAAAAGAGAAGAAAATAAAAGCAGTAAAAAAAGTCATAAAATTCATAACCACTGGGCTTAGTATAGTATATCGAATAAATACAATAAATGCGAAGCTTTTGCGAAAATTACTTGAACTAATTCATTATTAGAATTGTCATAAGAAATCTGTCGCCATCATACTCAAGGCTGTAACAACAACGAATGAAAATATTTCAACATGGCAACTTCCTCGGATGCAGACGATAACGATTTCTATTTTCTCTATTGTCGCGTTCTCGATCTCATGTTTATTTGCTAATATATTGGATATAGAAGTAAAGAAGGCAGGAAATTAAATGCCAGTGGGCTTAGTTAAAGAACTTAAGTTATTTAAGGTAATACATAATAAATAAGAAAATTTTGTTGAAAACAGAAAAAACTTATGTTAAACAGAACTAATGAAAATGTTTCAGCATGCCATTTACCAAGAGAAAACCATATCATTCTACTTAATGATTTTAAATTTCTGAATTAAGATATTGATTTTTTTATATTCTGTCAAATACTAGTTTTATTTTTGTCACGTTCTTGATCCCCTGTTTCTTTTCAATATATTGGAAACAACAGAACAAAACCAGCCTTTTTCACTAAAAATTTTGCTACTAAAATGCTGTCGAAAAATTTAAACAAGAAAAAGTAGTAAGAATTTATTTTTGTATTATTTATTTATTTATTTATTTCAAAATAGTATGAATATTGCGTAGTATTGACCGTATTCTAGTTCTCAACAATAGAAAGTTAAATAGATGACGTTTACATTAGATCTCGAACATATAAGATTGACAGGATAGAAAATGTATTCCATTTTGCCAAATGTGTAAATTACTTTAGAGTTTTATTCTTCGAATTGTTAGCAAGTAAAAATTAACTTGAGCCAGAATTACTTTACCTACTCATTTTAAGATATATTTAGTTTTTAACTTTAAAAGTTTTAAAATATCGCGTTCTTTAACGAGGAAATGCTTATATGTATTCTGAGTTCTTAGAAGTCTAGCGTAATTAGTGTAATTATAATTTTAGGTTGAGGTTATTTAAGATTTGCCACAGTCGAATATAGAATTTTAACTTGGTTTTTTAAATGGATTTATCGGAATTTCGGAAATGATATACTCTGGAACAGGCATGGGAAACTTGATACAATCGTTTTTATAGTATTTAATGTTGAAAGTGACCTTTGTAATCCCTTTTTTTATAGAAAAATTATGTATAACAGTTTTCTCTAGAGAAAAATTTTTATATAACAGTTTCTTCTATAGAGACATTTGTGTATAACTGTTTTTTTTTTTAGAAAAACTTGTCTATAAAAGTTTTTTCTGTATAAACATTTGTGTACAACAGTTTTTTCTATATACAGTTGTATGTATAACAGATTTTTCTATGGAACAAGTTGTGTATAACAGTGTTTTCTATAGAAGCATTTGAGTATAACGTTTTTTCTACAGAAACATTCGTGTATAACAGTTAAAAAAAAAAATCATTTATGTATAACAGTTCGTGTATAAGTTCGTCTTCCTTTGAACAAACAAATAAATGCCTCATATTATTTAACTAATAAATACATTTAAAATTCTGTGTGTAATAAACAGATGATATTACATCCTTTTGATGTCATTAAATAAAGAAACTTTTATCAGGTCATGTCAATAAATTTATAACATTTAATAATTACAGCATAAGTAAAATATAAAGTTTAATTTTATCTTTTAATTGATCTAAATATTCGAACCAGAACTTGCATATTCAACATAGATATTAAACAACATTTCCTTGTTCAAAAAACAAAGAAAACTCTGCATAGAAATTTATATTTTATAAATTCATTCATTAAATTCCACAAAATCCAGCAGCATGTGTGTTGAAATTTTCCCAACACAATTCTTTTGTTGCTTAAAGCTGCCCCTTTCTGCAATACTTACTTAGTTGTGGGCTCTTTATTATTCAAAATTTAAAAAAAAAAAATTTCAATTTATTTTTTTGAATTTTGTATGTTGTTTTCATAACTCCATATAAAGTCATTGGTAACATCATCAAAATAATGATGTTGTTTTATATTTTGTAAAGATTTTTTTATATTATTTTTCATGTTCTTAAGGTAAAAAAGATTTGTGAATTTTAATGCCTTTGACTTTTATGTTGATTTAGTTCTTTAGGTTGGTTTGTGGTTCCTTTCTTCCTGGCTTCTTCTAAATGATCACCCATAAGAGTTCTTTTTTTTTTTTTTGCATTGTTGAGGTTTCGTTATGAAGAACTTTCTCCTGATCATTGGCGGTGGTGGTGGTGGTGCTGGTGTTGTCATTACAGTATGTTCAACTACTACTACTGATGCTGATCTCATATGTAATACATACTTTTGAATATAATTTGCTAACACTGGGCGACAGAAATAGATAATGCAGACGATAATTTGGCATGAAGTTTTTAATTTTTTTAAATCTGTTGTCCCAATGTATAATTTTTACAAATGGTCATGGTGCACGTTCCAGAATGCTCGTGAAGTGAAAAAATAAAGAAATCTTTAAATTATTTATATAGTTTGTTTAAATTTTTCCGTAGCATTTGAGTTTTGTCGTCTTGTTGTTTCCTATATATTAGCAATATTTATAGGATCTAGAACGCGACAAAAATAATACTAATTTTCGACTGCATATAGAAAAATAAAAAATTTGAGAATTGCAACATAAGTTTTTAAAGTGATTTTTTTAAACGAAAGTACAATAATTTGGCTTTTTGTGAATAGATGTTTTTATTCCCTTCACCTTCTTAGAAGGATATATATAAGTTTGTCATTCCGTTTGTAATTTCTACAATATAATTTTCCGACCCTATAAAGTATATATATTCTGGATCCTTATAGATGGCGGAGTCGATTAAGCCATGTCCGTCTGTCTGTCTGTTGAAATCAATTTTCTGAAGACCCCAAATAACTTACAAACTTGATTCATCGATCAATATATCGGGAATTCTTCCGGCTCGGTTGCTATGTAAAATCGAAAAAAACGGCTCACAAATGGCAGAGATATAAATAAAAAACCGTCCCAACCTAGATTTTTGGCTTATTTTTGATCTATATTTGGATAACTAAGTCATTAGTAATAGACAATATGGATATCTAATGATAGATATTTCAGATATCTACAATGGGTCAAAATCGGGAAAAATATTTTTAATCCGATTTTTTTTTACCAAACAAATTTTTTTCTCATAAATTTTTTTTCACTAGTAAATTAAAAAAAAATTTTAAAAAATAAAAAAAACTATTTCGAAAAAAAGAAATTTTTGAAAACAATTTTGAAAAAAAAATATTATTTTTGAAATTTTGAAAAAAAAAAATAATTTTGTTTACCTAAAAATATATAAAATTATTATTTAAAAGTATAATTTGGTGAAGGGTATATAAGATTCGGCACATCAGAATATAGCTCTCTTAGTTGTTATTACTACATTTGTTGTTACTACATTTCACGATCTAGAACGTGACAAGCGTATGCTTTTGGAGTGAAATCTTAACAAATTTGCATATTGTTTCTATTTTTCCAGAGCATTTGTGTGGCACTCTAACAATATAGGTTTTGTTGTTTGTTTATAATACACTAGCTTGACCCGGCGCGCTTCGCTACCCCTGTCGTGGTCTATATTGGAAATTTCAATAAAATTGTTTCGGCCGTTTAGTATTTATTGTTTAAGAACTAAAGGTACCAATTTTACCGGTTTTCCCCCTGTTTACCCCTTTCTGGTCCAAGTATTGAAAAAAGTTATAGCCTATTGACGCTCAAACAAACAAACAAACAAACTTACAAAGACATTTATATATTTACTAGCTTGACCCGGTGCGCTTCGCTACCCCTGTCGATGTAAAAATCGGTTCAGCCGTTTAGTAATTATTGGCTAAAAACTAAAGGTACTAATTTTACCCGTTTTTCCCCCTTTTTATCCCTTTCTAGTCCAAGTATTGAAAAAAGTTATAGCCTATTGACGCTTCCAAGTAAGGATCTATCTACGTTCCAAATTTCAATAAAATCGGTTCAGCCGTTTAGGCGTGATGCTCAAACAAACAAACAAACAAACAAACAAACAAACAAACAAACAAACAAACAAACAAACAAACAAACAAACAAACAAACAAACAAACAAACAAACAAACAAACAAACAAACAAACAAACAAACAAACAAACAAACAAACAAACAAACAAACAAACAAACAAACAAACAAACAAACAAACAAACAAACAAACAAACAAACAAACAAACAAACAAACAAACAAACAAACAAACAAACAAACAAACAAACAAACAAACAAACAAACAAACAAACAAACAAACAAACAAACAAACAAACAAACAAACAAACAAACAAACAAACAAACAAACAAACAAACAAACAAACAAACAAACAAACAAACAAACAAACAAACAAACAAACAAACAAACAAACAAACAAACAAACAAACAAACAAACAAACAAACAAACAAACAAACAAACAAACAAACAAACAAACAAACAAACAAACAAACAAACAAACAAACAAACAAACAAACAAACAAACAAACAAACAAACAAACAAACAAACAAACAAACAAACAAACAAACAAACAAACAAACAAACAAACAAACAAACAAACAAACAAACAAACAAACAAACAAACAAACAAACAAACAAACAAACAAACAAACAAACAAACAAACAAACAAACAAACAAACAAACAAACAAACAAACAAACAAACAAACAAACAAATAAACAAACAAACAAATAAACAAACTTACAAAGACATTTATATATTTATATAGATTAGCAATAAACATGAAACACATTTTTTTAAAGCGATTTTTTATACGAAAGTACTATAACGTGGTTTTCTGTTGATAGTTGTCCTGTTGAAATATTTTCTTTGGTTTTTTCTTGAAACTTTTAAATTTGATTGTGAATAAAAATTGTCAGTTCCTTGATTAGAACTGATAACTAACGATAATTTTGGTATAAGAGCAAAACAATTAAACTAAAAATTTTCAGTTAATCAGGCTTTGTTCGGACTCTTTTAATTTGTTGTTAAAATAATAGAAACATTTGTTTTTAAAAGAAATAATGTTTGTGAAAGCGAACGAGACATACTTTGATTTTTTTTTTTTAGTTAATGCCACTCAATTTTGATTTGAATTAAAATGTCCAGCCACTTGCTTAAAATGAGCGCTGGTTACTAAGAAAGTGAAATTTGAACAAGAACAAATTCAAATGAAAAATTTACCTTTAATCGAGCTTTGTTCGGCTATTTTTTATGTCATTTTGTTTGTATTGAGTTGTTATGTATTAAAGTAATAAAAACATTAGTTTTTAAAAAATATACACCGATAGCGAACGAGACATACTTTGAATTTATTTTTTAGTTGAGGATGCCATAAAATTTGGATTTAAATTAAAGTTTTCTATCACGCTGTGTTTGTTTTTAATAACTTATATATCATTTTGGAGGGTACATATCTGTCATTTACTCTCACTTAGTTATTGATCATTATAGTGTTAACAACAAAACGTCATATGCAGCAAGTTTTGCTTTACTTCTTTAATTGGAATCTTATGGTAAATGTGTTTCATCCAGCTCTAATTCAGTACATATGTGTCAGATTCAGTAATCATCTACCCTTATAAAAGCTCTTGAAAAAAAACCTCTACAAAACTCTTTTTCGTGTGTCGCCTAGTGTAAATAAATAAATTTAAGAAAACTCACAAATAATCTCATAAGAATTGGAAATATCTTCTTTTAGTGCTGCCTCATCTTTTTGTGTTACATTCATTGTTAACAAGCTGAAAATACAAATACCAAAAACGTTTTTAAAGATTTCATTTCAATTTTTGCTTTTGCCAGCAAATTACCAAAGACGGGAGAATAAAATTTAAAGTGTTTTTTGTTTTTTTTTTTTTTCTTTTTGGGATTCTTTTTTTTTCATTTCGTTCTTTTGTCTATAAAGATGCAGTTGTTTTTTCATTCATTCAATGCAAATTTATCGAATTTATGATCAATGATGGTTTTTTTTCCTGCTGCTTTCGTTCGACAAAACTCCAAACGTATTTGAGTATTTGTTTGGGGTTTTTGTATGCAAAAAGCAACAGAAAAATCATACATTTAACAATTTTAACCATATAAAACGGATGTTCATACGTACAAACATACGGGTATTTTAACTTGAGTACTTGCCACAATACGAGTAATCGAGGAGTACTTCAACAATTCAGCAAGTGCTGTATGTAGGACAAGAGAAGACAAACAGACAGACGAATTTTCTTCTTTTTTTTTTTTTTTTTTGTAGGATTTTTTGCTGCTTGGTGGTTTCTGTCTGTTTGGTAAATATTTGTTTTATTTTTTTTTATGATTTTTTTTCTGTTAAAAGTCGCATTTCTTTTGCATGCAAAAGGTCAAACGAAATGGGTGGGTTGTAATATTAAAGTTAATATTTTCATATAAATTTTCAATGTGTTTTTTTTTTCTTTCTTCTCAGCATTTCGTTGTTGATTTTTCTTTTTTGCACTGTCCGTTTAGAAATTAAATAACTTTCTTTTTTGTATAAATTGACTGCATAACCATACTGGATATACTACCATACAATTCATACAAGCAAAAGATAAAATAAATAATGAAAAATAAGGCTGCAAAAAAAAAGAAAGAACTGAGAATCTAAGAAATCAAGGTGAGGTTTTTTTATTATAAACTACAAATAAACTTTGGGAACAAAATCCACAAAACAACAGAAATGTAACAAGAATTTATGATTTTATTTACATATTTTTGTACCATGGGCTTTTTTTGTACAACAACAATCGCAGTGTGTTGTTGCATGGTCAAAGCAATAGCAAACACAACAACTTCTTACTATAGTCATAGCAATGTATGACCGACTCGTTACAAACAAAACCCATCTTATGCGTCTGTGACGTAGATAAATATGTCCCAGGTGAACGATGTAATGAATAAGTATGAATATATTTTCTTTTTCTAGTTGTTTGTATTTCTAAGAGAAAACAAAGAAAATATCATCTCATCAACTAAGGCGCAATGTTGGTTTATCATAGATATAGTTTGGTAGTTATACCCTATAATTGACATTTAAATTTGGACATGAGACACAAACAAGTATGGAATTTTCTTTCTTCTTTAATTTGAAAAAAGTACCGCTTAAGCACATCAGTTGCTCACCAAAGCTTATGGTGAATGTGTTCCATCGGTTTCAACGTGCGAGAGATGGTTTGTGCTGTTCAAAAGTGGTGATTTTGACACGGAAGACAAAGATCGTCCGGGGCAGCCAAAAAAGTTTGAAGACCAAGAATTTAAGGCATTACTTCATGAAGATTGTTGTCAAACTCAACATGAGCTTGCAAAATCATTGGGATATACTCAAGCATAAATTGCAAAATGTTTGCGAGCAACACGATTCATCTAAAAGCCTGGAAATTGGGTATGAATTGAAGTCGAGGGACCCTGAAATACGATTTGGCATGTCGGAAATGCTGCTTGAACGCTATAAAAGAAAACATTTTTGCACCTAATCATTACTCGGAATGAAAAATGGATCCATTACGATAACCAGAAGCTTAAGAGATCGTATGGGAAGTCGTATCTATTATGAGCTGCTGAAATCTGGCCAGATCATCACAAGGAACTTGTACCGAATGCAACAGATTTCATTAAAGCGACGCCGAAAAACGCCCAGAATATGCAGCCAGACATGAAACCATAATATTTCATCATGACAGCGCTAGGCCACATGTTGGAATACCTGTTAAAAACTATTTAGAATAATGAAATGGTTGGGAAGTTTTGCTCACCTGCCTTATAGTCCCGTCTGACTATTATTTGTTTCGATATTAGTTGGAAAAAGGACCAGCAAATCCCTTTTTTATATTCTAACTCAGTCAGGATCATGTGTGTTTAATTTCCTGCTTATAGGTTCATTGGTATAGAAATTTCAATAATAGTTTTTGTTACCTCAATATCATTATGCCCTCTATCCTTGATTCTTTCTTTACTCAGAAGCATATCAGCCAATTACTATGTATACATATAAGTAAAATAATTTAATATAATAAAAAGTACCATTAGAAGAAAAAGTAACAATTTTCCACACATAAACCACTGTCAAGATTGAAATTTCAAAGTAATTTCCTGATTCTAGGTTCAATGTTATAGAATATTCAAAAAGTACTATTTGAAGAACGAAAAAATAGTCCTTAGTTTATTTTAGTTCTCCATTTTTGGTTCCATAATACAATTGAGCCCCCTATTCTTGATTATTTCTTTACTGAGAAGCATATTAGCCAACTTTAATGTATATAAGCTAACTAATTTAATATATTAAAAAGGTACCATTAAATGAAAAAGTACAAAATTTTCCTTTATCCTCTTGAACACTCGTCAAGTTTGAACTTTAAATTTGTGTAGCATTTCCTATATTATCAACTGATTTAATAGTTAATAAATTATCACAAAACCGAACCGAAACCGATCGGTTTTCAATATTTTAAAACCGAAACCACAGTTTTGAAATTCTTCTGTTTTTTGGAAACTCTAGTTAATATTTAATAACTATAAATATGCAAAAGTGCTAAGTCTATTTTATTCAAAATTATTCTCAGCAAAATGGAATTGGGTATAAATATGTTACAAAATATATAGTACTTGTTTAAATTTTTGGTTTAATAATTAAATTTCAATCAACAAACGTAAATCATAAATTTTTGAATTAAAGATTTTATCATTTTAAAAATATTATCACATCGACTTTATGATATGAAACAGAAAATGTTCCAAGTCTCAAAAAAGGATCTATAAGATTATAAATCATACCAAATAGGTGATAAAACTGCATTAGCATATTTTAAAAGTATTTAAAATCAAGGATTTTAGAACGTTTTTTGTCTCTCCTGTGCACGTTTGTACACTAAGATAACGAAATGATAAATAAAATTTTAAGAACAAGACACACTAATGAAGTCAAATTTATTGAAAGAAAGTATGTACATCAATGATATGCACATCAAATACTATTTAACGTTTGGTAAAACCGTTACTAAGTTTTTAATGCATCATTAGTAAGATAGCCTAAACTTTTAGAATTATGCGCAATTTAATTATAGTTTTCAGTAGCTTCATTATGTTTAACTGATTCTAAAAAAGTATTTAAGTAAACTCATCGTCCTCTACGAAGTATTTAGAATCATTGCAATTCTTAAACATTTTTCGATAGGGCTTTATATTGTATATCTGCACTTTAAGCTTCAAATCAGAATAAATGTTTGTTATAATTGGTCAATTCACAAGGTCTCTTATCATGTCATATTGTCATAATGTCTTAATATTTCACGACTCGGCTTAACCGACTCTTAGGCGTTCGGCGCAGTTCTCTGCTGATTGGTTACGATAATACGTTAAACATAGCATACAGAGTAGTATTATTTTAGGAAATTTTTTGTTTGAAAGGCAATAAAAACCATTGTGAAATATTAGGACATTATATCAATATGATAGGAGACCTTGTGAATTGACCAAATATGTACACAATGAATATAAAAATTCATCAAAACAAGAGATTTATTGATTTTAGTCCCGAATTTTAAAAACCAGTTAACCGAGTAATCTTAACCGGATAAACCGGTTAACCGAAAATCAACATTTTAAATTAACCGGTTCGCAAAAAAACGATATTTCGAAGAAAAACCGGTTTTTGGTTAACCGGTTTATCGAAATTATTATAAAATATCGTATTTACAACCACTTGAGACCTGTATATTAACACACATCATATAAAATATTTCTATTAAAAACAAATTAATGTAAAACTTAGTACAAAACAAATTAATAAAAATCCAACAACACTCGATTATCTGTAAATTTCATTTAAAATTTTCAATCAAGATTTAGTGGCATTGAACATATCTTATGAAATTTTTCTATATAAACATGAAAAGAGGTCGCACAAAGGTCGATTAATGGTACATTTTTCATTTGAATGAATAAATTCTAATGTCGCGTTCTGGTATCAAAATCATAATTTTTTATCAGTACTACGCAATTGTTCCAACTTATATTACAAAGTAATGAATTCAAATGCTAATACAGTGCAAGCTCGGTATTCGCGACTAATTAAAAACCAGACCTGTCGCCAAAACTGAATTTTCGCGATAACAGAACCCAACATTTTATTTAAAAATTGTTTTCTTCATGACTACTATCGTATAAATCCTCCGATTCCGTATCTGTTAATTCCATTTGTTCCTCATTACTTTCCACATGAAATTCTTCTTGAATCCAGTTGTTTATGTCAGCATTCGTGAGCTACAAGTGTGCCAATAGTAGAAAGGTCTTCGTTTTCTTCCTGAATTATATTTTGTAAAATATTTAAGGGCATGTTATTCTCTTCACTTAATCCAGTACCGAATTCGAGCAAGGCGTTCCAGGATTTTTAGATATTGGACACAGATATTTTATCCCAGGACGTAGCTAGAATCAGAACTGCATTTTTTAGATTGAAGTTTTTTTTAGTTTGAGCTCCAAATTTGTTCCCTTCTGGTCAAGCAAGAGGGTGAGCAGTTGTTTTTATAATTTAATTTGACAAAGTTGATAATATTTTGATCTAACCGTTGAATAAGCGCAGTGCAATTGGGTGGTAGATTCATTGCTATAATTAAACCGCCATCACTTTCTAGTTCCTCAGCTGGGTGACACGTCACGTTATCTAAAAGCAAAACTGCTTTTTGCGGCAGACCTTTTGAAGTCAAAAATTCTCGGACCTATAAAATTTTTGCTTAAGAACAACTTAATTTTACTAATTGTTGAAAATTAACTTACGTGGGGAACAAATTCGTGATGGAACCAGTCCTTGAATATAAATGCTGTCATCCAGGCATTATTACTGGAGTTGTATATTACAGGAGTATTGAAAAAGCCTTTAAAGGCGCGTGGATTTTTCGATTTTCCAACAAATCAACAATTTCAGTTTGTCTGTGCCATTCGCATTTGAACAGGGTAAACAAGTTATTCAGTCTTTACATATTTTTCCTCCGTTTTCTCATTACATGTGAAAAGAGTGTGATTTGGAAGCATTCTATAATATAAACCAGATTCGCCGGCATTGTAGATTTGGTGAAGAGTCAACCCATGCTCATAAACGTAATCCTTAAACTCTTTCACAAATGGATCAATAAGTTGAGGTTTCGAAGACAATTTCTTGCCCGTAATTTTCAAAAATCTAATTCCATGTCGACGCATTTAAACCTGAATTGGTTTAATACATTTTTGAAAACAAATGTCTTGCTTTTGTTCGTAACATCGCTGATGATATTGGAACATTTTTATTCTCTTAGTTTTAGAAACCACTTATAAAGAATGGATTCTTGGGTACTCAGCTTTCTTTAAGGTGCAACGTTTGCCAGGTCCACTTTCTGTTGTACGTATGAACTTTTTTATTTATAATGCGGTAAACCGAAGACTTATGTAATTTACGCAAATTGAATTTATGGAATCTCCGCTTTTAAATTTGTTTAAAATCTCTATATTTTTGAGAAATCGTTGGCTTTAAAATACGTTGAACTTTTCCCATATTAAGAGGTGTATTTACACAACAAACTACACAAATAAACTGACAAAATTAAAGATCAAAATCATCCAAGAGAGTTAATGTACCAAAAGACGGGGATTTACCTTTTTTGGTTATAAACATTGTAATCAAATTTTTAAAAAACAGATAAAAGTCGCGAAAATAGAACCCGTTTTTCGCAAACTGTAGCGATTGTAGAACCTGCAATACTAAAAATTAAGCCCCGAATACCGAGCTTTCACTGTATATTAACAAGATTTTAATAGTGTGTCACGTTCGCTATTGTAAGTGCACCAATGCATTGCTTGAGGATAGTGCAAACAAGCAAACATTGGTAAAACAGTAAAAATTCTGAAAATTTATTATCAGCGGTGGATGACGGAATGATAAAAATGTAATAAATACGAATTCCGACTGGAAATATGTAGCGTGCTATATCATACTAAATGTTGTCGAATATATAAACATGAAAACTATGAACAAAAAGCCATATTATTTAACATAAGTTTAAGAAAATCGCTGATTATTGTATTTTTCTAGATGCAGTAGAAAACGAGCTAAATTTTTTGTCGCGTTCTAGATCTCATGTTCGGATATTTTGTCATTTTTCTAAATGAATTCGGAAACGAGTTCTTTTTCTGTAGCATAATGCTATCAAAAAAAGGAAACAAAAAATTCTTTCATATATACTAATTTAAAAAAAGAAACACTTAAGGAATGTAAAATACCAATTTCCAGTTCTTGATCACTTTTGTTCTGAAATTTTACATGTATGTCCAAAATTGTGCCAATATTTAGGTTAACATTCTCAAGAACATTTTAGTGTCATAAAAAAGTTCCCAACTATCCAATTTAAAAAAAGTACGAAGACTATAAATTCAAATTTCAAGAAGGAAAAGCTACCATAATACATGATTTCATGACATTAAAAATAGAAGAACATCAAACTACTCTGTGCTTTTGGATCCTAAACTTTTCTTCAACATTCCCTCGAAATTTTCCATACGTACATTTCGTCATTCATTATGCAGCAGAGGTATATTTTTGGTATACAATTTGACTTCAATTTCCGTACTCTGACTTTGACCTCTACATTTTTAGCATAGTTCCTGTTAGGAACTTTTTGATTCTTGTATGTTTTTAAACATGTATTGGCTTTAATTTTTCGTACCAAATAGTCTGAGTACTAACTTAAGCGAGCTGCTTTCCTACCGGATGTGTTGGGAACTCTTTTGAAAATGCTTTCTATTTTTTTGGCTTTAGAAACATCATGTGGACCATTCTTTCTACCTGAACCAGGTTTTATATCAACGGACAAGTTCTCCCGGTACTGTTTAATAACATTGGAAACAGTTTGACTGCAGACCTTTGAATGCTTAACCAACTCTTTGTAGGTCCAAGTTGGTTTTTGTTGAAAATATTTAATAATTTTAGTACGCACTTTTTTCTGGTCACTCATTTTAATCAGATTAACAACAAATGAACATAATTGACATTAAACATAATAACTGACATGCTTTACAAAGGTAACTTGATAAAAAAAGAAAAAATCAAAAAATACTTCGGTTAAAAGTTTTAATGAAAAACATGTGTTAAGAATTTTACGATCTCAGTACTCAGTAATATGCATACACTCTAATAACACCCCTAACATTATTATACATTTGGTCAAATCGCAGTATTACTTTTGTGATGATTTGTCCAAAATTGAACAAAGCTCTCATAATACATGAAATGACTCAAACTCATTGGCTATTATTATTCCCATATAAGGTCCGCTTTATAGAAGCTCCTTAACATAAATCTCAATTTCTTAAATCTCTTATAAATATTGAAAATGCAATAAAATTCAGCACAAATAAGTTTCATATAAGGTCCACTTGCACTCAGTAAAATTTTCTTTATTTTTGGTACATAGAAAAATTACTGTAGTTACCACCCTTTTATTATTCGCCATTGACCGACTTTAAATCGCTGGCATAGGTATTTCTTATTCTAGTTTTCTTGCATACATTTTGATGGACAATCTATCATTTTAACGAACGCCATCAAACAAAAAGCCCAGTAAGGAGAAACCAACAGAAAAAAGAAAAAAACTAAAAACAGAAACAAATATTCAAAACGATTTCAAACGATACGCTTTTATTACCAACTCTATATCAAAGAGATTTTTATCAAAATCTTTTTCTTTTTTTTTTACTGAATACTTCAACTACAACTCGAAAAGGTTGACTTGCCAGTAAAATGTTGGGGAGTGATGGGTACTCGTTACTACAAGTACACTTACGTGTATGATCTAGTATGTAGTTCAAATCCGGACACACACAGACACAAAACTTATGATGAAATGTAGTCAATTTCAGGAGATGAAGAAGGTGAAGTCGACAAAATATTGTCAAATCCAAACAGCAACAGCAGTGTTCGTGTGTGTCATTTGTAATGCAAACAAACAAACAAACAAATAAAAAAACAAACAAAACGGTGGTTAAGCCAGCCTTCAAACACACACATGGGCCATGGTCATACATCATTTCAAAAATGTTGGTTCATCGATAGATAGATGGATGGATGGATGGATGGTTGGATAGATGGATTGTATGGCTGGCTGCTTCGTTGGATAGATGGTTGGATAGATCGATATAGATGGTTTTGAATATATATTTTTTTCAATGATTTATTTTTCTTTTTCGTTTTGTTCTGTTCTGTTGCTCGCATGTATTTAAAATAGAGAACGATGGTAATAGATATTGTCAACAACAGTTTTATGCGGTTTTATGTTGAAAGCAAAACATAATAAAATAAAGTAAAAAAACGCTCATAACATTTGCTTACGAGTACTTTTAAATAGTATTTCATATGCAAAATAAACGGTGAAAAAAAATACATACATATATAAAATAGAAGGTGACTTATGTGTGTTTAAATATTCACAAAGGTTTTTATGTATGTTTCTTTTTTTTGTTTTGTTTCTTTTTAAACCATGTAGATCCCCTTGTGCATTGTTTATTTAAAAAATCAAAATATTAACATGATTGAATGTTTATCTATAGGTATCAATAAATTCTACTTCAACGTAACTTTTGAGAGATTTCAGAGTTGTGGTAAATAGGTTTTTGTGAGAAATATTAAACCGGTTCATACTTAGATGTTGAAATTTTAGCCTCAGTTGTAACAGACCAGAGACAGATGCTGGCCTCAACTTGCCTATAACTCCTCAGCCACCATGGCTCTTTTTTCAAAATTTTCCATGAAGGTTGTGTTTAAATAACCCCATAAAAAGAAATCCAATGGTGTTAAATCACACGATGTAGGGAGACCATTCTGATCACCGAAACGAGAGAGTACACGTTCAAAAATTGAATTGTTTAACGTCATTTCACATGTCGTTCACATCAATATCATGCAAATTAAGCTGAAATAACTATATACTATCATGTCACTTGGTCAACCTCATTTTCGAAGAAGTATGATGTTTTCAGCCCTAAATCTGCACCAAATAGTGAGAGATTCTGGATGCATTTGTTTTTCTACAATTTACCATCACATATTGATCCAATCTCCTTGAATTGTTCAATTACTCTCTTTAAAGTTGAGTTGAAGTTAAATCAACATTCCGACCATGAAATATTATTGGTTTTAAAATATTGTGCCACAATGAAAACGCTTTGTTCTTTCGTGTAGTAATTAGGGTATTCAATTAATCGGGATTCTGGTTTAGTCGGTTAATCGAGCAAATAATTAATCGGGGTTTAGATTTAATCGGTTAATTTTAAATTATTCGATTAGCCGAATAATTTTTATTTTAATTTTAAATTGAAAATAAAACCATGAATTTTGTGTACTTATTTAAGCATTTCAACAAAAAAATAAATAATAGGAAAAAGTATGGTATTTGAAATCCTTTTTATATACACATGTGAGCTTTTTTTAGGATTTTAGTGAGATATTCTGAAGTAAACTTTTAAGAAAAGAATATAATTTAAAAGGTTTCCTTTTAAAAGATTTTTCTTTAGTTTTAATAGAACTTGACTTGGAAAAAACTCTCTCACTGATTGTAGATGTTGATGATATCGAAAGTAACGCATGAGAATGGCTATCCAATTTCTCAGTTCTTTGTTAAGGTTTTTTTAAGCATATAAAATCCTTCATTATACCATTGGAGTCCTTTTGATATTTTTTTAGATTTTAAATTATTTTAATAGTTTCGTTAAGTTCTGATAAAAGACTCGTTTCTGTAATGTCTTCAGTTTCGTCTATTATTATATCTTCCTCCTACTCATTAGGGCAAAGTTCATCATGAAACATTCTAGAAAAAATGTCATTTCCAAATTCCTTAGTTTTAGTTTTTGAGCTATACTTCAAAAAACTATTGCTAGAAAGGAATGTTCATGAGTTAAGAAATAAAATTTGTGTGTTTAAAACTATATTTTTATATATTAATTACAATAAAAAAAGAAATTTCGGTTAATCGGTTAATCGAATCAAATTAATCGGTTTATTTGTTATTTGAAAATCGGCAATTTTAAATTATTCGAACAGTTAACCGACCAAAATTAATCGGTTAACGATTAACGGTTAATCGATTGAATACCCTAGTAGTAATCAATCCATTTAATATAACTGTGTGTCAGTAGGTAAATATAGTCTGCATAGTCTAAAACCTCCAAGCGACCATTCAGGCCCCAGATTATACCTCTTCTTTCAGAGGGTGTATGTTTCAGTACATTGTCAATATCCTAGTTATATAGGAGATGCGGTGTTAGGCATCCTTGTCTAAATCCGATCAATCATTACTATGTCCTCGAGAGAAATACGGCAGTTTGCATTTGCGTATAGGGATTGAAGTGGTGAATTTAAGGGAGTTCCATATTATTGTTTGATTGATGGTATCAAATGCTTTTTCCAAATCGACAAAAATTAAATATACAGGTGATCGCTACTCGCATGATTGTTCCGTAATTATTCTTACACTATTGCTGTGATCCATGCATGGCTTATTGGGAAATCCAGTTTGATCGTTACGAATATCATAATGAAGAGACTCAGATATTCGCTTGTATACTTGCTATGACCTTATTCACCGTAGAGAGGAGTGTTATTCCCCTTCAGTATTTGAAATCAGTCAAATCGCATTTTTTGGTGATTTCCTCTATTAGTTCGTGATCCAGGCTATCTATCAGTTAGACAGATACGATGTATTGTAGGCATTATAACTCGAATTCTTGTGTTGTGTTCCGTCATGTTGTTCTTAAACCTATTGATAGCATTCCCTACCTCATTGATATCCGAAATATCGGTTGGTATATCTATCCGTTCATGGTGAATAGGAGGTGAACAGATAGTGTACGTTATGTGGTACAATACGCTTTAAAGTTTGGAGTAATATTCCACCCTGATATAGAGTTGTTCAGTTTTAGAGATTTTTTATACCCTTCACCATGAGTGGCAAGGGTATATATAAGTTTGTCATTCCGTTTGTAATTTCTACATTTTTCATTTGCGAAGACGATATAGCCATATCCGTCTGTATGTTGAAATCAACTTTCCGTATCCCCTAAATAACTTACATTCATAATTCATACATTAATATGTACATCGGAAATTCTTCGGCTCGGTTGCTATTTAAAATCGAGAAAATCGGTTCACAAATGGCTGAGATATAAGGAAAAACCCGGGACAACCTCTATTTTTGGCCTATTTTTTTATCTATATCTCGATTACTAAGTCATAAATATAGACAATATGGATATCTAATGATAGATATTTTAAAGGCCATTGCAACGATCTATAGTAAGTTGGAGCCACAATGGGTCAACATCGGGAAAAATATTTTTTAACCCGAATATTTTTTTTTCTTCACAAATAAATTTTTTTGTCATAATTTGTTTCAATAATAAATTAAAAAAATATAAATTTAAGAAAGATTTAAAAAAAAAAAATTTAAATAAAAAAATTGGGAAAAAAATTAAAAACAATTTGGAAACAAAAAAGTTTTAAAAAATTGATTAAAAATTAAATAATATTTTTAAACATTTTATTTTAAAGTTGATGACAGGTTTTCTCATGGCACGACTTCTATGCGATTCTGTTACTGACTTGGCTACCATGTTTTCGATGAGTTTTTATTTGCCTAGTGTTGTCTCCTTAATATGATTAGATCTGAGCTGACGTCGCTACTCTCAGGTATATCCAGTCGATCCTCTTAGTGTGTTCTTTAACAGCTTCATATCGCACTGGTTTTTCTGAAGAGAGTCAACTAAAAATTTTTCAGTTTTTACTTTTTGCAAGAAATCGATGTACAGATTTCAAGGAGTGCCGGTGGAATATTGTGACACTAGGTCTAAAAGTTAAGTGTTGAAAATTTGAGCCAAATCGGACAAGGATTTCGGGACGCGCATCGAGGTCAAAGGTCAGATATATGCAAAATTTTACTATTTATATGAAATAAATTTGTGAAACTCCTTAATTTTCTGCATTATGTTACAGAAATATGTAGATTTATTTATATTAATAAAAATTACACAAAAAAAATCTTTTTGATATTAAACCTATATCTACATTGGGTCAAATTGACCAACAAACTGTATTATCGCTAAAATTCGGAAAAATGCATATTTTTCAGTTTTTGTAAAAATTTTCGTACTAAATAATTATTTTTACAATCGAATGGAAAAGAATCGAAATGAGTACGTAATTATCGTTCTAATGAGATATAAAAGACAAAAATTGGTTGAAAAATGTTAGAGTTATTAAAAATTCCTCAGACCATTAACGTGTCTCAGGGCACTTGAACAATATATGTAGGAACAAAATTAACATATTTTAAGAAATATTAAAATAAAAGCTAATTTTTACTTAAAATATATCCGTATTTACATTTGTATGAGGTTTTGTCTTTGTAGGATACCGTTAACCTATTCGCAGGGATGGCCAAACAAATTTTAACGGCAGCTTCAAAACTCCATTTTCAAATTTTTAAAAATTTTGTTAAAAAAATTTCAGAATTTCTTGATCATCACATTGGGATTTATTGAGATCATAATAGAAAATAAAAATATGAAAAAATTGTATCAATACCACTTACAGTTTTTCCGTACCTACGATTTAAATTTTGTAATTTTCGGGAAAAAAAATTTTGTTGGTCATATTTTGGCGAATGTGAGTAATTTCCTTACTGTTTCGAATTTTAAGTAAAACCTATACAGAATCTTATAGTTCAGATAATTTTAGATATACTATGAAAGTTTTACTAAAATCGGAAAACGTTAACCCTTAAATGGTGAAGGTCAAAGTTAAAATTTACCAATATTTGGAATTTGCAAATGAAAGATAGCGAAAAATTATATATAGTTTTGGACCAATTTTAATGCAACTTGCGGAACCAGTGCGATATATGAAGCAATTTTTTTTATTTGCCTACTTGATGATGTTCCGAGTTCGAAAGGTTTCTGGTTTCGATTCGAGGTCATTGATGACCTTCGTACGGTGAGTTGCAGTAGTTTCTTGGTGTAAATTTGTTTTTCTTTATTAGAGCGACTTTCACTTAAATGGTGGTCACTGTTGTAGTCTGATGGCCATTTAATATGTTCGTCCAGCAAACAGCTGAGTTTTCTTATAGCAATGTGGTCAATCTGGTTTTCGGTTATCTTGTCCGAAGACACCTATGTAATTTTATGCACCCCTTTGTGGTTAATATGGGCCCCAAATGACCAAATTTTTCAACATGCTCACTTCCGTTCTTTTTTCCCTCGGTGGACTTAATACTATAATACTATAATATATAATAATATAATATAATACTATACATATTGCTGGTATATAATCCCATGTCCTTTTCTTTTGGGCATTGTCCGACGTCTGAGTAGAACTATAACACTGTACACTTGTTCAGAATCATGCAATAATAATTCGAGGTTTCCAGTCTCTACAGTATTCTTTGGTAGTAAAAATCCAACTTCACCTGATCAAGGCTGGGTTTGTTTATCATTTCTTTAGTAACTTGCGGCCTGCTGTCTTAATTGTGGTTTACAATTTGACTCCCTCCTCCTGCAATACACCTCTGTTCTAAAGTTCAAAATCATTTACTCATATTTTGTTGTTTTTAAACAAAACAAAATTTTATGTTTTGATTGTTTTATGAATCTTAAATGTTCTTTATTTGCAAAAACATTGTTTTCAGTTGGCATTTAAATACTATACACACCCATATTTTGTACGCCTGAACTAAGGAGCTTAAAAACTACTGTGTAAATACAACACAACACAAATTTAAATATTGAAAAAAATATTAAATTTTCTACAAAATTTTTTTGTTAATATTTTTACGAAAACATTAACACAAATTATTCATTAAGCCAACATTATCTCTTCATAAATAAATCACCAGCACGAGTTGTTGTTAGTTTTTTAGGACAACTTTGTTAAAGCAAACTTAAAAACAATTGTTTATATTACAGCATTATAAGTATTTTTTAGTTCTTAAATTTATAGCAAATTGACCTCAACTTAATATTTCTAAGCTTTTATTGATAATTGTTTGCTTCCGAAATTATAACACCTCAGGGGCCATTGTGCAAACTTGTTATTAACCAGGTGGCATAATTTCAAACTTCCATAACTATTCTACAAAAGACTTAAAAGTGTTTTATCTTATTTTAGAATATCTTATACAAAATCCTTTAAAAACTTAATAAACCGAAACATAAAAACTAAACCACCAAATGTTATTGATCTTAAAGCTTCTGGTCATAATTTGGCCTGATTTTTTGTTTTATTTGTTGTTTTATACTTTTGAAAAATCTTTTCTGTGGCTAGTCAAAAATTCTTATGTATTTAGCCTTAAGCTTTATAAGTATTTAATAATATTACGTAATTGTACAAGTAAATAAAATATTTGTCAAATTATTTCAAATTGTTTTATGCGAAATATTTCTAAAGTCTATAAATATATATGTAGATAAATTGTTGTTTTAGCTGTCTTTTACGTTTGCGTTTATCGTTACAATTAATCTTGTTTGTGTTACAATTAAATTTGTCTCAAAGCCATTTAATTAAATTGTAAGCAAGTGACATTTTTGTTGAAACAAATTGTTTTAAAAGTTTTCAGACTCTTGCAAATTGTTTTTAGTATGAATAGAATTACTTTATTTTAAAGTTCATTCAACTTTTTGTGGCTGTTTGAGTTTGGGGGGGGGGGGGGGGGTAGGAGATGGTGAATCATTGATTTTTGGATTTCAAATTCTTAGATTGTGGCAGCAATAAGTTGGTTATTTTGGCTTTTTGTTTAGTTGGTTAATTATTAAGTGTATAACTTAAAAATGAGGATTTTTTTTTTTGAAATTTTTAGCTTTTATTTTGCAACATTTGTACAATATAAATTTATTCAAAATATTGCCCATTGTTAGCTATCACCCTTTTCCATCTTTCTGGCAACATATGGATTCGGAGCCAAAAGAACTGTTCATCTTTTGAGGCCTAGAACAATTCGGAAACTCTGTTCCAAAGTGAAGTGTATCCCAGAGAGTGCCTTCTGCATCGATCGAAACAAACAGTAGTCGGATGGGCAAGTTCTGGACTATAAAGCTGCTTAGGCAAAACTTCCCATTCACTTCATTCTAAATACTTATTAAATAATGATGGACTATTACGATTTCATGTCTGGCCACATATTCTGAGCGTTTTTAGACCAGTGCTCCCTTAAAGCGTTCTTAAGAGGTTCACTGTGATAGTCTGGCCAGATTTCAGCAGCTCATAAAGATATGAACCTTTTGGTCTCATCAAATACAGAGCATTGCCTTAACGCCATGGATAATTGGCTTTGGTGTCGATTCGGCTGTTTGGCCGTGCTTCACATACGATCTCTTTCGCTTCGGGTTATTGTCATGAATCCACTTTTCATCGCAAGTAATGATTCGGAGCAATCGACTTCCAAGATCTCTGAGCCCTACATCCCTGCTTTTGGATGAATCCTGCTGCTCGCAAACGTTTTGAAATTGATGCTTGAGTATCTCCTAATGATTTTGCAAGCTCTTGTTGAGTTTGACTAGAATCTTCCAATTTTTGGTCTTCAAATTTTGTTTGGCTGGCCTAGGCGATCTTTTTCTTTCATTAAAATCACCACTTCGAACTTCACAACCATCTCTCGCACGTTGAAGCCCATGGAACACATTCACCATAAGCTTTGGTGAGCAATCGGTGTGCTGAGAAGGGTATATATTCCGTTTGTAATTTCCACAATATTATTTTCCGACCCTATAAAGTATATTTATGCTGGCTCCTTATAGATAGTGGATTCGATTAAGACATGTCCGTCTGTCTGTTGAAATCAATTTTCTGAAGACCCCAAATAACTTACAAACTTGATACATACATCAATAAATCGGGAATTCTTCCGTCTCGGTTGCTATTTAAAATCGAGAAAATCGGCCCACAAATAGCTGAGATATAAAGAAAAAACCGGGCCAACCTCGATTTTTGGCCTATTTTTATCTATATCAGGATTACTAAGTCATTAATATAGACAATATGGATATATAATGATAGATATTTCAAAGTCCATTGTAGCGATCTATATTATAGCCTTATTTGGGTAAAAATCGAGAAAAATATTTTCTAGCCCGAATTTTTATTTTTACCAAAAAATTTTTTTTGTAATAAATTTTTTTTCACTAGTAAATTTAAAAAAATAAATTAAAAAAATTTTTGAAAAAAATTAAAAAAAAACTATTTCGAAAAAAAAATTTTGAAAAAAAATTATTAATTTGAAAAAAAAAAAAAAAAATAATTTTGTTTTCCTAAAAATATTTAAAATTTTTATTTTGAAGTATAATTTACTGAAGGGTATATACGATTCGGCACAGCCGCATATGACGCTTTGTTGGCACAATATTCGATAATAAATGACAGATATTTACCCTTCAAAATGAAATAACGAAAAGAAAAAATCTGATACAAAAATCAATTTATTAACCTCTTTTATCCTTCCGAATTCTATTTAAAGTTCCCCAAATTTAAAAATTTACTTTATTTTGGTTTTATATATATATACTCAAACACACAATCGAATCTTTTGTTAAATATTCTAGTTATAAGCTGAAAAAGTTTATTTCCTCTTAAAATTCTACAGAGCCAGTCAATTGCTAAAACCAATCTGCCTGTTCCCAGCTTCTAAATCCCATCGCAATCTTTAATTGTTATAGATTCCACTGATAAGAACTTGTTATCTCTAGATCAAATTAATTGAAAATAGCTTGTGTTGCTGAACAAACTCATAAACTTTGTTTTGTGTCATATTTCAAACTTGTAAAAAGTTAAACATAAAAAAGCTATAAAAGAAAATTAAATTAAATCGCTTGGCTGTTTAATATTTATTAATAAATTATAAATTACACACATATGTACATTCGTTACAAAAAGAAGTAAAAAATTAAAACAGAAAACAAAAGTTTTAAACCACAGGCAGCTGCGCATCGAAAGGGAAGGCGAAGGGGAATTTTTACTGTTTAAAACTATCAAAATAAGTAAAGTAGTTTTAGTTTGTGCTGACTAAATTTCAGAAACTTTACCCACATAAAAACTGGTAGACAACTGAATTTTCCATAAATTTTAAAGATGTTAAAACTATGGTTTCTTTAGGACTACCCACCTACGAATTGCGGAAACTCCTAAATATAAGCCGCCAAACACCTGCTGAATTTCTCATAAATGTGAGCAAGATAAAGTAGGGATTCCTCTTACTTTCTGTCATATGTCACAGAATGAAAAGGTTTTGCATCCTCCCCAATTGCATTGCTACAGACGAGCCTGATTCCAGCACAACCCCTTCTTACAAGCCAGAACTACTTACTAGCACTCTCTGCACAGCATTTTCTTAGTTTGGCAGCTAGAAAATCTAGAATTAAAACAAAAAATCTGAAAAAAAAAAAAAAAAATAAAACAAAAACAGATTAAAAAGGCGGTACAACTGATGGAAATCTTTTATGATGTGATGTGTGGTTACTGCTAGTGGAGGGAGTTTGTGTTTTTCCACAAATGTTGTAGTCGTTTATGGTTGTTATCAAAAACATTTAAAATAAATGAAAAGTAACCGATATTTAGCGGCAGCAGCAACAGATGCTGCTCTGACAGTAACCCATAGATAGACAGAAACACAAGTCATGAGTAACATGATTATGAAGATGATGATGATGACTGTAAAGAATTTATTAAAATATTACTAAGGAAAATACTCACTCTCATACATGTTTAAGTTTTAAAAAAGACCGATGTGTTTTTTTTTTTTTGGATTTTGTGGTAATTAAATTCCAAATTAGTTCTGCAAAGTTTATTTGACGGGCTTAAAATTTTACCCTACATGTGGCCACATATATTACAGGTTTTCTTGGAGACTACAATATTTTTAAATCATAAACACTTTCTTTATCTAAACTAGTGGTAGGAATAAAGAGAATATGAATTATATTTTTGGTCTGTTACCCATCATCAAAAAAGATAAAGGGTTATTGATTTTGTCATTACATTTGTAACATATCGAAATATAGATCGTAGAACCAAAAAGTCCTCATAAGATTCTGAGATGATCTAGCTATGTCCGACCGTCTGTCTGTTTGTTGAAAAACGATAGCCCCAAAAGGAAAGGAGTTAGCAGGCTGATATTTTTCACATATACTCTCTATTGATAAGTATTGAAAATGAGAAATATCGGTTCATGCGGAATACTGTTTGTTTGAGCAGTCATAAATATGTTGATTATGGCGCAATCCTGATAATTTTACACAAATTAGTTCTAAGTAATCCTAAAGTATACTGTAAACTTTACAGTTTAAAGTATGACGAAAATCGGGCAACATTTGTCCCTAGTCCCCAAACAAGGTCTCCCTCAGAAAATGACTTGAACATTCATAATTGTCTTATAATAATTTATAACGTGATGAAATTAGACGGGATGAACTTTTGTAAGGATCGGTCCATAATCCTATCCCCATACAACCCCTATATTAGAAAAATTAATTTATAAGCATGCGTAGTATTAAATATGAATCCATTAAATATGAAACCTCAACCAGTCTTATAATTTTCGAAAAACACTCATGATACTTACTATTGATTCAACCCATTCGCCTCATGTATGTTTTTGTTTGTGCAATTATACAGAATTCGGCAACACACAACCTTATAATGAATATTTTAATGTACGTATTCGAATCATACTTATTTTGCATCGCATATACAGATTGAGTTAAGTAGAGTCAAAATCAACAACGTCATAAATATTGTTAAGTAAGAGTATGATGATCAACCTCAAACTTTACGAGTAGATATGAGCCTCGACAACATTGTAATAAATATGAATGCGTATAAGTATAAGAAATTTCTCACTTTTTCACTACTCATTGCTGATCTCTGCTGCGCACCTCTTTCAATTGCAATTTGGAAAAATTCGGAAGAAAAAACGTCAGGCCAAGGCACTGATAAACAATTTCAAATGATCTGACAGTTCTGGTAATGTCCAACAAGGAATCAAATATACTATTTAAATGGAAACAAATTCAAAGAAGCATTTCAAATTTCATTTTCAATAACTGGTTAGCTTCATATTCAAGACACAAAAAAACAAATTATTGGTTGTATGAAACACGCCGGCAATAAGTTTGTATCTTTACTACACATATATTTTCAGGTCCACATTTTAAATATTTATAATCTATAAGTGTCTTTCAGTTTAAAGTTATAGAGTGTCTTGCGGTCTAACTATAAAACCTAAAATTTTATTTTCATATGATGGACATTTGTTAAAAATAAAAACTACATAAAATATTTATTTTTATAACATCATCATACTAACTTAGTCAGGTTATGAAATATTCATATGTACTCGTAGTCAAATATACTAACATGACTCTAAAAGAATTAATTAGTTGAAAAGAAAAAAACAAATGGTTTCTATTTTAATAACAGCACACCACTTGTGAGTTATTATAGTGTAAGATTAAGACTGTAAGAGTACTAAACCATTTGAATTTATATTTAATTTGGTTAAAAAAATTTCGAATTGTAATTCAGAATTTTTCTAATTATATTCTGGAAAATCTACTTATATGTTTTCAGATTAACAAATACATGTTTGTGAAATATAATTAGAATATTTAATATTGAATTTTAAATTTTTGTAAATATTATTAAATTTTTCTAAAAAAAAAAAATTGAAAAAAAAGTCAACAAAGTTTTTGATTTAGCAAAGAAAGTCAAAAATTGTATGCTTTGAATTACAAAACATTTATTTTATAGATATCTGACCCGCACCCCATTAAGTGATCAAAAAGGTCTTCAATGAAAAGATCTGAGTTTTCTTTTGAAAAAAAAGTTTTTGATCTTGGAAAAAGAATTTCCAAAATTTTTTATTTTTTTTTTAGATTTTTTTTTGTAACTATTTGGGATACATTTTGCTAAGAACAATAGGTAATAAGTTACATGGATGAGTAAAAGAACATGTTTGGCAAAAATTGTGTCTGAATTACAATCCAATAGGGCTATCCTTGGTGCAAATTTCATCGGAAGACATCGGTTTGAAAAGTTGGTTCACTTGACATAAAATTCCCCATATATCAGACCGAAATTATTGTTATCACTAGCTTGACCCGGTGCGCTTCGCTACCCCTGTCGTAGTCTATGTTGGAAATTTCAATAAAATCGTTTCGGCCGTTTAGTATATTAAGAACTACAGGTTTTAATTGCAAATAACTTTTAAACTGCCTTACCAATTTTTACACTATTAGTCTCATAGTAATCCTAAAAATCCTTTTACTATGAACTACCATATGTACTCAATACAGTTTTGTTATGGATTTCTCACTGTTATAAAGTTCAGAATACGGGTATAAATATGAAATATCGTTTGTGCCAAATTTATTTTAATTCATTGCATTAGTTTTTTCTTTGATATATTTTAATATATATATATTAACGAAAAAAAAATAGTTTTTATTGTTGAATTTTGTATATTTTTACGTTTAACTAAAATGCCGAAGTCCCGAAAAATCTCGAAATCACGAAAAATCCCGGGATGCCGAAAAATCCCGGGGTCCCGAAAAATCCCGGGATCCCGGGATTTACATTTCTAAAATCCCGAATCCCGGGATTTGTAAAACCCAGTCCCGTTTGGCATCCCTAGCTATGACGATGTTTTCATCAGCACTGATTAGTCAGCACTGACGATGTTTACATCAGTGCTGATTAATCAGCTATGACGATGTTTTCATCAGCACTGATAAGTCAGCACTGACGATATTTACATCAGTGCTGATTAATCTGCTATGACGATGTTTTCATCAGCGTTGACGATGTTTTCATCAGCACTAATTAGTCAGCACTGACGATATTTACATCAGTGCTGATTAATCAGCTATGACGATGTTTTCATCAGCACTGACGATGTTTTCATCAGCACTGATTAGTCAGCACTGACGATATTTACATTAGCACTGATTAATCAGCTATGACGATGTTTTCATCAGCACTGACGATGTTTTCATCAGCACTGACAATGTTTTCATCAGCACTGACAATGTTTTCATCAGCACTGACAATGTTTTCATCAGCACTGACGTTGTTTTCATCAGCACTGACGATGTTTTCATCAGCACTGACGATGTTTTCATCAGCACTGACGATGTTTTCATCAGCACTGACGATATTTACATCAGCACTGATTAATCAGCTATGACGATGTTTTCATCAGCACTGATTAGTCAGCACTGACGATGTTTTCATCAGCACTGACGATATTTACATCAGCACTGATTAATCGGCTATGACGATGTTTTCATCAGCACTGATTAGTCAGCACTGACGATGTTTTCATCAGCACTGATTAGTCAGCACTGACGATGTTTTCATCAGCACTGACGATGTTTTCATCAGCACTGACGATGTTTTCATCAGCACTGACGATGTTTTCATCAGCACTGACGATATTTACATCAGCACTGATTAATCAGCTATGACGATGTTGTTTTCATCAGCACTGACGATGTTTTCATCAGCACTGACGATGTTTTCATCAGCACTGACAATGTTTTCATCAGCTCTGATTAGTCTGCACTGACGTTGTTTTCATCAGCACTGACGATGTTTAAATCAGCACTGACGATGTTTTCATCAGCACTGACGATATTTACATCAGTGCTGATTAATCAGCTATGACGTTGTTTTCATCAGTCCTGGTTAGTCAGCTCTGAGGATATTTACTTCAGTGGTGATTAATCAGTTATGACGATGTTTTCATCAGCACTGATTAGTCAGCACTGACGATATTTACATCAGTGCTGATTAATCAGCTATGACGATGTTTTCATCAGCACTGATTAGTCACCACTGACGATATTTACATCAGCACTGATCAGTAATCATTCAGTGCAGCATCGAATAATAATTAAGTGTATTATTACATACTCAATCATGCAAGTTATTGTGACAATCATATATATGATTGTTTTAACCATATATATTATTGCGGCACTCTACTTGTACCATCACTCTGTTAAAGATTAATTATATTATTGCTATTTTTTAAAATACTATTTTAATAGTATTTTACCAATTTTACCCGTTTTCCCCCTGTTTACCCCTTTCTGGTCCAAGTATTGAAAAAAGTTATAGCCTATTGACGCTTCCAAGTAAGGATCTATCTACGTTCCAAATTTCAATAAAATCGATTCAGCCGTTTAGGCGTGATGCTCAAACAAACAAACAAACAAACAAACAAACAAACAAACAAATAAACAAACAAACTTACAAAGACATTTATATATTTACTAGCTTGACCCGGTGCGCTTCGCTACCCCTGTCGATGTAAAAATCGGTTCAGCCGTTTAGTAATTATTGTTTAAAAACTAAAGGTACCAATTTTACCCGTTTTTCCCCCTTTTTATCCCTTTCTGGTCCAAGTATTGAAAAAATTTATAGCCTATTGACGCTTCCAAGTAAGGATCTATCTACGTTCCAAATTTCAATAAAATCGATTCAGCCGTTTAGGCGTGATGCTCAAACAAACAAACAAACAAACAAACAAATAAACAAACAAACTTACAAACCATTTATATATTTATATAGATTAAAATTCCGTTATCGAAATACCAGCAACTGCCGTTACCTCTAAATTACTTTTACCGAAATAAGCCTAAATACCGATATGAAAATAATCCAAATTAGCGTTACCGTTTCGAATCGGTAGCCAACCATGTTAAATCGACTCAGAAAGTGATTCTGAGGTAAAATTTAGGTTATGAGGCAAATTTTGTTGACAAATTCCGTTTTATTGATACCAATGTAAAGTAGAAATACGGGAATTAATACATTACATTAAATATAATGTCAAGAAAATTTCCATATCTAGTACGTCCGCTTTTTTCACAAAATTTCGAATTACATTTGTCAAAAAAGGTTTGTACAACTTTCAGAGCGTTAGTTGTTGGTGGTTCGTTCATGTAACCTTTTCTTTCAAATAGTCCCAAAGAAAATAGTCCAGTGACGTAAAGTCACAGGAATAAGGCGACCAATTTACATCGCCCAATCGAGTTATTACGCGACTGGGAAATTTCACGGCGGTCTTGCTGAAACTAAAGATCACTTATGTTAACATTTGCCAATTGTGGCCACAAGAAATCAGTGCATGATTACAAGGAAAAGCTGCTCGAAATTTTCACAATGGTAAAACTACAAAACGACAAAATCCCCTATATATATCGATTACATTTTATTACCATTGATAACATGGAATTTCTGTCGTACTGTCATTTGTCTAAATATATTAACAAGTCAGGAGGCATCATCGGATTTTGAAATTAAAATGTAGGGGAAAGTGTCAATTGACTAGTAAACCACACTTTAACATCACTTTTTGTCTTAAAATAATAATTCTATTTCCGATTATCTTCATTAGGTAAGACAAAGCATATTAATTTACTATTAAAGGACAGTTAAATGAGATAAATTTGTCCATCTAAACTGCGAAATGAAATAAAGTCAAATGTCTTTGTCTAGATGCACTAAATAAGTTCCAAAAACTAACCATAAATCACTTGTCCGCTACTTTCGGTATTACAGGTGATTGGCCTGAAAAATCAACTTCGGCTTTATGCCATTTCCCAACAGATTTTTATAAATATTTTCTAATTTCTGTCAAACAAAAGAAACATTTTGATAATGATATATTTCTAAAGAACATACTTAAGATGTTGTGAAGTTGTATTGGGTGTATGACTTAAAAATGCGGGACTTTTTAAAATTTTAAGCTTTTTTTTTGAAACATTAGTACAATATAAATTTATTCCAAGTATTGGCCATTGTTAACTAAGACCTTTTCTCATCTTTCTGGCAACATATGTATTACGCGCCAAAAGAACTCCTGCTCATCTTTTTAGACCAAGAGCGAATCAAGCCAATTTCGGATACTCTGTTTCAAAGTGAAATAGTAGTCGCGCGGTCCACGGTCTGGACTATAAACCGGGTGAGGCAAAACTTCCCAACCACTTCCTTTTAAATAGTTTTTTACAGTTATTGAAATATGTGGCCGAGCGTTGTCATGATTTAATACTACGCTTTCATGTCTGGCTGCATATTCTGGTCGTGTTTCGGCAAATGATCGCTTCAAATGAATCAGTTGCGTTCGGTATAGGTTCCCTGTGATGGTCTGGTCAGACTTCAGCAGCTGATAATACAGGGTTTTCCAACAACAGGTGTTACTTTGGTATTCAAAGAAAAATGGCATTTTTTGAGATAAATGATCGGATGTTTATTTCATAATAAAGAGGAAGGTATGCCATTAATAATGAAGAACAATATCAGCCAAATGGCCACCACGACCATGCTTATATGACCATATCCTTTTCATGAAATTTTCCATATCTAAATCGCAAAGTGGCTGCTCTATGTCCTCGATAGCCTCACGAATTCTATCTTTGAGGTCTTGAATCGACGCTGGGCCGTTGGCGTAGACCTCTTCTTTCACGTGACTCCAAAGGAAGAACTCGCAAGGTGTTAAATCACAAGATCACGGTGGCCAATTGTGATCACCTCTTCGAGCGATAATACGGTGCGGAAACTTTTCCCGTAAAAGCGCAATGGTTTCGTTGCTTGTATGGTACATAGCGCCGTCTTGTTGAAAGTAAACGTTGTCCAGATCAATATCATCCAGCTCCGACCAAAATATGGTGTAATGACGTTTGTGGAATGCCCAATTCCAAAGAACGACGAGGAATGAACAAACCTTGGTTTTCTTCAACACTTTGGGCTACAGCAGCAATATTCTCAGTTGTTCTTGAGCGACGTGCACGGGTTTTATTCTTCACATCACTAACTTGTCCCAACATCTCGTATTTTTCCACCAATTTCTGTATTGCGGTCCGACAAGGTGCTTCACGACGACCCAAAAATGCTTTAGTTTTGCGAACTGTGACTGCAAGATTTTCACCATTTTTGTAGTGAATATTAATAACTTTAATGTGTTGTTGAAGTGTGTATCGTTCCATTTTTGGTAATGGCGTAGTTTCTACTTGTCAAATGTCAAAGAATAAAAGCTTCAAAAGTGACAGCTACCGAAATAGCGGGTGATTCAGAATAACACCTCTTGTTGGAAAACCCTTTATATAGGACCCTTTTGGTCTCACCAAATACATAGAATTAGAGCCATGGATATTTAGCTTTAGTGTCGATTCGGCTGGTTGGCCGGACTTCACATAGGATCTCTTGCGCTTCGGGTTATCGTAATGGATCCATTTTTCATCGCAAGGAATGATTCGGTGCAAAAATTATGTTCTTTTATAGCGTTCAAGTAGCATTTCATACGTACAAAATCTTGTTTCAATGTGTTTCAGATTCAATTTTTATGGTACCCACTTTTCCTGCTTTTTGATGAATCCTGCTGCTCGCAAACATTTTGAAGTTGCTGCTTGAGTAGCCAAAGATTTTGCAAGATCTTGTTGAGTTTTCAAACAATCTTCATGGAGTAATGCCAACAATACTTGGTCTTCAAACTTTTTTGTCTGGCTGGAGGATCTGTGTCTTTGGTGTCGAAATCACCACTTCTGGACCGAACAAACCATCTCTCGCACCGATTGAAACCGATGAAACACATTCACCGTAAGCTTTGGTGAGCAACTGATGTGCTTCAGCGGCAGTTTTTTTCAAGTTAAATAATTGAAGCAAAACTTCCCGCATATGGCGCTTTGTTGTCACAAAATTCGATATTTTCGAAGCAAGAAAAACTGTGTTGTTTACATTATAATGTTCAATAACTTAGTGAAAATAAATGACAGATATGTACCCTTCAAAATTACATATAGTAAGTTATTAAAAACTAAAACAGCGTTCAAAAGATACGCCATCCATTGTAAATCTCCCATTTTTAATACACACACAAATTTTAAGAATACTGTTATTTCACGAAAACATACACAGAGAAAATAGATTCGTGATGGCAACCGAGACAGATTCGTGATAGCAACCATAGAGACTGAATTTTACATTTACATACACAGAGAAAATAGATTCGTGATGGCAACCGAGACAGATTCGTGATAGCAACCATAGAGACTGAATTTTACATTTGTGTCTACAAAATTTGAGCATGGGTAACTAATGTTTGGTTGTATCAATTAACTTTCTGTTGATAGAACCGAAAAATTCTATGTATACAACCGAATCATTCGCTTGGCAACAAATTCGGTTGCTACTACGAATCTGTTTTCTCTGTGTACTCTATGGACTTCAACAAAACATATATTCTTCGATCAGTTTTATATCACTGTGTTATTAACGTGAACTGTTTTAGCACGCACGCGGCACTCAATGTGTTAAGTACTGGGGGCTTATGCAACAACAAAATAGCGTTCGAGTCAAAAGAAAAAAATATTTTTAGTAAAATTCTACAATGTTTTTGATTTTCCTCATTTATATTAAACATTTTAACAAACTGTTTTCGTATCTAAACTGGAATAGTTTTACATTATTTGAAGGCACTGTAAAAGTTTCTTCGGTGTCTATATGAGCGGTTTATCTACCTATGTATGAATATTATACTCGTACATACTGCTATAAATATGTTACCAACATATCAATAATTATAAACGCTTATCAGACAGTAATATTACCGTTAACCCAACTTCTTGTAGCACCAACCAAATAAAAATGAAAGAAAAACTATAGCAACAGCAGAATTAGCAACATCATTGCTGCCACAAAGCTTTGCCACTATAGTCTGCTTAAAATAGGCCTGTTACAAATCATGAGCTGCTGCATCTAAAATGAACATACAATGGTTTTGTTTTCATTTGCTGCTACAGCCGAATGATTCGTTTTTATGTGTTTGCCTCCAGCAGCATATTTAAGCAGCCTGCTGTTTTGGCGGGCAACCAAACAGCCAGACTGCCAGCCTAGCGCGCTATTGTGCCACTAAATATGTATTTATATTCCAAATAACTGAATGCATCATGTTAGTTATAAAAGTGTTTATGTATTTAAAGATACGTTCACAATGATCAAAGATTTGACTAAAATAACGTAACCAAAAAAATGCTTATTTGATCTTCGATGACTATTATAAGAGCAATAAACGTCAAGCACTAATAATGAGTTTATATTGTGATATATTCTATTCCAAAGCTTGTTTAGTTGTATAAATATTTGTTATCTTTTTTGTAGTGGTTACGTTTTTTTCATCAATTATTTGAACAGTGTGAACGTATCTTAAGTGTGTAAGTATCTAAGAGGTTTCTTTGGTAATGGGCAAAGGAGAAAAAAATACTTATTTTTCCTTCTAACTGTCTGAGTGTCTATTTTGTTTTAAATAAACTAGGAATAAAAATTAAACATGCGTGCAGCCAACCCGCTTCTGCTTTATTTAACAGCCAAAACCAGCATAAATGTAGACTTGAAAACAGCTGCTGCGTTATTTTGCAAAAACACAAAATAAATTTTTATATGAATTTGTTTTTCCAGCAAAACTTTTGAGAAAAGCAAACTTGCCATATCATATCATTTCATTTTATTTTATTGTGTGGAATGTGTGGCAAACAAAATAATAACTATTGCAATTAATATTCAACGCCACAAGGAACACACATAATTTACGTGCTGAGTTTCTGATGTGTTGGTATGAATTTTCCTCTGTTTCTTTTTGTTTTTAACTTCGATTTATACCACTTTGCCGGCACCATTAGAAAATTTGTTATTGATGAGAGAAGCGTTTGTGTTGTGCTAAACATCACCTCCAGAGGTTACCAGTGAAGCGCGTCTGGTTAACCTCTTTAGGGCATCATGGAAAATTATCCATTTAATTTGTTTGATTAATAAGTATTATAGCTTGTAATGTTTTTATGATTTCATTTGCTTAATGACTCATTATTGCTGTGAATTAAAGTTTGCCAGCACATGATTGACATTTCTATAGATCAGGGTTAAATTTTCGTTTGATTTTGTGTTTTGTTTGAAATTCCACAATTATGACTCATAGCTATTGGCAGTGCTTAAAGCTAACAAAAGCAATAAATTGGATTCAAGGACGCAAATGCAGGTTTGTGACAAAATACATTTTCAAAATGTCAATATGTTTTTTATTTAATAAGTAGTAATGGATTTTGATAGCAAATTTTGTAATGAATTTTATAGCTAAACCAGATGGTATTAACTTTAAATTTTTTGTTATAACGATTTCCAAAATATTTAAATTTTTCCTTTAACTATTTAAAAAATAGAAAATTGGTCCAACAAATCATTATTTGCTCACGCTAGCTTTAAAAAATATGTTAAAATAATAATAGGCGCCGAAAAAAAGTACGCGAAAAACAATTGCAAATTTTAAAAAAAATCCAATATGGACAAAATATTAAAAGATCTGAAGGTTCATCGTCACACTGTCTCCAAAGCCATTAACTAGAATAAGGAAGACTTGAATATTGAAAGGAAACCTGGATCAGGAAGAAGAAAGGTCTAATAGAGGCGTCACACGGCATGTATTGCATGTGTTCTGTGACATGTATTGGGACATTTTCCCACATGTAAACATGTAAGGAGTGAGATCGTAAAATTCTTAACACACGTTTTTCATTAAAACTTTTAACCCAAGTATTATTTCATTTTTTTATTATCAAATTACCTTTGTAAACCATGTCAGCTATTATGTTCAATGTCAATTATATTCATTTGTTGTTAATCTGATTTAAATGAGTGACCAGAAGAAAATTCGTACTAAAATTATTAAATATTTTCAACAAAACTTGTTCCTACAAAAAGTTGGCCAAACAATCAAAGGTCTGCTATCAAACTGTTTTCAATGTTATTCAACAGTACCGGGAGAACTTGTCCGTTGATCAGGTAGAAGGAATGGTCCACATGATGTTTCTAAAGCCAAAAACTAGAAAGCATTTTCAAAAGAGCTCCCAACACCTCCGTTAGAAAAGCAGTCCGGATAGCTCAGTGGTCGGACTATTTTGTACGAAAAGTTAAAGCTAATACAGGTTTAAAAACATACAAGGCTCAAAAAGTTCTTGACAGCAACGCTGCTAAAAATGTAGAGGCCAAAATCAGAGTACGGAAATTGAAGTCAAGAATTATAGAAAAATATTTTTGCTGCATAATGGATGACGAAACGTATTGTTACGAATGTGCAATGACGATTTGAATTCAACGGTCTGTAACGACTGCCTGCAGCATTCATCATGTTTGAAGGCACGTCCATCATTGACATTGTAAGTATGGCAACACTAAATGTTTGCGCTGCTGGCAATGACCTCGAAAAGCTCTAGAAATCGAATGTACTAGTATGTCCGTTAAGAACATTGTAGATGATTCCTGATGGATGGCGCGTGTATAAATAGTGGCAGAGCTGGCAGTTGTGAGTTGAGTTTATCATTGGCGCTGTTAGAGTTAACATCAACTGTCTTGTGCATTTAAGGTTGTACGTAATAGAGTGTGTGTGCATTTCTGCGAATTGATATACGTGTATAAAGACACTAAGTGTCTATTTAATTCTGTTGTTGTTGTACATTCTAAATAAATAAAGAGTTGTTACAATTTTAAACTAATAAAACTGCTTTTATTTGCAATCAAAAGTATCCGGTTTATTTAAAGGAAATAAACCCACCTTTTTAAAAGGTAAAAACGTAACAGTATGTTCTGACAGATTTTTCGCAACTTCCTGGTCAAAAATTTTATGTTGCTGATGCTCGAGGGAATGTTGAAGAAAAGTTTAGGACCCAAAAGCAGACAAAATTTCCCAAAAAATTATTGGTATGGCAAGCAATATGCAGTTGCGGCAAATGAAGCCAATCATTTGTTACAACGGGTTCTAAAAATACCGAAATATACATCAAAGAATCTTTACAAAAAAAGGCTGCTTCCATTCATAAGACTTCATGTGTCCATTTAGGCCAAAAAAAGTGGCCAAAAGCGTGGTAGATTTTAAACGGAGATGGATTACCTGTTCGAGAAAAGTGACAGAAAGCACTAGAAAAACGTTAATGGAAGGGCTTCCGAAAAACGTTCAAAATTTCAGCACTACTGATTAAAACCATACAAATATTTATTTTTTTGTAAATTGTAATAATAATTGCAATCAAATAAAAAAAAAATTAAAACTGTAAGTTTACAGGTTTCGTTTTTATTAACATATATGTAAAGAATTTTTCGATCTCACTCCTTATCAGAAAAGCAGCTTGTAAAGTTAAATACTCTGATTCTTTTGAGTACAGAGCCAAAGCATAAGCTCGGTTGAAGTCGTATAAGGTTCAGAAAGTTCCAGATCACAATTCGGTAAAGAACTTAGAAGCAAAATAACGAATGAAAAAATTTAGGTAAAATGAATGATGAAACTTATGTGCTGGCAGAATTTTCACAACTTCCGGGACAATATTTGTATGTGGCTGATTGAAGAGGTAATGTTCAAGAACAATACCGATCAGAAAAACTAACAAAATTCCCCAAGAAGTTTCTTGTGTGGCAAGCCATGTCTAGTAGTGGCAAACGGAGCCAATCATTTGTGACATTAGGCACGATAAACACAGAAATATATATTAAGGAGTGTCTACAAAAACGGCTTTTATCTTTCTTAAAACAGCACAGAGTGCCCTTATATTTCTGGTCCGATTTGGCATCATGCCACTATGGAGAAAAGGCCCTTGAGTGATATTCAAACAATAATGTGAATTTTGTACCACGGGAGGCAAATTCATCCAACTGTCCAGAACTTCAGCCTGTGGAAAGGTATTGGGCTCTTGTAAAAATAGAATTAATGAACACAGGAAAGACATCCCTTGTCCGATTTCAAGCGTAAGTGGACCATCTCGTCCAAAAATTTAACGGAAGAAACTATAAAATCTTTAAAGTGAGGGTTTCCGGAAAAAGTAGATAAAATTTATAAATACCGAGTATTTTTGTGTAATGAATTTACACAATATTTGAATAAATTTACGTATTTTTGGGAAATTTTATATTAAACTGCTTAAGTTTTTTTGTCACACTCTTTAAGACATGAATGCTAAACCTTTCATCTATTCATGAGTAAAATTTTAACTGATCAGTTTTTAATTTGTATGAATTATATGTTGAGAAATTTGTATTGTAAATGTAGATCACCTGTACGTATGATTAATATTAGTTGTAAAGTAATTTACTTAAAATCGTAATAACTTCCCGAGGGTAAAACATTTTGTTGTTAAATAAGTTGCAAAATAGTCTTAAAATACCACACATTCGTCACTATTTATCTTAAGTTTATTCATAGGTATGGAAAAATGTATACAAATGTGTACAAACAATTTTTTTTTAAGAAAATATAATGGAATAATCAGGTTTTTCTTAAAAAAATTAATTGGATTATAGATTTGTTTTAAGAATTTTTGAAATAAAGTATTTCAATATGAAAATTCGTTTGTTTAAAACAAGAAAATGAATTTTGAGAAACGATCCATGACTATAAATATACAACTATTGTCACTTTTGGATCTCGGATACTTTCCTAAGAAATCAATATACAATTTCAATATAAAATTCCATGGTTTGGTTTCTTTGCACACTTGACATTTTTTTACCAACTCTTTGATTTGAACAGTCATTTTCGGCCAATAAAAGTGTTTCTTGACTTTATCCATTGTTTTCGCCGTTCCACCATGAGCTGAAACGTTTGTTGTGTGGGCTTTTTCAATTATTGTTTGTGTTAGGTTTGGGGGAATCCAAAACTTCCATTGATATTGCTTTTCCACAACTTGTACGTTTAATGATTTTTCAATCTTCTACTTTAAGATCCGGTAGTTTATGATTATTTTGTGTATTTTGCTTAATTAAGTCTGTATATTCTTCGGATTCAAATTCTGTGGTTTCGAAATCCAATAAATCTTCTGTTTGAACTTCTTTCAAATCATGGTGTTGTGGCAGACGAGAAAGCATGCCAGCTACAATATTTTCTGAACCTTTTCTATGACCAATCTTAAAGTCGAAAGCTTGTAGTTGTAAAAACCACCTGGCAAGTCTTCCGCTTAAATCATTGAGGGTTATTAACCATTTGAGAATTGCGTGATCGTTTAAGATTGAAAATGGCATTATTTCGACATAGTGTCTGAACTTTTTCACAGCCATTACTGCCGCCAAACATTCTTTTTGTCACCGAGTATAATTTTTCTGGCAAGGATTCAACTTTTGAGAATAAAAAACTATTGAATGTTCCTAATTGTTGTCATTTAATTGATATAACACCGCCTTTATTTCTCTTTACTCATATTCTTAATAAGAAATAAGTAATACAAAAGGAAATGGGATTTTTCATTATTTTTCGTCGAATGAATATGTAAATCACATCAATTTGCGAAAATATAGAAGATCTGGGTGGATGAGGGCCAAATAATTGAAAGTCTACCTGAAAAAGTAGTTTTTAAAAAACGTATTAATTGTAAATTGAAAAGTATTCTTCAGGAATTTTTTATATTTTTTGCAGCTTTTGTTATTTAATTTGATAGAAAATAAGTTAAAATTTAATGTTTGTACGGTTTTAGGAGACTTCTGCCACAATATCGCGAAAAACTTTTTAGATAAACTTAAGTTTTCTTTCGTGACTATGCAACCACAATATTTGCAACGGACACAAATATTAAATTTCACAAAAAATAAAAAAAACAATAAAACAGTGCAATAAACATTAGTTTTGAAATTTTTGGCCTATGGAGGAAACCACTGTACTACGTAAACTAATTTGAAATTTTTGTGAAGAAAATATTCCCAAGAGATAGTTTAAGACTGGACAATGAGTCCAATTCCATAGTAGAAATAAGTAAAAGTGTTATATTCTGCTGTCCCAAATCTTGTTTGTCTAACATCATTATGTGACGATGACATATTTATACCCTTCACCATGAGTGGCAAGGGTATATATAAGTTTGTCATTCCGTTTGTAATTTCTACATTTTTCATTTGCGACCCCACAAAGATCGTTATATACAGCGGAGTTGATGGCTATATCCGACCGTCTGTATGTTGAACACAACTTTCCGTAGCCCCCAAATAACTTACATGCATAATTCATACATCAATATATCCGTTATAGACCTGGTTCGGTTGCTATTTAAAATCGAGAAAATAGGCCCACAAATAACAGGGAGGGTGATAATGAATTGTGCGTTTATGTCTAATAAAGCTCATTACGATCTGAACGCAACGTAAACAAGAAAAATTGTCGCATATAGAGTGGTTCCAACACAAAAATACGGCATTAGAGGTAATTGCATGCAATTCGAGTCACTGTGTGGTGTGCAGTTTCTTCACAATGTATTGTCGGGCCATACTTCTTTGAACAAAACGGACAAAACTTTATGGTTACTGAAGACCATTACTTGAGTATGCTAAAATAATTTTTCTAATGAACTACGCCAAAATAGAATTCCTTTCAACTCTGTGTGGTTTCAGCAAGATGGTACAACTCCACACATAGCCCACCCGGTTGTGGCCGAAAATTAACAACTTTTTGCTAAGATGCCGCACCTGCATCAACGACTAATTAAACTATTTTTAATACAGTTCAATGGGCTTTCTAATTAATGTAGCATAATTCATCAGCCACTCTGTATAAGGAAAAAGCCAGGACATCCTGGATTTTTGACATAGTTTTTATCTATATTTGGATTACTAAGCCAATAATATAGAAAATATGGATGTATAATTAAAGATATTTCAGTAAGTCGGACGTACAATGTGTCAAAATCGGGAAAATTATTTTTTAACCCAAATTTTTTTTCACCAAATTTTATTTTTTTAAATTTTCAATGAAAATTTGAAAAAAAATTTTTTTAAAAATTAAAAAAGATATTTAATTTTTTTTTATTACACAATTAAAAGAAAAATTAATAAAAAAAAGTTTTGAAAAATTTTTTTTTTATTTTTTTTTTTTTTAAATATTTATTTTAAAGCATAATTATAGCTCTCTTACATGTTTTCTGATATATGGGGTTATATTGGGGGTAGGGTCAATTCCGGACCGATCCTCACAAAAGTTGCTAGAAAGATTTACGTTCATATAAAACTTCTTTATGTCAAATTTCATCGTGATATTAATTATAATAAGCCGTATAAGGAACATATTTAACATTGCTCAAACAGTATTCCGGGGGGACATTTATATGGGGGCTATGTGAAATCATAGATAGCTATTGCTCAATTTCAATACCAAACAAACCTCGTCAATAGAGAGTATTTTGATGGTGGGTATAATAATCTCAAAAGGCTGATATAATTTTGATAACGAACTGTGTTCTAATATTAACACTAGCTGAGTGTTAACATTGGACATTTTTTAAACTGTATAATGGAAAATCAATTTATCTTCTAGTTGTGGTTAAAATTTTATTCCGATCAGCCTAAATTTTGTAGAGTTATACATTAATAAACTTTTAATTTAAATCTAAGCACCCCTGTACGTATGATAAATATTAATTATGTTGTAAATTAGTTAAAATACCTATGTCTGTATGTGCTCAAAGATATTGTTGCAGAATAAATTGAAATTGAATCTTTAAATGCCACTAACAAAATTATTGGTGAAAATTTTAGCATGTATCGCTCAGTATCTTTACTCTTTAGGCATTTCTATAGATTGTTTTCTGATTTATATAATTTAATATGGCAGTGTTTCTCCATCTATGTTGTTTTTTCTCAAAATTGTCAAGGATATAAAAAATTAATGTTCTGCAATTAAGATGGACAGAAAGAGATATAAGATACCAATGAATAAACAAAAAATATATTTTCTATAGGACGCCAACGATTATTCAGCGAACTACTTCACATTCGTATATAGTACATGATTGCCATTCTTACCATTTTTCCACTTTATTTGTAGTCATAATTATCAAACGTCCACCTTCTTTACGAGCATAGTGAAATAACATACCAAACTGTAATATTTTATTATTTATTTGAAATAAATTATTAATTCAATATGCTATAGATCACAAATGTCCACACACACTCGCTGAACATAAACCAGTAAAAACAGACAGTGTCAAGTAGGGTGTATGTAAGAAAATTACATTATTGGGTGAAACAAATACAATTTGCACATACCAGCACAGAACAGACACAAAAAACGCCTACTCATCAAAAGAAATTGGACAGAGGAGCAGGTTCATACGGTTGTTTTTTTTTTTTCTTCTTTTGCGTTTTCTGTTTGCGGCTCGCACGCAAACCTATCACAATGCCAACATATTCATGTTCACTACGTACACTCGTACACTCACTCGTATTATAAATAAATGATTCTTCTTTTTTCCATTGCCAAGTGTGGAATAGTTAGAAGTAGGCATGTGATGGGGCGCAAAAACGCGAAATGAAATGAAAACTATGATGATGTTGATGCCCCTAATAAACTAACAAAACTTCAAGTAGGAAAGAAAAGAAAACACAGAGGGTAACGCCTACAAGCCATAAAATTTAAAGAACAAATGAAAACTTTAAGTTAAAGGAATAAATTCAGAAGTGTAGCAAATACAACAAAATACTTGGAACTACTACTGCTAACTACAATATATAGCAGTAACAACGACAACAACAGCATTAATATGAATAGGAATATGTTAAATGAAAACATAATGTTAAAAACTGACAGCAGCAAATAGCAGCAGCAGCAGAACAAAAAAAAAAAAAAAAAAACTGAATTAAGAAGCTGCTTTTGCAAATACATGCTTGTTAGTGATCACTGATCAGCCTAATACAATGAGTCTAGCTACAGCTTTTGAGTCTCAACTGTAACCCAGCAAAATAATTAACTACACATTCTTGTTCTAAATATTATTTCCAAATACAGGCAAATCTTGTTATAACAAACGTTATAACGATATTTATTTTTCAAATAAGTTTTAAGCGGTGTGACATTAGGAGACATGATTATCGTCTAAAATTTTTTCATATTTTTTAGTTTTTATTAATTGTTCTTCGGAAGGTTGACTTGAGGCATTACCAGGGATTAATAAATCCTTCGCTGAAACGGATTTCCGTTCTAAAAATGATTCTGCCATTAAAAATATCCATTATTTCAAGGAAGATAATTTCAAGGAAAAAAATATAATTTTTTTCCACATTCAAAATTGTTAGTCTATCCTTCGATAACTTTCTTCTTGAAGCACTAGATTCTCTATGGTGAACAAACATTTTATCTGGTATCATTTTCCAATAGATATCATTTAGAATAACATCAGGAGTTAGATTGTGCTCAAATTGTGTCGTACGCCGATTTTTTTTTTTTGGAATACCGATATCAATTGCATGAGATCCTTTTTGTATTTCTATGCCTCTAGATATTAAAGAAATTCTATTAACTGGAATGTGATTTTACCTCTGATCGAGTAATCAACAATAAAACTCCTTTTCCACAAGAGGATACACATCATTCTTTAAAGATACATAGATGATTATTTGAGACATTCTTGATAGATTCTAGATGTCAATGTTAAAAATTTGATTGTTCATTTAATTTTGTTTTATTTTTCTCAAAATTCGTTAAATCAAGTATAAAATTTTTGAAACCTTCTTTATAAAAGGTAGTTAATGTTAAAAATGTGGTTGTACGTTATATCACATTTTCATTAAAGTGAGATTCATTATAATGGGATTTGCCTGTATTGGGTGCATGAATTTTGAAAAAAATTATTCAAATTATTGACATTTGTTAGCTATGACTTTTTCCCATCCTTCTGGCAACATATCTATTTCGAGTCAAAAGAACTGCTCATATTTTGAGGCCAAGAACGAATCAAGCCAATATCGGATACTGAGTTCCAAAGTGAAGCATATCCCAGAGAGAGCGTTCTGCATCCATCGAAACAAATAGTAGTCGGACATTATAGTCCCGCATTATAAAGTATTATCAAACGAATCAGTTGCGTTCGGTACAGTTTCCCTGTGATGGTCTGGTCAGATTTCAGCAGCTCATAATATATAGGACCCTTTTGCTTTTGCCATGGAAAATATTTAAATATTAAAATTAAATTTTTTTTCCAAATTCAAAAAAAAAAATTGTTTTTCTAAATTGCTTAAAATTTAATTTTTTTTTTCGAAATTGTTTTTTTTTTTTGAATTTATTAGTGAAAAACAATTTAGGAAAAAAAAAATTCGTGTTAAGAAATATTTTTCCCGATTTTGTCCCATTGTAGGTCCAAATTATATACATCGTTGCAATGGACTTTGAAATATCTATCATTAGATATCCCCATCGTCTATATTAATGACTTGGTAATCCAGATATAGATAAAAAATAGGTCAAAAATCGAGGTTGTCCCGGTTTTTTCCTTATGTCTCTTGCCATTTGTGGGCCGATTTTCTCGATTTTAAATAGCGACCGAGCCGGAAGAATTCTCGATATATTGATGTATCAATTATGTTTGTAAGTTTTTTGGGGGCTACGGAAAGTTGATTTCAACATACAGACGGACAGACGGACATGGCTATATCGACTTCGCTATCTATAACGATCCAGAATATACATACTTTGTGTGATCGCAAATAAAAAATGTAGAAATTACAAACGGAATGACAAACTTATATATACCCTTGTCACTCATGGTATAGGGTATAAATATATACAGGTTCTGTAAAAACTCAAGATTTGGGGGGAAGACCTCGTAAAATTTATGCAGCCTTTACTCCAATACAAAATAATTTAATAGCAAGAGTGTTCAATAAATTCCCAAAAATTACTCTCCGGGAGGTTATCAATAATCTAAAATTGGAATTTAGTTCGTGAACTGTTAGCCGCATGGCAAATCAGGCTGGTCTTTGTTGCTTCCATCTTATTTAAAAAAACCATACTGATCGAATACAATTTGCCAAATAACATTTAGACTAGTCGGGACAACTGTATGAGGTATTAAGTGGTGGAAGAACGTTTGTAAGACGGCCGAAAAGAAAGGACTGGAGTGTATTCCAAGAACACAAATATTACAGTCAAGTTTGTTGGTGCTAATATTAATGTATGGGGCTTGTTTTTAGGGAAAGGTATTCATATCATGGAATATACTATGACTGTAATCGGATTAAGATCCATTTTAAAGGATGTTGAGGAAAATATGAGGATATTCTGATCCTAAACACATTTCTAGGCTTGCAACCAAGTGGTTACTTATTTTTAAGTGCCCCAATCACATTCCTACAGAAAACCTTCGGGAAATTGTAGATCGTAAAATATGGACTTACAATTATAGGAGGTTATGAGGGAATGACAAATTGTATCAAACGAGGCGATTGAATTTGTAATTGATTCAATGCGTCGCACAGAGGAATTTTGGTGTCAAAAACCCTATTTTTTTATATAGAAATGTTTAAAGCTGAAATGTACACTTATAGTTTTAAGAAAAATTGTATTTTGGATTTAAAAAATTTAAGTAAAATCCATGCAAGGATGTTGCAAAAATGTACTTACATATATTTTCACGCAATTCAGTGGTTTATATATGTAAAATTTTCCTGCTAATACCATTTACCTTTACAATATTTTAAAAATATAGCATTTCCCGTTAAATAAATAAAAAAAAATATATGCGGATATCCTAAACCGCTAAGATGATATGCCCAAATCTATAAGACTCTAAATTTTTTTTTCCATGGAAAAAAATAATGTAGTCCCACTTACATTCTACCACTAGTCATTCTCGTGGAATTGCCCATATGCTACTATTATTACAATCAGATTTTTGTTTTAGAAGATATAGCCCTTCTAAATTGACTGATTTTCAGTGTTCAAAAAACAGACCATTTTTAGGTAACGGATTTAGTGAGTAAAGAATAAAAAAAATTATACTGTTTGCTTTGTGTTTGTCCAGGTAAATCGATAAGTATCCATTTTTTCAATATTTCACAACTTTGATGTAAAATTAAAAAAAAAAAACTATAAATTTATTATCTGCCATATTTTCAAAATAAGTTCTTTAATTATACCTTTACCTAAAATTTTTAAAAAAGACATGGTTCAAAAAATATGTTTTTGGACAATTTATAACACATTACAAGTGAAAACCCATAAGATATACATTCTTTTACGGATTGTGAGCATTATTTTTGTAAAAATTAAACTTTTGTTTAATTGCTTTTCCATACCATAATAATAATTACTTCTTATTTTATTTTCTTTTTTCCGAATTGATGTATGTAATTGTGATCTTATTTTGTTTGTAATTGTTTATATCAATAAAATACAAAACAAGTACTTTTTTTTTGGTTTTTGACCATTTAATAAAACATTTGTAAAAGTTTGCATTGTATTGTCAACCACTGTATATATTTTTCTGCTCTAGATTAGCCAGAAATTTTGTAAACTATCTTTGGGACGCTTAAATCAACTCCTAGTTGATTGCTAAATTTTTTTAAAGAATTTAAGCCTAAACTTATGCACTATTTATTTTAGATCTTTATAAACCTTAATATTCCTATTTATCTACCTATCATATTCTAATGCCCGAAATTCGAACACATAGTTATCTATCATCGCTTAGATAATTATGCAGTAAAAATAACAGGTGGCGCAAAACTAAACTTCCGATGTTTCTTGGCTGTAATTAAAAAAAAAATTAAAAACTTTGAATAGTCAGCAATATTCCGCGTTCTGGAGCAGTGTAGCGTAACATTGTTTATTAAAGTGTATTTCGCATGTGTTTATTACACAAATGTCAAAACAGAACTGACATTAGGGGCATAGCATTTTCTGATAGGAGGATTACTTTTGCGCCACCTGTATTTGGTAACTTTTACCCGTAGATATTGATTTGAAATTAAGGTCAAGTTAGCTTTTAGATAAATTTATCTGTAGGGTATTTTACACCGTAGATATCTATTTGTTGAAGTTACGGACACAACAGGTGATCAATGTGCTTTCGTACATCTTAAAATCTCAACCTGAAAAACTTTTGCTGGGAATGAGTATTCGTTAGTTCACCTAAAGGCTGCATACAAAATTCGACACTTTTTTTGCCAAAGTTTTTTATTCCAAAAAAAAGCTACATAAATAATTATAAAGAATAACATGAAAAATGTGTTAAAATTAAGGTATTTTTTCATTTCTACTCACTCTCCAGAGCCAATAACCAAACAACCATGCAAAATACAAAACACACTAGTGTAAATACTATGTCGACAGTGTATATTAGTATTGTATAATTGAATGTGAATGTGTGCTGTGTAAAATATTATGCGTTCTTAAATATTTTCATTGTAATTTAATTAAAATCACTAACCAAATGCCCTGTTACTTGTATACGGATTCAAAAATAGTTTGTTTTTTTTTTCATTGTATGTTTTTAGTTTGATACCACCACAACCAATGATAAAATATATCCATATATAGTTAGAGTAGATTTTCAAAGTTTATACTAAAAATTCATTTGTAGATATAACCATACATGTATGTCTGTTAGTTGGTTTGGTGGTGCTTCACATGTAGTAAATTGGCAACAAACAAATGAAAAGTTTACAATACGAAACTAAATTAAATAGATCAAAATTTATGAGTTTTCTGCCAGCAAATAATATTTATTTGCAGTTGTACGAACAACTATGATATTTGATACACAAATACTTACTTACTCATGGAATAGTTAGTAAATTTTTGTGTTTATGAGAGGGGGCATAGATGTACATATATATTGGCTGAGGTGTTGCCAAGTATTTTTGGGGACAAAAACGCATTTAAGACCTTAGTGATTTAACTGGACTGGTGTATTCCTAGAAAGATGTAGACTAGAAAGGTGCTCACCTTAGAAAGGTGCTTACAGAAGGCATGATTTTTATATGGCAAATTACCACTAGGAAGCAACACAACATGCTTCTTTGTAAGCGATAAGAATAAATCCATTAATTGATTAAATATATCACTCACAACCTGCTTCTCTGTAACGGATATTAGTAAGATTTTCGTTTATTTTAATTTATATTATTATTTCGATCTACTGAAGTTACTTCATTAACTGAAGATGCAGTAATAAACCCTCGATCAAATCGATCTAGATGCTGTATTTATTCATCGAATATTTCTTAATTGAATATTCACCCGACTCGCAGTATCGAAAATTGAACTGAAACAGTCAGAGGAAAGACCTACTTAGCTGTATTTATGATAGAATTTTTATATTGATGACTTAAGATGGGATCGAATTCGGTGTTTTAAAAATAGTGAAATGCCCATACACACTTAGCTGTATTATAATGACGCTTACTTGATCAACTGACTACTGTATTTAACTGTTCGCTATGTAATGAACATTCAATCAGAATTTCTGAATTGAAAAGTGATTGATAACCGAAGACTTTTAATTGAACAGTCAGCCATAAACTCTGTAATGAAATGTCCATCAATGTTGCAGCATTGAAGTGAACCTACTTTGCTCCTTTATATTGACGATCCTACACGCAAAGATAAAATATAGTTGTGTATGTTTACAGTAACCATTTCCACATTTTTAAAAGCTTTTTAACAATGTTATAGTCACAGTAACTATTTACATGATTGTGGTAACCATAATATGATTAAATTGTAATTCACAAGATTGTGTCAATCATATATATGGTTGTAGTAAACAAGTTATTTTTTGTGACAACCATTTTTATGATTAAGGTTTTACCATATTATGTTGCTCTCGGCTAATTGATAATCATAATTTGAGAACAACATATTATGATATAGAGATTCATCATAACAATGATTGTCGGAAACATATACTTGTTTAATGTAACAATATATATGATTGATATAATCATGTGAATCGTAAGTTAACTATATTATGGTTACCACAATTATGTAAATAGTTATGAAATGGTTACTGTAAATATGCACAACTATATTTTTTCTCTGCGTGTAGATCCCTTATTGAACAATTGACCAATGTTACTCTATTGAACTGATTCTATATAGAATAGAAATATCCATCGAAATGCCAAAATTAAATTAAACGATAAAACATACAAAAACACAAAATGCGACGGACAAAACAAAAGCACCCCCTTATAAGATGTTTAAAAATTTGACTATGCTACTGCATTTTTGCAATGTCAGTTAAAGGGACTCACAGCGGATGCATTTAAAAATTCCAGAAGATAAAAATTAAGGAAGGCGTAGTCTGTATAATTTAAGTTCTATACAGTTTATTGTGAAAATACAATATATGGCAAGGAACAAGTACTCAAAAAACAAAATTTATTAAAGACTGAAAGCCGGGCTTATCACGGCATGAATTGAGTAAACAGTATTCAATTAACAGATCAGTTATTTTCCGGCTGATTTCAAAGTTTTTGCAGATTGGTCGTATATCACGATATGATGATTCCTTGATCAAAAGAGCAATGCAAAAAGATCCTACGGCATCTGCTAGTCAATTAAGAACAAGTTTAAGATTATACGTTAGCGAAAGAACAATCCGTAGAAGATCAGTAGAAGCAGGATTATTCAGGCGACGACCAGCGAAAGTCCTATCCAAATACAAATTAAAAAGTTCCTATGGAATAAGGCGTGTACGCAGACGAAAAGTAGAAAGACTCAATCCTAAGTATTGCAAAGGAACAATTAAACATGGAGAGGGCAATGTAAAAGTCTGGGGTTGCTTTTCTGGTCAAGGAATTGTGCCAATTCCTAAAGTTAATGGGATTATGGATCAGATCATGTACCGTGATATATGAAAAGTTGTAATGTTGCCTTATGCCAGTGAAGAGATTCAACTTATAGGGAGGTTCCAACAGAATAACGATCCTAAGCACACCTCCAAAGTTTGTAAGACTTGGCTACAGAGCAATAAGATTCAAGTTCTTCATTGGCCTGCTCAATCTTCCGATCTCAATCCTATTGAGAACTTGTGGGAGATTGATAATATGAAAATAAATCATGAAAATTGCAGAAATAAGGATCGGCAATTTTCACGATTAATTTCAAGGCATTATTATATCCTGGGAAGGAATATCGCAAGACACCATTAAAACCGTAATATCTTCTATGCCTAAGAGATGTGTTTGTGTGATCCAAAACAAACGATTTGCAACAAAATATTAATTAACAAATTTTTTATATTATATCCATGAAAGGGTGCTTTAGTTTTGTCCGTTTTATTTTCCAGCTATAAATATCTTTTGATTTAATGTTACCTCTTGTAGAAAGATTAACTTTAAAAGTATTTGTTTATCAATAGTAAATATATTAACAATTGAAAATAGTACATAATAAACATTTAAAAAAAAAAAATCACTGAGGGGGTGCATTAGTTATATCCAATACTGTATGTGTTTAATTTAAATAGGTGAACGGAAAGTTTGGATTCAGATCATGGTTGGTTATGTAACTCACTGTTCGTAAGCAGTCAAGTAGATTGACAAAATATATAGATCAAGACTAGATGGTAGTATTCTGTCGCATTGTCTTGTTAACGATACCTCAATTTGATCGTAAGCATATGTTCGCTCAGAAGTTTATGTCTTAACAAATGAAGAACCCAGTATTCACATTACCAATCAAGCTGAAAACACTAACCTTATGTGAAACACGTATTGAAAACTTTAACCTTAATTCATCATATGAACTAGTACATCATATACTTAGTTCTACAAAAGGATCATTAATGGGAACACTGTAACCTTAGTCTAATTTTAAATCTTATACCATGTCTGGTAGCTTAGTTTGACAGTATAAGGAAGAGATGTCCCGGCGATGATGTCTATCAGACTAATGTTAAAAACACCAAATCCTACGCCACAGTTCAACTTTGAACCATCAATGTATACTTTTATGTCATAAGCAATTGTAACGTTATCTCCTTCTATACCCATTAGGAGCGTTATAGAGAAATTGGCCTGGTGAAACCAGTGAAAGGATTATATCTAAATCTTAATAAAAAGTTTTTAGAAAATTCTGTTGACAAATTTGAAGATTTAAAGACCAGTTACTATCATTTTAGATAGATGGGCAGATGGTTGAAGGATTAATAACAAATTGATCTCCCGACGAACTTTTGGATTAATACGACGAGAGTTCTTTAGACAATCATTGAGCCCAATGAACATTGAATCATGTTGAATCTTATTTTCTTTTGACATACATAGCTTAAAAAGTAAAGGATTCGACAGCGCAAATAAAGCCAAATTCGGGAGTAAAATTTCCCTACGACTAATGTTGGATACCTAACCTGATTGAACTATTGAATGAGTTTAACTTTGGTATCATTTAAGCAATGAAGTTTTGTTTTACATAGCACCAAATTAATTCCCACCCCAAGTTGTTCAGATTATGTCCCAAGAAAGATATGGGACTAGTCAAGTACCAATGAAGAGGGATCGATTTCAAATCAAACATGATGTTATGTTACCATTTCTGAACTGCATGTACACAGAGAAAATAGATTCGTGATAGCAACCGAATTTGATGCCAATCGAATTATTCGGTTGCACACATAGAATTTTCCAGTTCTATCAACAGAAAGTCAGTTTATAAAGAAGGATTTCGGTTGAAGCAACCAAACTTTTGTTATCCCTTTCAAAATTTCGTAGCTACAACTGTAAAATTAGGTCACTAAAGTAGAATCATGCGATTGGCAACAAATTCGGTTGCTATCACGAATCAGTTTACTCTGAGTAGTTTTTCAATTTCTTAGAATATTTTTGCATTCTATCTCAAAGATTTCCTTATTTATTGTGGCAAACATCTTTTCAATTAGTTTATTTGGCAACTCTTTCTATTGTATGGCAACAAATGATGCCTATTTGATAAACTAACAAAAGTGTGGGCGATTTGAAAATGATTTCAAACTAATGAAATGGCTTTCATGTTTGCTAAAGTGCAGATTTTTATTGAATTAGAGAAAAATTGTTGGATTTCATTTGCGAATAAATCATTCTATAAAGAAGGCACTTAGTGCTTATTACAATGATGATGGTCAATATTGATGATGGTGATGGCGATGGCGATACATACAAAAATATTCCAGCATTCAAACAAATACAACAAACCGAGTTTTGTTAAAGGACGTGAATCAGTTTCATTAAGATAAAATTTTTATTTGATTCTTTAGTTTGTATGTATATATTTTTTTTGTGGCTTTGATGGTTGGTCTGCATTCAATGCTTTTTTTTAATTTTCATATCGAAACCAATGATTAGCCCTTGAGCTACTGTTTTGCGCATTGAGAGTGTAATGCAAACGTTATGTACAGCAACAGCAGTAAGCAACCAACACCAGGAACACCACCAGAGTGCAAAAAATACACTGAACTGAAGTGAAGTGAACAGAACACAACACAACAACAACCAGCAACTGTAAAGTGCGAAAACTCGTAAATTTTCAATTAATTTTGATGAATCGCTAAACGATAAGATCATTGCCAAACTAAACCAAATAAAAACTACTCAATGGCAACGACCACTTTTTCTGCATTTATACTCTTTCTTTCTTTCTTTCCTCGTTCCTGTTCTTAAAGTTGTTACTTTTTTGCATGTTAGCCTAAAATACACACTTACAAGTTTTAACATGCTGGAAAATAAAGGGCCACAAACACTCCTCCTTTTGTATACATTGAATGTTTGTTGCAAATACAAAATAAAAATTAAGAGTTGCGAAGAAAAAAAAAAAAAAAAAAAAAAAAAACCAGCACAAGAATTCATTACAAAATCCCTTGCGTACACTAACTACTACTAAAAACTAAAAAAAGTTTTATTAAACTGACCACAGACAGACGGATGGACAAAAATTTTTCATTCTGCTGTTGTTCGAGTGAGTAAGTGTGTTAGTGTGTGAGTGAGTAAGTAAGTACTTGCCGTTTCTTGTTGAATGTTTTGGTGAAGGTGTAGAGGAAGCATAACCTTATTTGCCGCACCTTCAAAAAGCTTTTGCTAACTGCAACATTGCAACAACAATTGGCCAGAAATTAGTGTTTGTTGTAAATGCAATAAAACTGCAAAAACAACAACCGAGAAACAACACAAACTGATCTTTTGCAAATGATTAATATGTTTATTGAGTTTGAGTTTCCTTTACACACAACACCACAACCCAAAAAGTAATTGTCTACCCTATGCAAACAGTGAGGGACAACAAAATGGCAGTTTGATTGAATTTCAGTAAAAGATTTTAACAGAGTTTTGGAATTGAGACACATTGATTTGAGTAACTAAAACTTTCGATCGTTATCGCCTCTATTTAATGATCTTTTGTACTACTCAGTATTTCCATGCTCTTAATAATCCTCTTTATGAAAGTTGGAATAAAGGATGATCTTAATATCATCTCAAAAAATCGTTCTCCTTCTTTTAAATAAAACACTACTTTCCCACTGAATTTGCTTCATCCATGTATAAGGAAGAAAGCGAATCATAGAGAGAATAAATTCAGTAATCCTCTCTAAAAGTTACATGAGTTGGCAATGTCTAAAAAGAAGTATTCAATTCAAACATTTTACTAAATTGGGTTCATCCAAAATTGATTTCCTACTATCCATTTTATACCCTTCACCTTCGTGAGAAGGGTATATATAAGTTTGTCATTCCGTTTGCAATTTCCAAAATATAATTTTCCGACTCTATAAAGTATATATATTCTGGATCCTTATAGATAGGGGAGTCGATTAAGCCATGTCCGTCTGTCTGTTGAAATCAATTTTCTGAAGACCCCAGATATCTTCGGGATCCAAATCTTCAATAATTCTGTCAGACATGCTTTCGAGAAGTTTACTATTTACAATCAGCAAAAACTGTCCATAAATGAAATCCTAGACTACCTCGGAAAATTTCATCAAAAAAAGACAATTTCTTGCATACTTTGACAAAAAAGCAACAAAACGTATGTTTGGATGTGTGTTGGTTTCATTGCTTTGCGTATTTTTTTTTTTGTGTTTCGTTTTGTTTGGCGTTGTTGTTTTTATACCTCTCACCTTCGTGAGAATGGTATATATAAGATTGTCATTTCGTTTGTAACTTCCAATTAAATGTAAAATTTTTAAAAGTTTTCTTGATATATTTAGGATACTATACGCTGAAAGTGGGCAATTAATGCATCCGCAACAAAGGTGAAGGGTGTATAAGATTCGGCATAGCCGAATATAGCACTCTTACTTGTTCTTTATTTACATACAAGAATATATTGCCACTGACATTTTCCCACCTCATAAGAGACGCATAGATAGGATAACTTCATTACTCCTCATTGAAAGTTAAATGAGTTGTTAACGATTAGAAATGAATCCAGTATTCAGTCGTAAATCAATGCCAATTTAATTAAAAAATTGTATTTCTCCTCCTAAATTTCTCTAGATCATCAGTTACTCCTGGTTATGTATACTGCTCATTATAATATTCATTACAGACAGTGAGAAATACGGCTTAATATACAGTGGGAAGCAAAACTGTCCAGATGTTTTGCATTAAGAATGTAAGGTAATGAAAGTAATACAAATACAGGTGTATTATCAAATATATGTATTTTTTTATTTTATTGAACATTATTCTAAATTATAAAGAACAAAAACTTATATAAATTTCTTAAAAAAAAAAAAAAAATGCAGAAAACAAAAAATTCACTATTTGGACAATTTTGTACTGTAAGTAATAAACATTATCACTATATTTCTTTCTTAAAAGATAACGGTATTTGACCCGTTAGTTTTTTTGTTTGTTGATATCTCGTTGTCAAACTTTTATTGCTTTATTTACGCATTATTGATTGACCTGTGAAGTGTAATTTTGTGAATTTCAATTAAAAAAATAAAAGATCTTTCAAAATGAGAAAAACGCCATCTGACATTGAAAACAACGTGATAAATTTGTTGCAAAATAATTATCATGCCGTAAAATTGCTGAAAGATTAAATTTAAGCAAATCCACGTCAAATAACATAAAAAACCGACGTAATGTAGCTTGCAATAATAACAAAGGGGGTCGACCAAGACTGCTTTCTGATGGTGATGCCCGGCACATTGAACGTTTGTTACATCATAAGGCCACCAAAACACCTAAAAATGCTGCAAAAAGTATTGGTAAGGATGTCAGTTCCTGGACAGTCAGACGAGCATTAAATAAAATTGGTTTAGTAGCCAGTGTGAAAAAGAAAAAGCCAGAACTTTCCGATAGAAATGTGAAAAGGCACCTTCATTTCTGTAAAACCCACAAAAATTGGACAGTAGATGATTGGAAACGGGTTATTTGGAGTGATGAAACGAAAGTCAACCGATACCAGTCTGATGGAAAAGAATATTTTTGGCATAGGCCTCATGAGCGCATCCAAAAACACCAAGTGAAGGAAACGATGAAACATGGTGGCGGCAGTATTATGGTGTGGGGATGTTTTACTTGGTGGAACATTGGACCTTTGGTGAGAATCCAAGGTATAATGAAAAAGGAGGATAATTTCAATATTTTACACACAAATTTACCAGATTTTGTTGACAAGAGTGCCTATCCAGCCGAAGAAGTTGTTTTTCAGCAAGACGGGGATCCGAAGCACACTGCCAAAATAGTTAGAAGCTGGCTACGAAACCAAACTTTTGGAACAATGGACTGGCCTGCACAAAGCCTAGACCTGAATCCAATAGAAAATTTATGGGTTATTGTTAAAAGAAAGCTGATAGCATATGAAAATCCACCAAAAAATGTTGACGAACTTTGGGAGAGAATACAACATGAATGGCGAGCTCTGGACCGTGATATCATCCAAAAGTTGGTGGAGAGTATGCCAAAACGTATTAAAAGCGTAATTAAAAATAAAGGCCTTTGGACGAAATATTAAATTGGAAACGATAAATGATTTTCAACAAACCCCGCAAACAGTGCAAAAGTGTCCAAATAGTGAATTTTTTGTTTTTTGCATTTTTTAATTTTTTTTATGAAATTTATATAAGTTTTTGTTCTTTATAATTTAGAATAATGTTCAATAAAATAAAAAAATACATATATTTGATAATACATCTATATTTGTATTACTTTCATTACCTTACATTCTTAATGCAAAACATCTGGACAGTTTTGCTTCCCACTGTAAGTCTAATACAAAAGTTCCTTCTTTTCGCCTTCACAAAAAGAAGAGATTCAAATCAAAATTTACTTTCACGTTAGTAGTTCATCCTCTCTAATCAACGACACTCGTTAATCCCATATTAATTGCATTATCAAGTTGCTGAATATAATCTCAGAGACTCTAGAACAAGTTTAAATCTAAAGCTGCATTTCTTTCAGAGATTATAACGTATGCGGAATGAAATTTCAACAAATATTTGTTATTTCAAAATGCTAACAAAAAAAGAACTACCTTGAAAAAACATTTGTAATTTTTTCCATATTTTATCTATTTTCATCGGGAACAATTTATTATATTTTATATCAAGTGGCAGAGAAAGGCAGAAAAGTGGACTTTTTTGGAAGTAAATAAACTTATTATTGATAAGATGTGAAAAGTAGAACACAGTCTTCTTTTTTTAAATATATATGGATCTTAATCAATCAGATGTAAATTGAAAATTTTCACTTTTTTGGGATTTGATTTGATTAATATATTATGAAATATGTACACCAAATGAATCAGTTCATAAAAAAACATCAGAGATTATTTTTTTTTAAAGAAAGTTCTTCTTTACTGTTCCATCATCCAACTGTCACGCCCTGATGATTATGGCTTTTTCCAACACCCTTCAAATTCCAGACTTTCTAAAGTGAAAAAATTTTCCAATTTTTTTAAATTAAAAATAATTTGAGAGTTCTTGGACCTTTTTTAATAGAAGAGTTTTTGTAGATTAATTAAAATAAAAATCGAGAAAAATAAGACCATGAAACTCAAATAGGAGTACAGAAAAGTGCAAACATCGGTATTTTCAACACCTGTATATAAATTTCTTCATAACTGCCACAAAAGTACATGAATATAATAAATTTTTTATTTACATTAAATCAATACAATGGGCTATTGTATAAAGATTTCATATATTATTTGGTTTAACGTTGGAAACAAATATAGTGTTTTCTGTTTTGTTGCAATTTTATTCCGCATACGTTATATAACAAAATCTTAAGATCCCTGATCATAAACCGATTTATTACTTTGATTCTTACATCTCTGAAAAGTTGTTTCCCTAAAATCGTTATTTCTCATGTTGTTATCGGTCACATGTTGACTAGTCCACTGATATACGGATCCAGCCAAAACAGAAAGATTCTTTACATTTTATGGCAAGTCAAACTAGACAGCAAACATAAAATTAAATTGTTTCTCAAATATCAAATATTTAAGAATGATCCTGAGAGCAATCATAGGATTTTCTCTTTACTGAGTATAAGATGGATATTTTAAAGCAAGGTCCGCATAACCGCATTCGTGATCGAGTAAAATTTATCGTAATTTTCTTATCTAAGTTTATTACATTCTATACTAAGCAATAAATCTAGCAAATTTTGGTATAGTTTCGCTATGGAAATACTTGTCGTTATGGAATCACATTCCATTCAGATTTACGCGAAGCAGGGGCAGCGTATTTTTGTTGTCGTAAATCCAATGTATGTAGTGAAGAAGGATTGTCTGGATAGTTAAATATGTGGGGTAGAATGAGGGACTTAACCACATGTTGGTTATAAGTTAAGAATACAAAGTCTATGCTTGACCACAAGCCTGTTAATCCATACTGATATCATTTGTGGCAGAACGTCTGTGATTTATACAGAAGAATCTTCTCGGGGTCTGCAATAGATGGTGGGTGACCTCCAAATATGACATTCATCCTTAATTAAAGAATTAGTGTCGTATCTATGAATATCGTTTAAAGCTATCAAGCTCGAGCTGCGATCATATGCTCTGCTCGTACTTACATAGGTCCTGTTTGTAGCTGTAGCAACTATGTGATGTCGAAATTTATAAGACTTCTCCGATGACATACCTGACTGATAAAACCCTTGCTTCCTCAAGAATATGGTGTTAGTCCTTAATGCTACTTTTGCCACGTTTGAATTTTTCTCATCTGGTCATTAATCAACGAAGGTTCGTTCTTAACCCTTTGACGACCATAGGCAAGTATGCTTGCCCGAGGATTTTTAGTTTATATATAGGTCCAGGTAACAGATAGACCAAATATGTAAAAGACTGTTTTATAGAAGACGATTTGGGCAACAATAATGTAGTTGAGTGCAAGTACCTATCTGTTCCTACTTGTTTCCAACGAGGTTCCGAATTTGGCCAAACAATGGGCTTTATGACTAGGGCAGATACGGGGTAAAAATAGAGCGCAAGGAGCTGAGAGTTAATTATGTTTTGGATTCAGCCTTTATCTATCAGAAAATAAAATGGAGAACTTTGCGTAAACCCCAATCTGCCTTCAGCTAATCAAATTATGTTTGTCTATAGGTTCAAACGTAAGTTTTTATAAATTCCAAATGTTTTGATATTTTGAGTTAATACTGACTAGCTGTTATTATACATAGTATATCTTAGAGCTGTGCTTTATGATAGTGGAGCAGTCCAATCTATATGCTTTGCAAAAAGGACGTATTTTCACTCTTACCGTGTATGAATTTAAGCTTATATGGGTATTATCATACGAATGAGCTTAGTGAAGCTCCCATAAACACGTATGTATTGGTCTACTGATCCAACTTCTCACCAAACTCAGATCGCAGATGTCATGCCACGGCTCAGATTTGAAGAAATTTTGCGACAACAATAAGGCAGATGTTAGTGACCGTGATTATAAAATCTGACTAATTTTAGATCACATTAACAAGGCTATGCCAGACGCATATACGTATTCAAAAAAGCTGTCAATCGATGAACATACGGTAAAGTTTAAATGACACAATGCCATGAAACAATACATGAAGGACAAACCTATTTCATGGGGATTCAAACTTTGGTGCTTATGTCAGTCAGAAACTGGGTACTTGTATAACTTTGACATTTACACCGGAAAAAAATCGTTGTCTAACAGTTATGTGAGCCTCTGGCAAAAAAGGGGTTGAAGTTTACTTCTACAATTTTTTTACAAACCTGAAATTAATGTATATTCTTCAGAAAAATTACAAAATGTGCGGAACAATACGATGTAATAGAAAGCACATGCCAAAGAATTTTCCGGCGGATAAAGATATGAAAAGAGAGGACATCAGTTACTTTATGTCAGATATCATTTCCGTAGTAAAATGCATGGACAGTCGTGGTGTCTACCTTGTCTCAAATTTTATTGAAGTATAGTCGCACAAATGTATTTTGCGTTCAATGCAATATGTTCCTTGGCTTCACTTCGTCCCGTGATTGCTTTGGAATGTATCATGAACAACACTAATAATATTGTATTTTCGTGATCTACTGTATTTTACTATTTCGCAATTTGTGCGTGAAAAGATAACAATGAGGCCCCCAAATTGGTTTACTGCTGGAATCTGTATTCCATCGACCACTGTGCTAATTTTGAGTTTTTCCCATGACTTCTTTGGTGGTAATTCAGATCAACATTTACATTAAGCCAAAGCTCATCACCGTTGTCATCGTTCGCATATGTGAACTCCAACCATTAGTGTCTACAAAGAGTTTAGAGAGGTAGAAGTTAAATAGCATGAACAGGATCTCGCCCTAAGGGACTCCTTACTTAAATCTACGCTGAGCAGTCATCTCTAAACTCTATGAACGACTACCCACAACTCAGATAATTCTCTATTCAGCTCTTCGGCATTGTGGTCTGCAAGATGTCCTCGAGTATCGAAGACATTCGACAACTAAACAATACCAACAGATGGGGGCTCCGTGTCATATCATTCATTGCTCTCACACCTACGCATGGTTACACAGAGAAAACAGATTCGTGATACCAACCGAATTGGTTGCCAATCGAATGATTCTACCTTAGTGACCGAATTTTGCAGTTGTGGCTACGAAATTTTGTAAGGGCTAACAAAAGTTTGGTTGCTTCAATCGAAATTCTTCTGTATCAACTGACTTTCTGTTGATAGAACTGAAAAATTCTATGTGTGCATCCGAATCATTCGATTTCTCTGTGTACGAATCTGTTTTCTCTGTGTACGAATTTATCAAAATCATATTTGACGAATAGTGGTCTATTTGTTAAACATGCTAGAGAATTGGAAATTGTATATCATTGTATAAATTTTTCTTTAAAAAGAAATGTATTTATTTGTTCCTCAGCACATTGGGAAATATTTATGAAGACATTGAATTCGTTAAGAATATCTGTGATCGCCACAATATCGGCCATGCTGTACTGCAATATTTTATTTCACTAAACACTTTTGCTATATTTCTCAACTCTGCTATTTTTGTATTTTCAATTCCGCAATCAGAAACGGACAACCCTTTTTCGCCTCAATGTATTTATACTTCTTCTGTTTATTATTGCCCTTTTTTAATTCAGATTTAAGTTTGCTTTTTTGTTTATTTATTTATTTATTTGTTTGTTTGCTTGGCTGTAGTGTTGTTTTCCTTTTTATTGTTAAGCGTTAAAAATGTTAAAATTTTAATTGAATACATTCCATTTTATTAAACAGAAGAAGAAGAAACTCAATGTGAAAATTTCAATGTTACTTTTTTTTTCTTCCGCAGACAGTTTTGATTGCAGCAAAAGGAACAAAAAAAAAAAAGCAGAAACTGACTGCAGTTTCGCCAAGATTTATAATTTTTGCATTTGTTTGTCTCGCAGCCACAAAGAGGAGTAAACACCTCTTTTTTTTAGCAGGCTTATAAACAAAAATCTTTTTTTGCAATATATTTTTTTGTATAAACAATTTTCAGTTGTTATTTTATTTCTGTTTGTAGATTTGTTTTATATTAACAACCACGAATTCTAGGCATTACCCAAAAACAAAAATACAAATGTAGAAGAAAAAAAAAATATTGTCTTGAATCTCGCAATGGAAATGTTGAAATTCTCTAAATAACATTTAAAAAAAAAAAAAAATGTAAAAGAATTTTAACAATAGAAAAATCGGCGGTTGAAGTTCTTTGTAAAATTAATTCGTATGTTTGGCATTAAAACTTATTTCTTGTTGTGTTTTCTTGGCAACATTGTTGTGCCCCTTTACCGCTTAAGGGTTTTAAGATAGATGACAGAGTTTTTTTGTATTTTTTTATTTTGTATTTTAAATTTTGTATTCGTTTGCAAGACGACGGCTACTTTATGAAAAGGTTTTTGGAAAAAGATTCAATACTTACCTACGTCTAGTATTAAGCATGTATGAACTTGTTATATAAGTAGAACAATTGTCGGAAAGTCTAATAATTTTCAAAAGAGTCACTGAACCGTGGCCATGGTTTTAAGCCTACATAGTTGCCGAGATCATTAAAATGATGGAAAATGTTACGCAGTTGAAGATGTTTTTTTTTTACTTTACAAACATTTATTTTCATTGTCTAGTATTTAGAATGTGTTTTGAATTCAATTGATTTAACTAGAATGATGTTTAATGTATTGGAGTTGTAGAACTTTCTTCTTCCTTATATCTCCAGAAAACTAAGTACGATCAAGTATTTATTATTGATCACTGGCTGCTTATGCAGCAATCATTCCCCCTGTATATGTCTGACAAATAACCATCCCACACCATTATGTTTTAGAAATTTGATCGTGAACACTGATCGAATGTTTGACCAAGAATAGATCGCCTTATTATTTGGCATGAATTTGGGAAATTTTCGGACATTCGCTTGCCTATTATTACTTTAATTTTGCATGAAATTTGGTGGTCAAAAATATTGTTACGTTTTAACCCTTTTAAAACGTTGGTTTATTTCCTTTAAATAAATCGGATACTTCTGATTGCAAATAAAAGCAGTTTTAGTAGTTTAAAATTGTAACAAATCTTTATTAATTTAAGATGCACAACAACAATAGTTCAAATAGTCACTCGGTGTCTTTATACATGTTTATCAATTCGAAATGCACACACACTTTATATTGTACAAACCTAAATGTACAAAACGGTTCATTTTAACTCTAACAGCGCCTATGAAAAACTCAATCACTACTGCAACCTCTGCCACTATTTATACACACGTCATCTTTCGGGAACTTTCTACAATGCTCTTAATGGACATACTAGTATGTTCGAATTCTAGAGCTTTCGATGTCAATGTTAGCAGCTTAAACATTCAGTGTTGCCATACTTATAAACAATGCCAATAACAATGCTATCAACATTGTTGATAAGTAGAAGCTTCTACTGATGGACGTGTTTATAAACATGATGAATGTTGCAGGCAGTCGTTACAGACCGTTAAATTTAAAATCGCTATTGCAAATTCGTAACAATATTTTTAGTTTGGATACCAAATATTTTGAGAATCGTTCAATAAATGGCTGATGTCAATTGTTCAAATGAAAGCATCGCTTTTTAGATTGTGAAAAACCTGAAATCATATAAGGACTGAGATCGAAAAATTCTTAACATACATGTTAATATATACATATATACATATATGTTAATAAAAATGAAACCACTAAACTCACAGTTTTGATTTTTTATTATTTGATTGCAATTATTATTACAATTTACAAAAAAAAAATCATTTTTTAAGTTCTAATCACTAGTGACGAAATTTTGAACCTTTTTCAGAAACATCCATTATGGTTTTTATAGTGATTTCCGTCACTTTGTTCGAATAGGTTGTCCATCTCCGTTTAAAATATACCACACTTTTGGACACCTTTTTGTGCTCTTCAATTCTCTTTTAACAAGAGCCCAATATCTCTCCACTGGGCTTAGCTCCAGGCAGTTTGGAGAATTTGCCTCTCTTGGTACAAATACCACATTATTGTTATTTTACCACTCAAGACCTTTCTTACCATAGCGACAGGATGCCTAGTCAGGCAAAAAATAAGTGGATACTAAGGTATTCAATAAATCGGGTTTCTGTTTTAATTGGTTAATCGAGCAAATAATTAATCGGGGCTTAGATTTAATCGGTTAATAATCGGTTAATTTTAAATTATTCGATTAACCGAATAATTTCTATTTTATTTTTAAATTGAAAATAAAACGCGCATTTTGTGTACTTATTTGAGCATTTGAACAAATAAATAAATAATAGCAAAAAATATGGTATTTGAGATCCTTTTTATATACACATTTTTTAGGATTTTATATACATCTTCTGAAATAATCTTTTAAGAAAAGAATATAATTTAAAAGGTTTGCTTTTAAACAATTTTTCTTTCGTTTTAATAAAACTTAACTTGGAAAAAACTCTCTCACTGATTGTAGATGTTGAAGAAGTCGAAAGTAAGGCATGATAAAGTCTTTCTCAGTTCTTTGTTCAGTTTTTTTTTATGCATATGAAATCCTTTTGGGGATTTTTTAGATTTGGAATGCTTTTAATAGTTTCGTTAAATTCTAATAAAAGACTCGTTTCAGTTTCGTATATTATCATGTCTTCCTCCGACTCATTAGTACAAAGTTCATAATGGAACATTCTAGACAAAAGGACATTTACAAATTCCTTACTTTCAGTTTTGTAGCTATACTTCAAAAAACTATTGCTAGATGGGAATGTTCATGAGCTAAGAAATAAAATGTCTGTGTTTAAAACTATATTTCTATATAAAGTACAAAAGAACAGAAATTTCGGTTAATCGGTTAATCGACACAAATTAATCGGTTTATTTGTTATTTGAAAATCGGCAATTTTAAATTATTCGAATAGTTAACCGACCAAAATTAATCGGTTAACCGTTTAACGGTTAATCGATTGAATACCCTAGTGGATACATTATGAAGTCTTATGAATGGAAGCAGCCTTTTTTTGTAAACAATCCTTGATGTAAATTTCGGTATTTATAGAGCCCTTTGTAAGAAATGATAGGCTTCTTTTGCCGCACCTGCATATTGCTTGCCATACCAAGAACTTTTTGGGAAATTTTGTCTGCTTTTGGGTCCTAAACTTTTCTTCAACATTCCCTCAAGCATCAGCAACTTTAAAATATTGACTCGGAAGCTGCGAAAAATCCGCCAGAACATACGTTTCGTCATCCATTATGCAGCAGGAATGTTTTTTTTTATAAAATTTGACTTCAATTTCCGTGCTCTGTTTTTTGGCCTCTAAATTTGTAGCAGCGTTCCTGTCAGGAACTTTTTGAGCCTTGTATGTTTTAAAACCTCCATTAGCTTTAACTTTTCGTACCAAATAGCCCGAGCACTGAGCTAACCGGGCTGCTTTCCTACCGGATGTGTTGGGAGATATTTTGAAAATGCTTTCTATTTTTTTTTGGCTTAATAAACATCACGTAAACCATTCCTTCTACCTGAACCAGGTTTTATATCAATGGACAAGTTCTCCCGGTACTGTTTAATAACATTGGAAACAGTTTGATGCAGACCTTTGATTGTTTGGCCAACTTTTTGTAGGACCAAGTTGGGTTTTGTTGAAAATATTTAATAATTTTAGTAAGCACTTTTTTCTGGTCACTCATTTTAATCAGATTAACAACAAATGAATATAATTTTCATTAAACATAAAAACTGACATGTTTAACAATGATAACTTGATAAAAAAATTAAATAATTCTTGGGTTAAAAGTTTTAATGAAAAACATGTGTTACGAATTTTACGATCTCACTCCTTATTTTGAGAATCGTTCACTAAATGGCTGATGTCACTTGTTCGAATGAAAGCAATCGCTTTTTAGATTGTGAAAAACCTGAAATCTGTGCATATAATCCAGACTCTCAACAATAATCGACTATATGGACTTTCGATACGAAACAAATTCATCAAAAGGAGTCGGATGTAAATTATTTGTTGGTTGTTTTTGAAAATGCTAATTCACAAACAAGTTCAAATTGTAAGGCATTACTTGTTTCTCAGATGACTTTAAGGAAGTCAAACTGAATCATTCTCTATCACTATAATGCAAGCTTCCATAGTGATATTTTTGACCTACAAAAATGGACCTTTAAATGTCCAATTTCTTCATGAATTTCATCCATCATAACTTTCGTCTAAGGTACGAGATTATTGGAAACCCCTAGACATGCTGTTTCAACATTTTTATTTTTATCATTTCAATTTTTATTTATTCCTAAGAACTTAGCAAATACTAGTGAGGAACATTTAGCTTTCGTCTAAGCTACGAGATTATTGGAAGCCCCTAGATATGCTGTTTCAACATTTTCATTTTTATTTATTCCTAAGAACTTAACAAAAACTAGTGATGAGAAATTTGCTTGACCAAGCTTGACAAACAATAAAGAAAATTTACAAAAGCTTTAAGTAAGAAATATTGTTGGTCTGTTATACGTGAGATTGAATTGGTACAACGAATCTCTTCTCCTTGCATCGGCTTCAATTAAAACCGACTTCCCACATACTTATTGCCATAACAAGGTCATTTTAAACAACACAATCTTAAGACGCCATAACAAAATATGTTCTAACATTTTGAATATTTTTTTCCATCTACTTTAAGGAAGCTCTTTTAACAACAATTGCGTATTTCGCCCAAAAACAAAATAAAAAAACTAACAGTTTAATCAAACAATTTTGTTACCTGTCTTCTAAGACATCACCCTGGGTGGCCAGTCGTCATCTTCCTCATGTATCGTTTGATAGAACAATCAACAACTTATCAATCAAGTTTTAGTACAACAAAATCTTTAAACAAAAAAAAAACACCACACTACAATCTACCAGAACAACAGCAACATGCTTAGCATTGTTTCTTAAACCTGTTAATAGTTTTTTTTTTTTTTTTGTGCCAAGTTTGTCATATTGATGATCATGGTCTTTAACAATTTACGAGTAGGAAATCATAAAAAACAAGACTCACCTTCACCATACTTGATCATACAACAACTAACTACTGGCATACAACATGGTGTGGTCCGTTAAGGTCTGTTGATCATAAAAAACACAACTTTTTGGCGGCGGTCTCCTTTTGTTTTGGCGAATAATTATCTCGGCTATTTGGTAAATAATTTTGGTAACATAAGAAAAAAAAAAAAAAAACGAAGAATTAATTCAACAAAATTCTGGAAGTTTTGAGGGGATTTAGTACACTGAAAGTGAAGTTGGTTAACGATTTTCATTAAGATAAGTAACTAAGAGATACTGAGACGCTATAATGTAATAAAGATCTTATAAAATTCTTCTGGGGGCATTCGATATAGATTGAAAAGTCCACTTAAATTCTATTCGAAATCGATGGAGCATACTTCGTTGACTTCTTGGAATAGAGTTGTTATGATTTAAATTATCTCGGAAGTATAGGTAGTTCATTTCTAAGAACTCTTCATGTAGATATATGAACACTGGTTAGTAAGGACTGCGAACGAAAAATTTTTAACATACATATATGTTAATAAAAACGAAACCACTAAACTTACAGCTTTGAATCTTTTTTTATTTGATTATTGTTACAATTTACAAAAAAAAAAAAAAAAAATATATATATTTTTATAGTTCTAATTACTAATGATGAAATTTTGAACCTTTTTCGAAAACCCTTACATTATGGTTTTAATATGTCACTTTCTTCGACCACACTTTTGGACACCTTTTTTGTGCTCTTCAGTTCTCTCCACTGGACTCAGCTCCAGGCAGTTTGGAGGAATTGCCTCTCTTGGTACAAATACCACATTATTGTTCTTGTACCACTCATGACCTTTCTTACCATAGTGACAGATGCCAAATCAGGCCAAAAATAAGTGGACACATTAAGAAGTCTTATGAATGGAAACATCCTTTTTTGTAAACATTCCTTGATGTAAATTTCGGTATTTATAGAACCCTTTGTAACAAATGTATGGCTTTTTTCCGCAACTGCATATTGCTTGTCATACCAAGAACTTTTTTGTGAAATTTTGTCTGCTTTTAGGTCCTAAACTTGTCTTCAACATTCCCTCGACCATCTGCAATATAAAAAAATTTACCCAGAAGCTGCGAAAAATTTTCCATACGTACATTTCGTCATCCATTATGCAGCAGGTATATTTTTTGTATAAAATTTGACTTCAATTTCCGTGACCTGTCTTTGGCCTCTTAATTTTTAGCAGAGTTCCTGGCAGGAACTTTTTGAGCCTTGTACGTTTTTAAACCTTCATTGGATTTAACTGTTCGTACCAAATAGTCCGAGTACTGACCTAACCGAGCTGTTTTCCTACCGGATGTGTTGGGAGCTCTTTTGAAAATACTTTCTATTTTTTTGGCTTAATAAACACAATGTGAACCATTCCTTCTACCTGAACCAGGTTTTCTATCATCGTAAAAGTTCTCCCTGTACTGTTGAATAACATTGGAAACAGTTTGACGGCAGACCTTTGAATGTTTGGCCAACTTTTTGTAGGACCAAGTTGGGTTTTGTTGAAAATATTTAATAATTTTAGTACGCCCTTTTTTCTGGTCACGCATTTTAATCAGATTAACAACAAATGAATATAGTTGACATTAAACATAATAGCTGACATGCTTTACAAAGGTAACTTGATAAAAAAAAAAAAATCAAATAATACTTGGGTTAAAAGTACAGTATACAGGTGTTGAAAATACCGATGTTTGCACTTTTCTGAGCTCCTATTTGAGTTTCATGGTCTTATTTTTCTCGATTTTTATTTTAAATAATCTGCAAAAACTCTTCTATTTAAAAAGGTCCAAAAACACTAAAATTATTTTTAATTTAAAAAAATTGGGACATGTTTTCACTTTAGAAAGTCTGGAATTTGAAGGGTGTTGGAAAGCACCATAATCATCAGGGCTTGGCAGTTGGATGATGGAACAGTTAAAAAGAACTTTATTTTTAAAAAAAATAATCTCTGATGCTTCATTTTATGAAATGATTAATTTTATGTACACATTTCATAATATATTAATTAGAATTGATGGTCAAATCAAATTCCAAAAAAGTCAAAATTTTCAATTTACATCTGATTGATTAAGATCCATATTATATCTTTTTAGAAAAAAGATTATGTTCTACTTTGCACATCTTATCAATAATAGGTTTATTTACTTCCAAAAAAGTCCACTTCTCTGCCTTTCTCAGGTACTTGATGTAAAATATAACAAATTGTTCTCGATGAAAATAGATAAAATATGGAAAAAATTACAAATGTTTTTTCAAGGTTAGTTAACATTTTGAAATAACTAAAAGCCAGATTTTCAAATGGGGTTTTAAAGTATTAAGGCAAAACATAACTTAAGTCAAAATAAATCCTAAAGCACTAATAGCTCATGTACTTTTTCTTTGGCCAGTGACAAATTTTTGTTGCAATTTCGTTCCGCATACGTTAAGGCTATATTTATATTTCAAAGACTAGCTTCGGGATATATTATTGGTGTATGACTTAGAAATGAGGGATTTTTTAAAATTTTTTAGCTTTTATTTTGAAACAATATAAATTTATGCAAAGTAATGGCCATTGTTAGCTATAAACTTTTCCCATCTTTCTGGAAACCTATGCATTCCGAGCCAAAAGAAGTGCTCATCTTTTGAGGCCAAGAACGAATCAAGCCATATCCCAGAGAGAGCGTTCTGCATCGATCGAAACAAATAGTAGTTGGATAGGTCACAGTCTGGACTATAAGGCGGGTGAGGCAAAACTTCCCAACCACTATATTCTACATACTTTTTAACAGGTATTGCTACATGTGGCCGAGCGTTGTCATGATAGAATATTACGGTTTTATGTCTGGCGGCATATTCTGGGCGTTTTTTCGGCCAATGCTCACTTCAAACAAATCAGTTGCATTCGGTACAAGTTCATTGTGATGGTTTTCCCTGGGGTGCGTTGGTCTGATTTCAGCAGCTCATAATAGATAGGATCATTTTACTCCTACCAAATACAGAGAATTACCTAAGCGCCATGGACCCATTTTTCATCACAAATAATGATTCGGTGCAAAAATCATTTTTTTTTGTAGCGTTCAAGCATGATTTCGCACATGCGAAATCGCCATTGAAGGTCTCTTTTGAATGAATCCTGCTACTCGTAACCGTTTCGAAATTACAGCTGGAGCAGCTGGCAATGATTTTACAATGTCTTGTTGAGTTTTTCAACAATTTTCATGGAGTAATGATTCCAATTCTGGGTCTTCAAACTTGTTTGGCTGGCCTGAAGTAAATTCGACATCTTCGAAGCATAAAAACACTATGTTGTTTAAACAAGTAAGAGAGCTATAAGGATATGCCCTTTACCAAACAATACTTAAAGGACTGAGATTGTAAAATTCTTAACACACATTTATCATTAAAACTTTTAACCCAAGTATTATTTGACTTTTTTTTTATCAAATTACCTTTGGCTCTATAAATACCGTAATTTATACAAGGAATGTTTACAAAAAATAATGTTTCCATTCATAAGACTTCTTAATGTGTCCACTTCTTTTTGGCTTGATTTGGCATATGTCACACTGGTAAGAAAGATCTTGAGTGGTACAAGAACAGTAATGTGGTATTTGTAGCAATTCCTCCAAACTGCCTGGAGCTGAGTCCAGTGGAGAGATATTGGGCTCTTGTTAAAAGAGAATTGAAGAGCACAAAAAAGGTGTCCAAAGGTGTGGTAGATTTTAAAAGGAGATAGACAACCTGTTCGATCAAAGTGAAATAAAGCACTATAAAATCCATAGGGGAAGGGTTTTCGAAAAAGATTCAAAATTTCATCATTAGTGATTAGAACTATAAAAATATTTTTTTTTGTAAATTGTAACAATCAATTGTAATGTCAATCAAATAAAAAAAGATTCAAAACTGTAAGTTTAGTGGTTTCATTTTTATTAACATATATGTATGTTAAGAATTTTTCAATTTCAGTCCTTAAAAATAAAATTAAAATTTTTTTTTTTTTCGAAATTGTTTTTAAAAAGTTTTTTCCACTTTTTTTTTAAATTTTTTTTATTTATTAGTGGAAAAAATTTGTGACAAAAAAATTTTTTTTTGTTTTGGTTTCGGGTTCAAAAATATTTTTTCCGATTTTGACCCATTGTAGGTCCAACTTACTATAGCCTTATATACATCATTGCAATGGAATTTGAAATATCTATCATTAGATATCCATGTTGTGTATATTTATGATTTATTAATCGAGATATAGATAAAAAAATAGGCCAAAAATAGAGGTTGTCTCGGATTTTTCCTCATATTTCCGTTATGCTGATTTTAAATAGGAAACTTCTAGAAAGCATGTCTGACAGAATTATTGAAGATTTGGATCCCGAAGGTCTTCAAAAAGTTGATTTCAACAGACAGAGAGACAGACAGACGGACATGGCTTAATCGACTCCGCTATCTATAAGGATACAGTTCGAAAACTCCATACAATAGTGGATGGTGTTTTCAAATATTACTTAAATAAACTCGTCACTAATTTATATATATCGAAGAAACTTGCTATGTAATAGCAAACTTCCGGGAAACCCTCAACTCTCGTAGTTATCCTACTCTGAAAACGCAAAAATCGTTATTGATTGATACATTATAATAAAGCGCTAGCTCTGTATTTATACTTTGGCTTTCTCATTCAATACAAGGATAGTAGAAAATAAAGTCGCTATATCGACTTCTTTATCTTTAAGGATCCAGAATACTATAGTGCCGCAAATGAATATTTTATAAATTACAAACGGTATAAAATGGACGATTTCGCATGAACTATTTGAACCATACAAGACTCTTCAACTAGTTCTTACTTCATTCCCCAGAATGGTCCTTCCAATGTAATTCTTTTCGAATGACCATATTTCCACTTATGTTAACAGTTTTTCGTTGACTATTCACTACAATTGTAAATTGCAAAGCATTTCATTAAACATAGTCAGACTGTTCCTCTGTCTATTTGGTTGTTTTGCTTACTTGGCAATATGATTTACTTGCTTTTCTTTCCTTTTAAAAATTTTGCAGGTTTTTTTTTCTCGCTGCTGCGCGTGTTGTTGGTAATTTTATTGCAGTTTGTGTGAGAGATTTTTTTTTTTTTTGAGTTATTTTTTCTACGTTCTAAACTCTAAACTACTTAAAAGTTACCAACCAGTCATCATCATCATCATAGTGTAGTTGTAACATTATTGTTGCAATATTAGTAGAACGTCGTAATAAGACATCGTACATCAACAGCAACAGGAACAGCAACGACTGCAAAATAGTTGATATGAAGTAGCAGTAGTGCAAGTGGCAGTGGCAGTGGCAGCATTAAGTAGATGGTTTGGCACTACCAACTTCTACAACTTGTCTTAATTAATTACTTGCCAAAGTGCAGAACGTGGTTGTTTTCCTTAAGTGTTTTACGCACATTACACACTGTCTAATTAGTTCAACTCTTCTTGTGAGCAACTGCTTTTAGACTATAGTTCTTTTTTGTTTCCTTGTTTTTTTCTTGCTGACGATTTAAAATTCTGGTTAATAGTTTTTGCTAAATTCCCATTTCTACTTTTAAAAACCAGGGTATGAATGAAATTTTATTCATTTGTGCTGCTGCTGCTGCTGCTGTTGTGTCTTGTGTGCAAAATTATGTATAGTATTTTAAATTGATGTTGATGTGCAAATGATGCAGATTTCATTTCTTTAATTCCTGTTACTTACATTAGTTTCTTTTTTTCATTTTTTTGTGCAACGCTCCATGTAGAAAGGAAGTGCTGCTGCTTCTGTTTGGTTGAGATCTAATGAATTTTGACAGGTTTGTTTAATTTTCAGTAGAATTTAGTAGCTTTAGTTGTCACATTGTATTTTTTGTATTTTCAGTCAGTGTGAACAGCTTTTAATGTTAAAAAGTTTTTAGTTTTTTTGAAAATCAACAAGTTTGTGATTTTAATACGTCTAATTGATAAATGCATGTTAAGTTTTGTAACTTAGTTGATATTGTTTGGCAAATTAAGTTTTCACAGAGTGTAATATGACTTAGAGGAAGGGGAGAATTGTGAACAAATTACAAATAGATTTATTAGCATTTTGGGAAGACATTAATAAGAGAGTTAAGATATTAGTTTTAAGTAAATGAAATTTTGACAGTCATGTGAGTATTTAAGATTAAATAACAAATGGAGTGTCAAAAGGAAAGTTAAAGAATGTTAAAGTTTTGTATCTTTTTTAAACTTAAGGTGAACATTTTTTTTAACACACGAGATATCTTGTAAACTGTAGCACAAAAATTAATAATAAATATTTATGGGCTGATCTGACTAAAAAGCCTAGTGAAAAAAACTGTAAAGAAGGACCTAGAGGCGGTCCTCAGAAAATTATACTTTAAGGTGATTCCGAAGAATACAAGATTAGTTGTATTTGAATGGATTACCAGTAGTGAGAAAAATAGTTCATATTTTGCAACTGGAATTGGTAAAGTTTCTTGTTCTCTATTTCATGAGTTCCACCAAAGAGCATAGAAAACACACAAGTTTTGACCTTGGATATTCCGATTTTGAAAATACTCATTAAACGCATAACATTTTAGAGTCAGCTGGACATTTTCATTTAAATTCGTTTAAATTTCGAAAAACTCAATTTTTAAATTGACAGAACAACCAAATTAAGATGTGTATGTGACGGGAAGTTCTACTATTTTTCAAATGTTGGGATAGATATTGATCGGCTGTTTTTGTTACGCGAAAGTATGAGTGACAGAAAAAGCAACCAGGGTTTAAACCAGGGTTAGTTATTTCAATTGGTTTTGAACATATTACATAAATATTGCTGAATTTCCTCCATTAATGCATGGCTGGTTATGTACTTGTTATCATAGACCTTTGACTTCTAGTAACCCCATAAAAAGAAATCTAATAGTGTTAAATCGCAGGATCTACAGGGCAAATTCTGATCACCAAAACGAGAGAGTTCAAGACTAGGTCATGTCTCAGGCAGTAACTGAATTATTTCACAGGCTGTATTGTCTGTGACAACGTCATTCAATTTAGGCAGTTATCGATCGCCAATAATATCCTCATATTTAAAGAAGTATTGTCCCATATTGCATCCAGACCAAAATCCACACCAAACAGTGACACGTTGTGGATGAATTTGTTTTTTGAAAATCAATCATATGAACCCTAATGAGGCAATTTTGACGATTAACAATCGCTTAATATTATTTTAAACATAAACATTATTTTCGAAATACTATTCACCAATAAACAAGTAAGAGAGCTATAATTATAAACCCTTCACCAAAATACTTTAAAATAAAAATTTTAAATATTTTTAGGTAAACAAAATTATTTTTTTTTTTTTTAAAAACTTATTTTACAAAATGTAAAAATTTTTTTTTTTTCAAAATTGTGTTTCAAAATTTTAAAAATATGAATTTTTTTTTCATATTTGTTTTCAAATTTTTTTTTTTCAAAATAATTTTTTTTTAAATTTTTTCAAAAATTTTTTTAATTTTATTTTTAAATTTACTAGTGAACAAAAAAATAGATGACAAAAAAATTTGTTTGGTAAAAAAAAAAATTCGGGTTAAAAAATATTTTTCCCGATTTTGACCCATTGTAGGTCCAAATTACTATAGCCTTATACAGATCGTTGCAATGGACTTTGAAATATCTATCATTAGGTATCCATATTGTCTATATTAATGACTTAGTAATCCAGATATAGATCAAAAATAGGATAAAACTCCAGGTTGCCCCGGTTTTTTCCTTATATCTCAGCCAGTTGTTTGCCGATTTTCTCGATTTTAAATAGCAACTGAACCGGAAGAATTCCCGATATATGTATGAATCAAGTTTGTAAGTTATTTGATAGCGGCTTAATCGACTCCGCTATCTATAAGGATCCAGAATGTATATACTTTATAGGGTTGGAAAATTATATTGTGGAAATTACAAACTTATATATTGAAAGGTAAAAAAATCAGTATGAAAGTATGGTTGGTCAAGACCTTTTTTTTAATTTTGTTCGTGAATGATTTTCGGAAGTTGGCCTTGCATGGGAGCTATGATTAATTATGGACCGATCGCCATGAAATTAGGTCGTGTGATTTATGAAACTTATTTCTGTTAAATTTTATGTTGATCAGAGATGTACACGAGTTAATTCGCTTTTTTTTCTATATGATTGAAATCACTGCATTTGTTGTGTTTTCAGTCATCAACATGTGCTAATTATGTAGCTTGCAGTGCTTGCGCTTCCACAATTGATTGCCATATTCTCAATCATGTTTGAAATGCCGTTAGCAATAACAATGGTGTTTTCCGTATTATAAAAGATAGAAATATGCAAAAAAAATCCTTCTTAACACGGTCTTAAATTAATTCAAACATACTTATAAAGGAAAGTGTATAATTACTCAAAAAGCTCGTCGTATATTCATAACACTCATATTGATTCGCTGCTTTTGTGAATGGTAACAATTTACTGAATATGCAACCAATTACATGTATTTTGTGACAAAACACTTGCTATGGTGAATCATGCAATGACAGTTTTCGTTTAGTTTATGTGTAGTGGTAACTCAGTATTCAATTTTGCAAAATACATTCGTTTTTGCAAAATACATCTCTCATGTGGATGCCGACATTTTTAAGAGATTTATGCTCGTTAAAGTGATTATCAGAAGAGGGCGTTACAAACATCAGCACAAACGCATTATACCCTATTTACAATGGATTTTGTGTACTTTTTTCATGCATTTTGACATTCTAAATGCTCGAATATCGAAAAGTAATGTTCAGCAAAGTTGTTAAGCTCAACATAGTTAATAAAGGAATGCGACATTTTTGGTATTCCTTGAGTGGGGCCCTGGCAAAACAGTTTTTCATCATTATTTATATAAGTTTTCTAATAAAACTTAATTAAAATCCTCTTCAAAAGAAACTGATTTTATCTCAGATGAGGAGTTCGAACAAAATGAACAAAATATATTATTAATATATGTAAAAGCCCCCAAATAACAATAACGAAACCATATTATAATGTAGATTTGCAACTTGCTAAAGAAACATATTATTTTATTTCTGAAGGAACAAGAGGAAAATACTTGCAGATTTGTTACAAGTATATGGATACGGTTTTGTCAATGTGAAATATGGAACGTGAAAGATGTTTTTCGACAGCAGCATATGTCGCAAACAAAATTCGTATCAGCAAATGAAACCATAGATGCAATGGTATTCTTAAAAATATATTTAAAATAAACACAAAATGGGCTATAAATTTTTTAAATTGTTTGCAAATATAAAAATGGCCCTAGCAGTTGTAGTAATACCAATTCGGGATTTAGATTTCCCGAAATCCCGACCCGGGGTTTTTATCAAAATCCCGAAGCCGATTAGCATCTCTAACTGTGATACATTTTTGTACGTATTATCAGTGCCTCTTAGTAAACAAAACGGCTAATAATATGTCTAATAGGGATCTCGACACACTTTTGCGAGACTGGAGTCCTCTTTTGTATCAGATATAAAACCGGTTCCATAATATAGTATGTGTTAAGGCAAGCAAACCGATGTTTTACACTGTTTAGCGAAGATGCTACAAGTTATTATCGCTCAATAAGTGTGATTATTTAATAGACATTGTACATATTACCAGCTTCTGGACTAAATCTCAGAGCATGTTCTTTGTAATTGCTTACTATTGGGGTCATCCATTCACAATAATGGCATTTGAGTCTCATTCTCGAAAGAAGCGTAGGTATTTTTAGATTTACTATAACCTATGCGAAAAAAGATTTCATTGATACTTCCTCCCTCCACAAAATAATTCGTCCTTTAGCATAAACGTCGATTTTTTCAAAGATCTATTACAAATTTTTAGCAATGAAAAAATATTTCCTGCTTTCTCCTTCACCCATTTCTCTCCATGATCTTTAATTTAAGTAGAAATGTGTGACAGATTATGGTATATAGGTTACGTTACTGAAAATAATAAAATAAAAACAAGCAAGAGTGTTATAGTCGTCTGTGCCGAATCTTTTTATACCCTTTACCAAATTATAGCTTAAAATAAAATTTTTAAATATTTTTAGGTAAACAAAATGTAATTTTTTTTTTTCAAATATTTTTAAATGCATTTTTTCCATTTTTTTTTTTAAATGTTTTTTTAAAAAAGTTTTTTTTTACCAAATTTTGTTTAAATAAATTTTTTTTTTTTAAATTTATTAGCGGAAAAAAATTTATGACATCAACATTTTTTTTGTGAAAAAAATTCGGGTTAAAAAAAAACAATTTTTCCCGATTTTGACCCATTGTAGGTCTAACTTACTATAGCCTTATATACATCGTTGCAATGGACTTTGAAATATCTATCCTTAGATATCCATATTGTCTATATTAATGACTTAGTAGTTAATCCAGATATAGAACAAAAATAGGCAAAAAATCGAGGTTGTCCCGGTTTTTCCTTATATCTCAGCCACTTGTGGGCCGATTTTCTCGATTATAAATAGCAACCGAGCTGGGAGAATTTCCGATACATTGATTTTAACATACCGACAGACATGGCTATATCGACTCCGCTATCTATAACGATCCAGAATATATATATACTTTGTGCGATCGCAAATGAAAAATGTAGAAATTACAAACGGAATAACGAACTTATATACATATAACCTTGCCACTCATGGTGAAGGCTATAAGAAGTAAGAGTGTTATATTTAACTGTGCCGAATCTTGTACACTCACAATCAATAAAATAATAATGTTCGACAATAAAATATTTTTCTGATATAAGGGTTAAATGGCGGTAGGGTCAATTATGGATCGATCCTCACAAAATTTAGTAGAAAGATTTATGTTTATATATAACTTATTAATGTCCAATTTCATTGCGTTGAGTACGACTGTTGAATGTCTCGCCATCCTGTTTAAGGATGCCCGGTATTCCTGGACAAATTATATGTTGTAAAGGTCTATAGATATTAGATTTAGATATTTTATTACGGCCTGACTGTTAGTATATATACGAATATACCCGCATGATATCTTGTTATAACTGAGCCAATTATCCGCCCTTTTTATGGCTGATATTTCAGCATGGATAATGCTACATTCATTTGGAAGTCTAAGAGATAACCTAGTTATGAATTCCTGAATGTAGACACCTACACCAATTCGATCTCCCTTCCTATAACCGTCCGTATAGACTGAGAGACCCGTTGTGTCGTGTAAAGCTCCGTCCATTGCTTCCGTGTTATGCGGAATTGAGAAACCATGAAGGGCCTAGAAATGCAGTAATCGATATTATCCGAAAGATTCTGAATGCTAGATCCACAGGGATCCAGTTTAATAAAGCAAAGAGCGACTTTGTTGCGGTAGTTCTTAGAGCTCCTTTTATCAGGATTGCCATTCTTCTTAAAACTCTCTCGAATAGCATACAAATTTAACCTTTCTCCAGTGCATTCTACCATACAGAGACTCCATAGAATAGTGTCGGCTTAATGACCGCATCACATAGCCAGTTAACAAACTGGCTCCCAAGTATTTTGCGTTGTCCGATAGTGTTAGTTCAACACCATTTAATCGGGGAAGCGAGAAATAAGGAATCTTGTACTTGTGAACAGTACAAGCTCGATATATAATCTATACAACAAAAGATTTCATATATACTTTCTCCGTTTACAAAATAATTCGTGCTTTGGCATTAAACATAGATTTTTACAAAAATCTATTACAAATTTTTAGCAACAAACAAATATCTCTTGCTTTTACCCATTTCTTTCTATGCTATTTAATCGATATAATGTAGGTCTTTTTTGATTTAATCTAATCTACCCAAAAATACTTTCCATCAACAATATTGTTACGTTTTTACCTTTTAAAAACGGGGATTATTTCCTTTAAATAAACCGGATACTTTTGAATGCAAATAAAAAGCAGTTTTAGTAGTTTAAAATTGTAACAATTTTTATTTATTTATAATGTACAACAACAATAGAATTAAGTAGTCACTTAGTGTCTTTATACACGTATATAAATTCGCAGAAATACACACACACACTTTATAACGTACAAGTATACACGTACAAGACAGTTGATGTTAACTCTAACACCGCCAATGATCAACTCAACTCACTACTGCAGCCTCTGCCACCATTTATACACACGCCATCTATCGGGAATGCTCTTAACGGAAAAAACACGTATGTTCGAATTCCAGAGCCTTCGATGTCATTGCCAGCAGCCCAAACATTTAGTGTTGCCATACTTACAAACAATAATCGCATGCTACTGATGGACGTGCCTTCAAACTTGATGAATGCTGCAGGCAGTCGTTACAGACCGTTGAATTCAAATCGTTATTGCACATTCATAATAATATCCTCCAATTTATAATTTACTAAGCAATGATTGATTTCAAAAATATATACGAATTTTAAGCAACCAAAAAAAAAAAACTACCTCTTGCTGTCACCCATAAATTGCTACACTAATGGGTTAATGCTCTAGTTAAACTCTGATGGTCTTATGAATTTAAAATATTTTTTCCATAATTGATAAAATTCAATCAATAATAAATATTTTTGTTTTTATTTCTGCAGCAACAGCAGTGAGTTAAATGGCCCAGTTAGTGAGCAAAAAAAGTACAATAAATAGACAAAAAACAAAAAATTTAATTCAAACGCAAAATCGTGCTTTTTATGTCCATGATAACAAACAATATATAAAAACAGCAGGAATATTGAATACAAAAAGAAAAAAAAACAAATAAAATAGATAATATACGCCCAAGAGACCTACATTTATACGGACACTCGGATCGAAAAAAAAAGTAAAAAACAACCTGGCCACATTTAAATTGTTTTCAATCAACTTTTGATGAGTTTTTGTACTTATATTTCTTTTTCTTTTTTGGTTACATATTTACTTGTTTGGTTTATTTTTAGTTCTTGTGTGTTTTCCATTTTCATTTCCACTATAGGATGGTTGGACGGTGTGTGTCTGTCTGTCTGTCTCTCTGTGTTCCTGGCATAAATGTGGTATGAATACATTACTCTGGTGAACTTAGAGGTCTACTCAATATGAAACTTCTTCATTTCGCATTCATTTATGCAACAAAATGCCAATATTTTTTTTTTTTTTTTTTTTGTGAAGCAAAAACCTGGCCAACAGAATTTTTCAGAAATAAATATAATAAATGTAGTAGACCTTGATGGCTTAAATTTTTGTTTTTTTTTAGTTTTTTCTTTTTGATTTCCATTTAACAAAAAAATAACCTTCATCATCACCATGCCACCACCAATGGCCAGGCAAACAAACAGCCACAACCAGTGCTGAGAACATACGGAAGATAAACAATTTTGCCCATGAACAAACACTGGCTATTACCAGTTGTTACTCTTGGCCTATGAATTGAGCCAAGAGTTTAAGTTTGAGAACTGTGTGGCTGACGGCTGGACATACTGCCGTTCTTTAGAACTGTTTTGCTGCAAATTTCCATATGTGTTGATGTGTATTTTTTGACTGCTACGAACTAACCCAGCAACCTATTGCTCTCATTAGCAGCTAAAACAAAAGCTATGCAAAAAATATGCAAACAGTCGAAAGAAAAACTGTTCTGGTGGTATAGTTACTTGCATTCATTCACTCATATTCTAGGCCATAATGGAATTGGAAATGATGGCTTGAATTTGGTTTTTGTTATGAATAAATTTACATTTGACATCATACAAAACATACACACACAGCGAAATTGGTATAACAAGGCAGACATATTGTCTGTCTGTCCGTTTTATATGAACGTGGCAAGTACACTTTGGGTAGAAGTTGATTGTTTTAATGTTTTCCCAAACGAGGTTTTTGTGTTGCTAGAGATTTATGAAGGCTTTATGAAGTGAAGAGTTTTTCAGCAAATAAAGCTGGCATAAATTTGAAAAAGGGGGCATATGTTGTAAAAAAAAAGACAAGCTGTATTTAGAAAAGTGTTCATACGCAAAACCGATTTTGGGAGATAAAAGTGCTCAAATTTCTTTATTGAAATATCATTTCTCATAAGCCTCTTACTAGAATACTGGGTTTTAAAACAAACGATTCGTTTTTAGTCAGACATATATTAATGATCACAGATTTTCACTTACATATTTATCTCTAGGCTGCTTAGTTTAGGAATTTCTCACGGGTCGAAATGTGCTTAAAGATATTCAATTGAACCTCTTACAAGAATACTGGATTCTAAATGAAGCGATTAGATTTTAGTCAGAAATATCAGTGATCCCACATTTTCACCTATATCACTATAGGATCCTTAGTTTAGTGAAAAAAGCGAATTTAGGGTTTCACACAAGAATCGATTGTTTGTTAGAAATTCCAGAATGTTCACTCTAGAAGCTTTAGTTTGAAAGATAAATGTAACTTTAGGTTTTCACACAAAAATAGATCGTGAGAAATATTAGTGATCACAGATTTACAAAATTTTCGCTCTAAAAATTGTTTGCGAAAAAATAAGAGAGCAGTTTCCTTTAGGTATGGAGACAAATACGACTTTAAGTTTTTATAAATAAATCGATTCTTGGTGAGAAATATCAGTGATCACAGAGAGATGTACAGAAAGATCGATTGCTGGTGGGAAACATTGGGTGTATGACTTAAAAAATGCGATGTTTACAAAAGATGGAGTATGTTTTTTTTGTTTTTAAAAACTTTATTCTTACTTAGTTATTGAACATTATAGTGTAAACAACAATTTTTTTTTTTTTTTTTTTTTGCTTCGAAAATTACGAATTTTGTACCAACGAATCGTCATATGCGAGAAGTTTTGCTTTATTTCTTTCATTTGAAAAAAGTGCAGCTGAAGCACACCGATTACTCACCAAAGCTTAGGGTGAATGTGTTCCATGGGTTTCAACAACGATCGCCCAGGACATCCAAAAAAGGTTGAATACCAAGAATTGGTATTCATGAAGATTGTCAACAAACTCAACAAGAACTCGCAAAGTCATTTGGAGCTACTCAAGCAGCAATTTCAAAACGTTTTCGAAAAGGAATACGAATTGAAGCCGACAATTTCGAATGTCCGAAATGCTGCTTGAGCGCTATAAAGGAAAATCATTTTTGCAACTAATCATTACTTGCGATAAACTATTATGAGCTGCTGAAATCTGGGCACACCATCACAGGGAACCTGTACCGAACGTAACTGATTCATTAGCAGTAAGCATTGGCCAGACAAACGCCCAGAATATGCAGCCAGACATGAAACCCTAATATTCAATCATGGCAACGCTCGGCCACATTTTGTAATAATTGTTAAAAATTATTTACAATGCAATGTTTGGGAAGTTTTGCTCAACCGATTTATACTTCAGACCGTGCCCCGTCCTATTATTATTTGTTTTGATCAATGCAGAACGCTCTCTCCGGGATACGCTTCACTTTGGAACAAAGTATCCGATATTGGCTTGATTGGTTCTTGACCTCAAAATATTAGCAGTTCTTTTGGCTCGGAATCCAAGTGTTGCTAAAAAGATTGGAATATGGGCAATACTTTGAATAAATTTATATTGTACAACTGTTTCAAAATAAAAGCTTAAAATTTGAAAAAACAATAATCAATAGATATAAAAGAGTAACGTTACTGATTGACTAGGGTATTCAATTAATCGGGTTTCTGGATTAATCGGTTAATCGAGCAAATAATTAATCGGGGTTTAGATTTAATCGGTTAATAATCGGTTAATTTTAAATTATTCGATTAACCGAATAATTTTAAATTGATAATGGAACCACAAATTTTGTATACTTATTTAAATAAAAATAACAAAATCATAAAAAACAAAGAAATCATAACAATTCAACAAAGAAAGTAATAGCAAAAAAATATGGTATCTGAGATGCTTTTTTATACACATGTGAGTTTCTTTAGGATTTTAGTGAGATCTTCTGAAATAAGCTCTTGAAAAAGAATATAATTGAAATGTTTTCCTTTTAAACGATTTTTTCATTAGATTTAATAAAACTTGAGAAATCAAAAGAAGAATATCCAATTTCTCATATAAAATTCTCAATTATACCATTGCACAGTGGAAAATGTTGGTCATTTTCGGATCAAAAATCTGTAACTTCTGAATGGATCAGGATTTTTGTAAGATTTTTCTTTTGTTGAATAGGTAGGACTTTAAGCTTTAATTTTAATCTTAAAAATCGAATCATAATAAAAAAAGTAATGAACGGTTAAAAATACATTTTTGATTTTTTTTAGTTTTTGCATAAAAGTGATATGTTAAAACAAGTAAAAGAGGTGTTTTTATGTACTTTTTCATTAGCTCTAATAGTATTAACAACTGACATTTGTTACCGGCCGTTTAGCTTAGTTTTTTTTTTTTAATAATACAACCTTCGCCCCGTAGGCACAAAGGTTGCATATTTTGAAAAACATGTTCAGCTACAGTAGTAAAATAAAACTCCATTGGTAGCAAATGTATGTACTTAAAAATAATGCTTTCGAAGTTTAAAGTTTAAAACCGTTTTCAAATATTTTAAACGCCCTCAACATTTTGAGTTTTTTTAAAAACTGTTTTATGGTAGGCCGTAGTACTTTAGTACCTCTAATTCACACATTTTTAGAGCGATTTAAATATTTTAAACATGGAATAAAAACGGCTTGACCGATTTTGATAAAATTTTCACGGAATCTTCAGAAGCGGTCTGTGGACGGAATGCCATGGCAAAATCAAAATCAAACTAATGATATTCAAATGACGTCGGATTCATGCCCACCATTAAAGTTCAAGGCCAAATGTACCACATAATTGGATCATTTCTCCCGCTTCCCAATGATGATGCGAAGTTCATTTAAATTTATTTCACTGGAAATGAAGCTACAGAAGCCGATCGCTATGAACATGTGTCTGTATTTGCTGCAATACCCTTCTGCCGAAACCTTCTCAAAACAATTGTTGGACATCGAAAATGTAAAAATACCAATTGATCCCGACACATATTACTTTTCTGAGAATTTACTTTTCTGAGAACTGTCATTTGTTTCATATTATTACAGATATGATCTGTGTGAGTTAAGAAATGAAATGTGTGTGCTTAAAACTATTTTAAATTATTCGAACAGTTAACCGACCAAAATTAATCGGTTAACCGATTAACGGTTAATCGATTGAATACCCTATGATTGACTGACTGACTGATTCATCATCGCACAGCCCAAACGACTGAAGCTAGAATCATGAAATTTTAACTGTGGGTTCCTCCCTCCCCAAAACTATCCGATAAGAAGAAATTTTTGGAAATTCGAACGTTTAGGGGGTAAAAAGGGTAAAAACGGGTAAATTCGGTAACCTTATATCTTCAAAAGATACAAAAAAACTTAAAATTGGATGTTACTCCATTTAAAAAATAAGCTGACAAGTATTTCGTACTTTTTCGAAATTCGAACTTTTTAGGGGAGAAAACGGGTAAAAACTCTATTTTGGTACTTTTTTGGCACCCTATGTATCTTTTAAGCTAATAAACATTGAAACAAATTTTAAATCGTATTCTTTACTTATCAAAAAATAAAAAATACAAGTTTGGTACATTTTGGAAATTCGAACCCTTAAGGGATAAAAATTGTGTTTATTTTTGGTACTTTTTCATAAAATATGTTTTTTTTTATAATTTGACATAGAGATACGAATATTTTATTATGAGCTCGCGCCACGTTACAGAAATTTATTTGAATATAATTTTACCACCGTAATGGGGATAAAAACGGTACCAAGAAGGTGATAAAATCGGGAAAATGCATTTTATTTTAAATTATTAAGACAACTTTGATCATTTTTTTAAACATTGGATTGATACAAAAATTAACTAACAGGTTGTTATTTGGAACTCGAGTACCTAGATTTATATTGGGCCAAATCCGGGTAAACAGTTTGGTACTTTTATTAAAACATATTTTTTCTTGGGCACATTAACACAGATTTTAATCGTTTGAGACATGTGTGTACCATAAACAATTTTGGCAAAATGGAATATTTTTAAATTTCCAACTTGAGGGGTGTTCAAGGAGGAAAAGGGAAATTAGTACTTTTCTCCTAATGGTACTTTTTTAATATTTTACATTATTTCACTTATCGACATTAAAGTTACCTGATATGTATCTGAGTGAATTTAGTGTTAAGAATAGGGGATAATATTTAGGTAGCAAATGTGAGAACTAAATTATAGGTACTTTTTTATTGTTCTAATGGTACTTTTTGAATTTTGTATAGCAATGGACTTAGAAACATGAAATTAAGCATATATGGTTCTAAGTGAGTGAGAATTCTAGTGGGAGACTTTTTGGTGCTTTTTCTTTATTCGAATGGTACCTTTTGTAATTTCTTCACCAATAAACCTAAAAACATGAAATAAAGCTTTTACATGGGCCGAGTGGGAGGGAATCCACAAGTGGCTGCTTTTTGGTACTTTTTCTTAAGTCGAATGGTACTTTTTGTAATGAATTAATAAACATGAATTTAGAGACATGTTATCCTGAATTAGTATTAATTCACAAACGGAGACTTAATAGTACTATTTATTTCATCCAATTGGGGTGGTGAAGCGCACCGGGTCAGCTAGTACAAAATACAATTGGTCAATTCACAAGGTCTCTATCAGTCATAATGTACTAATATATCACGACTCGGCGGCTCGGCTTAGCCGATTCTTAGGCATACGGCGTTGGTCTCTGCTGGTTGGTTACGATAACATAATAAACATAGCATAGAAAATAGTATTATTTTAGGACATTTTTTGCTTGAAAAGCAATAAAAACCATTGTGAAATATTATTACAATATGACATGATAAGAGACCTTGTGAATTGACCAAATATTATTTGTCACAGATTTTCATAATTTTGACTGTAACGATGCATTTTTAGTTAGAAATATGAGTGACCACAGATTTTTAAAATTTTCTGTCTATGATCTTTAGTGTAGGAGACAAACTTTACCTAATGTTTTCACACAAAATTTGAGAAATATCATTGACTATTAACTAATTTTTGCTCTAAGTTACAAAAAGGTGAGACAATAAAGAATTTGGACTGGAAAATCGATTGTTGGTGAGAAATATCATTTATCATAATATCGATTAGTATATTAGTAATCGCAGAATAACAGGTTTCACACAAAAATTTATTGTTTGTGAGTGATCACCAATTTGTAACAGATTGATTTTAAGTGAGAAATATGTGTGATCATGGATTTTTAATAATTTAATCTTAGAGAGATCTTTAGTTTATTACAAAAATGGAATCTTTGGAGTTCACAAAAAAAATCGATGAATGATAACTTTCATCATATTCGTTCTAATGATAGATGTTTAGTGAGAACTCTGATTGATCACAGATTTCCACTCTTTTCTCTAGGACATTTAGTAATAGGTGAAATATGCGAGCTTTTGTTTTAACACTAACATTGAAAAAAATATGATAATTTTCTGTCTCATTTACAAAATTTTTTTTATCTTTTTGGATGTTTGATCTATTATATACACAGAAAAAAGAAATTCTTAAAAGGAATGAATTTGTTAATAAATATTATTATTCATTCAGCATTAGAACATGTTCATAAATATTATAAAATTATACATGACGGAAATTGATATTTTATAGTAAATTGCATTACAATAGCATTATAAAGGGTTTTCGAACAAGAGGTGTTATTTTGAATCAGAAGATGAAATGATTTAATGTTAATGGATGCTTATTTTGTTAATTTCAGATTGGAAAATTGGCCAATATATGGCTATTATGCAAAAATATTTGAACTAAATCATTATAAAGGGTTTTCCAACAAGAGGTGTTATTTTGAATCACTCGGTATTTCGTTAGCTGTCACTTTTGAAGCATTTATTCTTTGACATTTGACAAGTAGAAACTACGTCATTACATAAAATGGTACGAAACACGTTTTAACAACGCACTGAAATTTTTAAAACTCACTAAAAAAATGTTGAAAATCTTGCAGTCACAGTTCGCAAAACTAAAGCATTTTTGGGTGGTCGTGAAGCAATACAGAAATTGGTGGAAAAATTCGAGCTGTTAGGAGAAGTTAGTGATGTGAAGAATAAAACCCTTGCACGTCGCTCAAGAACAATTGAGAATATTGCTGTTGTAGCCCAAAGTGTTGAAGACAAACCAGGTTTGTCCATTCCTCGTCGTTCTTTGGAATTGGACATTCCACAAACGTCATTACACCGTATCTTATGGTCGGAGTTGGATGACATTGATCTGGACAACGTTTACTTTTAACAAGATGAAGCTACGTGCCAAACAAGCAACGAAACCATTGCTCTTTTACGGGAAAAGTTTGCGGAGCGTGTGATCTCTCGAAGAGGTGATCACAATTGGCCACCGAGATCTTGTGATTTAACACCTTGCGACTTCTTCCTTTGGGGCCACGTGAAAGATAAGGTCTACGTCAACAGCCCAGCATCGGTTCAAGACAGAATTCGTGAGGCTATCGTGGACATAGGGCAGCCACTTTGCGATTTGGTTATGGAAAATTTCATGAAAAGGATATGGTCCTGTAAGCGTGGTCGTTGGGGCCATTTGGCTGATGTTGTTTTTCATTATTAACGGCATACCTTCCTCTTTATTATGAAATAAACATCCGATCATTTATCTCAAAAAATTTCAGTTTTCTTTGAATACCAAAATAACACATCTTGTTGGAAAACCCTGTATAATGATTTAGTATAAATATGTTTGTATAATAGCCATATATTGGCCAATTTTTCAAGCTGAAATTAATAAAATAAGAATCCATTAACCTTAAATCATTTCATCTTCTTCAAAAAATGCAGTCAATTTCTCGAAAATATTCTAATTTTTGAGCTGAAAATCATAAAAAAATTAAAAATTTACCAGATTTTATTTGAAAACAAAAAATATGAAAAAACATCATTCCATTTAAGAAATTATTTATAAATGTTATGAATTGATATTAATGAAATCAAATCATACCATTTATGTTGAAACTTTTTTCTGTGTAGTAGTTAAGTTATCACAGATGTTCTTATTTGTTTTTTGAACAAAAGTATTGTAAGTAGTTCCTTCTTAATATAGCTTTTTAAAATCTATTAAATGAAAGTTTGTTTCTTTACAATCTAAAACTAAATTTCGATCTGTTTGTTTGAAAGTCTCAAAATATTAGTAGTATTTCTTTAACTTTCCAATAAAAAGTAAAAAACAAACAGAAAAAACAAGTCATCTAGAGGAACCTGATATAATGTCATTATTGTCCTTTCAAAATGTCCATCGATATGTATGTTACGCATCTTTCAAATACATGAAGTAAATAAAGTGAAATGCAACAGTTTCGAAATGACAAAAAACTCCAAAAAGCAAAACAAAAACATTAAAGAAAGAAATGAAACAAAACGACACAAGACAGACAGGCTAAAACACACACGGACATGCAGTGTCCACAATATTTTCAACAAAATTTTAAATGTTTTGTTGACAAAAACTTAAAAAAAAAGTACACAAAACAGACATGTGACAATGACAAAGATTTATTAACTCAAATCAGGAAAAAATTAGGCGATAACACAAATTTCAGAACATTTTTTTTTTTCGGTAGACTGGATTTTTTATTTTTTTTGATATCAAAAGTATATTTGGTTTGTTGTTTTTTATAAGAATTCATCATGTTGACATTGTGCGAATATTGGACCAATAACTGTTGTGAATTGTGCAGAAAAAAAGAGCTACGAGCATTTAAAATTATATTTTTATTTTTATTAATAAACATCAGACAATCCCTTTCAAAAAAAAAAAAAAAATAAAAAAAAGGAAAAACCTTGGTTGAACTGATATTGCATTAACACAAAATGAAATTCTTTCCACGTGGCAGGTTTTAAAGAGGATGATGATGATGAGATCTTTTTGTTAGCCAGTTTCTGATTGAAGCATTGCAAACTTTATCAAATATGCCACAAAAGGAATATTATTTCTTGCCAACAAAACTTAGCAGCAACAGTAGTAGTGCTGGCAGTAGTTTTCTTCCTCTGATTTGGCGATTTTGTTTTAAAATATGTTTTTGTGTGTTGTACGCAAACAATTTTTGTTTTGCAGTAAAAAACAGGGAAATAAGAAAAAAACAAAAAATCGTTTTAACAAAAAAGGAAACAAGAAATATTGTATAAAGAGTAGAATAACTTTGGCAACTGTTTGAAATAACTTTTCGCATAACTTTGGTCTTTTACCCAGCATTTAGTGTATATGACTAAATGCTGGCGTTTTTCGTTTTATTTTTTTGTGGAACCTAAGAAACATTTCTTTAAAACATTTTAACAAAGTTGCCGGACAACATTTCCACGTCTAAGACATATAATATAAGAAATAATGTTTATAGAAAACTTTACATTTGTTTATTATAAAGAGTTCTATCCCTTTTGGTTAAATAGATACTTTCTCAAATGTATTTCTTCATGACCAGCAAATTTTAGAGAATTGACTATTTGCCCTTTTTAAGCATATAGATTATACAGAGTTTTCCGACAAGAGGTGTTATTTTGGAATTCAAAGAAAAATTTAATTTTTTGAGAGAAATGATCGGATGTTTATTTCATAATAAAGACGAAGGTATGCCGTTAATAATTAAAAACAACATCAGCCATATCCTTTTCATGAAATTTTCCATAACCAAATCGCAAAGTGGCTGCCCTAGGTCGTAGAGAGCCTCACGAATTCTATCTTTGAGGTCTTGAACCGGCACTTGGATGTTGGCGTAGACCTTAACTTTCACGTGGCCCTAAAGGAAGAAGTCGCAATGTGTTGAATCACAAGATCTCGGTGGCCAATTGTGATCACCTCTTCGACATATAACACGGTGCGGAAACTTTTCCCGTAAAAGAGCAATGGTTTCGTTGCTTGTGTGGCACATAGCGCCGTCTTGTTGAAAGTAAACGTTGTCCAGATCAATATCATCCAAAATAGGGTGTAATGCCCAATTCCAAAAAACAGCGAGGAATAGACAAACCTGGGTTTTCTTCAACACTTTGGGCTACAGCAGCAATATTTTCAGATGTTCTTGAGCGACGTGCACGAGTTTTATTCTTCACATCATTAACTTGTCTTAACAGCTCCCATTTTTCCACCAATTTGTGTACTGCGGTCCGACAAGGTGCTTCACGACGACCCAAAAATGCTTTAGTTTTGTGAACTGTGACTGCAAGATTTTCACCATTTTTGTAGTGAATTTTAATAATTCCAATGCGTTGTTGAAGCGTAATGGCATATTTCTACTTGTCCAATGTCAAAGAATATGATTTTAATATGATGCTTAAGCAACATGACCCGTGAGGAAACAATTCGGCTTATTTCCTGTCGTCACATTTTCCTCGAAAAATTACCTAACTTCAGTTAAGTCAAATTGAAGGTAAGTTTTAAAATCAACCGAAATAATTTATGTTACAAAATCTGACATACTTATTTTCCTACCCAGACTGGGAACGTATTGTACGTAAAATTGCAGAGGCCGAAAGCGCAAACGAATGGTTCAAAATAGTTCTTGATAGAAGTTGGGCAATCAGTCATCTGAACTCGCTCTGTTATGTGACAATATCCTTTTCGACAACACTTTTACAATTAAGATTAACCATATTATAATAATTTGGTCAAAAATCAAAAGTATTGTGAAGTCAAGGATGAATATACCAATCGTAAATACTCCTAATATAGGTTAGCAGAAGATTTTATATCTTGAAGAATTAATTAACGAAACCAAATCCTGTATAACTACTGGAGATAACAGTAGAGCTATACAACATACAACATCGCTTTGGTGGAAGCGCTTTGCAAGATATGCCTGTTGGTCATATTTCTTTCTTCTTCTTCTTCTGTCTTCTTAACTCCCTATGGAGCATAGGGCCTCTACAAAATTTCTCCAAGATATTCGATCATTCGCAAGTATTTTTATTTAGTTCCAGCTGATTTCGCTGTTTTCAATGTCCTTAAGCAAGCTTCTTTTCCATGTGGTCTTTGGCCGAGCTCTACTTCTATTGCCTTGTGGATTCCAATCTAGGGCTTGGCGTCTTATTTCATCTAGATCCTTCCTAAGAGTGTGCCCCATCCATTTCCACTTTCTTCTTTTAATAATAATTTTGATACTTAGGCTTAATGTTGCATTTTCTATATAGTTCGTCATTGGTTATGACGTTTGGCCACCATATTTTCAAAAGGTAACGCAAGCAGCGATTTGTTGTAAAACCTTGTAGTTTACTATTTCAGAAAACAGATGTTGTCAGCGTAGTCTAAATCCTCGAGATGACTGGTTAAGTTCCATTGGATACCACGTCGATTAGTTGCAACCGCATTTTATAAAACATTGTCTATAACAATTAGAAATAGTAGTGGAGACAGTAGGCATTCCTGTCTTACACCAGATTTCGGAAGAAATGGTTCCGAAAGCAGGTTGCTGTGCAAGACTCTGCAATGAAAGTATTCATATTGAGATCTTATGAGGTTAATTAGCTTATTCGGAATACAAGAGTTTTTTAAGAGATCCCATATTTTGAAACGGAATAATATGACAGCATATGCGATAGTATAATCTACAAAAGTGAGATACAAATTACTTTGCCATTCTACTTGTTGAGCGATAATTCTTAGTGTGTTGATGTGGTCAACACATGAATTGTTCGACCGGAATCCAGCATGTTCCTTACGAAATTTAGTTTATATTGTATTATTTATTCTATTTAGGAGGATTCTTGTAAGCATTTTGGATGGTATAGAAAGAAGTGAGGTTCCACGATAATTCTTCAATTGCGAAAGGTCCCCTTTTTAGTATTTTTATAAGGATTCCTTGAAGACAGTCGTCTGGTAATTATTGTTTAATGTATATTATTTATATGGAGTAAAATAAAATTCTCTTAATTTCAATTGGAATTTTCTCAATTTAAAATGGAAATTCTCAATATCATTTGGAATGTTCTTAACATAGAGTAAATATATATAGAGCGGAAACTAGAAAAAACTCAAACAAAAAAATTACTCAAAATGTTACACATAAAAGTGTGGTTTTTGTTTTCACATAGTTTTTTTACTAATACATTTTCACCACTTAGGTTTTTGACAACTGAGTTAGGCCTTTGGCAGGAGCGTTTCCGATCTATGTGTATTTATCTATGGTTCTTAATATCATGTATAATGTTCTTAATTTCAATTAAAAATGAAAACGAACAATAAAAAAAAGAGTATTAACGAATACCTTATCCTAATTCCAAGCAACACTAACAACGAAAATGGGGAAATAACTGAGAAACTGTTTATTAATTATTGTGCCTTCAACAAACGTTTATGAATACAATACTTTTATTAATGGTTTTTAAAGCTAAAGGGCCTTATTCATAAACAATTTTTAAATTTATCAAAGGTTTATAAATTCAAATTTTTATGGAATTTTTTTTTTATAAATTGTTTATAAAAATGGGGCAGTAGTTGTTAACAATACTTCCCCTAACGATTGTTTTACAGTTTATTATACCCTTCACCATGAGTGGTAAGTTTGTCATTCCGTTTGTAATTTCTTCATTTTTCATTTGCACCCACAAAGTATATATGTCTGGATGTCCGTCTGTTCGTCTATATGTTGAAATCAACTTTCCGTAGCCCCCAAAAAACTTACAAACATAATTGATACATCAATATATCGGGACTTCTTCCGGCTCGGTCGCTATTTAAAATCCAGAAAATCGGCCCACAAATGGCTGAGATATAAGGAAATAACCGGGACAACCTTGATTTTTGGCTTTTTTTTTATCAATATCTGGATTACTAAGTCATTAATATAGACAACATGGATATCTAATGATAGATATTTCAAAGTCATTTGGACCTACAATGGGTCAAAATTATTTTTTAACCCGAATATTTTTTTTTTACCACAAATATTTTTTTTATAATTTTTTTTCAGTAATAAATTTAAGAAAAAATTGGAAAAAAATAAAAAAAAAAAATTCGAAAAAAATTAAAAAAAAAATTTGGAAAAAAATTAAAGCAAAAATTTAAAAAAAACAATTTCGAAGAAAAAAAAATTTTTTAATTTTGAAAAAAATTTGAAAAAAAAAAAAAAATTTTTAAATTTTGAAGAACAATTTTGAAAAAAAAATTTAATTGCGTTTACCTAAAAATATTTAAAATTTTTATTTTAAAGTATAATTTGGTGAAAGGTATATAAGATTCGGCACAGCCGAATATAGCTCTCTTACTTGTTCATATGATTTTTTTATACCCACCATCAAAAAATATAGGGGAATTGATTTGTATTGATTTTGGCATTCCGTTTGTAACATGTCGAAATATTTATCGCAGACTCATATATATTCTGGTTCCTTATAAGATTCTAAGACGATCTAGCTTTGTCTGTCTGTCTGTTGAAAACACGATAGGGCCCAACCAAAGGAGCTAGCTGGCAGATTTTCAGAAATACTCTCTGTTGATAAGGTTTGTTTAGTATTGAAAATGGCCAATATCGAATGTCCCCCCGGAATACTGTTTAATTATGCGGCAATACTGATAAAATTTAGCACAAATAAGTTTTAATTACTCTGAAATTATACTGTGAAGTGTGGCGAAAATCGGGCAACATTTGTCCCAAGTCCCCATACAAGGTCCCCCTCAGACAATGACTTGAACGTTCATAATACTCTTATACAAATCAATATCGTAATGAAATTGAACACCAACTTTAGTCAAGATAGGTCCATAATTGACCCTACCCCCCATATTCCCCTATATTAATGGGGGATGGTGGGTATATAAAATGGGGCACAGCCGGATATAACACTTACTTGTTTTATTTATTGTTTAACTAACAGAATAGTTTCTAAAAGGTGTGAATTTAACCTCCTTCCCCTCCTCCTTGAAAAACAACAGTTAAATTAAATGCGGTCCCTGCCACCCAGGAACCAATCACGACACCAGTACGGTGTCGGTTCTGTTTGCTAGGGCTGGCCGAATTCGTGCTTAAGTAGCCCCGGATACTGGCAACTCCTTATATAAATAAATCTTTTAAATAACTCTACTGCATTAATTATAAAAATAATTAATTAATTCATAAATTTGTTAAAAAATGCGTTTTTAATTAATTGAAGAGAAGGCCAGCTACACGCAGAAACAACATAAAGGACATTTGCAAAAAACAAAAAAAAAAAACAAAAACACAAAAAAAACCAAAGCAGTCTTAAAGTAAACTGCTGATACCAGTTATGCAGCTAAATTTAGCTAGATAATCGCTATAAAGTTAGCAGTACAGCAAAGGTAGTCATCACTTTGAGAAGCAGGTCAACTTTTGTAACATTTACAAAAATTAAAAAAAAAAAATTAAAAACACTGGCGGCCAAGTAAAGAGTTAAATATTTTAGATGTATTATTAATTTATTTATGTCGTTTGTACAACACATGTACAATGTACGATTACATGTACATGGCTGTGTTGTAGATACATTTGTATGTACATATTTTGTGGCATGTAGTAAATATTTCATGTTTAGAGAGCGAGATACAAAACGAGTATAAAACATCACATTTCTACAAATGTTTATCATGTTATAAAATAAATATTCATGAATATTGTTTTATGTTTTATTTTATTTTTAGTTTTTTTTTTTTTTGCTGCTTTTAGTATTTGTATTAGTTATTCCGTATCTCTCTCTGTGTTCCTGTCGCATTTTATTGATTTGGATTTTTGTAAAATTTTGTATTTTTTTTTTCTGTATTTTTGGAAAGCGAAAAGATTGACAGCTGACATTTTGGTATGAATATTTATTTTTTTTTTTAAGGAATTATACAATATATTTATATTCTTATATTCTTTTGGGTAATATTTTTATTGAAAACAGTACGTTAAATATTGACAGTTTATTTTCGTATGTTTTTTCAACATTGATTGAAGAAAGTTCATTGGCCATTTTTGTTACAAAGTTTTGGGAAGTTTTTCTTTCTTTTAAGTAAAAGTCAATTTGGAGTGGCTTTTGTAATTTAGTTTAGACAGTAATATTGTTTTGTTTTTGATAATTGTCAAGAAAATGTAGAAGTCTTTTTTTAACTAATTAAGGTTTTGTGACTTGGGAACAAAGTTAAAATGTCTTGGTTTGATAAAGGTTAACTTAGTTAAGATTTTTACCAATATACATATTTAAGTGTATGTAGGCGTATGGCCCTTCAAACATACATATATGTTCTTAAAGTGGGTTTTAATTGCTCAAGATAATTAATATTGTCAACGGAATGTATACAAGGCAGAAAAGTTTGTGGCACTGATAGATATTAAGCTGTGGAAACATGTTTAAGGGTAATTAGTTTAGTTGCTAATGTTAAATGTTGGCAGTAGCAACAAATAAACTCGGTTGTGGTAACAAAAGCATTCGATAGATAAAAAAAAGGGAACTAAAGAACAACTTCCACTACCAAGTAAATCGTTAAATGCTAATGTTCAGAAACATAACTACTTACACAATAGCATTTTAACCCAGCGGGAAAAAATTATAGGTCTTCACTTTGTAGGCCTTCTAAAATACCTGTTTACACATTCTAAAAGATGCGAGACTCATTCTGCTCTGCCTGCTCGCAGAAGACGTTCTAGAAGGGCTATGGTTCTCCTTCTAAAAAATGTCTAACAAACCTTTATTATATATTCAAACATGATTGGTTTTGCAATTATTGTCTCTCTACAATACTATTTATTTTGCTCTCCTTATTGTAAACTGTTCATGAAACCAGAAGAAGGTGTAAAATCTTCTAAATAGTTAAGTCTTTTATAACATTTGAAATAGTGAATCAGGTTATCAGGTTCGCTTACAAATAGGGACTTAAATAAGTAAGTAATCTATTACAAATTGTATTTGAAATATTATTCTTCATTTATTTTGTAAGAATTTAAAGAAATAAATTGAAAGAAGAAAAAATATTTTAAATCAATTTGAATTAACAACAAGTAAGAGAGCTATATTCGGCTGTGCCCAATCTTATATACCCTACACCAAATTATACTTAAAAATAAAAATTTTTAATATTTTTAGGTAAACAAAATTATTTTTTTTTTCAAAATTGTTTTTCAAAATTTAAAAACTTTTTTTCAAAATTCAAAAAATAGTTTTCAAAAATTTTTTTTTCGAAATTTTTTTTTTTAATTTAAATTTTTTTTTTAATTTTAAAAATTTTTTGGTACAAAAAGAAAATTCGAGTTAAAAAATATTTTTCCCGATTTTGACGCATTGTAGGTCCAAATTACTTAATAATCCAGATATAGATCAAAAATAGGCCAAAAATCAAGGTTGTCCCGGTTTTTCCTTATATCTCAGCCACTAGTGGGCCGGTTTTCTCGATTTTTAATTGCAACCGAATTGGAAGAATTTGCGGTTTCATTGATTTCAACAGAGTGAAATACGGACATGGCTTAATAAACTCCGCTATCTATAAGAATCCAGAATATATACTTTATAGGGTCGGAAAATAATATTGTGGAAAATACAAACGGAATGACAAACTAATATATACCCTTCTCACGAAGGTAAAGGGTATAAAAATGTACTTATTCAAATGCTATTAAAGAATTTTATAAAGATTAAATTATGAATTTGGTAGAAAAGTGCTATATATCTAATTAAATGTTAGTCATTACCAAACAACTTCTAAGTAATGCAGAAGATATAAAGTAGTCACTGAAAAGTTTTCTTTTAAGTTTTTTTTTCTGGGTAATATTATAAAACAAGACCAAGCTAATATTAAGCACTATTTAGCTTTTTACTTACACCTAAAAGCAATATTTTAATTCTCTAACTTATACCCCCAAAAATACCCTGTGCAAAACTTATGTTTGAACATAATTTTTAAACCCAAAAACATTTAACACAGCGCATTTACAGGCAATAAAATATTCCAAATGTTTTATGACTTTTATTACCATAGGAAAACTTGTGTGTTTCCACAAACAAACATAAATTTAAACTTAATAAGAAATTGTGTATAACAAAAAAACAAAACGGCTACACAAATTAAAGGAGAAAAAAAAACTACCGCATGCAACCAAAATTATTTTGATAATGTAAGGCCTCAACGAATTTTAAATCAATTATAAAGAACTGACATCAACAACTACAGTTGTAGATAATCTGAACTTTTATGGGGAATTTGAGGGTCAATATATTATTTTTAGAAAGTTTTAGTTCTCAAGTTTTACTGAATAATAAATACAATTCATAAAACTTTCTAAAATTCAAGATACAGACTCGGCAATCATCCAACATCGAACAGCTCAAATATACGAACACACCTTCATACAAAAACTAGGCATCGATATCAATATAAATCCATAACCATATACTCCATTAGCCTAACGTCATTCTTGTTGAGGAGGGAAATACCAAACAACACAATTAAATGACCACCATTCGCCTATATAAAGGATATTATCCAGGGACCGAAAATAATAATTATTCTTGAAATTTCAAAGGAAAAAAACCATCACACGAAAATATCGGAGAGTCAAGTATTCCATCATAGGGTAACATAGAGACGAGACGTAATTGTCAAAAACCTAAGTCTGTTGCCAAAAACCTAACTCTTGCAACAACAAAATACATGCTAGTCAATGTATTTTGTTTTTTAATTTTACTTATAATAAATGATATTTATAATTTCGAGAACATTATTATTAAGTGATACAACAAAGTCTCCAAAACTCCAATAAATCGATGGTATCTTATCGCTACAAATAGTTAGTACTGGGTATTAAATAAAAAAAAATGTTAAGAAAAGAAAATGTGCAAGTTTTACATTATGGCCAGGGAAATACTTACTTATATACAGAAAGTTATGTAGTATCTGTATATAGCAAAACGGATAAAATAACGCAATTGGAGTTGCATACAATGTTGCAGTGAAAATTGCATGTTTGACTATTAGGCCAGGTTTATATACACACCAACAACAACAAAAATTAAAAAAAAAAACACTTACAAATGTTTTATGAGACCTTTTTCTCACTTTTTATATTTTTGTAAATTGTTGTTGTTGTCATGGTTGTTTTCGTTTTTTTTTTTTTTTTTTTTGGTGAACATCCTCAAAGTTTACACGTTCACATTATTAACATTAACTAGACATGATGTGTTTGTTGTTTGTTTTATTTGCGATTCTCCAAGAGGGGGTTGTATCAGCTTTAAAGTTTTTTTCTTTTCCTTTATAACTGCTGCAAGTGTTTGAGAGGGGAGCAGCGCGTGTGTGTGAGTATTTGTTATGAATCTTCTAGGATTTTGATGTAAAGGCGTTGTCGTTGTAAGTAAACGTGTTGTCACCATTTTTGGTCTTATAGTTGTTGTTTTTGTTGTTGTTTGTACATAAGTTTGTTACACAGGAAATAGTGCTCATGTTATGGATACAGCTCGTTATTGTTGTTGCTATTGCAAAAATGCATATTTTCATGAAAATATTCTGAGTTGGGTGGGTGGATTTGTATGTTGTTAAAAGCAAGTAAAATTAAACTTATTAAAGATTTTAAAATTTTAGTTGATATCAAAAATTGCAATGAAAGAATAAAGCAACAAGCTTCAGCTTAAGCTATATTTAAATAAGTCTTATACTAAAGAAGACTACGTCTTATACTAAAAAAGACTACGTCTATACTAAAGACTACGTCTTATACTAAAGACTTCGTCTTAGACTAAAAAGACTACGTCTTATACTAAAGACTACGTCTTATACTAAAGACTACGTCTTATACTAAAGACTACGTCTTATACTAAAGACTACGTCTTATACTAAAGACTACGTCTTATACTAAAGACTACGTCTTATACTAAAGACTACGTCTTATACTAAAGACTACGTCTTATACTAAAGACTACGTCTTATACTAAAGACTACGTCTTATACTAAAGACTACGTCTTATACTAAAGACTACGTCTTATACTAAAGACTGCGTCTTATACTAAAGTCTACGTCTTATGCTAAAGACTATGTCTTATACTAAAGACTACGTCTTATACTAAAGACTACGTCTTATACTATAGACTACGTCTTATACTATAGACTACGTCTTATACTATAGACTACGTCTTATACTTAAGACTACGTCTTATACTAAAGACTACGTCTTATACTAAAGACTACGTCTTATACTAAAGACTACGTCTTATACTAAAGACTACGTCTTATACTAAAGACTACGTCTTATACTAAAGACTACGTCTTATACTAAAGACTGCGTCTTATACTAAAGTCTACGTCTTATGCTAAAGACTATGTCTTATACTAAAGACTACGTCTTATACTAAAGACTACGTCTTATACTATAGACTACGTCTTATACTTAAGACTACGTCTTATACTAAAGACTACGTCTTATACTAAAGACTACGTCTTATACTTAAGACTACGTCTTATACTAAAGACTACGTCTTATACTAAAGACTACGTCTTATACTAAAGACTACGTCTTATACTAAAGACTACGTCTTATACTAAAGACTACGTCTTATACTAAAGACTACGTCTTATACTAAAGACTACGTCTTATACTAAAGACTACGTCTTATACTAAAGACTACGTCTTATACTAAAGACTGCGTCTTATACTAAAGTCTACGTCTTATGCTAAAGACTATGTCTTATACTACAGACTACGTCTTAGACTAAAGACTACGTCTTATACTAAAGACTACGTCTTATACTAAAGACTACGTCTTATACTAAAGACTACGTCTTAGACTAAAGACTACGTCTTATACTAAAGACTACGTCTTATACTAAAGACTACGTCTTATACTAAAGACTACGTCTTATACTAAAGACTACGTCTTAGACTAAAGACTACGTCTTATACTAAAGACTACGTCTTATACTAAAGACTACGTCTTATACTAAAGACTACGTCTTATACTAAAGACTACGTCTTATACTAAAGACTACGTCTTATACGAAAGAATATATCTTATACCAAAGACTACGTCTTATACTAAAGACTACGTCTTATACTAAAAACTACGTCTTATACTAAAGACTACAACTTATACTAAAGACTACGTCTTATACTAAAGGCTACGTGTTATACTAAAGACTACGTCTAATACTAAAGACTACGTCTTAGACTAAAGACTACATCTTATACTATAGACTACGTCTTATATTAAAGACTACGTCTTATACTAAAGACCACGTCTTATACTAAAGACTACGTCTTGTACTAAAGACTACGTTTTATACTAAAGACTACGTCTTATACTAAAGACTACGTCTTATACTAAAAACTACGTCTTATATTGTATCTGTCATTACTTTGAAATCTTCTCAATCACCCCACCAAGGTACTTTTAAAAGTGTGCAAACAAAAAAACTATGAAAGAATTTAACAAAATTGGAAGGTAAAAAAAATTCTTCTGCATAACAAATGTTACCAACATTTATTACGTTGCAATGCAAGAGACGTTCAGGCAAATGCAAGAAAAATGATTCACAAAAGTTTCAGTTTTATTTTGAGCTTCTGGTGCCATATTAGTGGCATTGGTATGTAAACAGGATTTATTTTTCCTTAACTTTGACTAGGACTCTGGCACACACACACTCACTATCACTCTCTCTCCTCTTTCTCCTGCCAACAGTCTGATATTTGTACATTGTTTCACTGAATAAAAAAAAAAGTAGAAATTATTTAAATATTTATATTCTTGTGAAATGATATTTCTCTGCTTTCTGTGTACTCGGCAACAATTTAAGTCATATGTAATCACGGCAGCTGTTGTTAAGAGAACGAACGTATGAATATATGTATCTACTTACGTACATATACAACGTATGTGAAAATGTATGATGGCGTATGTACATTTATTCAGTGTTATATATAGATTCATATATTTTATTGTAATTTATCTTAAACGTAATCATTTCATGCTACAGCGTACATTTGTTTAAATAAATAACTGGGAAAAAAAAAGTGCAGAAAAAAGAGTAATACCTACTCGTATGTTTCCCAAACACACAGCAGCCCAGGTACGTAGCTACACACACGTGCTTTTTTTCAACACGTTTTATTTTATACTTCTCTTTAGTTGCGAGCAGTGTTCCTTCCATATGGTAAATGTTTCCAATGGCTTATATGGTAACGCTTGCTGTGGAAAATTCAAATATGGAATTGCCCATATTATCACATCATTACACGCTCCGTGTTCTGTGGCATAAATTTACTTTTACTGGTAACCAGAAAAGAAAAAATAAAAAAGAAAACATTTTTCTTTATCATGTGATTTACAAAAATAATGTTAAATTCAAAGATTGGATTGGTTTGGTTGTTTTTTTTTTCGCAGTGTCTTGTGATTCAAATACTCTTATTTAGTAACGTTATTACAATGTTTTTTTTTTGGTTCATACTATTTCGCTGTTGCACTTTATTAAGTGGAATTTGACTGCGTTTGTAACCCTACTGAGGGTATTGATAAATATTAATGGTTTTAGGTGTTTTATTGGAATTGATTTGTTTAAGTTTGTTAAAAAGTAATTTTCAGAGACAGAAAGAATTGCTACTTATATGCCATATTGCTTTTAGCTTATGGTTAGAAATTTGTCAATGAAGAGCACAATGGAATTCATTATCTTTACATAAGTCATTTCTGTCACTTGCAAAGGAGTTGAATTATTTCTGTAGTTTCATGTTTTGAATTTAGTTTTCAGGTACAATAGCTTTTGAATATTGAATTGAAATAGCTGGATTTTGAGCTCCAGTTGATATCAGTCAGATAATATAAATTACTTATCACAGCACCGTGCTATGGTGGTCTACTACTTATGAAATTAGGTTATATATAAACGATTGAAAAATATCTGACTATAATATTTTCCACAAAATTATTCGTTTATAATTATAAGTAAATATATACTTTCCTATAATAATATTGAGTATACTTGTTATGATAAATCAATATTACTCATACGCTGACACGGTTCATGTGAGAAAAATAATTGTTAGAATGTAGATTTCTCAGTTAATGTAAGAATCGTGATCGAGTTCTTTTTGGTTTATAGTTTAATAAGTTAGTGTGATAAATATACTAAAACAAGTAATGTTCTCTAAACAATTTTTCCGAAAATCTAGTTCGAGATTCTTCTGTTAAAGGTGAAATGAGTTTAATTGAAATGAAAATATCTGTAATACATTTTTCACTTTTTGTAACTTAAAGTCTGATACTTTTATGAATTTGAGATCAATTACTGAATAAAAAATATTTGTTAAAATTTGTAAAAATATCCTGCTCGAGTTCTTTTTTGTTTATAGTTCAAATAGTTTCTACAATACATATATTCTAAAAAAAAATCTACTTTATTTCCTTACAATAATTCTCTATAAATATTTCACTATATATGCGCTCTTGCGACTTTAATATTAACTTTAAAACAAGATTGAATATTTTTTAAATAAAATTAATTTTAAAAGATTGATACCTTCACTAGTTATACAAGGTGGCGCAAAAGTAATCCTCCTATCAGAAAATGCTATAAATTTTTCGATTGGCCCCTAATTCAGTTCTGTTTTGACATTTGTGTAGTAAACACATGCGAAATACACGTTAATAAACAATGTTACGCTACACTGCTCCAGAACGCGGAATATTGCTGACTATTTATTTGACTAATAATCGGTCGGTGTCTTTGGCACAACGTGAATTTCGTCGCAGATGTCCTGGCAGTCCAACGTCTACTGGTGAAACACTGCGACGTTTAGCCGCTCGCCTCGAAGAGACGGGCACAACACGAGATGCTGCCAGGCGTGGCAGACCCCGGAGTAGCCGTTCTGCAGAGAATATTGCTGCTGTAGCCGAGGATGTCATGGAAGCGCCGTCGACATCGACCAGACGACGTGCCAAGGTCACTGTATGGTGTGCAGTTTTCGCTGGAGGAGTCATCGGACCTTTTTTCTTCGAAGACGTCGCGGGCCAAACGGTTACTGTGAATGGTGAGCGCTACAGAGCAATGATGAACGAGTTCTATTTGCCGCAACTTGATGAATTGGGATTGAAAAACATATGGTTCCAACAGGACGGTGCAACGGCACACACTGCACGTGCCACAACCGATATGCTGAAGGATGCATTTCCCGGGCGTCTAATCTCCCGTTTTGGCAAGATCGCCTGATTTGACCGCTCCAGACTTCTTTTTGTGGGGCTTTTTGAAGTCGCGGGTTTATGTCAACAAGCCTCAGACTCTTGCAGCTCTTAAAGAAAATATCCGTCAAGAATGTGAGGACCTATCGCCGGAAGTTTTGGCCAAAGTGATGGCAAATGCCACAAAAAGGGCTCAAATGACAATCAACTGCGGCGGCGGCCATTTACATGACATCATATTCTCGACTTGATGTAAAAAAAATTAAAAGACCAAATAAAAATAATCCACACGAAGAATCAAAGTTTTTCATTTTTTTTTTTTTTTATTACAGCCAAAAAACATCGGATGTTTACTTTTGCGCCACCTTGTATAATTGAATACTGAAAGGGGAAAAATGGAAATTAAACATTTTATGAATAATGCATCAAAAATACCCCAACTGGTTAAAATTGTTAATTACAAATGAATGTATGCTTTTAAATACTTCCTAACAAAGTAATTTATAAAGATATTTATTAGTTTTCACATTTTTATTTTAAAAATTTGGGGTTGGATTTAAAAATTTCGGAATATTTTCCAATTTTTTGCTTTTGTTTTGAAACATTTGTTCAATATAAATTTATTCAAAGTATTACCCATTGTTAGCTATGACCTTTTCCCGTCGTTCTGGCAACATATGGATTCCGAGCAAAATAACTAAAAATCTATCCCAGATAGAGGGTTTAGCATCGATCAAAACAAATAGTAGTCTGATGAGGCACGGTCTGCACTATAAAGCGAGTGAGGCAAAACTTCCCAACCACTTCATTCTAAATCAGGGATGTCCAAAGCTAAAACTGTATTTGTGTTAGTGAGCGAAAGAGAGCCCCACTGAAAGAAAATTTCTGTAAAATAAATAAAAGATTTTTAAGACTTTATTTGTTAACAATAATCAAGTCAACAATCTTAATCAAATTGTCTGTGACTTATTGCCATAGCTCATTAATTGAGAGTTCAATAATAATAATTTTCGACAAATTTAAAAATATTTAAATTATGTAAACCATAATTTTGCTTATTTAATTAGGCTGTCCTGATGAAAATCATTTTAAATATAAACAAGAATGTTCGCAAAAATAAATTGGGGGAAAAAACCAGACAACACTTCAATGATTTTTTTGAAGTTCGAAATATATTAAACAATCCAAATATTTTTTTTCAGTCATCATGAAAAATAAATTTAAAAAAATGAAAAAATATCAATACATCCGCTTCTCATGTGCATTCATCGCTGTCTGAGTGACTACTAAACAAAAGAGAATAAGAGTATGTGTGTTGGTAGTCAGAAGGCTTGCCAGTCTTGGGGATTTATTGCCAAAGATGGGGATTCTGTATAGATTTCGTTTGAGGACTGGGGATTTTATTGGGGATATTTCAAAATATTTCAGGAACTTTATGGGGATAACGTAATTAGGTTAAGGTTGTTTTATTATCGATAATAGCAATAAGTTATCAGTAAGTGAATTTTATTTCATGTTCTATGAATTGAAAACAGAGATGCTTAATGCCATTGAATGTACAAGGTGGGTCAAAAGTAATCATCCAATGTTCTTTTGCTGTATTTTTTTTTTTTTTTTATGAAAAACTTTAGTTCATGCTAAGCTTTCTGTCCTGCCGACCACAGATCGTCCATATTTTTGTATATTTTGTTTTGCTATATCAACCTTTACTTGGTTCCAAAGGTTCTCTATAAAATTTAAGTCAGAGCTCTGGACTGGTCAATCTTCTATGCACAAAACAAATATATTACTAGTTTTGACGAGTTTTTTTGGTCATTATCTTGCATGAATTTCCACTTTATTGGCATGAAATCGAAAGCATATGGCTCCATATGGTTTTTCAAAATATCTAAGAACTGAAACTTATCCATTTTGCCATTTATTTTTATAAGGGGACCTACGCCATACCAAGAAGATACACCCCGAACCAAAAATAAAATAGTTCAACTGGTAGGAACATTTTCAAAAGAAACTTTGAAAAATTCATAAGATTCAATTAATTCGAACAGTTATTGGCCCATTTATTTAATATGAAGCTTAGTTTTTGTGAAGATTTCAAGAAAAACAATTTTTGGGGATGTTTTTAATTTTGGTTGGGGACAGCGATTAAAAGTACCTGGCATCCCTAGTAGTCAGCGTGAAAGCTCAATGAAATGGACACAATTGTTCTAAATACTTTTTAACAGGTATTGCAATATGTGACCGAGCGTTGTATTGCCAATGCACGCTTCAAACGAATCAGTTGCGTTCGGTGCAGGTTCCCTGCAATGGCTGGTCAGATTTCAGCAGCTCATAATAGATAGGAAACTTTTGCTCCCACAAAATACAGTGCATTACCTTAGCGCCACGGATATTTGGCTTTGGTGTCGATTCGGCTGGTTGGCCGGACTTCACCTTCGACCTCTTACGCTTCGGATTATCGTAATGGATACATTTTTAATCGCATGTAATGATAAGTGCAAAAATTTCCAGTTTATTGCTTTTAGATGAATCCTGCTGCTCGCAAATGTTTTGAAATTGCTGCTTGAGTAGCTCCCAATGATTTATCAAGCTCTTGTTGATTTTGACAACAATCTTCATGGAGTTATGCCTCCAGTTCTTGGTCTTCATATTTGTTGGTACAAAATTCGACATTCTCGAAGAAAAAATAAAAACTTCGTTGTTTACACTATAATGTTCAATAACTAAGTGAGAATTGGGTTAGTTATTGAACATTATCTTAAAGACGAAATCTTTAAGATAAGACTTCGTCTTTAACACAAGAGGTAGTCTTTATCATAAGACGTAGTCTTTATCATAAGACGTAGCATTTAACATAAGACTTCGTCTTTAACATAAGACTTCGTCTTCAACATAAGACTTCGTCTTCAACATAAGACGTAGTCTTTATCATAAGACGTAGTCTTTATCATAAGACGTAGTCTTTAACATAAGACGTAGGCTTTATTGAATGTTGTAGTCTTCAGCATAAACTTAATTCCTATTTTCAATGATTTCAGTTACAGATTAGTATTATTTGAAAGTTGTTAGACAGGATGCTTGTAAGTTATCGCATATCTGTCGTTGTGCCTTGTAATTGTTTCCAGTTAATGTGTAAAGCAGTAGTTTGCATAAATTAAAGTACTTTATTTTTCAGTTGTTAAGTATATTCCTTATATGAACTTCGTTGATATTCAGTTACAGGAAATAATATCTCCCTGGTGGTTATAGGTAAATATATTGAATGGACTAAGAAAATTTGTCTTTCTTTACTAATCCATGTAATTGTAGAATAGTCACAGTGACTACTTATATTTTAGACACAAAACGATCGAATAAGTTTGTAAATAACCATTTATCAAGAATCAATAGTCTGTCCAATAAATAGAAAAGTTAATTTTGTTGTTACCCCTTAATTCTTGTTTTACGATTATTTCAGAAATATTGAACTATTCCTATATCAAAAATAGTTCGAGTGTAGGGCCCCCTATAAATTCGTCGTTTATCATTTCTCGCATTTGCAACTTTTTTTTTATATGGAATTTGTTTTTTTTTTTCTTTAAGTTTTTGTCGCCTTTTATTACTGCTGTTGCTAGTGTTGTTGTTGTTATTTTTATTTTTGTCGCTGGTATTTGTTGTTTATTGCGTTATAATATTATGCATTGAATTTTCTAGTTGACATTATAAGGTGCTACATGTAAATAATTAATAGCATTATAAGATGCACTCACGAAATCGTACAACAAACATTTTCAGTTGTCGTTGTAATAATTCAGCATGACGACAACACCAAACGACGACTAAACAATATCAGCAGCAGCAGCAGCTATAACAACAGCAAATAATAATAATAATATACAAAATAATTTTTACAAAGAACGAGGGTTAGAAGATTTTCTATAAGAAAAATTGCGTGAATGAAGTTTGTCGCAGGATATAGAATGGATATCGTATTTCTTTCTCCAATCACGGAAGTGTCATGTCAGATGAAAAAGCCTGCAGAACATTTCCAAACTGAGTTAAAAAGCTTCTGTAGTTTATTGAATACCTGCATATCTCGATTCTTTTTAGTTCTTCATGGTAGCTTTTTTATTTTAACTCGGTAATAAGGAACCAAGGAATAGACTTTTAGTATCAACAACCCTCGTACATTTTCCTAATAATGGTACATTTATTTATTTCCATTTTTTCTTTATTATTTTTGTTGGCATAACATCAGCTGCAACATACTGCCTGCAGTATATGTGTACAACATACAATAAAAATTGTTATATCCTAGAATATGTATGTCTGCTGCTGTTGTTGTTGTTGTTGTTGTTTTCCTTCAGAGTTTACTCGTTGTTGCAAGTTTGAACATCGTCGTATTTTATATTTAAACATGGTCATACTCAAAAACACTGAGAAAAAACTAAAAACTAAAAAAAAAAAAATAAATAAACATTGCATAATGACGCATACATACGTTTGTTGTTTATAGTTTAAATGTAAATTTTGTGCCTATTTTTGCCCCAAAGTTATACAAACACAAGCACTCACACTCACACATGTGATCAAACATAAATTCATACATATAGATATTCAGAAAAGTTTTAACATCATTTTAACGCACCTTTAGCATGGTAACAATCATTAAGCCACAAATAAGAGATGCAAAAAAAAAAAAAAAAACTTTGCACCTTCAACATCATATAGACTCATTTCATACCTAATGCTCTTAGCCCCTCTCCTCTTGAATGTAGTAATATTAGCAGCAGTTGTTGTTGGTATTGTTGCTGCTGCTGTTGCTTTACTGATGTTGTTTGATCAAGAGAACAACATTAAAAGGTGTTAATGCAAATGTAGTTGCATTAGCAATTAGTGTGCTGTCATCTAGTGGGAAAAAACATAAAATAATCGGGCTACCACCACTACAACCAACTCTACTAACTACTTGCAAGTTGCAACATACTTACGTGCACACTCACATTTCAAAAAAATTTGTTTATTCAACAAAAATGCGTGGTCAAATGTATACGTTGTAAAAAAAAGACTAAACAAAATAACATCTCCACAACATTTTCTTAATACGAAGTGTGAAATTTGAAACTTGGCATAAAATTTGCATTGATTAGTTAAAGTAAATGTTCAAGAACGTAAAAAAATTACACAACAAAGATAGAAAAAAAACTACAAAATTAAAATCAGGATAGTCGTGTTTTGGATTTTTTTGCTTCTACAAAATTTGACACTGAAATTGACAGCAGACAGACTAATCAAGGTCTAATAAGAGATACCAAAGCGCTAACATACTGTTCTTATACTTATTTAGTAATGTGTTAAAGCAATTTTGACATCCTGTACTTAAGACGTATGTCCTATAATATCGTCTTATACTAACGTGTACGTCCTACACTAAATACACAAGTGTTGCATATACTACAAACGTACATCTTATACTAAGTTTTATGCCAAAGACTAGGTCATATACCAAATACTAGGTCTTATACGAAAGACTAGTTCTTATACCAGAGACTACGTCTTATACTAACGACTACGTCTTATACTAAAGACTACGTCTTACACTAAAGACTTAATCTTATACTAAAGACTACGTCTTAGACTAAAAACTTAATCTTATACTAAAGACTACGTCTTATACTAAAGACTACGTCTTATACTAAAGACTACGTCTTATACTAAATACTACGTCTTATACTAAAGACTACGTCTTATACTAAAGACTACGTCTTATACTAAAGACTACGTCTTATACTAAAGACTACGTCTTATACTAAAGACTACGTCTTATACTAAAGACTACGTCTTATACTAAAGACTATGTCTTATACTAAAGACTACGTCTTATACTAAAGACTGCGAATTATACTAAAGCCTGCATCTTATACCAAAGACTACGTCTTATACTAAAGACTGCATCTTATACCAAAGACTACGTCTTATACTAAAGACTACGTCTTTTACTAAAGACTACGTCTTATACTAAAGACTGCGTCTTATACTAAAGACTACGACTTATACTAAAGACTACTTCTTATACTGAAGACTACGTCTTATACTAAAGACTGCGTTTTATACTAAATACTACGTTTTATACTAAAGCCTGCATCTTATACCAAAGACTACGTCTTATACTAAAGACTGCATCTTATACCAAAGACTACGTCTTATACTAAAGACTACGTCTTTTACTAAAGACTACGTCTTATACTAAAGACTGCGTCTTATACTAAAGACTACGACTTATACTAAAGACTACTTCTTATACTGAAGACTACGTCTTATACTAAATACTGCGCTTTATACTAAATACTACGTTTTATACTAAAGCCTGCATCTTATACCAAAGACTACGTCTTATACTAAAGACTGCATCTTATACCAAAGACTACGTCTTATACTAAAGGCTACGTCTTATACTAAAGACTGCATCTTATACCAAAGACTACGTCTTATACTAAAGACTACGTCTTATACTAAAGACTACGTCTTATACTAAAGGCTACGTCTTATACTAAATACTGCATCTTATACCAAAGACTACGTCTTATACTAAAGACTACGTCTTATAATAAAGACTACATCTTTTACTAAAGACTACGTCTTATACTAAAGACTACGTCTTATACTAAAGACTGCGTCTTATACTAAAGACTACGACTTATACTAAAGACTACTTCTTATACTGAAGACTACGTCTTATACTAAAGACTGCGTTTTATACTAAATGCTACGTCTTATACTAAAGCCTGCATCTTATACCAAAGACTACGTCTTATACTAAAGACTGCACCTTATACCAAAGACTACGTCTTATACTAAAGACTACGTCTTATACTAAAGACTACGTCTTATACTAAAGGCTACGTCTTATACTAAATACTACGTCTTATACTAAAGCCTGCATCTTATACCAAAGACTACGTCTTATAATAAAGACTACATCTTTTACTAAAGACTACGTCTTATACTAAAGACTACTTCTTATACTAAAGACTACGTCTTATAATAAAGACTACATCTTTTACTAAAGACTACGTCTTATAATAAAGACTACATCTTTTACTAAAGACTACGTCTTATAATAAAGGCTACGTCTTATACTAAAGACTACGTCTTATAATAAAGACTACATCTTTTACTAAAGACTACGTCTTATACTAAAGACTACGTCTTATACTAAAGACTACGCCTTATACTAAAGACTACGTCTTATACTAAAGACTACGTCTTATACTAAAGACTACGTCTTATACTAAAGACTACGTCTTATACTAAAGACTACGTTTTATACTAAAGACTACGTCTTATACTAAAGACTACGTCTTATACTAAAGACTACGTCTTATTCTAAAGACTATGTCTTATACTAAAGACTACATCTTATACTAAATTCAACATCTTATACTAAAGGCTAAATGGTAGTATTCTTACTGTGAATGCTACAACTCTATCTAGATTAAAGTTAGAAAAATACTAGTTTCTGCAATTGTGTAGCACCTTAATATTGCCATTTTTTTTAAATAATGTTTCATTTACCTAGCACCTTGCTACAAAAATACACTTAGGTGTAAATCAAATACAAACATTTAAACAAATTTAATTGAAAGTGAATAGTAGTGAAAACAATATAAAAACTTTCCAAGCCATTAACAACAACTAATGGATCGAAACAAACACCTACGAATAATACCAGGCACAAACTAAATTCTACAATAACTGACCACCACTCTTAAAATTTAATACAATTAAAATTCAATACCATAAATAACCGTCTAAAAGTTCAATAAAAGAACAACAACAACAAAGACAACTTAACGAACGATTCGAATCATAATAATTTGAAAACAATATGTGAATTTCAATTATTAAATGAAAATTTATGATGGCACTTGTAAATCGTTCGAATCCAAATAAAACCACAACACCACCACCATGGCCATAGCCATCCACCATCACAAAACTAAAATTCAGTTTTTGAAACGTGCAACAATGCTTTTCTGTTGAGAATTCAAAGCAGTTAATACCAAAAAAGACACACACAGTGACAGCGGCAGTCAGACGGAGAGAGAGAGAGTGGAAAAGGTACCAATAAGTCTACTACTCCTAGAAATAATATATATATAATAATAAATATTTATTCCAACACCTGTATCTGTAAAACCTATTACTGGAATATGAGAAGACGTTACTTGTAGTTGGCATGGCACGATTACACAAGCCGCTGCTGCTTATACAACCTATTAAAACCGTAATTGTTTAAACTAAATAAAATAAAATGAAATTTATGGAATTTAAGAAGAATATTGTTATTAAAAACTCAACAACAACCTTAAAACTACAAAATGAACAAACGAACGAACGAACGTTGTTTTAAATGTGAAGGATGATCATAAAACAACAACTTGACAATGTTGTCTTGTTATTGTTCTTGTTGTTATTGCTGAGTTTTCGAAACCAAATCAAAACAAAAGTGGGTTCACTGACTTTTATGCAAACTCTATGGAATAAGTTGAAGACAAAATGCAAGTAAACGGGTTAGAGGTGCCAGATGTTAAGAAAAGTTTTAGAACTTGGCACATCGATAAAGAGGGATATTATCCAGTGTATTTCATATATATACCTGTGTATTTGGTACAATATTAAGACAACAGTGATTTTGGTATAAAGACATCAGTGTCTTTAGGTTCTCCTCTCTAAGAAGGGATTTTTGCAAATTCTAAGGGTTAGGTTAAATTCGGTAATCTTATATCTTCTAAACCAAGGGTGCCCAAGCTCTATACTCTTGGTGCTCATTTGTTTTTGTAAATGCTCTTAGCTATAGGCTGTGTGTTTCTATACTCAATAGAGCACTCAAACAACTTTGTCTTGTTAGTTTTTTTTGTCGTTCTACACTGTATACACGCAAGTGCAAAGCAACAACACTTTCGTATGATTTGCTGGTAAACATTGTCGACAGCGATCATCAATGTAGATTTTGTTTCTATAAAACCAAATCGATGTTAAAATATCTTAAAATTTCTTTAGACTAGACAAATAATGACACAAACTCGTTAAAAGTAAGAGAGCTATATTCGGCTGTGTCGAATATTGTATACCCTTCACCAAATTATACTTTAAAATACAAATTTAAATTTTTTTTTTTTAAAATTTAAAAAATAATATTTTTTTTTTCAAAATTGTTTTCAAATTTTTTTTTTTCGAAATAGTTTTTTTTAATTTTTTAATTTACTAGTGAAAAAAAAATTTATGACAAAAAATTTTTTTTGTAAAAAAAAAAAATCGGGTTAAAAAATATTTTTCCCGATTTTGACCCATTGTAGGTCCCAATTACTATAGCCTTATATAGATCGTTGTAATGGACTTTCAAATATCTATCATTAGATATCCATATTGTTTATATTATTGAATCCAGATATAGATCAAAATAGGCCAAAAATCGAGGTTGGCCCGGTTTTTTCCTTATATCTCAGCCATTTTTGGACCGATTTTCTAACCGAGCCGGAAGAATTCCCGATATATTGATGTATGAATCAAGTTTGTAAGTTATTTGGGGTCTTCAGAAAATTGATTCCAGCTGACGGACAGACATATACATATAAAAATATTGATCATACGAGTATTTACTGACAATTTCTCAGTTATTTTCAAATATCTGTTAAAAGTATCGAGTACTGGCTGAGCCTGTGCGCTTATCCACCCCAATTAGAAGAAAGTAATGGTACTATTAACCTTTGCTTTCATAGTATCTACCGAGGTAGATATTTTGATCTTCAGTTGTTAATAACTTACACAGTTTTTATCAACTTTAAAATTGCTTTCAGCTCAGTTATCAAAATTTGCCCACTTTTTAGAAAATAAACAATTTTAAAGTAAGGTTATGTTAGTTACGGATTTATAAATATATACCTTCGTAGATACATTCAATTTCATGTTAATTTATATTGGTTTTGTTACTTAACACATTTTCTTCGTAAGCCGTATTTTTTCGAACTTGAGTCCTTATAGCAGTTTTGTCACTTCGTTTGTATAAGGCAATGCTGAGCACATATTAGCTTTTTACATTTGATGTATTCTTGGCGAGTAGCTTTCTTTCTTTTATACTCTCTGTTTATACTGTCATCAAAAATTGTTCAAATGCTTATCTAAACGCTTATCCGTTTTATACCCGAAAATGCTGAATCGCAATGCATAGATGGCAGTAAAACGACTTCTTATAATATGTATTAGATATTTTGATAAAAAAATGTGTACATACATAAAAAGATTTACATAAATTGAATGTATCAAATCATTATCTACCCAGGTAGCTACCATGAGTTCACGTACAAAAATGTCTTCATGAAAGCGAAGGTTTGTGAATTAATAATAATTCAGGATAACATATCTCTAGTTTCATGTTTATTGGTTCATTGTATCTAGTGCATTCGAAACGTATGTATTATTAGAATAAAAAAGTACCATAAAGAGCCACATTTTCTATTTCTGCAAAATAAATCTAACTTATGTGTACTTAATTTTCAATTATAAAATCTTCAAAAAGTACAATTACAATGAAGAAATAGTACCATAGTAATGCTTATTTTCGTGTTTCTTGGTCCATTGTTATAAAGTATTCAAAAAGTACTATTAGTTGGAAAAAGTACCTTCAAGTCGCTTTTTTATATTTTAAATCAGCTAGGATCATGTGTGTTTAATTTCCTGCTTATAGGTTCATTATTATAGAAATTTCAAAATGTTCCATTTCTAGAACGAAAAAATACTAATAGTTTTTGTTACCTCAATATCATTAAGCTCTCTATCCTTGATTCTTTCTTTACTCAGAAGCATATCTACCAACTATTATGCATATATTTAAGTAACATAATTTAATATAATAAAAATTACAAATTTTCCACACTTGAACCACCGTCAAGTTTCAAATTTCAAAGTAGTTGCCTGATTCTAAGTTCAATATTATAGAAAAATGTTGTTACTGCCTTTCAAGCAAAAAATGTCCTAAAATAATTCTACTATGTAAGCTATGTTGATTGTGTTGTCGTAAACAACCAGCAGAGACCTGCGCCGTAGGCCTTAGAGTTGGTTAAGCCGAGCCGCCGAGTCGTGAAATATTAGGACATTATGACAATATGACATGATAGAAGACCTTGTGAATTGACCAAATATGTTCTAGGTCATACAAATTTGCCACTCTGGCATCTCTTTCCACCACAAGCCTTTCACATGAAATCGTCTACGCTTGATTTGATTCCTAAATATAAATATAAATAAATAACTAAGTATGTCTTCGTGTTCATTTTTATACATTTCTATATCTTCTAATAAATAAAATCCTAACAAAATGATAAATTGTCTAATTTTTTATTACTGCGATGAATAATAAAAAAAAACACAAAAAGAACAAAATTTTATTATAAAATTACTTCGTACAAGAACTACTCAGTCACTCACACAGGCTGTCGTCTGTCTGTCCGTCCGTCTGTCTTCTCACATTAAACTCCATCTGAATGAGTTCTATATGATTGTGGCTTTTGTGGGTTAATTTATGAGATTTTTGTTTGTTTTTATTTTTGTTCTATACTGTTGCTGGTTTTGGTTTGGTTTTTTCCTTTTGTTTTTTAGATTTGGATTTTCTAGGTTCCAATGACGAATGACGGTACGTTGTAGACGATTTTATGCTTTAGACATTTTAGATAAAAATAGAACCTTGTTCTAGCTTGTAACATTCTAAAATGTATGATGAATAATAAAATTTAAATCTAAAAAAAATAAAAATAAAACAACAACGATTATATTTATGTTTTAAGGGTTTTTTGTAGCTGGTAATAACTTTATCATTTGTATTAAAAAAGTAACCAAGAAAAAAAATAAAAATAAACGTTTATAAAATGAAATGTTCTAGCCATTTATTATAAAATACGTACATATGTACATACATATGTATTATTTTGTTATAAGGGAATGAATGTGTTTTTGTAAAATATGTATTTCTATCTATAGGATTGTGTGTATCTGTTGATAATCTGGTGGGCGTACACGCTCTCTCACATTTTCTGCTTACGAGTAATTTAATACACACAATATTTTTAATTAAAAGGTCAGCAAATCTAACATGTGATTTTATCAAATATGATTATTTTCCCATGATAACAACAATAACAGCAAAAAAAAAAAAAATAAAAATAAATAGTCAAAATAAATTAAAGTTCAAATATTCAAATTATATAGCAATACATCAGCTACATATTTATGAATCAGATACTAGTTATTCTAATGTGTATTCAGATGTATGTGAATACAAGTGTAAATATTTGATTGTGAGTGTAATTATGGGGTCATTAGAGGTTAGCGAGTTCTTCTAGATAATTAGCTTGTGCATAATCTGAAAATAGCTGCCATAGTTTGTCTTAATATTATACAAAAATATTGGATTTTGTAAATGTTTTGTTTTGGAATATTTTTAAAACTTAATTCTTACTTCCATTTTCAGGTATGTACATTTTTTGTTTTTGGAAATACATCTTTAAAAGTACTAAATAAGTAAGTTTATTATATGTTTAATTAAAAAACCACTTCTACATATATTTGGTCAATTCACAGGGTCTCTTATCATGTCATATTGTCATAATGTCCTAATATTTCACAATGGTTTTTATTGCTTTTCAAGCAAAAAATGTCCTAAAGTAATACTACTTTCTATTCTATGTTTATTGTGTTTTCGTAACGAGCCAGCAGAGACCAACGCCGAATGTCTGAGAGTCGGTTAAGCCGAGCCGCCGAGTCATGATATATTAGGGCATTATGACAATATAACTGATAAGAGACCTTCTGAATTGACCAATTATTATTGCATGTTTAAGAGAAATCGTAAATTGCATTACGGCCACCCCAATGCCCCTATTTAGCGCTAGATAACGTTAGAGGTTGCATAAAAGTAAAAAAACAATTAAGAGTGTTATATGTGTCTGTGCCGAATTTTATATATCCTTCACCAAATTATACTTTAAAATAAAAATTTTAAACATTTTTAGATAAACAAAAATTTTTTTTTTTTTTCAAAATTGTTTCTCAAAATTTAAAAAAAAAATTTTTTTTGGAAAATTGTTTTCCAAAAATTTTTTTTTTTTAAAAATTTTTTTTTTGATTTTTTCCAAATTTTTAAAAAAAATTTTTTTTTTTAATTTATTAATGAAAAAAATTTATGACAAAAAGATTTTTTTTGTAAAAAAAAATTCGGGTTAAAAATTATTTTATTTTTTTGAAATAGCTATCATTAGATATCCATATCGTCTTTATTAATGACTTAGTAATCCAGATATAGATCAAAAATAGGCCAAAAATTGAGGTTGTCCCGGTTGTTTCCTTATATCTCTGCCACTTGTGGCCCGATTTTCTCGATTTTAAATAGCAACCAAGCCGGAAGATTTCCCGATTGTATATTGATGTATCAATTATGTTTGTAAGTTATTTGGGGTCTTCAGAAAATTGATTTCAACATACAGACGGACAAACGGACATGGCTATATCGACATCGTTATCTATAACGATCCACAATATATTTGTGTGCGCGGACAATCGGAATGACAAACTTTTATATACCGTAACGAAATCAGTGCGTAGAGATAAGTGCCAGTTCTATATCAACATCGCTAATGAAGACGAAAATGCTGCGAAAGCAGTAACTCTCGCACAGTCTACAAAGCTGTCAGACTACTAAGAGCTGAAAAACTACATTCCCTACCCAACATGAACGTAAATGGAAGAACGCTTACCACAACAGATGATCGGTTTCAGAGGTGGAAAAGGTTCTTTGAATCTCCAGCATACGACAAATCTATACAGGAAGTCTCATTGTTAGATTAAACCCCAGCAGAGTCACATATATCAACAACAGACACCAAAAGAGGCGGAGGTCCGAAACTCTATTGTAAAGCATCAGGCCTGGATAATCTTCCATCAGAGCTATTCAAATACATCCCAAAACTGGTTCACTACATATTGTCTTTAATATATGAAGCTTGGACTACGGACAACATTCCACAGTCTTGGAAAGATGGCGTCATCGTTACCGTTCTAAATAAGGGTGACCTTGGAGAATGCAAAAATGGTTTGGGTATAACTCTCATAAAGAAGATAATTGCCATTATTATTCTGGATCGGATATCACCCGTTGTTAAAGCTTGCCTAGGAACAAGTTGGATTTAGACGCAACTGATCATTTATAGACCACATCAACTCTTTGCGAATAATCGTGGAACTCACCACTATGTATGATTTTTGTCGATTTTGAGAGTGCATTCGACGCAATAAACATAGAAGCTATCTGGAAATGTCTTCGAAATGCGGGGATTCCAGACAAGATTGTATACGGTTGCTATACTACGATGCTAAATGTAAAGCCTGTTTCAAGGGTGTGGATAGTGATAGTTGCTATATTAACTGTGGAGTAAGAGAAGATTGTGTACTAAGGACTGAGATCGAAAAAACCTTAACACACGTTTTTCATTTAAACTTTTAATCCAAGTATTATTTGATTTTTTGTCTTGATCATGTTTGCAAAGTATGTCAGTTATTATGTTTAATGCAATTTGTTGTTAATATGATTAAAATTAGTGACGAGAAAAAAGTGCGTGCTAAGATTATTAAATATTTTCAATAAAACCCATCTTGGTCTTGACTTGGCAAGCAATATGCTGTTGCGGCAAAAGGGCTCTATAAATACCGAAATTTACATCATGGAATGCTTAGATTCATAAGACTTCTTAATGTGTCCACTTATTTTTGGCCGGATTTGGCATCCTGCCACTATGGTAAGCAAGGTGTTGACTGGTACAAGAACAATAATGTGGTATTTGTACCAAGAGAAGTAAATCCTCCAAACTGCCTGCTGCTAAGGCCAACGGAGAGATATTGGGCTCTTGTTAAAAGAGAATTGAAGAGCACAAAAACGTATTCGCACAAAGTTTCCAGGAAAGGTTCATAAATTCATCACTATTGATTAGAACTATAAAAATAATATTTTTTGTAAATTGTAATAATAATTTCAATTAAATAAAAAACAAGTAAGAGATCTATATTCGGCTGTGCCGAATCTTATATACCTTTCACCAAATTATACTTTAAAATAAAATTAAAAAAAAAATTTTTTAAATATTTTTTTTTCAAAATAGTTTAAAAAAAATTTTTTTTAATTTATTAGTGAAAAAAATCTATGACAAAAAATGTTTTTTTTGAAAAAAATTCGGGTTAAAAAATATTTTTCCCGATTTTGACCCAATGTAGGTCCAACTTTGTATAGCCTTATATACATCGTTGCAATGGACTTTGAAATATCTATCATTAGATATCCATATCGTCTATATTTATGACTTAGTAATCGAGATATAGTTAAAAAAAATTGGCCAAAAATAGAGGTTGTCGTGAACGGATTTTGCTGATTTTAAATAGGATACTTTTCGAAAGCATGTCTGACAGAATTATTGAGGATTTGGATCCCGAAGATATCTGGGGTCTTCAGAAAATTGATTTCAACAGACGGACAGACAGACATGGCTAAATCGACTCCGCTATCTATAAGGATCCAGAATATATATACTTTATAGGGTCGGAAAATTATATTGTGGAAATTACAAACGGAATGACAAATTTATATATACCCTTCTCACGAAGGCGAATAAAATGGAATCCTAATCAACGCCTACACTACTACCTTGACTATGCTAACGACCTGTGTTTAATGTCGCATACACTTTTTAGCATCCACTATAAGATGAACAAATTATATGAAAATGTCCTCAAAGATAAACATACGTACGACAAAATTTATGCGAATTTCGACCAACAACAACACTCCAGTAACTGTTAATGGTGATACTATTGAGAATGTCACTGAGTTTAGTTATCTAGGTAGTGTGATAAGCACTGATGGAGGTGCGGATGCAGATCTTAAAAGCCGAATCAATAAAGCTCGCCATACATATGCTTCTCTTTGCAGAGTTTGGCAGTCTTCCCATATACCCAAAAAAATAAAATCCGAATATTTAATACAAGCTTCAAATCAGTCTTACTATACGCAAGTGAAACCTAGAATGTTACAAACTCAATCTCCAAGAGACTACAGGTATTTGTGAACAAATGTTTAAGGCGAATCCTAAAGATCTTCTGTCCGTGGCGTATAAGTAACCAAGATCTGCTTTAAAGGTGCGACTCAATGCCAATGTAAATAGAAATGGCAGTGAATTGGTCACATCTTAAGAAAGGACAACACGGATACAGCCAAATCATGTTTATAGTGAAATCGTAAATCATATTAGCCAATGTATGGAGCTGACGAAAAATTAAAAATAAGGGCCACACTAATGTACATATAGATTCACAAATGCTGTAAACAAATTATATTTTAGCCAAAACTTTTTTACACCTTTGGGGTCGTAACATTTTGTATGGAGCAACACAATCACAATCACTTTTGTTTGTTTTTAGAATCTATCAATTTAGAAAATCATACAATTATCATCATACCACTTCCTTGTTTATTTGTTCTTCTTGGCAACATGTTGTAATCTCAGGTCAAATTCTAGCGCTAGCTATTGTTTGCCAAAAACTGAAGGAAAAAGAAAAACCAAGAAAATTTTGTATTTGTTTAATAAAAATTTACGAGATGCTTTTAAAATGATAATTTTAGCAAGTGCAACAATACAATTGTGCCACACAATCACACACACAATCGTAAATTATAATATTTATAAACAAATTTTCGTAAAAATCTCTACGGAAAAAAAGCTACAACAAACAACCAGTTGTTGGCTGCATAACAGGAAGAAGAGATGAAAAGATGTTTTGTGAACATGATTTTGTTTCTTCCCAGGTATTGAGCTTTAAAAAACAAAACATTAAAGAATTCAATGTCAGCAAATTTCTCTTAAAGCAATTTCTTTCTTTTGGTTTGACTGGATGTTGTTTTTCAAATAACAATAGACAAACAATTGTTAGAATTTGGTAGAATGAATAGTAAAGAACATGTTGGCAATTTATACACATATTCTCACACACATTGGCATAGAATGAAAGATAAATATTTGGTTAAGAGGAGTGACCAGATGTGTGGGTATTTTCTTTAAATTTTTAAATAAGCATTTCAGCGAGAAAAGCAGCTTGAACTGAGATCGCTTTAAATTTAGCGAAGTCGATATAGCCATGTCCCTCTGTTGAAATCAACTTTCCGTAGCCCCAGATAACTTACAAACATGATTTATACATTAATGCCCACCGGAAAAAACCGGGACAACCTCGATTTTTTACCTATTTTTGATCTATATCTGGATTACTAAGTTATTAATATAGACAACATGGATATCTGATGATATTTCAAAGTCCATTTCAACGATGTTTATAAGGCAACGATGTATATAAAAATTTCAATGGATCGGGAGAAATATTTTTTAACCCAATTTTTTTTTACCAACAAATTTTTTTTTCATAAATTTTTTTTCCACTAATAAATTTAAAAAAAAAAATAAGAAACAAATTTTGAAAAAAAAAATTTTTTTGGAAAATGTTTTAAAAAAATTTTTTTTTTTTTCAATTTGGTTACCTTAAAATTTTAAAAAATTTTATCTTAAAGTATAATTTGGTAAAGAATATATAAGAAAATCACTCATATTTCATACACAAAATCAATGTTTTGCGTGAATAACTCAATAATACTAAAATTCTGAATAACTTTCAAAATAAGAGTTTAATTGAGAAAAGGAGCTATATCTGTGATCACTCATATTTCAGATGAAAATATTTTTTTTTTTATGAAAAACTCATTCTTCTTATTAAAATCTTTTTTTATTAAAAAATCTTAAATCGTTTAATCGAGTGAGAAGCTCGATCTATAATCACTAAAATTTCTGTCCAAAAATCGATATTTTTTTGAAATGTCAACCATAAATTTGAAATGTTTTTTTTTACCAAACAATTTTTTTTAACCAAACAAATTTTTTGTCATAAATTTTTTTTCACTGATAAATTAAAAAAAAAATAAGAAAAACATTTTAAAATTTTTTTTCTTTCAAAATTTTTTTCTTTCAAAATTTAAAAAAAAAAATTTTTTTCAAAATTTTTAAAAATGTTTTTCTTATTTTTTTTTAAATTTATTAGTGAAAAAAATTTATTACAACAAATTTTTTTGGTAAAAAAAAAAAATTGGATTAAAAAATATTTCTCCCGATCCATTGAAATTTCCTTAAAATATTAAAAATTTGTATCTTAAGTATAATTTGGTGAAGGGTATATAAGAAAATCACTTACATTTCATACCCAAAATCAATGTTTTGCGTGAATAACTCAATAATACTAAAATTCTGAATAACTTTCAAAATAAGAGTTTAATTGAGAAAAGGAGCTATATCTGTGATCACTCATATTTCAGACGAAAATATTTTTTTTTATGAAAAACTCATTCTTCTTATTAAAATCTTTTTTTATTAAAAAATCTTAAATCGTTTAATCGAGTGAGAAGCTCGATCTATGATCACTAAAATTTCTGTCCAAAAATCGGTATTTTTTTGAAATTTCAACCATAAATTTGAAATGTTTTATACGTTATTAAAAATACTGAAATTCTATATTGTAGAACATGCAGTATTGTCTTTGTTATTTTTTTGAATCAAAATGTACTTAGTACAGGGTTATGTTTTAAATAGCATATCGGGAAAATGGCCTACAACTACCTCATTTACGAATAAATAAGTAGGAAGCAGTGACATGTTGTGCATGCAAGTTTATGGATCATGAAGCCCCCATTAAGGTGAAAATGTGATTCATGCTTAAAATTATTTTGCTCGGAATTTTTTTGTCATGAACTCCTGGTTACCTTACTGGTTAAACTCCCCTTACTCGACTATTATTCGTTGCTGCTGCACATGCGCGCGCTCGCTTCTTGTACTCACTCATTGCCAATTGTTGCAATGACGGCAAATTATATCGTATCGCATTAACAACCATAAGCACATGCAACAATCAATGTATAGAAAATAAAATTAAATAAAACAGCTAGAAAAACATTGCAATAAATACAAATACAAGTGAATACTATTCGTACAAATGGCAAACAAAAAATTAGAAAAAAAGACAATAAAAAAAGAAAATAATAGATGAACAAAAATTGAAACACACAGACACAAACACATTGAGAGTGTCTTAACAATAAATGTTTATCACAATTTTAGTGACCGATCAATGGTACCAACAGCAACACAAACAATTTAAAATCCCCAGCAGCATTATAAGCCAACAACAAAACAATTCTATATGACCATGTTACCATTCCTATTCATTGTTATTTGTTAGAAAATTTTCTCTCCTAAAGTCCGAAATACAGAAAAGTTGAACAAAACAAAAAAAAAAACAAAATAGAAACAATTTCAATGTTTGTTTATGCTGGCAATTGTGCAACAAAAACTATTTTTTTGTTGCTGTTGCAAAGCAACACATAAACTCTTGGGCTGTAATAATAGTTTTCTTTCCTCTGCTTTAAAGTCAAAAGTGCACTATGGGTTAACCATCATTAGTAAAAGACTACAAGTGTCTTTAGTATAAGACTCGAAGTGTCTTTAGTATAAAACACCAAGTGTCTTTAGTATAAGACTCCAAGTGTCTTTAGTATAAAACTCCAAGAGTCTTTAGTATATGATTCCAAGAGTCTTTAGTATATGATTCCAAGTATCTTTAGTAATAGACTCCAAGTGACTTTAGTATAAGACTCCAAGAGTCTTTAGTATATGATTCCAAGTATCTTTAGTATTAGACTCCAAGTGTCTTCAGTATAAGACTCCAGGTATCTTTACTATAAGACTCGAAGTGTCTTTAGTATAAGACTCAAAGTGTCTTTGGTATACGACTCCAAGTTTCTTTAGTATAAAACTCCAAGTGTCTTTAGTATAAGACAACAAGTGTGTTAAGTATAATACTCCAAGTGTTTTTAGTATAAGACAACAAGTGTCTTTAATATAAGACTCCAAGTATCTTAAGTATATGAATCTAAGTGTCTCGAAGTGTCTTTAGTATAAGAATCCAAGCATCTTTAGTATAAGACTCCAAGTGTCTTTAGTATAAGACTCCAAGTGTCTTTAGTATAAGACTCCAAGTGTCTTTTGTATATGATTCCAAGTATCTTCAGTATTAGACTCCAAGTGTCTTTAGTATAAGACTTCAAGTGTCTTTAGTATTAGACTCCAAATGTCTTCAGTATAAGAAAACAAGTGTCTTTAGTATAAGACTCTAAGTGTCTTTAGTATAAGACTCCAAGTGTCTTTAGAATAAGACAACAAGTGTCTTAGTATAAGACTCCAAGTGTCTTTAGTATAAGACTCCAAGTGTCTTTAGTATAAGACTCCAAGTATCTTCAGTATTATACTCCAAGTGTCTTTAGTGTAAGACTCCAAGTGTCTTTGGTATAAGACTCCAAGTGTCTTTAGTATAAGACTCCAAGTATCTTTAGTATAAGGCTCCTAGTGTCTTTAGTATATGACTCGAAGTGTCTTTAGTATAAGACTACAAGTGTCTTTAGTATAAGACTCCAAGTGTCTTTAGTATAAGACTCCAAGTGTCTTTAGTATAAGACATCAAGTGTCTTAGTATAAGACTCCAAGTGTCTTTTGTATAAGATTCGAAGTATATTCAGTATTAGACTCCAAGTGTCTTTAGTATGAGACACCAATTGTCTTTAGTATAAGTCTCCAAGTCTTTGGTGTAAGACTCCAAGTGTCTTTAGTATTAGGCTCCAAGTGTCTTTAGTATAAGACTCCAATTGTCTTTAATAGAAGAAAGCAAGTGTATTTTGTATAAGACACCAAGTGTCTTTAGTATAAAGGTAGGGTCACACATGACAAATATTTGACAAAAAAGACGTAACCACTAAATAAAATATATTTTAATTCTTTAATGTATTTCAAAAACACCTTTTACTTAGCACAATTCAAAGCAAATATTCAGTTTTATTTTATTTGATGCTGTTTGATCTTACAAAACACTTGTAAGAGTAAACAACGTCAAACAAATTTGTGCTAAGAAAAAGTGGTTACGCTTTTTTGAGTAAATATTTGTCGTGTGTGACCCTACCTTAAGACTCGAAGTGTCTTAAGTATTTTCGAAATTCGAAAATATTTTTTCGAAATTCTTTTTAAGTAATATCTTCTGGTGCTATTTACAAGCTTATTTTCCATAGTGCCAAACTATACCAAATGTATAAAGACGAGTGTATTTGTTCGACGCTTAAACAATTCTTTTTTTTTTTTTTTGTTTTGACTCGTTTATTTTTATTTGAGTGTGTGTGTTTTTTTTTTTTGTTGCCTTTTTGCATTTGTTAACCCATTACCTTTTTGTGTGAGCTTTTGCTTTCTGGCTTTATGGAATGAAATGAAAAACTTCCTGACAATAATGGTGACGCAGCTCATTACTAATGCAAACACTTGAATACAGCACACAAAACACAGCAACAACAACACCAGCAACAGCAGCTACAACAAAGAGAAGAAAAGCAAAAAAAAAAAACAACTATAAGATGTGTTATTGCTTTGTTGCTGCATCACTTGAACATTCCACATTTCTTCTTCACAAGCTTCAACTGCTGCTACTCCATCTTTAGCTCCCTCTTCCCCATTACCAACCGTAAACAGCAAAAGTCCAGCAGGCAGCAGAAATAATGTCTACTGCTGCTCACACTGGGCCTATTCTATAAGGAGCAGTATGTCCATGTATTTTTTATATGTTCGTCTATGCAGCACAAAGATGGCAAACAACAGCAACTACTCCTGGTATTTGCCATTGACTAGGAAATGTTTCTCTGCTATAAATTCCGGCAATGACAATTTGTAATTGTTGGCTTTTACAATTGGAATATAAGAAATTCATGGAATTGTTTTTCTCTACGTGTAGTAGAAAAAACTTTAAAGCTACCAACGAAACGTATGTGGTGTATAAACTGGGCACAAAATTAAATGGATCCATAAGGAAAACTTTTGAGCAATTTTTTAGAAAGATTTTTATGGAATCCATAATAAATGTTAATGGTGAGTGTCATCATATTGTTAAAAAATTTAGAAAGTTGAAAAAAAAAAAAAATTGTGGAGAATTTTTAATAATTGATAAGATTTGTTAGATTCTGTATATGTTTGCTATAAACATTTATTGAATTTCCATAACTTTAAACACTTTTCGCAAATCTTAATATTTTCGAATATCATATATCTGAAAGAGATAGCTATTGATATCCATACATTTATTGATAGCGATGAATAAATAGTGATCTAGTGATCTAATGTGATCCGATCACTAGATCACTATTTGTTCATCGCTTCCACTAAGACCGGATATCTTTTGAGAATAAATTTATCTTTTAAAACCATCCTGTAGAGTTACCTTATTAAGTTTTGTTCATTCTCAAATAACTGGTAGGAGACATATGTTATCAGTGATCGATGATCGTAGAGCTTACATTTTAAGTCGGGTAAGGTTGGGAAGTTCGTCCTTGTTGTTGCAGCTTCTGTATATGTCATTTTATGGAATAAGGACATTTTAACGAGGCTAGTTAAAACCACTAAGAAGTACAGTAAATGGAATCGGCAATTATCTGCGCATGGTTTCGATGCCAGTGGATTATTTCTCCCATAAACCAATGTGGCAACTGTTATCAGCGGAAACTATTGTTGTTCCATCGTTCCCAAGCCAGGTACATGGTTGATGGTGACCAAGAGACACCGGGAATTCATAGACAATTTCTGTGTGACATATACATTCACTACGTATCTAATGAGCGTCTTACTATCAGAAAATAATATGATATCGCTCTCTTTATTGATACTACTTCAGCCTGAATTATACTACAGTGATCCGGTAGACTAAAAGCTAGATTAAATTCAGTTACACTGCGTAAATTCCTTATCTAACTCTACATTGGGACTTCAAGCCGACAGTAATCATTTGAATAGATTTATTCGTAATGTGCATGTTATTGGTCCATTCGATATCTTATTCAGAAAATCTGGATCGAAGAGTGGTTCGGGTATTTTATAGTCCACAAGTATACCCAGATGAAACTGTTTAATTCCATACTTCAGTGGCATGGTTGACGCGATCATCCATTCGTTGCCAAAAGAGCGTTTAATCACATGAATGGTTGCGTAGTGTGTATGTCATTGGTCCATTCTATATCTTTATCAGATAACCTGGATCGAAGAATGGTTCAGGTATTGTGAAGTACACAGGTATACCTAGATTAAACTGTATTTTTCCATGATCCGGTGGCATGCAATGACGACCCCTCTTTGGGCTTTCGTTGCCATAATTGCCCTCAATTTTATGATACGTTTGAGAACACTGTTTAGTGGAGGGCATTGAATCCACCAAACAGCAGCTCCATAAAATAGAATATGGTTGTGCAACCTGTATTCGTCGTTTATGTAGCTTCCACAGTTAATGGTATTGGCAGATAATACAGCTTTCGCTGTTCAATGTCATTATTGGATAGCGAGAGCGTTGACCACCTATAGTTGGGTTTGTAAAATGTGGAATCTTATATCACTCATTAAATAGTACTATTTATATGCCCATGACATGATTTAGATAACAGATAGAGCGCTAAGATATAGTAGCCATTATATCGGCCTGAATTATACTGAATTTATCCTGTTGTCTATCGAACAGCCTCAAACTCAGCTGAGCTTAGTAAATTTCTGATTTCAAGCGGTATGTAATAAGTCACGCATAGACAAATGTTCCTTTGTCCAGTATAAGCCCCAGGTACTTGGCATTACTGGATAGTGAGAGCGTTACTTCATCGTTCTTTGGATTAGTAAGATGTGGGATCTTCTATAGCCAAGAGAGTGGTACCTGTTGTGCATCCTTGATATCGTTTATTATTATTATTATTAGTGAGGCTTTACGCACTACAACCCAAAGGATCTTTTGTGCAGCCTTAAATTTTTTTCCTCATCCTAACAGATTTAGGCTTCGTATAAAGCCAAGTATTCTATTTGGTGAGAGATCAATTATGTCCCTCGGGGTCATTAAGGCCCTTCCGAGCCATTTAGTTCTACATATTGCCAGCATGTTTAGCGGTTTCGGCATGAAGTCCACAAAACCTGCACTTTTCATTCTCAACGTTACCTAACATAAATTGGTGATATCTCAAACCACAGTGTCCGGTGAAAAATCCAGTAAGTATCCTCAAGTCACCCTTTCCGAGCGAAAGCAACGACTGGAATCTACGTCTGGATAGGGTGATGAATCGCTTGGACTGTCTTAGTCCTGGTAAATTATCCCAAAACTGGGTAAATTTCGATTCAACCCAAGAACGAATACGTTCCATAGTGTATCCACGTGGGATGCCAAAGAACGATTCAGGACCTATAAAAGAGTGTCGAGCGCCTCTGTTGGCAAGACAATCAGCGCGTTCATTGCCAGCGTGCCCTTCATGACCAGGTACCCAGCACAATGTAAGTTCATTGTGTGCTCCGAGTTCATTCAAGGATGTCCAGCAGTCCATAACAACTCCAGACCTCACTTCATATGATGATAATGCTCTAAGAGCAGCCTGACTGTCAGACATAATAAATATCCTATCATTCCTTAATCTCCTTCTCAAGCATTCATAGGAGCCTATAAGGATGGCGTAAATCTCCGCCTGAAATATTGATGGGAATGTACCCATTGGGATACCCCTTTGAAAATTGGGACCATAGATACCAGCCCCAGTGTCACCATTAGCCTGTTTGGAGCCATCGGTAAACCATTATTTTGCCACCATGTCTGATTTAACCACTCGCCCCTTTCAGGTATAAGGACACTAAACTTCCTATTTAACACCAGAGTTGGTGACATATAGTCCGATATTGCGATACTAGGATCATTTTCAAAGATGCCTAGAATGCGCATGTGCCCAACCAGATCTCCCGGCATTACACGGGATATCCCCGGTAGTCTGGATGCACTCCTATAGGCCTCTTCCATTACCAATAAGTGTAAGTGTAGAATTGCACCCAGAGCATGAGTGGGACAGGTCCTCATGGACCCAGTAATGATCTCGCGGTCACCTGTTCTACCTTCTTCTACCATGCCAATGCAGCATATGTAATTATTGGCCTAATTACCGTAATAAAAGACCAGTAAATCATCTTCGGTTTTAACCCCCACGTTCTACCAAAAAGACGCTGGCAGGCATATATTGCCCTAGTGCCCTTTTTGATAGTGTTGGATAAATGAGAATTCCATGTGAGAGTCCTATCAAGTGTAACCCCAAGATATTTTACCTCCTTAGAAAACCCTATAGATGAGCCATTCAATGTAGGCTCTATGAGTCTAATAACTCTCCGTTTTGTAAATGGTACTAGAATTGTCTTACCTGGGATAATGTCAGCCCCCTTTGCAAGCACCACTTGGTGGTTATATTCACAGCAGTCTGCATCCTTTCCGATATGGTTACGTCATCCCACCCAGTAACAGAGATTACTAAGTCGTCGGCGTAACCATATGTGCGGAAACCTAAGTTGTTAAGTTTTTCCAGAAGTTCATCGATGACAAGAGTCCACAATAGAGGCGATAGTACGCCACCTTGTGGACATCCCCTGATTGCCCTAATAGTCTTCGATGATCCTCTTAAGTCCAACTTAATAACCCAGGATGACGGCATTTCCAAAATCCATTTCCTTATAATATAAGGAACCCCTTTTCTATGCAGTGCTGGATCAATAGCACTGTATGACGTATTGTCTGTTATATATAGCGCTGACAGTAGCCCAGGAAATTTTCCCGCTGCAGTCACGACAACGTCACCTGCATATGCAACAGACTTGCAGCATGATTATTCCATGGCCATTATTTGGGTATTCAGGTTCCTGTGGTGTTTGTACTCCACTTTGAATTCTACATCGTGTTGCCACTCTGTTATATTAGGAGCTCCTAGACAAGATTATATTCGTCTAACAGATGACATGACAGATAAATTAACACCCAGATATCCCATGACGGCAATCACTGATCTTCTGTAGAAGGCATCTTACAACATCCCAGGAGGCAATTAAATCATCCCTGCAATCTAGTGATCCATCTAGTTAACTTACTAGCTTTAGTCTATCTGCGCTTAATAGGGGCATGTGGAAATAGGAAATAGCCTGGTTCAAGAAATGATCTAAATTAGACATCAATGACCTTTCTAGAGTTTTGAGAAAAAAAGAAGTTCTTTTTGGAATGAAAACCATCAATCACCTGCTGTGCCTCTTGATAGAACATGTGATAGGCGTAGACATGATCTTGGGATATATAAGAGCCATGTCAGTGCTGATATTCTCCTGTAGGCCTGAAAAAGATTTGTATATACAAAAGCATGGGCAACCACATCGTATTCGATAAACAGCGCTATCCAGATTTTCCATTGGCTGATGATAAATCTCCTTATAGCCAGAAAAGTGTGTCCATCAGTATTTTCAGAGTCTCCTAGCTAATTGTGAGCTTAAACCAGATGATAGGATCGACTAGATGATAGGATCTTAAAGAGCCTACTATTCCTTGAAAATGTTTATCCTGAAGAAAGAGCATGGAAAAGTTCTAGAAGAGTACAGAAACAGGATGAACGAGATATAGGGATACTGGGGTAATAAGAAATAGAGTAACAAATTACTGAAATTGACAGCTTGTTCTAAATTTCACATTCCTCTTCCAATACACAGTCTCGTTTTTATTGAAAAAATAAACAATTTCCTTCGATTTAAATTATCTGATAAGAATAGAAAAATCATCGCACATTGATCGATCAATAATCTTTATTCTCTTCTTTTTTTTTGCCAGCTTAAACCAATACAGCTAGCCAGTACAATGAACCTTTTTTGCAACTAGTGTATGAAACAAAAAAGGCAAAAATATCTGCATTTATTAAACGAATAAGCGGTCTAATTTTATAGGTTCATATATCAATGGAATGGTGGAATCCTAGGAGTCTTGTCTTCTGTGCTGTTGTGTTCAGTTGTCTTGTGTTACAAACACACAACGGACATTATATCAAATTGACAAGATCATAAGCTTCCTATAGTTGCAATTGGAAAATAAGAAATACACGGCAGGGGTTTGCTTTATCTCTGACTGCTTGTGCTGCTGCTAAAGATGATGAGGCTGAGGCGACTGCCGTCGCTGCTGCTCGTTATTCAATAAACATTAGAATACAAAACAAACAAACAAACAAACAAAAAAAAGCTCTACAGGAGAAAATGGCCAACAACTGAGAACAAAAAACCAGCATAATAAAGAACAAAAGTTACAGCTTAAACTTAAGAAGCTGCAAACACATAAAATATACAAAGAAGAGCAAAAACTGAATAGAAGACGGACGGTGTTGGTTGGGTTTTGTTGGTTTATATTAAGCTGTCCGCATGTGTTTCTTGATCTACACTTGTTAAACGTAAACAGTTGCATACAAAGTTAGTTAGTTGGTTGCCTGGCTCATTGTTGCTTTACTTAAGTATTTTTTTGTGCTAGTAGGAAGCCTAGACTTCTCGGGAAAACAGCACCAAAGTAAACAAAGTGGTGGTGATGGTGATGGTGGTGGTGGTATTGTGGCAACTATACTCTCGTTGTTTCTAGATGATAAGCGATCAATTGTTTTGCTGTTATTCTATACACTCTATGGCAGCCATCCGACAGACTCTAGAATGCGTCTATCCTTCAGTATTACTGTTTGTTGCCTGCCTCCTGCGTGATGGATGATGAAGTTACCAATAGAGTCAACAGAGTCATGCGTTTGCCTAGCCAACTAACTATGTTTTAGCCTGTCCAGTCATCTTAGAACATCTTTTGATGCGTTTAGGTTTCTTTCTTTTGTTTTTTGGATTTTGTGTTTTCAGTTTCTTAGAGGATCCCTCATTTTTCGTTACTGTTTTGTGAGGAGAACAGTGGCATTTGGCATAGTTTTCATGTCAAAATGTATGGGTGTACAAATACATCATTCTTGATGGTCATCATCAGTCTTTTGCCCATATCAATTGATCACTAAAAATAAAGTACCACCACCACAACTAGCAATACCATCATCAGCAGCGTTGGCATCACTTGTTGTTTTTTTTTTTGTCTTTTTTTTCCACTTCTAATAAATAGTTTTTCTTTCGTAACTTTATTTGAACAATGAGTTTGAAAAAGAGTTACAAATGTATAGGAAAAAAGCCTATAGATTCGAAATAAAGTCAAGTCAAATGTAACACGCTTTTTGCACGTTGTCTTTGTTGTACCTTTAGTTTTGTTTTTTTTTGTTGCTGCCAACCAAAGTTTAAAGTTGAGGGGAATGAATTCGTAGGTAAATGTTTCAAAGATGATAGAGTTTTAATGGAATCCTTAAAACTAAAATTTGCTTGGAGAAAAGTAACTTTTTCAAATGTTTCAGTGTGTATTTAGAAGAAGAAAACATTGGAAAACGAAAAAGGAATTTAAGTTCCCTTTTCAAACAGTACTTTTGAGAGAAAGAGAAAGTACCATTATGCACGTTTTTAAACATTTAACATTTTCCGATATACAGTGAATGGGAGTATAATGGAAACTTTTTTGAAAACTATATTCCGTAACTTCAGTTTTAAAAACATGGCCTTTTACCAAATATATATGTATACTAGCTTGACCCGGTGCGCTTCGCTACCCCTGTCGTAGTCTATGTTGGAAATTTCAATAAAATCGTTTCGGCCGTTTAGTATATTAAGAACTAAAGGTTTTAATTGTAAATAACTTTTAAACTGCCTTACCAATTTTTACACTATTAGTCTCATAGTAATCCTAAAAATCCTTTTACTATGAACTACCATATGTACTCAATACAGATTTGTTATGGATTTCTCACTGTTATAAAGTTCAGAATACGGGTATAAATATGAAATATCGTTTGTGCCAAATTTATTTTAATTCAATGCATTAGTTTTTTCTTTGATATATTTTAATATATATATATTAACGAAAAAAAAGATAGTTTTTATTGTTGAATTTTGTATTTTTTTACGTTTAACTAAAATCCCAAAGTCCCGAAAAATCTCGAAATCACGAAAAATCCGTGGATGCCGAAAAATCCCGGGATGCTGAAAAATCCCGGGGTCCCGAAAAATCCCGGGATCCCGGGATTTACATTTCTAAAATCCCGAATCCCGGGATTTGTAAAACCCAGTCCCGTTTGGCATCCCTAGCTATGACGATGTTTTCATCAGCACTGACGATATTTACATCAGTGCTGATTAATCAGCTATGACGATGTTTTCATCAGCACTGACGATATTTACATCAGCACTGATTAATCAGCTATGACGATGTTTTCATCAGCACTGATTAGTCAGCACTGACGATGTTTTCATCAGCACTGACGATGTTTTCATCAGCACTGACAATGTTTTCATCAGCACTGATAAGTCAGCACTGACGTTGTTTTCATCAGCACTGACGATGTTTAAATCAGCACTGACGATGTTTTCATCAGCACTGACAATGTTTTCATCAGCACTGACGATATTTTCATCAGCACTGACGATGTTTTCATCAGCACTGATTAATCAGCTATGACGATGTTTTCATCGGCACTGATTAGTCAGCACTGACGATGTTTTCATCAGCACTGACGATGTTTTCATCAGCACTGACGATATTTACATCAGCACTGATTAATCAGCTATGACGATGTTTTCATCAGCACTGATTAGTCAGCTATGACGATGTTTTCATCAGCACTGACGATGTTTTCATCAGCACTGACGATGTTTTCATCAGCACTGACGATGTTTTCATCAGTACTGACGATATTTACATCAGCACTGATTAGTCAGCTATGACGATGTTTACATCAGCACTGACGATGTTTAAATCAGCACTGACGATATTTTCATCAGCACTGACGATGTTTTCATCAGCACTGATTAATCAGCTATGACGATGTTTTCATCGGCACTGATTAGTCAGCACTGACGATGTTTTCATCAGCACTGACGATGTTTTCATCAGCACTGACGATATTTACATCAGCACTGATTAATCAGCTATGACGATGTTTTCATCAGCACTGATTAGTCAGCTATGACGATGTTTTCATCAGCACTGACGATGTTTAAATCAGCACTGACGATGTTTTCATCAGCACTGACGATGTTTTCATCAGCACTGACGATATTTACATCAGCACTGATTAATCAGCTATGACGATGTTTTCATCAGCACTGATTAGTCAGCTATGACGATGTTTTCATCAGCACTGACGATGTTTTCATCAGCACTGACGATGTTTTCATCAGCACTGACGATGTTTTCATCAGTACTGACGATATTTACATCAGCACTGATAAGTCAGCTATGACGATGTTTACATCAGCACTGACGATGTTTAAATCAGCACTGACGATGTTTTCATCAGCACTGACGATGTTTTCATCAGCACTGATTAATCAGCTATGACGATGTTTACATCAGCACTGACGATGTTTAAATCAGCACTGACGATGTTTTCATCAGCACTGACGATGTTTTCATCAGCACTGACGATATTTACATCAGCACTGATTAATCAGCTATGACGATGTTTTCATCAGCACTGATTAGTCAGCTATGACGATGTTTTCATCAGCACTGACGATGTTTTCATCAGCACTGACGATGTTTTCATCAGCACTGACGATGTTTTCATCAGTACTGACGATATTTACATCAGCACTGATTAGTCAGCTATGACGATGTTTACATCAGCACTGACGATGTTTAAATCAGCACTGACGATGTTTTCATCAGCACTGACGATGTTTTCATCAGTACTGACGATGTTTTCATCAGCACTGATTAATCAGCTATGACGATGTTTACATCAGCACTGACGATGTTTAAATCAGCACTGACGATGTTTTCATCAGCACTGACGATGTTTTCATCAGCACTGATTAGTCAGCACTGACGATATTTACATCAGTGCTGATTAATCAGCTATGACGTTGTTTTCATCAGTCCTGGTTAGTCAGCTCTGAGAATATTTACATCAGTGGTGATTAATCAGCTATGACGATGTTTTCATCAGCACTGATTAGTCAGCACTGACGATATTTACATCAGTGGTGATTAATCAGCTATGACGGTGTTTTCATCAGCACTTATTAGTCACCACTGACGATATTTACGTCAGCACTGATCAGTAATAATTCAGTGCAGCATCGAATAATAATTAAGTGTATTATTACATACTCAATCATGCAAGTTATTGTGACAATCATATATATGATTGTTTTAACCATATATATTATTGCGGCACTCTACTTGTACCATCACTCTGTTAAAGATTAATTATATTATTGCTATTTTTTAAAATACTATTTTAATAGTATTTCACCAATTTTACCCGTTTTCCCCCTGTTTACCCCTTTCTGGTCCAAGTATTGACGCTTCCAAGTAAGGATCTATCTACGTTCCAAATTTCAATAAAATCGATTCAGCCGTTTAAGCGTGATGCTCAAACAAACAAACAAACAAATAAACAAACAAACTTACAAAGACATTTATATATTTATATAGATTTCTAAGATAAATTCAAATTTACTAGGTTTTCTTCTAAACTATACCTAGTCTATCATAAGTTCTTGTACAATTATTATTGCCCCTAATATAAGAAATATTCTGATCATACACGCGTCATTTGTATATATACTTTATTAAAAGATTTGGGTTACATTATTTACAATAATGGTATAGGGAGATATTCAAAACCGTATTGTAATTTTTGGTCTAAAAAAATGTGGTATGGAAACAGGCGACATTTTTTGTGTATCGTGAATGGATAAGTTGTCTGAAGACACTGGTGGAGTGGTTAAAAGTCCTAGATATTGCCGTCCGTTCAGCGTGGGAACTCCCATAGCTATTAAAGATTTGGAGAACTGAGTTCGAAAAAATAGACTGCAGACGCAGCAAATAATGTAGCAGGAAATTTCAATATGAATAGTATCCATTTCATGCATCATTAGATATGACTTGAGACTTCAAGCTTTGAAGAGACGCAGAAACACAAGCAAAAATCAAAAGCACTGCATCGTTAGTATGCAAGTAACTCTCATAGTAGAACAACGTTTACAAATTTTAAAATTTGCACAGTGGAGACGTGTTTCAACAAACAAAATTATAAAGTACAAGGATTAGAAGTGTAATCTCGGGTAAAATTTTTAAAAAATTTATTAAAGACTGAGATCGTAAAATTCTTAACACACGTTTTTCATTAAAATTTTAACCCAAAAATTATTTGATTTTTCTTTTTTTTATCAAGTTACCTTTGTAAAGCATGTCAGTTATTATGTTGACTGTCAATTATGTTCATTTGTTGTTAATCTGATTAAAATGAGTGACGTTAAAAAGTTGCTTACTAAAATTATTAAATATTTTCAACAAAACGAAACTTGGTCCTTCAAAAATTTGGCCAAACAATCAAAAGTCTGCGTCAAACTGATTCCAATGTTATTAAACAGTATCGGGAGAACTTGTCCGTTGATAGAAAACCTGGTTCAGGTAGAAGGAATGGTCCACATGATGTTTCTAAAGCCTATAGATAGAAAACATTTTCAAAAGAGCTCCCAACGCATCTGGTAGGAAAGCAGTTCGGTTAGCTCAGTAGTCGGACTATTTGGTACGAAAAGTTATAGCCAATGAAGGTGTAAAGACATACAAGGCTCAAAAAGTTCCTAACAGGAACTCTACTAAAAATTTAGAGACCAAAAACAGAGCACCCAAATTGAAGTCAATTTGTATACAAAAAATATTATTGCTGCATAATAGATGACGAAACGTATGTTCTGGCAGATTTTCGCAGCTTCCGGGTCAATATCTTTATGTTGCTGATGCTCGAGGGAATGTTGTAGAAAAGTTTAGGACCCAAAAGCAGGAAATTTTCCCAAAACGTTCTTGGCATGGCAAGCAATATGCAGTAGCAAGCAATATGCAGTAGTCCATAAATACCGAAATTTACATCAAGGAATGTTTACAAAAAAGGATGTTTCCATTCATAAGACTTCTTAATGTGTCCACTTATTTTTGGCCTAATTTAGCATCTGTCGCTGTTGTAAGAAAGGTATTGAGTGGTAGAAGACCAATAGTGTGGTATTTGTACCAAGGCTCTTGTTAAAAGAGAATTGAAGAGCACAAAAAGGTGTCCAAAAGTGTGGTAGATTTCAAACGGAGATGGACAAGCTGTTCGAACAAAGTGACATAAAGCACTATAAAAACCATAATAGAAGGGTTTTCTAAAAAGGTTCAAAATTTCATCATTATTGATTAGAACTATTAAAATAATTTTTTTGTAAATTGAAACAATAATTTCAATCAAATAGAAAAAGATTCAAAACTTTCGTCATCCATTATGCAGCAGTAATATTTTTTGTATACAAATTGACTTCAAGTTCCGTGCTCTGTTTTTGGCCTCTAAATTTTTAGCAGAGTTCCTGTTAGGAACTTTTTGTACCAAATACTCCGAGTACTGACCTAAGCAGGCTGCTTTCCTACCGGATATGTTGGGAGCTCTTTTGAAAATGCGTTCTATTTTTTTGGCTTTGGCCAACTTTTATTGTTTGGCCAACTTTTTCTAGTACCAAGTTGGCTTTTGTTGAAAATATTTAATAATTTTATGACGCATTTTTTTCTCGTCACTCATTTTAATTAGATTAACAACAAATGTACATAATTGACATTAAAGATAATAACTGAAATACTTTACAAAGGTAACTTGATCAAAAAAAAGAATCAAATAATACTTGGGTTAAACGTTGTAATGAAAAACGTGTGTTAAGAATTTTTCGATCTCAGTCCATATTAGTCGAATGGGCACGGTCTGGACTATATAGCGTTTGAGGCCGAGCGTTGTCATGATGGAATATTGCGGTTTCATGTTTGGCCGCATATTCTGGGTGTTTTTCTATCAATACTCCCAGTGATGGTCTGGCCAGATTTCAAGAGCTCATAACAGATAGAATCTTTGGCTCCCACCAAATGCAGAGCATTATCTTCGCGCCATAGATATTTGGCTCTGGTGTCGATTCGTCTGGTTGGCCGGACTTCATATCCGATCTCTTACGCTTCGGGTTGTCGTAATGGATCCATTTTTCATCACAAGTAATGATTCGGTGCAAAAACGATTTTCTTTTATAGCGTTCAAGCAGCATTTCGGATTTGCAAAATCGTCTTTCCCTGCTGTTGTATGAATCCTGCTGCTTGAGTACCTCTTAATGATTTTGCAAGCTCTTGTTATGTTTGACAACATCCAATTCTTGGTCTTCAAACTTTTTTAGCTGGCCTGAGCGATCGTGGTCTTCCGTGTCAAAATTAAAGAAGTAAAGCTAAACTTACCGCGTATGAAGCTTGGTTGGTACAAAATTCAACATTTTCGAAGCAAAAAAATACTTTGTTGTTACACTAAGTGAGAATAAATGACAGATATATACCCTGCAAAATGACATATAAGTTATTAAGAACAAAAACCACGTTCAAAAGATACGCCATCTATTGTAAATCTCGCATTTTTAAATCATACATTTCAAATGGCTGAGATCTAAGCAAAAAACCACGACTACCTCGATTTTTTTCACAAATTTTTTTGCCGCTACTTTTTTATAACAAAAAATTTTTTAAGAATTTTTTTTCACCAAATTGAAAAAAATGACACAGTATTAATTAAAATTATTTAACCAAAGTTTTGCATCAAAAATTTTTTTCAATATTTGTATATACCCTTCCTAAGATGGGTAGCGGAGTCTGTCTGTTTAAATCAATTTTCTGAAGACCCCAGATATCTTTGGGATCCAAATCTGCAATAATTCTGTCAGACATGCTTTCGAGAAGTTTCCTATTTAAAATCAGCAAAGTCCATAAATAACGGAGATATGAGCAAAAAACCGATACAACCTCTATTTTTGGCCTATTTCTGATCTATATCTCGATTACTAAGTCATAAATATAGACAATATTAATATCTAATGATAGATATTTCAAAGTCCATTGCAAGCATGTATATTTGGCTATAGTAAGTTGGGCCTACAATGGGTCAAAACATTATTTTGTCATGAATTTTTTTCACTAATAAATTAAAAAAAAAAAATTTGTTAACAATTTGGAAAAAACTTTTAAAAAACAATTTCAAAAAGAAAAACATTTTTTTAAAAAATTAAAATTTTGTTTTTTTTTTTAATTTTATTTTAAAGTATACTTTGGTGAAGGGTATATAAGTTTCGGCACAGCTGATTTTAGCACTCTCACTTGTTTTTCTTAATATAAATAATGTATATTAATTTCATAAGAAGTTTTTGGGATTTTAACTTTAAATATTTCTTAAAGTTTCCATTGTATTGTCTACCACTTTATATTTTGTAAAAACTTCAGTTTTCGATATTGAGGAATCCGATTTAAATCGGTTTGTTTTTCGCTCGATGAACAGGCCATAAATGTTGCGCGAAGGACCAATATTCATGCATTACATATTCTAGGCTACTTATTTATTTATTGCCCATTAAAGTTTTTCAGATTTATTTAGATTTCAATTAAATTTCAATAGCAAATCCTTAAGAATTCTTCCCTCATTTTGGAATCAAATTATTTAAACGAAAAAAAATAAAACATTTGTTGTTACTTTCGCATTGATGTTTCTTTATTATTTTTGTTGGTTTTGTTGCTGGTGTTGTCGTTGTTTTTCGCCATGTTACAAATTTTCTTGTTCGTCAGTGGGAATTGGTTTATTTTCTAAAAAACTGTTTTTTTTTTTCGCCGAGATCTCTTATAAACAGCCACTAGTGTCCTGGCATAATCAACAATTGAAAATCTAAAGACCAAGTGGTAGAAAAACCACAACAGCAACATTCAACATGTAGCCGAAGAAAGGCTAAATATTGCTGGATGGACTAGAGAAAGACATAAGAAAAATCACATGTAACCTGTTGCCAGAAAATTGAAAACAAGCGAGAACCAAAAAAAGAAACAAACAAAAAACAGCGAAAACTTTTCTTTTAACCATGTTTTTCTAAGGGGTTTTTTTTATTTGTTCTTCTTGTATTTTTTTCAGTTGCTGGCAGTTGTTGGTTGTTTTGTTACCAACAACCAACAAAACTTGACCATGTTTTGTCCCCACATATTAACAATTGACAATTTTTTTTTTTTTTGTATTGCTTTTGCCTTCTTTCATTGGCTCAAAGGCTTTTTTTTCAGATCTTTTGTAGCTTTTGTTTGCTGCTGCCGATGTTGCTATTGTAACATGTTTTGTATAATTGTTTGATGTTGTTGTCGCAACAATTGTAGTCCCAGATGCTTTTATGCAAATGTTGTTGTTACGAAAAGGAGCTTAGAAATGAAAAGACCAAAATCAACAAAAGAAACGGACAAAAAAAGAAAACAACAACGACATTGTTTCTAAAGCAATTGTAATGAATAATCACTAGGTTTCATGAAAGTTTCTAACCATGTCTTGAGTCCACAAATACATAATTCCTGCAGGTCTTGAGACCAGTTTTATGTTAAAAAAAAATTTGTTGGTCTCTTAAAATAATTTTAAATTATACAATTTTTAAAGAAAACATGATTAAAACATGAAAAAAAATATGTTAAAAAAATTACCAAACCCGAGTTTCATCCTTTTTAGTCCCTGATCTCAATTTTCAAAAAACAGTGTGACAATATTGTTTCTACAAATTTCTTTTCTAAGGAAACATGATTCAAACTGTGCAAATTTATGTTTAATTACCCAAAAAAAAAAAAAAAAAAATGTTAAAAAAGTACCAAACCCTAGTTTGACCCATTTTAGTCCCTGATTCTCATTTTTCAAAAATCAGTGTGCCAGTTCAATTTTATTTCTATAAAGCTTTATTAACTTAAAGCTTTATTAACTTCAAATAAAGTAAATTTCCCGTACTTAGCCATTTTTCTTATTTTTTACCCCTTTGAAGTAATAAAGTCTAGAAAAAGTACCAAGTACTTGTCCATTTTTTTAAATAATTTTTATGTTCTTTATTGAATTTTCTTTTTAGGAATTTACAATAAGTATTGAATGGAAAATGTAGATTCGTTTAGTGACCTGTCAAAGCAGCCTTATATATATTTGCTTTTTTAAAACTACAGGGGTTTTATTCATTTCCAAACCAGAGAACGCACTCACACAGTGATGTGAAAGATAGAATTTGAATGTTTTAGAAGTTACACTGTTGGGTAAAACTAGTAAATGGGTATTTTCACTTTTTTCTTTAAAAAGATATGCAATAAAACAGAGAATTTTCTCATAAGGAAGGAATCTTTAGATAATTTAATAAGGGCGACATGAAATAATGCCCAATTAGGAAAATTAAATAAGTCCCAATAAAATTGGAACAATTTAAAGTTGGTCTTTATTTCATTTTTAAATTGCCAACTATGTATATAATATTTTAATTTGGGCTAATAAAAATAAAAGTGATTTGTTGAAAAATTTTTAAGGGTTCTAAAACTTTTGTTATAACTTAAAACCATTAGGATCGACTTAAAATATTCTTTATGTAACTTAATAACATCAGAATTGGACTGCAATTATTATTCTTTCGATAACCCTTGAACTATTGACATCAAACTAATTGTTAATAATGGAATACGAAATTGTGAGTGGTCACAACAGAAGTAGCAAATTTAAATCAGTGTCCTACTACGAAAAACACTCAACTAATTTAATAGAGACAAGTAAGAGAGCTATATTCGGCTGTGCCGAATCTTCACCAAATTATACTTTAAAATAAAATTAAAACAAAAATTTTTTTAAATTTTTTAAATTTTTTTTTCGAAATTGTTTTTTAAAAGTTTTTTCCAATTTTAAAAAAAAATTTTTTTTTAATTTATTAGTGATAAATATTTATGACAAAAAAATTTTTTTGTGAAAAAAAATTCGGGTTAGAAAATATTTTTCCCAATTTTGACCCATTGTAGGCCCAACTTACTATAGCCTTATATACATTGTTGCAATGGACTTTAAAGTATCAATCATTAGATATCCATATTTTTTATATTTATGACTTAGTAATCGAGATATAGATAAAAAATATGCCAAAAATAGAGGTTGTCTCTGCTTTTTGCTCATATCTCCGTTATTTATGGACGGATTTTGCTGATTTTAAATAGGAAACTTCTCGAAAGCATGTCTGACAAAATTATTCAAGATTTGGATTCCGAAGATATTTGGAGTCTTCAGAAAATTGATTTCAACAGACAGAGAGACATGGCTAAATCGACTCCGCTATCTATAAGGATCCAAAATATATATACTTTATAGGGTCGGAAAATTATATTGTGAAATTACAAATGGAATGACAGACTTATATATACCCTTCACACGAAGGTTAAGGATATAACAAGTAATGTAATGGATAAAAGAAGAGTTTTGTAATGAAAAACAGATCAGGAGATTGTAACTAACAATTTTTCACCCAAATATTGGGAGTAACGTTGGCATTTTAATTGGAAGTTATTTCATTGAAATTAGGTGATTATTAAGTTTTTTAATTCATAATTTTTAGGACGTAGGAAGACAATTGTATAGTAATTTACAATGAAAAATTCTTTACAGTTGAAAAAATTTTAATTTAGAAAAAGTACCTTTTTGAAAGAATTTATAAAAAAATACTTTTTTGGTACTTTTACAAAAAGTGTATTTTTTCAATAATTATCAAAAAATATTTTAAAATTGGTAAAAGTATGCCGTTTTTGATACTTTGTCTAAAACGGTGAAAAAATAAGGCCAATAGTTCCATAATTACTTTTAGAAAATAAACAGGATTTTAATTCCTTGTGCAGACTTACTGCAATGCTGATGCGCTGGATGACCATTCATATTTGTTTTGATATTTTTAAGATTTAGTTTAAACTTTAACCCAACATAACTTTTACTCACATTGAGCGAAATGACAAACACGATTAGTTTCAGCGTGCTTAAGTAGCGAAGTTCTCCAAATTTGAGCTTTGGGTCAAAATGAGGAACATCAGAATTCATTTTAGTGGTATGGTTCCTTGGGCAAAGTTTCTTATTTTGATCCCTAGAATACGATTTTCCTTGTCACTTGGGCGATTTGTTTGCGTCCCTACAAATCGACCCGCCCTAGTAATCACCTAGCATTGATGTGTTTCACTGGCCTCGTTTTCAAGCTTCTTTACATCCTGCTGGAATCTCTTTTTTTTTAATGGTAAAAAAAGAAAAATGAGAATGAAGAAAGGGAATTTTCAATGAAATTTTGCAACCCAACTTTTCATAAGCTTTAAACATGTCGTTAACAAGCTGTTCTACATTTTCAGCTTTGTTGTTCCCTAAAAACCCTTTTATAACAGCTTTCAGTGATAAACAGGCATCAACTTCCTTGTTAGTAAGCTTTTCATCAATGTGCGTATTTGTGGTGCCACCAATATTCCTTCTTTGAGTTTGTCATCACTTAACTTGGAAAATTCGGTCTTTAAATCCAAAAAGTCAGCTCCCTTTTTATTCATAGCCTTGACAAAATTTTCCATCAAACCAAGTTTTAAGCGCAGTGGTAGTGACATATTTAGTATCTATCAATGGTATATGTTTCACATCAGATTTTCCGCAAACAAACTCTGACCTTTCTGGCCATACTTTTGGTGCATTTAAAAAAATGCTATACATCGAAAACAGTAACTGTGTCTTTTAAAGTGAGGGTAGTAAAAATATTAATTGACATATACCTCGAAAACTACAAGCAGAGACATAATATAGTTGTGCATGTTTACAGTAACCATTACCACATTTTTTAAAGTTTTTTAACAATATTATAGTCACAGTAACTATTTATATGAATGTGGTAACCATAATATGGTTAACTTACGATTCACATGATTGTATCAATCATATGTATGGTTACAGTAAACAAGTATGTATATGTTTGTGACGACCATTGTTATACTCAGCACGGCACACAGTGGCTCAGTATAGATTTTCATCGGCCAAAACCGATAGAGGTATTTTAGAAATTTTTTTTTCATTAAAATTTAAAAAAAATTAAAAAAATTTAATTTCTGTATAGCATTTAGTATGAAAATGCTAATTTTTTGTTTTTTGAATCAGTTTCACTTATTAAAAAAGTTATCACCTGATAAAAAAAACATTTTAATAATACCCTGGATAATTTTGAGAACAGGTTCCCACTTTATCTATTGTATAACAGGTTCCTCTAAAACCGGTTTTTAAAGAACCGGTTCCACTAGAATCGGTTGTTTTTGGAAAAAAAATTACGATTTTTAAAAGTTTATTTTGTTTTTTATTTCAATAACATTAGGAACAAACATTTTTATTTTTTATAATAACAAAAACTTGATAATGTTTATTTTATTTTTTACTTAAGTAACAATAAAAGAAAATTGTTCATTCGGTTGGAAAATAGCCTGCAAATATTCGATATTTAGTTCTAAATTATTTCTGTCCTTTATCAGCACTTTTGCTTCTACTTCCAATTGCCTTCGAATGCTAGTGATGAGCGGATCTGACGTTGCCAGTAATATATTAAATATATCTTAATTTGTAGAATTTTGTGATTTTTTTTTTGGTATTGTGCTCTCTATAAAATCCTTATTCCTTTTTTCCTGGGCTTACTCTGATAGATCTCCAAGTGGAACTAAATGCTTAATGACATCTTCTTCATGAAAAAGGATTTTGTGAATAGTTACAGATATATTTCTCTATGGATATTTGGTTGCATATATTCGTGCAGTTTCCTTCGCATAATTACCAAATTTTCTAGCATAAATTTGTTCCTTGCACTGGTGGCAAACAATCCTTCTTAGCAGCAGTTATAGGATTATATGATGGATAGAGATTCGAGCCTTTTTCAATCGCACGCAATCTGAGCTGATTATAAGGTATGTTTCAAAATTATAAGAACACCTTGTAATGTAAAATTTTTCATTAAATTTGATCATATTCTTTATAAATTACTTTGGGAACATATAAATGTATGAACGTACTATTCATCAATATGCTATATTTCTTTGTTGCTTTTGTAATTCTTAATATTTTTTAAAATAACAATTAAGTCAGTGTTTCAAAAGTATAAAAACATTTCAATTATTTTAAGAATAAAACACAATTTCAATGAAATTATTTGCGAATTAGTCCACCTTTATTTTTTATAAGATTAAATATTCTCGAGGTCATACTCTCTACTAATGAATTGATTAAGTTTTGATCAATATTTGACCATTCTTGACAAATTGTGCTTTTTAATGAACTTAAATTTTCATATTGGCGATTTCCCGAGTAAACACGATTGGACAATATACCCAAAATATTTTCCATAGGATTTACATCTGGGGAGCACTCTAAAACTGTTATATTTTTTGAGCTAAACCAGTTCTTTGTAAATCTGCTGTTATGGATGGCAGCGTTATCTTGCTGGAAAATGTAATTTTTCATAGGATTTTGTGCTATGAAAGGCAATAAACTCATTTCCAGAGTTCTCACGTAATCTGTGCTGTTCATTTTACATGACACAAATTGAATTTCAAGACATCCATCGCTACAGAATGCTCCCCAAACCATCAGCGATCCACCACCAAAATTTCTCTTGGAGAAATGTAGTGGTTCTTTTCTAACATCTCTCCAGTAGCCTCTGTTTCCATCTGTACCATCAAGATTCCATTTTTTTTCATCTGAAAATATAACCTTAAATAAAACTGATAGTTATTTTCACATTTACAAAAAATTTAATAAATTCATACCTGAGTCCAATTAGTTTGCATATTTTCTTTAGCGTCTGTAATCTTGCAGCCACATGACGGGGTAGTAACCGCGGTACTTGGGTCATTTTTGAATATTTTACGTTTTTATTTTCTGTTATTGTTCTCCAGATGGTTGTTTTTGATACGGAAACACCCGTTGAGACCTTTATATTTTTCAGACTTAATGTTGAATTGCTAGCTAAACGATTAATGTGGGCTATTTCTCGCTGGGAAGGTATTTTTTTCCGTCCGTATCTTTTTGTTTGTCCATAATCCTCAGGATTACTTAAAAAATTTCTTACTACAATCACACTTCTTCCCAATTTTCGAGCAATTTCTCTAAATTTCAAATTTGGATCTTTAAAGGCCAAAATTTTACCTTGTTCTTATTCGGATAAACTGCACCCACGTGGCATAGCAAAAACACAATTTTTTCTTTATTTTAAAACCAATTTTAGCTGAGGTTATTGCTTTACTAAATTGCATTATTAGTTTTTCTTCACTTGTTTTTATATTAATGAAACATACAAATAACGGAAAATTTCCAGAAATGAAACAACAAAAATTTCCTAAAATTTTTTTTCGCATATATAAAGAGTAAATGTAAAAATCTATTTCTCTTAATAAATATTTGTAGATCAATTCAATACTTGCAGAGAAATTTGAAAAAAATAAGTGTTCTTACAATTTTGAAACATACCTTATTGCTGTTTTGTTAACTTCAGATCCAAAAATAATGCTAATGCTTCATCATTTGAGAACTGTTTTTCATCATTAGTAATAATAAAAAAAGGAAATAAAATAATAATTATATAATATACTAAAGATACATATCACAACTTATATTGCTTGGTGTATTTATATTTGTGTCATAGGAACAGGTAAAATAAAAACAATTTGGGAGTAATTTAATTCAAATGAAAAAAATGTTCAACAAACAGATCAAAACAGGTCAACAAGTATATATGGGCTTAAAGAGGACACTTTGGCCTTTCTCCTGGTAGTTAAATTTGTTTAACCCCTTTTGACCCTAAGCACTTTTATTCCACTGAAATTCAAATTTGATTGATATAAGCGGTAAAGTAACAAGTCATACAAGTTCTTAAAGACTATTATCCTACCAACATAACAAAAAACAAATCATCCAATTATCGATAATAGTTTGCGAGTAATGATTATTTACTTTTAATCAAATTTAGAAAAATCACATTTTTTTATAAAATGACATTAAATATTTGACTTTAACAGCATGCTACGCAGACAATTGACAATATTTTTATCTAATTTTTTGGTTACCTTAGTTCCAATGTGTTTACTATTGAATGGCATTAAAATTTTTGAAATCGGAGTTAACAAAAATTTGAACTTTTGGCCGATGAAATTGAGATCTGAGCCACAGTGCGGCATACAAACTCATGACGATTATAATTAATATGAGGCTTCAATACATTGAATGTTCGCTATATGATGAAAACGCTGGATTCCGACCACATCGTGTTGTCGAAACATAATCGAATAATCCGTCAAATGGCATGTCCATTTATGGATTGAAAAAGTCGTTAGTTGTGTAGAACCCTGAGATGCAAAAGAGTTCCCATAAAAAAAGATTATTTATGTGAACTCGTTTCTTTATATAGACGATATACAACAATACCACTTTAATATTTCGTCATAACAGACAATGAAGGTCTGATGATATTTGTAGGGTATAAAAATTTGACTAGATATGGATAAAGGTGGGACTTTTGTAAGGGTATTTCGTCTGGTATTTTTTATGGAAAATTTTAAATTTACAAAACACTATTCTAGTGAGCAACCAGTCAAGCTAAAATTTAATACTAATTTATTAAAAGTTTTGTTAAAAAAATTATTGTTCATTTTTTTCTCAGATAATAAAAAAAAAACAAATTGGATTTTGAAAGAAATATTTTAAATCAATTTGGATTAGATTTCAATTAACAAAAATGTAAGCATTCAAGTACATATAAATCATATTATAATGGCAGCCATTACCAAATTACTTTTAAGTAATGCAAGAGGTATGAAGTAGTCATAGTAATGTAATTTGTGCAGTAGTTACATATCATTACCAAGTTTATGCTGAGCTGTTTCATGAAATGGTTCATATCCTTAGAAAATTAGCAATAATTAAATTTGCCTACAATTTCCCTGTCTACTGTATGTGGATATATTTATGTGCAAGTGTTGTTGTTTAGGTTGGCGTTATTTGATTTCAATCATTTTAAATGGAAACTAACTGTACCTGTTGTTGGAACGAATCTATGTGCAACATACACATACATATAAGTTTATAGCCAGCTGTATGTTTAGTTTGGGTGTTCTTTTGTACAAGAAACTGAAAACATTAGGACAAACATCACCATGGCCGCCACATACGTGAACAACACAACATGGACCTACAACAACATCATTGACAACTCTCTAGAGTTTTTTTTTTTTCATTCTGTTTGTTGAAAACAACAAAAGCGAACTTTGTCAAATGTGAATCAGCAGCAACAACACCAACATACTCATCATCGTCATAGTCATCATAGTCGTCGTCGTCATCATTCATTGTTTGAATGCATTATCAAAACATGTCACTTGGGAGTGCAATCTACTGCTCACAGCAATTATCATTTCTTTTAGTTTCTTTCCTCGTTTTTTTTTTATTGGATTTAGATTTCCTCTTTGAAAGTACATACAATATCCAACATATGGCGCTTAATGATCTAAAGATTGCTGTTCGTTTGTACTTCTACATTTAGATTTTCATTTGTTTAATTTTGTAGATTTATTAACCCATTAAATTTATTTTAATTACTAACAAAAATTTCTCACCATATTTAAAACATATTGCTGTTGAAAATTAAATTGTTTTCTTGTTTTTTTCTCTCTACTATTAGTTGCATTTAAATTTTTTTATCTACTACACACCCCTTTTATTTGTGTATGGATTATGTTGCTTGTTTATTTCTATTTAATATGAGTAGTGTGTGATTTTTTCTTTTTTTAATTTACTCGTTAGTAATACATTTTCATTTTGGAAAGCTATAGATTTTTAACAAAATTTCATGAGATTTATTGATAAGATAACTTTAGTGTTTGACGAAGAAAACTCAAACCGACATACAACATATTGAGTCAAATAAATCAAAGACCCGTTAATTTGTTCGCTTTCGTATGCAAGACAATATATAAATTTGTGTTTTTTTTTTTTAATCAAATCTTTAAGATCTTGTCGTAGAAAATAATGTTTAGGGTGTTGGTAGTACCGTAAGGAATTTTTAGGGCTTGACTTGTGAGTTAATAATGAGAAAACAAGTGATTTTTAAAACAATATTATTTTTATCAATAAATCTAATTTTTGATTAACTAGTAACTGGAAATTTTATTCAAAATTCATTAAGGTTTGATCAATACAAAGGAATCCATTTTACACAATAGAATTATTTAATGGTCCCAGGGTGCCTCGTCCACCTTGCAATAACTTCTTCGCCATCGCCTCTCTAGAGAATTGTTCTAGTTCTTTGTACGAGTCGGACTTTGCTCGCTAAAGAGAGATTGTGTCAGAACTCAGACAGTGTGAAACAGGAAAAGTCTCAGAAGCTGGTACCACACAGAAAGAGCAGTCTTAGGGTAAATACTGGATTAGTTGGTGATCGTTGTGAATTTTTTGGATTTAGACAAAAGAGAAGATTTTCTGGGATGTACCATAAGACCTCGGGCATGTACGCTTTGATTGCCCTGCTTTCTTGTGCGATGTCTTCAACAAATAAAAACCAGCACAAAAAATCTTCTATAACCCAGTACATGGAGCCTCTCATATCTAAAAAGTGAATGCAGGGAATTTTTTCTTCGGACTGCAAAAGCAGTCGTATTCTCATCCTATGGGATATGGCGATATTTCGCCCCTTTCTCTATGAGGACCTAGAAATACTATAAATAATACAGAGAGATCAATCTATATCACTAGACCCCTTCATTCCATACCTATCAATGCTCTGAATATATTTCTTTTTAATTTGATGGAGATGAAGATCAATACACTTAGCATTTCACAATGCAGTAAGAATAAAAACGTTTGTCAATTTAAACTAACTATAACTTTAAACTATCATGTAGTCAATCGGGTATGTCTTTATAACATGTTGTTATCAACCCTATTTTCTTGGAGAAGGGGTATACCTGATAAAAGGGGTTAAATTTCTCTACAAATGTCTCGATGATACATGATCATGACATGGAATATAGTTACTGCAATAGCTGCAGATCATGAAGATTGATTTTCAGACAATTATTTTTGAGAGATTAATAAAATTAGAGGCATGTGGAAAGTAAGCGTTTTATCCGATTTCCATGTTAGATGATGTGTCCAAAGTTTTATGAGATCTGATGTCTGCAGTGAACTGTCATATCAGACATTGATGTACTGCAATGGTGCGCAGCCCATAGCACAATTGTGCAAAATCAAATCACACGTATTCTTATGCTCTTATAATAGTAGTCGTTGTCCACTCAACGAGACAACTACGAAAGCACATGAGCATGGCTGTATGACTTTTTCGTTATTTTTTCAATTTTTGTATTTTTTTGTTTGTAGGTGCACTGAACAAAATTAAGAATTGAATGTGTTGGTGAGAGAAATAACTTTTGCGCACCTCTGATGTAGACTTTACAATGTAGAGTTTACATAAGGATATTTTTATTAATCGTGCTCTTAACGTTGTCTTACGGAGATGCGAAAGTGTGAGATGCAATAAAACCTAGCAATCGCATTATAATTATATAATGTTTATACTGCATATACTGGGTTCGTTGGCGTGTCCGAAGAACATCAGAGAGCATTTTAAAAACAATAGACATTTCCATTGTCCAAGACCTATTACTAATAACAGAATTTTCCTCCTATTCGCAATTCATTAGGGGTTCATAGGATGGTGGCATCTATAAAGTGTTTATATTTAGTTTAGTAATTTAAAGGTTTAGTATCGGCAACTTATTTACACGTCAAAGAAAGCTTAGCCTAACATGGTTTACAGGCTTGATCTGAATCACACGCCAATTCCTTCCCGGTTGTTATAGGAGGAACCATCACAATTTCAACATCATGGCGCTAGAATATCGAAATGGGTGTTAAAATGGTCTTCTCGATCATACATCATTCATGGCAGTTAAATGAGATTCAGAGAGACTCAGTGAACACAGCTGTTGTAGGTTACCGCATGAATATAATACTGGTGGGTCGCAGCTAAAAACAATAGTAAATCTAACACAACTTAATTTTTACATTGAACCTCATGAGGAAGTCCCCATTTTTCACATCATCTTTTTAACTATTCCGACAACCTCACCCAAAACCATTGATCTATGACGACAGGTGAAGTGATTCAATATCAGCGAATAAACGAAAATATGATCGAATATGCTGTTACAACAACTTATCTTAAAAGTTCATAAGTGAATCCATCTAAATATCAGCCATTTACCTACGGATTACGGATATTCATAGTATTGGCCATTGTTAGCTACGAACTTTTCCCATTTTGCTAGCAACATATGGATTCCGAGCTAAAAGAACTGCCCATCTTTTGAGGCCAAGAATGAATCAAGCCAATACAATATACTCTGTTTCAAAGTGAAGCGTAAATAAGTAGTAGTTCTACTACTATTTTTAAAAAAAGTAGTATTTCTACTACTATTTAAAAAAAAAAATAGTATTTCTACTACTATTTTTAAAAAAAGTTGTATTTCAAAATTTTTTTTTTTATTTCTACTACTATTTTTTAAAAAAGTAGTATTTCTACTGATATTTTTAAAAAAGTAGTATTTCTACTACTATTTTTAAAAAAAGTAGTATTTCTACCACTATTTTTAAAAAAGTAGTATTTCTACTACTATTTTAAAAAAAAAGTAGTATTTCTACTACTCTTTTTCAAAATAGTAGTATTTCTATTTGTACTGCTATTTTTAAAAAAGTAGTATTTCTACTAATGTTTTTCAAAATAGTAGTATTTCTACTACTATTTTTAAAAAAGTAGTATTTCTACTACTATTTTTAAAAAAAGTAGTATTTCTACTACTATTTTTAAAAAGGTAGTATTTTGCTACTATTTTTTAAAATAGTAGTATTTCTACTACTATTTTTTAAAAAAGTAATATTTCTACTACTATTTTTTTAAAATAGTAGTTGTTCTACTACTATTTATAAAAAAGTAGTATTTCTACTACTATTTTTTAAAATAGTAGTATCTCTGCTACTATTTTTAAAAAAGTAGTATTTCTACTACCATTTTTAAAAAAAGTAGTATTTCTACTACTGTTTTTCAAAATAGTAGTATTTCTACTACTACTTTTTAAAAAAGTAGTATTTCTACTACTATTTTTTAAAAAAGTAGTATTTGTGCTGCTATTTTTAAAAAAAGTTGTATTTCTATTACTATTTAAAAAAAGTAGTATTTCTACTACTATTTGAAAAAAGTATTATTTGTACTACTAAAAAAAAAGTAGTGTTTCTACTACCATTTTCAGGAAAAGTAGTATTTCTACTACTATTTTTAAAAAAAGTAGTATTTCTACTTCTATTTTTCAAAATAGTAATATTTCTAGTACTATTTTTAAAAAAGTATTATTATAAGTATTTTTTAAAATAGTAGTATTTGTACTGCTATTTTTTATAAAGTAGTATTTCTACTACTATTTTTAAAAAAGTAGTATTTCTTCTAATATTTTTCAAAATAGTAGTATTTCTACTACTATTTTTTTAAAAAGTAATGTTTCTACTACTATTTTTAAAATAGTAGTATTTACTATTTTAAAAAAAAGTAGTATTTTTTTTTTTAATGCAGAATTTCTACTACTATATAAGGCGGGTGAGACAAACCCACTTCTTTCTAAATAGTTTTTAACAGGTATTGTAATATGTGTCCGAGCGTTGGCATGATGGAAAATTACGGTTTCATGTCTGGTGGCATATTTTGGTCGTTTTTTGGTCAATGCTCGATTCAAACAAATCAGTTGTGTTCAGTATAGGTTCCCTGTGATGGTCTGGTCAGATTTCAGCAGCTAATATTAGAAGGACCTTTTTGCTCCCACAAAATACAGAGAATTACCTAAGCGCCATAGATCTTTGGCTTTGGTGTCGATTCGGCTGGTTGTCCGGGCATCGCATACGATCTCTTACTCTTCGGGTTATCGAAATATATACATTTTTCATCGCAAACAATGATTGGGTGCAAAAATGATTTTCTTTTATAGCTTTCAAACATAATTTCGGACATGCAAAATCGTCTTTCAAATTCATTCGGCTTCAATTTGTATTGTACACAATTTCCTTTTTTTGGATGAAACGTTTGGAAATTGCTGGTCGAGTAGCTCCCAATGATTTTGAGAGCTCTTGAGTTTTACAACAATCTTCATGGAGTAAAGCCTCCAATTCATGATCTTCAAACTTTTTTGTCTGGTCTGGCGGATCTTTGACTCCCGTATCAAAATCACAACTTTTGAACCGAACAATTCAACTCCCGCACGTTGAAGCCAAGGGAGCACATTCACCCTAGGGTTTGGTGAGCAATCGGTATGCTTCAGCGGCACTTTATTTTCAAATTAAAGAAGTAAAGCAAAACTTCCCTCATATGCCGCTTTGTTGGCACAAAATTGGACATTTTCAAAGAAAAACAAGTAAGAAAGTATGGTCGGTCAAGCCCGACCATATAATACCCTACACTTAGTAAATGTGCAAAAACCTTTTTCTTTCAAAATTTAAATAATTTATATTCGTGAACGATTTTCGGAAGTGGGCCTTATATGGGAGCTATGACCAATTATGGACCGATCACCATGAAATTAAGTAGTGTGATTAATGTCTGTATGATAGTTATTTATGTTGCTTTTTTTTGTCTATACCAACATTTTTAAGAGATTTATGCTCGTTAAAGTGATTATCGGAAGCAGGACTTATATGGGAGCTACGACCAATTATGGACCGATCACCATGAAATTAAGTGGTGCAATTAATGTCTGTATAAAAGTTATTTATGTTGCATTTTATGTCTATACCAACATTTTTAAGAGATTTATGCTCGTTAAAGTGATTATCGGAAGCAGGCTTTATATGAGGGCTATGACCAATTATGGACCGATCACCATGAAATTAAGTGTATGAAAATTGTTTATGTTGCATTTTATGTGTATACCAACATTTTGAAGAGATTTATGCTCGTTAAAGTGATTATCGGAAGCAGGCCTTATATGGGAGCTATGACTAATTATGGACCGATCATCATAAAATTTGTTGACATGAATTTCGTATATATAAAACTTATTTGGAGAAAAACTTGTGTAGGTACCTATATAAATTGAACATTTATGACCGATAAAGTCCAATTTCGGGAGGACATTTGTATGGGGGCTAGGCGAAATAATGAACCGATTTCAGCCAGTTTCAATAGGCTTGGTCCTTGGGCAGAAAAAATGATATGTACCAAATTTTATCGAAATATCTTCAAGATTGCGACCTGTACTCTGCGCACAAGCTTTACATGGACAACCGTTTAATCGGACGGACATCGTTTAATCGACTCAGAAAGTGATTCTGAGTCGATCGGTATACTTTAAGGTGGGTGTTAGACTAATATTTTTGGGCGTTACAAACATCTGCACAAATCCAATATACCCTCCCCACTATGGTGGTGTAGGGTATAAAAAGGTTGTTGTTTACTCTATAATGTTCAATAACTAAGTGAGAATAAATTAAAGATATGTACCCTTCAAAATGACATATATGCTACTAAAAACAAAAACCGCGTTCACAAGATACGTCATCTATTGCAAATTCTGCATTTTTAAGACATACACCCAATAATTATTCTAGCTTCCATGAATCATTGGCAGTGAGTTAAAAATATAGAAATAATTTATGAAAACGGAAATCCTACTACAAAATATGATGTCGATCGGTTGTATTTGTCCCTAAAACCTTAAGGCTTTTAATTTTTTAAGTAATGTTTTAATATTTCTACATACATGTATTCAGTTTATGATTAATTAAACACTTTTAAATGGCAGTTTGCTACACGTTTTATTGTTAGACCCCCTTAAAAATTTAAACTTAAGTACGTTTGTGAGCAAGTATGTATGTATATGTATTGACAAATTTATTCATTTCAATAATGAAACTCATACGAGTATCATTTCAAAATAAACAATTAAATTTGTAAACACCATGAAATTATGTAGTTGCTATTGCTGTTGTATAAGTGCACATCTGAAAAGGAAATTAATCAATCTTGGTTCAATTATACACTTCTACTCGCTCGCAAACACACAAACATACATACGTACACACACGTACTCTGACAATCAAAAACAAAACAATTAATTATATATTGATCGATATGTGTTGTTGTCGTTGCCATTGTCACTATTCAAATTCATATGCGTTGACATTTATGTGACAAGTGAACCTACACTTTAAAGTTTAAAATTAAACAAATACAAACGCATTCGAATACTTTCTTAACCCCACACACACACGCTACCCAAAAAAGATAGACACAAAAAACAATTAAACTGTTAAATAAATTTGGGGAATATGGGTTTGTGTGTTGGTTTGGCTGTGGAAAAGTCATTATATTGTATTTCCAGGAAATTTACACTAATACTTACAAGTAACTACATGTCATCCTCCCAACTCCTGACTAGAATTGTAAATGACACAGTCAGGGTGTGTGGTTGAATACTGAGTATTTACATGAATTAGTGTGTATGGATGTTTGTGTTATAATTCCCTATTGGTTTGTGGTGAGAGGTAATAAATCAAAATTCACTCTTTGAACTCACAGGAAAATTGATGTGACATTTTCCCAAAAAAAACCTATTCATTTATATGATAACCTGGTTCAGTGGCAAGAAAACAAAGAAATAATTAATGTTTGTCACATTTTAAGGCCATAAAAATATTGTTGTTTGAGTGTCATTGTTTTGTTTTATGGCTGGAAATTATAAAAAAAATCTGATTTAAAGTCGTTCATGTTTTAGATCACAGGGAAGCGATAGTAAAATGTTTAGAAGTTTTGAAAAAAAATTCTGTCAGATGTTTCTTATCTGATAAAAATAAAGTTCGTGTTTAGGGTTTTATGCAGATACCGTTAGATTTTAGGATTAAGTTCATACAATTTAAATTGAAGAAACTTTTCCTTACTAAATTTTCGTTGCACTAGCTCTTTGTCGTTACTTTGACAGGTATTCATGTTGAACGAAATATGATCGATGTTACTAAGGGGTGTCCCAAAATTTACGCAAAATTTTAATTAAGTAGAAACGTTTTTTACTCTTCACCTTGAGTTTATCATTCGGTTTGAAATCAACTTTACGAAGCTCCCAAATAACTTACATACATGCTTGATACATCAATACATCCCCTATAGTCCAACTTATTATTGAAAAAAGTCCGAACACGGAAGAATAATGGCCGCGGTTTCGGTGTCGGTTTTAAGCCTTGAAAAGCCTTTTTGGTCAACAGAACCGCAAGTTTTAATTTTCAGGCGATAAAAACATTCTAAACGAACGCTAGGTAAACAAGTAAGAGAGCTATATTCGGCTGTGCCGAACCTTATATATATATACTAGCTTGACCCGGTGCGCTTCGCTACCCCTGTCGTGTTTGGAAATTTCAATAAAATCGTTTCGGCCGTTTAGTATATTAAGAACTAAAGGTTTTAATTGCAAATAACTTTTAAACTGCCTTACCAATTTTTACACTATTAGTCTCATAGTAATCCTAAAAATCCTTTTACTATGAACTACCATATGTACTCAATACAGTTTTGTTATGGATTTCTCAATGTTATAAAGTTCACAATACGGGTATAAATATGAAATATCGTTTGTGCCCAATTTATTTTAATTCAATGCATTAGTTTTTTCTTTGATATATTTTAATATATATTAACGAAAAAAAATAGTTTTTATTGTTGAATTTTGTATTTTTTTACGTTTAACTAAAATCCCGAAGTCCCGAAAAATCTCGAAATCACGAAAAATCCCGGGATGCCGAAAAATCCCGGGGTCCCGAAAAATATCGGGATCCCGGGATTTACATTTCTAAAATCCCGAATCCCGGGATTTTTAAAACCCTTTCCCGTTTGGCATCCCTAGCTATGACGATGTTTTCATCAGCACTGATTAGTCAGCACTGACGATGTTTACATCAGTGCTGATTAATCAGCTATGACGATGTTTTCATCAGCACTGACGATGTTTTGATCAGCACTGACGATGTTTTCATCAGCACTGACAATGTTTTCATCAGCACTGACGATATTTACATCGGCACTGATTAATCAGCTATGACGATGTTTTCATCAGCACTGACGATGTTTAAATCAGCACTGACGATGTTTTCATCAGCACTGACGATGTTTTCATCAGCACTGATTAGTCAGCACTGACGATATTTACATCAGCACTGATTAATCAGCTGATTAGTCAGGATTGACGATGTTTTCATCAGTACTGTCAATGTTTTCATCAGCACTGATTAGTCAGCACTGACGATATTTACATCGGCACTGATTAATCAGCTATGACGATGTTGTTTTCATCAGCACTGACGATGTTTAAATCAGCACTGACGATGTTTTCATCAGCACTGACGATGTTTTCATCATCACTGACGATGTTTTCATCAGTACTGACGATGTTTTCATCAGCACTGACGATGTTTTCATCAGCACTGACGATGTTTTCATCAGCACTGACGTTGTTTTCATCAGCACTGACGATGTTTTCATCAGCACTGACGATATTTACATCAGCACTGATTAATCAGCTATGACGATGTTTTCATCAGCACTGATTAGTCAGCACTGACGATGTTTTCATCAGCACTGACGATGTTTTCATCAGCATGACGATATTTTCATCAGCACTGATTAATCAGCTATGACGATGTTTTCATCAGCACTGACGTAGTTTTCATCAGCACTGACGATGTTTAAATCAGCACTGACGATGTTTTCATCAGTACTGACGATGTTTTCATCAGCACTGATTAGTCAGCACTGACGATATTTACATCAGCACTGATTAATCAGCTATGACGATGTTTTCATCAGCACTGATTAGTCAGCAATGACGATGTTTTCATCAGCACTGACGATATTTTCATCAGTGCTGATTAATCAGCTATGACGTTGCTGGTTAGTCAGCTCTGAGGATATTTACATCAGTGGTGATTAATCAGCTATGGCGATGTTTTCATCAGCACTGATTAGTCAGCACTGACGATATTTACATCAGTGCTGATTAATCAACTATGACGATGTTTTCATCAGCACTGATTAGTTACCACTGACGATATTTACATCAGCACTGATCAGTAATCATTCAGTGCAGCATCGAATAATAATTAAGTGTATTATTACATACTCAATCATGCAAGTTATTGTGAAAATCATATATATGATTGTTTTAACCATATATATTATTGCGGCACTCTAGTTGTACCATCACTCTGTTAAAGATTAATTATATTATTGCTATTTTTTAAAATACTATTTTAATAGTATTTTACCAATTTTACCCGTTTTCCCCCTTTTTAGCCCCTGTTTACCCCTTTCTGGTCCAGGTATTGAAAAAAGTTATAGCCTATTGACGCTTCCAAGTAAGGATCTATCTACGTTCCAAATTGCAATAAAATCGATTCAGCCGTTTAGGCGTGATGCTCAAACAAACAAACAAACAAACAAACAAACAAACAAACAAACAAACAAACAAACAAACAAACAAACAAACAAACAAACAAACAAACAAACAAACAAACAAACAAACAAACAAACAAACAAACAAACAAACAAACAAACAAACAAACAAACAAACAAACAAACAAACAAACAAACAAACAAACAAACAAACAAACAAACAAACAAACAAACAAACAAACAAACAAATAAACAAACTTACAAAGACATTTATATATTTATATAGATAAAGAGATATAGATTAAGTCTCCCCTACATCTGCAATAAGTTTATATTTTTAAGACAATCATATTTTTTTTCTTGAAAAGTATACTTATATTTTATATATTGAAGTCAAGATTTATTGAAAATAATGTAAGCTACTCTTTGGAGACGTGATTAATTGATGAGTGCCTTCAGGCACTCTTGGGCATTGCAGACCAGTTTTGCTGCCTCAGTTTTTTCCTCATATACTTAGCAAAATGTTGTTTGGTTTTCTTTGCTTTTATTTTCAAGTATTTACATAACATTTTAAGAAATGGCTGGTAGAGTGTACGAACTTTTCAAATTATCTGATTTGACTGATGAACAATTAGAAAAGTAGTTTTCAATAAAAATTGACAAACTATACTAACTAAATGTTTCAATCTCTAAAGCCCCAAAGCGTGCCTTAAGGCACTCATTTAGGTATTCCCACCTGCCATTGATTTTACAAACTTTTAAACGTTGTTTTTGAAATCAGATGCTCAAATTTACCATAAAAAATTATTACCGACGTCTTTATCCATTTTTTTTAGAAATTGGCATAAGAGGTTTAACCCTTTCACGATCATAAGACTATTTGGATAAAAGTAATCATTTTGTCATTTTGTCAATGTGGATCAGTTAGCGCCAAGAAAACATATTTTGAAATTAAAACAAAAAAAAGTTTAACGGATTTAATGGAATTATAGTCGTTAAGTGCAAATGTTCGTTCCACGTACTCATGTTTATGGACTACATATCAATCAACGGAACATGAATAATGATTTTTTAACTTTTTATAACAAAAATGCACTTACCAAGCTTAATATATATCCCAATATAAAATTTAAAAAAACAGTTTTACACTTAAAAAAAAGCTTTGGCACAATTCTTGAACACAATATCAAAATAAAACTGTCAATTTTCACAGACAATAAAAAATAAATGCTATAACCGAACTTGTTTTAATCTAAACACATTAATAAGAGACACGTTTACGAACTAATTCCAATTAAAATGGCACCCATTCTATTTTTCTTTTTTAGTTATATAATATTTGTGTGTTGTGGGTGTCCCTGCGGTCGTCAAAAGGTTAATGTAGCTCCATCGTCCGGTGTAACAGGTTAAACCGTTTAAATCACAAATCACGGACAATTTGATCCCCCTTCTATGCGGCTTATTGGGCATGTATTTTCGGAGATGATGTTTCGTCTTTGGAATATAAGTGGAATCAGCAGCACTGTCATCACTATCAATAATTTTATCTGTGCTGTTTACAGAATTTATGAACTCGAGAAATTGTTCATCAAACATTTGCTCCAAATTGATATTTTTCTTATAAGGACGTCTATAACCCAATCGTAAAATAAAAGATTGCAAATAATAATAAGCAATCAATAGTGTTTTATGAACAAAAGTTGAAACAACAATGTTAGAGCGGGGGACATTTTTGTACACACAAACCGACAAGACCGTCTTGAGAAGGCCTTCACTATTTCGATTTTATACCCTTCACCTTCGTGAGAAGGGTATATATAAGTTTGCCATTCCGTTTGTAATTTCCACAATATAATTTTCCGACCCTATAAAGTATATATATTCTGGATCCTTATAGATAGCGGAGTCGATTTAACCATGTCCGTCTGTCTGTCTGTTGAAATCAATTTTCTGAAGACCCCAGATATCTTCGGGATCCAAATCTTCAATAATTCTGTCAGACATGCTTTTGAGAAGATTGCTGTTTAAAATCAGCAAAATCCGTCCATAAATAACGGAGATATGAGCAAAAATCCGAGACAACCTCTATTTTTGGCCTATTTTTTTATCTACATCTCGATTACTAAGTCATAAATATAGACAATATGGATATGTAATGACAGATATTTCAAAGTCCATTGCAACGATGTATATAAGGCTATAGTAAGTTGGACCTACAATGGGTAAAAGTCGGGAAAATATTTTTTAACCCGAATTTTTTTTTCACAAAATCATTCCTTTGTCACAAATTTTTTTCACTAATGAATTAAAAAAAAAAAATTTTTAAAGATTGGCAAAAACTTTTAAAAAACCATTTTGGAAAAAAAAATTAAAAAATTTTTTTTTTTTAAAATTAAAAAAAAATTTTTTTTTTAATTTAATTTTAAAGTATAATTTGGTGAAGGGTATATAAGATTCGGCACAGCCGAATATAGCTCTCTTAATTGTTAAATCAAACTTTTTATTTTTTTTTCACTTTAAATACATTATAAAACTCAAACATATATGGTCAATTCACAAGTTCTCTTATCATTTCATATTGTCATAATGTCCTAATATTTCACAACAATTTGTATTGCTTTTCAAGCAAAAAATTTCCTAAAATAATACAACTTTCTATGCTATGTTATTGTGTTATCGTAACCAACCAGCTGAGACCAACGCTGAATGCCTAAGAGTCGGTTAAGCCGAGCTGCCGAGTCGTGATATATTAGGACATTATGACAATATGACTGATAAGAGACCTTGTGAATTGACCAATAATGTAATCTACTTACCGTAAAATTATGAAGTCAATAATTTTATTCTAAATGTTGTTTTTTAATAGTTAAATTTGCGAAATAAACAAACGACTTGTCAAAATATATTGGGACGTATAACAAATGTTAAAAGTGTTGTATAAAGACACTTTTCACTATTTTAAAGCGAACAAATTTTTAATGCAGCACTGGAGCCCAAAAATCGAAGACCGTCTTGAGACGGTCTTACCTTTTAGAGGATTAAACAAAAATCACATATTTGAAAATGTCATTATCCAACCAATTAAGTACTTTAATGCCACCCTCCCTGCTGACCATTAACCCTTTAAACAATCCTTAACATCCTTTCCCATTTGATGTTGTTCAATAAATTCCAGTAGCTAATTGCTGCTACATCTCCATGATTGAGTGCAATTTTAAATTTTAAACACTATTAATTTTATTTCAGCTCATTTAGAACAGGTGTCGCAATAATCAACATCATCACCACTATCACCACCACCAAGTAAGTGGCAAGTGCCAGGCAGAAAATCTTTCAGAGACTTTTTTCTCCAACTTTTATATTTTTCCTCGAATTCTTGTCTTGTGATTTTACGAACTCTGTTTTTAATAATTTGCATATTAAATGAGCTGGACACGACGCGTCGATGTGTCTTGGAATATTTTGCCTACGTCTGGTTGTAGTTTTAATTTTATTTCAGTTAATTTTTTTTTTCGCATTAACAGTTTCTTCCTCTAAAGAAACAAACGTTCGTTCAGAGACATGATTTTGTTGAATTTGTGTTTGAGTTCATAAAATAAACAGCAGATACAACTAAAAGTCCAAAGTTAGTGAGTGAGTGAGTGAGCGAATGTGCCAGTGACTGGCAAATGAACGAGTAGTGAAAGACACTAATTTGAAATGTTAGAAAAGTTAAAAACAGGGTGGCAGACAAATGCAAGGACGGACGTACGGACTTACAGATTGGTCTGCCTCTTAAGTCTAGCAAGAGTTTTTCTGCATAAATAAATAAAACATTTTTTTTTATCAATTAGAAATTAAAATAAAGCAAAAAAACAAAATAATGTTTGTTGTTGTCACTATGAAGTGTTAAATTAATTATTCTATATTGTAAAAATGAGACATTATTTTCTCTTGTGTTTCTTTAATTTAATGAATATTTAAATAATTTGTCAATTATCATTCATTGCTTTAACCCTTGTCTTTTTTTCTTTTGTTTCTTTTCAGTAAGTACGTTTTTCTTTTGTAAAACTGGCAGTAGTAGCTTGAGTGAGTTGTTTTGATTAATTATATTTATTTTAAATACTATGTAGTGAGAAATTATTTATTTATTCAGGGTTACAATGCTGTTAGAAATATAATTCTAAATCAATTTGCCGGGTAACGAATGCAAAAAGCCTTTTGCTGGAGTTTTATTCACTTAAAACATACAATATTACATATTTCCATATTTAAACATTATTTAGAGGAATTTAAATTACATTAGGAAAAACACAAAATACCATTTCATATATTTTGGTGCCAAATTGTATGATCTGATGGTTCGTTAATTAAGTAGGGGTGAAGGGGGGACCATTTACCACTTTCTTTTGGATACGCTTTCTTTTAGAAGCGATAACAGATATTCTTAAATTTGTTCTTGTGTCAAATACTTAGATATGTTAGCTTTAGTTTTACTTATTTCAATCTTGCTTATCTCTGCTTATTACATATTTCTTTTAAGATTTATACAGTGACCAAAAAACGGTGATACCGTTTTATCCATGGGGTATATACGCCGTTGAGATGGGGCAGAATTGTCAGAAGTGAAATGAAATAAACATTTATGAATATAAGGACTGAGATAGAAAAATTCTTAACACACGTTTTTCATTAAAACTTTTAACCCTAATACTTGGATTTGATATATTTTTATCAAGTAACCTTTGAAAAGCATTTCAGTTATTATGTTTACTGTCAATTATGTTCATTTGTTATTAATCAGATTAAAATGAGTGACGACAAAAAAGTGCGTACTAAAATTATTAAATATTTTCAACAAAATCCAACATGGTCCTACAAAAAGTTGGCCAAATAATCGAAAGTCTGCCTTCAAACTGATTCCAATGTTACTCAACAGTACCGTGAGAACTTTTCCGTTGATAGAAAACCTGGCTCATGTAGGAGGAATTGCCCACATGATGTTTCTAAGCCAATAAATAGAAAGCAATTTCAAAAGAGCACCCAACACATCCGGTAGGAAATCAGTCCGGTTAGCAAAGTACTCGGACTATTTGGTATGAAAAATTAAAGCCAAGAAAGGTTTAAAAACATACAAGGCTCAAAAAGTTCCTGACACATGCAGAAAAAAAATATAAGGACTGAGATCGAAAAATTCTTAACACACGTTTTTTATTAGTATTATTAGTATTTTTTTTGATCAAGTTACCTTTGAAAAGCATTTCAGTTATTATTTTTCTTCTTAAAATGAGTGACCAGAAAAAAGTGCGTACTAAAATTATTGAATATTTTCAACAAAACCCAACTTGGTCCTAAAAAAATTATTCAAATGTTATTAAACAGTATCGGGAGAACTTGCCCGTTGATAGAAAACCTGGCTCATGTAGAAGGAATGGTCCACATGATGTTTCTAAACCAATAAATAGAAAGCAATTTCAAAAGAGCACCCAACACATCCAATAGGAAATCAGTCCGGTTAGCAAAGTACTCGGACTATTAGGTACGAAAAATTTAAGCAAAGAAAGGTTTAAAAATATACAAGGCTCAAAAATTTCCTGACAAAGGCAAAAGAAAAGATATAGTTGTGCCTGTTTACTGTAACCATTTCAACATTTTTAACAGTATTATAGTCACAGTAACTATTTATATGATTGTGGTAACAATAATTTGGTTAATTTACGATTCACATGATTGCATCAATCATATATATGGTTACAGTAAACATGTATATGTTTGTAATAAGTTGTTCTCAGATTATGATATTCATAAGGCGAGAACAACATAATATGATAAGTCCTTCAATATATAAATGGTTGTCACAAACATATACTCGTTTACGGTAACATATGGTTGATACAATCCTGTTAATCGTAAATTAACCATATTATTGTCACCACAATTATATAAATAATTACTGTGACTATAATAGTGTTAAAAAACTTATAATAATGTTGAAATGTTTACAGTAAACATGCACAACTATATTTTTTTTCTGCCAAAGACAGAGCACGGAAATTGATGTCAAGAATCATAGAAATATATAATGGATGACGAAACGTATGTTCTGGCAAATTTTCGCAGCTTCCGGGTCAATATTTTTATGTTGCTGATGCTCGAGGGAATGTTGTAGAAAAGTTTAGGACCCAATAGCAGAAAATGTTCCCAAATAGTTCTTGGTATGTCAAGCAATATGCAGTTGCGACAAAAGAAGCCAAACATTTGTTACAAACGGCTCTATAAATAGCGAAATTTACATCAAGGAATGTTTACAAAAGAGGATGCTTCCATTCCTAAAACTTTTTAATATGTCCACTTATAGAAAGGTCTTGAGTGGTACAAGAACAATAATGTGGTATTTGTACCAAGATAGGCAAATCCTTCAAACTGCCTGGAGCTAAGGCCAGTGGAGAGATATTGGGCTCTTGTTAAAAGAGAATTGAAGAGCACAAAAAAAGTGTCCAAAATGTGTTCGTACAAAGTGACAGAAAGCTCTATGAAAACGTTAATGGAAGGGTTTCCGGAAAAAGTTCATAAATTCATCACTATTGATCAGAACTTTAAAATAATATTTTTTGTAAATTGTAATAATAATTTCAATCAAATAAAAAAATCAAAACTGTAAGTTTAGCAGTTTAAATTTTATTAACATATATAAATGTATGTTAAGATTTTTTCGATCTCAGTCCTTATTATTTTTTTGCTTTTATGCATTAATTAAAAAAAAAAAGTAAGCTAATTCATTTTAATAACACAAAGTGAAGCAAAAATCTATGTATAAAAAGAATGGATGTCTGTTTAGTTGTTTGTTAGTCAGTTCTATATAGGAGCCTAAACCACTGGACCGATCCTCTTGAAATTTTTACAGTATGTTCCTCTATATCTGGAAGAAACAATAGGATAATTTTTGTTTTGAAGTTTCAAGTGGGCGTGGTACCTCCCATACAAAGTTAATTTTAAAAATCAAATATTTAGGAAACTATAATAGCTATGGTACTCAAATTTTACATGAGTAATTCCATTAATTATATAAATATTTGAGACACCTCAGTGGGTGGTGTCACGGCAAGAGTGGCCGTGACACAATAGACTAAATATATTGTAAATCATTGCGGTACGGGTAGCGAAGCACACCGGGTTTTAGCTAGTATAATATATAAAAGAGATCAAGGAAGTCCATTGTGGGAATCATTTTTTTTAATTTGTTCAACACTTTACATTACATTATGCTGTGGCATATCAACATCAAATAAATACTTTGTAACTGATCGGGACGTTCATAATGGATGTGTTGAATTCGGCTATCAGAGAACAATACCGGGCGAAACCACCCCATCAGACATCTGGCGCATTAGCCCCGGGAGAAGTTCTGTGCATTAATATAATTTTTTTTCACACTTCCAATTAAGTTATCAACACAAGTACTGTCCCTTTTTGTGCACTATTATTGAATAACAAAAATTAAAAAATTTTGCTCAAACAAGTAAAAGATTTGGCTGTGCCGAATCTTATATACCCTTCACCAAATTATACTTTAAAATAAAAATTTTAAATATTTTTAGGTAAACAAAATTAAACAAAATTGTTTTTCGAAAATTTTTTTTTTTTTCAAAATTGTTTTAAATCTTTTTTTTTTAATTTTTTTCAAAATTTTTTTTTTTAATTTTGTTAAATTTATTAGTGAAAAAAAATGTTTGTGGTAAACATTTTTTCCCGATTTTGACACATTGCAGGTCCGAATTTCTATAGCCTTATATAAATCGTTGCAACGGACTTTGAAATATCTATCATTAGATATCCATATTGTCTATATTAATACCTTAGTAATCCAGATATAGATCAAAAATAAGCCAAAAATCGAGGTTGTCCCGGTTTTTTCCTTATATCTCAGCCATTTGTGGGCCGATTTTCTCTATTTTAAATAGCGACCGAGCCGGAAGAATTCATGATATATTGATGTATGAATCACTTATGTAACTTAATTGGGGGGCTACGGAAAGTTGATTTCAACATTCAGAAGGACAGATGAACATAGCTTTATCAACTTCGCTATCTATAACGATCCAGAATATATATACTTTGTGGGGTCGCAAATGAAAAATGTAGAAATTACAAACGGAATGACAAACATATATATATATATATCAATTTGCCAATCATGGTGAAGGGTATAAAAATACTTACACCAAAAAAATATTTTCGGGAAGAAAAACAATTAATCACATCAGTCTCTGATCATATGTAAAATTAAACTGTCAAACTTTGACGGATGGTATATGATAAACTAAAACAAAGTTGGTAATGTAACAAAATCGATAGCTCTGTTTTTAAGTTAATTGGTATTGGCAGACCATGTGCCCTTATGGCACATGGTCCCCCTTCTACACTACTGAAGATTTGTTTTAAAATAAAAGTTTGATTAACTTCCTAATTGTTTTCTTTGTTGATCAAGAAACAAATATGCTAAATTTTATATATCTAGATCAGAGATCGGCTATCATAGCCCCCATCGGCCGAAGGGTATAGACTGTTCAGCTTTACACATCCAGAATGTAAGAAAACTCGTAAAAATTATCAAAAGGGAAACAAATTGGAGATACAATAGACAGACGGACGGACATAGCTAGATCGTCTTAGTATCTTATGAGCACACAGAATACGCGGGTCAATAATTCTGTGACTTTTTTTATTTCTCGCCTCTTAGCTGAATGCCCAACACTGCTCCTGACAACAGACTTCTGTCATTGGACTCCGGTCAAAATTTGAACAAGCTGTGTCATTTAGTTTGTGTTTGGCAGCCATTGATAGCAGAATACCGCGTGTCTACTTAATAATTTCATGATGAGAAGTGGTCGATGAGTGGAATATGAAAAAAAATTATTTTGTTGCCATTGCACATGTTGACCTAGTGATTATGTCAATGAGTGGTAATGCCGAGGAAACCAACAGAGACCCTCTGCAAAATACTACATTAAAAAAGCAACCAAAGTTTCTGAAGAATTGTGTTTGGAAAAAAGTCCGTGACATTTTGAATTTCCCGCCTCTTAACTGAAAGGGTAACACTACTCTTATCAAGGATCTAATTTCTCCTCAAAAGTGAATTTCGTCTGCTCATTTAGCATTATACACAAATAAAGGCTAAAGTTGATAAATACTATGGGAACTCTGCACAATCAATTTAAATGGTAATAAAAAAGTGGTTTATTTAATTTCGTTATGGCCGTACAATTACGGAATATGCCGAATGCAAAGTTGAGGTCTCTACACCCAAAACAATTGAAAAAATCACGATATGGTATTGGGCGATGGGTGATTGAAAGTGCGAGAGATTGTGGAAGCCATATACATCTTACATAGCTCAGTGGTTTCAATTTTGAATGATCACTTGGGTATGAGAGAGCTTTCAGAAAGATGTCTGCCGCGTTTGCTCAGAATAGACAACAAACGCAAGGGTGCGCACATGTGATGTCTCCATGGCAAAACCCCATGAAATAGGAAATTCTCCTGGTTTAGCCCTCAGTGAGTATTTCTTGTTTCCAATGCTGATGAAATGTCTCGGCGTAAAGTGATTTGACTCCGACGATGAAATCATCTGATAAAAAATACCTACTTTGATGACCTCGACGAATCTTACTTTTAGGAAGGTATAAATAAATTGGAGAAACGTTATACAGCTCAAAGAACACTATGTATGTTGAAAAATAAAATAATTTTTAAGCCAAAAACCTGTCATTCATTTCCCACCCTCCTATGTTAGCAGCATTAGACAGATGTCTTTTTAATGCCTTCCGCTACTTTCAAGAATCTTTATATTATTTAAACAAAAACTCCTTTTAGCTTTTTCTATGTATAATTAATACTTTCAATTTATTTATTTAACCATGACTTATTAAACCATCATTAATCTTTGTTTTAATTAAGAGCAGCATATTTTCCATAAACATGTTCCACACTTGGATAATTAAACCTTTTAGATGTTCGTATACTATTTTTATGTATTTATTATATTATCTTTCTTAATAATAAACATTAGTTTGGCAAATAAAGTGTTAATATTGATTATAGATTAGATATTTTAATATCTAGTTTAATATTAACCCAGGGCAATGATTAGATGCCGCAAAAGAAGTGTTTTTTATTGGTGAGGAGAGAAGGTTAGTTTCTTGTTTTCATAACAACATAAAAATATTGTAAGAGGTATAGAAAATAATCGGAAAATAGAATTTGAGAAAGATGTTGCATATCAGATTCTGAAGGGAGATAATAAAACTGGGGTAACGTTGCCAAACGGAATAAAAAATATGTCGGCGTAAAAATTTTTGTGAAAAAAAAATTTGGTTGAAAAACAAACGTGACACAGTTTTCCTGTATGAAAGCTCATTTGTTCTTATATCTCAGCCATTTGTAGTTCGATTTTAAATAGCAACCGAGCCGGGAATATATCCGATATATCGATGTAAGTTATTTGGAGACTTCGTAAATATGATTTAACACGCAGAGAAAAAATATTGTTGTGCATGTTTACAGTAACCATTTCCACATTTTTAAAAGTTTTTTAACAATATTATAGTTACAGTAACTATTTACATGATTGTGGTAACCATAATATGGTTAACTTACGATTCACATGATTGTATCAATCATATATATGGTTACAGTAAACAAGTATAAGTTTGTGACAACCATTGTTATGATAAATCCTTATATCATAATATGTTGTTCACAGATTATGATATCAATTAGCCGAGAGCAACATAATATGGTAAAACCTTAATCATAACAATGGTTGTCACAAACATATAAATATATATTTCCTTAAAAACCCTAAATATTCAACTATAAATCATAACGAAATAACGTTTTTCTCGTACCAATAAAGTGTGTCTTATAAAAAACAAGATGTATTTCTTTCAAACTTAATTAAAAACTAAACCAACAAGAAAAAGGCGTTAATAATTTGATCCAAGACAAAAACATATACACACATATCGAGCAAAGGTGAAGTCAATATTGAAACAAATATATCGCCCTTTTTGAAAGCAATTGTAAACATTTCACAAACGACATGTGTGTATTTCACAAATTCTAAAACAGACCATGAAACATTGTATGTTTCGAAGACATAAATTCCCTTGGAGTTTACAAACAATTTCCTCAAAAATTCTTGGTAAAATTTTAAAATTACAGTACAGATTTTCCAAAACCAAAAACAAAAAAATAAACAAGCAATTTAAGTTTGCAGCTAAATAAAAACAATTTAAGAAAATAACAACAAACTAAAAATTTAATAGAAATACTAACTGAACAGGGGGGTAAAGGACCAAGGAGAGCACACAGAGCAGACCATACGAAGAGTTAGAGCAGAGCGACTTACTGTGCACTCAAAGTCTTCTTCGTTCCATATGCATAAATTGTCAACAATTTACAAATGGCAAGTAATTCTGTGAATGGTTTTTCGGTATGCAACTAATGCCTCTTGGTGGTTCTTTAAATGGTCCGTTCCTTAATTGTGGTTTCTGCGGTAAAGTTGATTCCTTATTGCTGCTGCTACTGCTGCTTCTGTTGATGTTGTTGTTAGTACTATTTTTGTTGTTGCTTTTGCTGTTATAGTTGGTTCATTTAAACCACAAACATTTTTTTGTAGCTGCTTTTCATTTGTTTCATTTAATTTTAAAATCTATACCGTTACTAGGTTTTTTAAAGGGGAGTGTTTTTAAGATAAAATTTTTTAAATAAAGTGGGAAACTTTTTTATTTTTACTTAACGAAATTCATATCAAAGTAGAACCAAATTTTAAAACAATATTTTTACAATCTCTCTTCACTTTGATTCTAAATATGATTGTTCACTATTTTAATAATAAACAACTAAGAGAGCTATATTTGGCTGTGCCGAATCTTATATACACTTCACCAAATTATACTTTAAAATAAAATTATTTTTTTTTTTTCGAAATTGTTTTTTAAAATTTTTTTCCAATTCTTTTAAAAAAATTTTTTTTTTTTTAATTTATTAGTGAAAAAAATTTATGACAAAAAAATGTTTTTGTGATAAAAAATTCGGGTTAAAAAATATGTTTCCCTATTTTGACTCATTGTAGGTCCAACCTTTGAAATATCTATCATTAGATATCCATATTGTCTATATATATGACTTAGAGATATTGATCAAAAATAGGCCAAAATAGAGGTTGTCCCCGATTTTTGCTCATATATCCGTTGTTTATGATTTTAAATAGGAAACTTCTCAAAAGCATGTCTGACAGAATTATTGAAGATTTGGATCCCGAAGATATCTGGGGTCTTCAGAAAATTGATTTCAACAGATAGACAGACGTACATGGCTAAATCGACTCCGCTATCTACAAGGATCCAGAATGTATATACTTTATAGGGTCGGAAAATTATATTGTGGGAATTACAAACGGAATGACAAACTTATATATACCCTTCTCACGAAGGTGAAGGGTATAATAAATATGATTCAATCACGACGTTCAAAGAACTGTGGAATATATGTTCTATGAGCTCGATTTCGATACTCTACCTCCCGTAGCGACTGTTTGCAGGGTCTGCATCCTCATGAACGCAGCATTTATCGTTATTCAGTTCTGAATACTGTATAATTTAAGTAGACTAATAAATGTTTTTTTTTAACAAATAATTTGATCAAATTTGTGACCAAAACAAAGTTTCCTCGAAATCTACCAATTTCAAATTCGGCTCACTCTAACCCATAATAGGTAAAAACGCTAAAAATTTGCATTTTTATATCCACCATAGAGTTGTCAAACTGGGCTTCGAATTATTCGAAAAATCGATTTTTCCAATTTTCCATTTTTTTTAAACCGGTTTTTACAAAAGTACTGGTTTCGAGTTATTCGATAAACCGAATCTTTTGTCTCGAATTATTCTACAAAATTTAATATTTCTTTTATTTATTTTTAGATTTTATACGAATACTTACAATACACAATGACCTTCCTGGACATAGAGGGTACTTTCAATAATGTCACTAATCTTGCGATTCAACAAGCTCTTATTAAGCTAGATGTTGAAGAGGATAATTTTTTTATTTTTATTTAGTCAGCACAGATGAGGTGTTCTACTCCAAAGAAGGAGCTTCTAGCGATGGAATCATTAAAAGAAACTTTTTAGATTGAATAAATAGAAAAACAGATTAACTTAAGTTCTGCCATACAATAGCGAATAAGGAATTAATGTTCATGTGTTAGGGAAACGTGTTCACGAAGGCTCTTCAGAGATTTCTATCATGTGCCATATGTCGGATTTGAGGCCACGTGAGTCTTCGTTGTCGATGATCCGCTTCAGCAGATCTTCTCCATGTTGTTCGTTGAAAATGTCTTTACGCAGCATGGGGCCAATCCACGACCCTTTACAATGGCGGATTTCGTGGGCGACGGGTTGCTGATTGTCAGCAGGTCAGCATTTGTGATGCGGTTTGGCCAAAATATTAATAACGTTTTCTATCTCTATGTCGTTTAAAAGTATTGGGTTAGTGTTTGCAGTGGCGATTCTGATCGACTTGGTTTTGTCGATGTTGGTCTTAAGCCCGATCCGCATGCCTCACTCTTGCAGCCTATTGAGTTTTTGTTGAATGCCGTCCAATGTAAGTATGTGACATATGTCGTCTGCATGGTCAAGGTCATTGGATTCCATTTGGTGCCTCGATGTTTAGCTGACGGAAAACTGTGTCCAGAACTAAGAGGAAAAGCACTGGTGAGAGCGTACATCCTTGTCTCACGCCGGTGTTCATATCAAAAGCCTTGCTTTCTTGGCCTTTGAAACAGGCTTTACATGGAGCGATTCGGTATAGGTCCTTTATAAGAGATATGAAGAGCATATTAGCGACTGTTTTTTTTTTTTTTTTTTTCTTGAGCCAGCACTCAGGTGATGACCCCTACTCATGCAAAGCTATGAAAATAGGTTATGGGAGGGAGGATAGATATATAGTGTGGACATTTGATTTGAATTTCCCTATATTGAAAGTGACTGGAAAGACTTCAGGAGGAAGCTTATTCTCTGTAATGTGTTGTGTGATTCACTGATCAGTCGACAGCGAATTGATGAGCCCTTACCGAAGAACGTGTGTTGCTTAAAAAACTACGGGTTTCGGGAACAAGTTTCGTAATTTCGGCAGAGCATATACCATTGTAGTATCGGTACAACAGTAAAACACAACCCACATTGCGACGATGTTCCATTGAGTCAATAGATACTGTCACCGATAAGCACCTTCGCCCTCTACTGGACTTCGAAGCACCGGCCGTTTTCGGTCGGGTATAGTGGTGTAAATAGTAAGGAGATCAGGTGGAGTATGTCTTACATCGTTTTAGAAACCAAGGCAGTTGAATGCTTCTTTCGACACTCGAAAAATGATCATCTGATTCCTTAATATTTACACCACCCATAAAAACAGATGAAGCAACATGATCTGCTGTGCGTTTGTGTGTTAACATACAACATTGAGTCTTGCGTGCATTGAAATCGACTCTATTTGCACAACCGCATTCAGAGATTGTTACAAGATCTTGGTTAACCATATCATTCATGTTTTACCTCATTACCCCAATCACCGACAGGCTTGGTCTATAATTGAATGCATACGAATGGCAAATATTGCTGTCATCTGCAAAAGAGTAGATAGGGTTGGAAGTTTGACGTAGAAGGTCGTTTATAAAGATAAGAAATAGAGTAGGAGAAAGGATGAAGCCTTGCGGTACCCCTGAATTCATCTTGAACTCAGGCCCAGGAGACTTATTTATGTTGAGATCCGCTAAAACCCTTTCAAATGCGCATGCGCGAAAGATTCAGAAAACGATATATTTTTTTCCAACGTTAAAACAAATAACATACAGTGGTGGCCATGAGGTTAGCACACTAGCTACTTGCTATTTTTAAACGCAAATATTTCCTATATTTCTTAATTTTTTTATGATATCTTTTGCATGCGTGTTACTTGTCCTTCTAAGATCACGTCCCATCATGTCCAGCATTATTCCTTTATATATATTTTGCGTTTTTCTATCCAGAATAGAATAACCTAAAAAAAACACTGGCCAGTATTTTAGCACAAAATAAAAAAGTTTATTCATATTAAAAAAGTAACAAAACAAAAAAACTTATTTCACTAAAAACTTAGTACTTAGTTGGATACCCTTTATTTTTGATCACAGCTGCTAGTCTCCTTGGCATACTTTCTACAAGGGCCATACAGCGATCCACTGAAATATCATTCCAAGCTTTTTCTACTTCTTTCCATAAATCGGCCAAATTTTTAGGCTTTTTTCTCATTACATGCTGCTCCACATCATTCCAAAGGTTCTCAATAGGATTGAGATCCGGAGATTGGGCTGGCCATTTTAACACGTCGATATTGTTCGATTCCAAGCAACACCTCACTAAGCGTGAGGTGTGTTTTGGATCATTATCTTGCATAAATCGCCACCTAAGTGGCATGTTGTCCTCTGCATAAGGTATCATTGTATTTAGAAGTATATTCTGGTATACATACTGGTCCATATGAGTATCAATCTTTTTTATAGGACCAACACCATACCCAGAAAATGCTGCCCACACCATCACATTACCCCCACCGTGTTTTATTGTTTTACTGGTGTACTTTGGATTATGTTGCATGTTCGGAGGACGCCATACATACCTCTTACCATCCGATCCGAATCTACAAAATTTAGATTCATCACTCCAAAGGACATTTTTCCAAAAAATTAACGGCTTTTCCAAATGCTCACGAGCAAAGGACAACCGAGCTTGTATGTTCTTTTTTGAAACATGTGGCTTATGCTGAGAAATGCATCCACGTAAATTTTTTTCATTAAGTCTTCTTCTTATCGTTCTGCTGGACACGTTGATACCATATTTTCCTGAAATTTCTCTCTGGATTACGGTGGAGCTCTTAAAAGGATCTTCGACAGAGGCTCTGTATATTAAAGAGTCCTCTTTACGTGAAGTTTTTCTGGGTCGAGGAGCCTGTGTAACATTTTTAGATGTTTTATATTTCTGAATATGTCTTAATGCATTATAAAACATCTTCCTGGAGCATTCCAAAGTATAAGCAATCTCACTTATACTTGTTCCTCTCGAGTTCATTTGTTGAATAATCTTTCGTTGTTCCTCTGTACACCACTTTTTTTTAGCCATATCTAAATAATGTTTATTAAGTCAGTTTGTCTTCCTCATTGATTAAATAATACCTAAACTTACCAATTAATATTTATACCCTCAAACAACTTTTAAAAAATTTAATTATACTTATATGTGCTAAAATTGTGTCCGGCTTATTTTACATATTACTGCACTAAAATGCAAATTTGAAAGAGAATAGCGATAGAATGCAAAAAAAAAAGTAACGGGACTTATTGATCACACCATAAACAACACTAATTAACAAAAAATTTAGTTTATAATTGCAATGAAATGAAATAATTTGCTTTAGAAAACAGCAAGTATGAAGTGTGCTAACCTCATGGCCACCACTGTATAAAACCTTTATAAATTAGCCCATTGTGTTGATTTAATGTTAGCAAACAATTTATTATATTCATGTACTTTTGTGGCAGTTATGAAGAAAGTTATATACAGAGGTTGAAAATACCGATGTTTGCACTTTTCTGAGCTCCTATTTGAGATTCATGGTCTTATTTTTCTCGATTTTTATTTTAAATAATCAAAAAAAACTCTTCTATTTAAAAAGGTCCAAAAACTCTCAAATTATTTTTAATTTAAAAAAATTGGGATATTTTTTCACTTTAGAAAGACTGGAATTTGAAGGGTGTTGGAAAACACGTTACAGTTGGATGATGGAACAGTTAAGAAGAACTTTCTTTCTAAAAATATAATCTATGATGTTTCATTTTATGAACTGATTAAAATCAGCATTGATGGTCAAATCAAATTCCAAAAAAGTCAAAATTTTCAATTTACATCTGATTGATTAAGATCCATATATAATTTTTTAAAAACAATATTATATTCTGCTTTGCACATCTTATCAATAATAGGTTTATTTACTTCCAAAAAAGTCCACTTCTCTGCCACTTGATGTAAAATATAATAAATTGTCCCTGATGAAAATAGATAAAATATGGAAAAAATTACAAATGTTTTTTCAAGGTAGTTCTTATTTTGTTAACATTTTGAAATAACTAAAAGCCAGATTTTCTAATGTGGTTTTAAAGTATTAAGGCAAAACATAAAGTAATTCAAAATAAGTCCTAAAACACTAATAGCTCATGTACTTTTTTTCTTTGGCCAGTGTTACATTTTTGTTGCAATTTCATTCCGCATACGTTAGTAACTGGTAATAGCATTAAGTGCAAACATGTTGGACGAGGCACACCTCAGGGCGGTGAGATCTCCCCACTTCTATGGCTTATCGTTATTAATTCGATTGTCATTGAACTAGATAAAATAGTGATAAAAGTTGTAGCTTATACGGACGATGTGTTGCTACTTGTATCAGGATTGTTTCCGGATGTGATTAGTGATATTAGGTCCACTGCTCTTGGGTTTGCCGACAATTAGGCAACGGAAAGTGATCTTGGGGTAACTCCAAGCAAAACAGAACTCGTACTTTTCACGACAAAGACCAATATTCCAAAATATGCAAAATATCTAGGTATTAACCTGGACTCTAAATTATCATGGAAACTAAATACTCAACACAGGGTGGTGGCCTATTATATCTGTCGTAAGATGTTTGTTAAAAAAAAAATGGTGACTTAGTCCCAACATAGATAAATGAATATATACAGCTATAGTATAGACTGCAACTAGAAGAAACTATGTTGTAAAACGGGGCACTGGACGCTAGGCAAGCATGCAAATCGCCTTGGACTTCCTGTCAACGACCATTGTCGTAGCTCTAAGGATAGGGAAAAAAGGAAGCGATTTTCCACCTTTACTGCGAATGCCCAGCCATGACATATATTCCTGGGCAACATTGCTGAGGTAGCTGGATCTGAACTTAATGACCTTTCGAGATATTTCACGGCAACGGGTTGGGTCTAATAACTTTTACTTGTTAATATACATAACGATGAAAATGATACTACATCTGACGAGTCAAATCGGACTCCTTTCGACTCTACTTAACTGTTCACGGGCAGTGAACTACCACGTAAACCAACCATGCGATTACTTTAAACAACACTGTTCATCTCAATGTGTATTATCAATTCATATGGAATGAATGCCATTCACAAGTTATACATCAAGACGAATTTATGTACAGATTTGGGACTATTCTACAACTTTAAAAAAACAACATGCATTTTGTTTTTGTAAAAATATTTCCTAGCAAACAGCTAAAATACAACTGAATGCTAAAACCACACGATAGCGGAATGCTGATAACAACCTATGATTTAGGTACAAGAACGTGACATAAGTACACGAATAAAATCAAACTAAACAATTAAGAAGGTATGATCGGTCAAACCCGAATATATAATAACAGTTTTCTTTTAAAATTTCAATAATTTTTATTCGTGAGTGATTTTCGGAGGTGGGCCTTATATGCGAGCTATGACCAATTATGGACCGCTCACCATGAAATTCGGTTGTCTTTATTAAAGTTATTTATGTTGAGTTTTTCGTGAATACAACATTCTTAGAAGATTTATGCACGTTAAAGTGATTTATGGAGGCGGGTCTTATATGGGAGCTATGACTAATTATGGACTGATCATAATAAAATTTGGTTACATGAATTTCGTATGTATAAAACTTATTTGCCAAATATTATCGAAATATGTTAAAAATTGCTACCTGTACTTTGAGCACAAGGTCAGCCATCCAGCCAGACGGACGGATGGACGGACATCGCTCAATCGACTCAGTAAGTGATTCTGAGTCGATCGGTATATGATAACACACTCCCCACTATGGTGGTGTAGGGTATAAAAATGTGCGATATCAAATATGTTCGGCTCTTATTTTTTTGTATGCAGATATAGATCCATCTATAGATGAAATATGTTTTGTATATAAATATTGCCTGCATTTTTTGTAAAGTTAAGCTTAACTTTCTAATACTTTTGAAACCGCTTCACTTCTTTAAACACCCTTTAATAAAAATACATACACTTAAGTACAAATGTGTATGCTTAAAAACAACAAAAAAAAAAACACACATGCATAGATTGTACAATTTTTAAACTCGTAATACACCCATATCCATTTATATACAATAGTAAAGGAGTACAAAGTGCAGCAGTTCTGTAAACCCACTGTACACTGAACACATGTACTTTACTCTGGCAGGGAGACAATTTAATTTCTTTGGCTTCGATTTGTTTAAGTTCGTTAAGGTTTTTTTTAAATTTTTTCCTTTTTTCGCTTTTTTTTGGTACTGTATACCACTCTATTGCACTTGCCGCATTGCTTTTTAAACGTTAACTACTTGTGCTTTTATGTTTATTCACATTTATATTGGCGACAATTTTCGCTTATTTTCCTTACCCTTTACTCTCTTTCTAGCTGGTTCCCTGCGTCCACTTATTGGGGTTTTTTTCCACTTGATCTCCTCTTTTTTTTTTTGTGAACTTAATAAGCACCGCTTTGACTGTGGCTCTGTTATTACATTTAAAAAGGAAAAGAACAGAACAGAAAACCAAAGCAAAGCGAAAATAAAGTAAACAGGCAGACAGACAGACAAATGTTCATTTCACTTCCTGTGACGACCTCCACCAAAGTTTTAATTTGCTTTTTTTTGTAAACTTGGTTTTAAACAATCAACCCATCGGGCTATGAAACCAAGCAAAAAGAACAAAAAAACTCCAATTGCATTTTTCACTGTAGTACTACGATTATATATACATACATATATATATGCCAGAGATGTTATAAACCAACTTCTTTTGCTTTTCTCTTCCTTTATTTTATTTTTTGTTTGCTGCATTGTTGACATTTTTTGGTGACTTCGTTTGAATTCTTATTGTTATTGGCTTGTTAAGTTTCTCAGTTTTATATGACTGTCAACCAGCCAGCCAGCCTTCTTCCAGTCCACCAGCCAACACTGCTGGACTGGTGGCTGTGTGCTTGATTGCCCAAGTAACTATGGCCGTCGTTCGCTGCAATTACTGCTGCTGCCGCTCACAAGGCTCTAATTGTCTTTGAATTCTAATTGCAATATTCTTTGGCCATTTCTGGCCATTTCTGGCCTTTAGTTGGTTTGGTTGGTCTCTCTTCCTCTGTTCACTGTTGATGATGGTGTGCAATTATTATCATACGGATTTCAGTTTCCATAAATTTTTATGTTCTCCTCTATACGGAAATTTGAATATGCATAGTTTTTTCGTAAATAAATATTTGTAGGTGCTGTCTTAAGAAGTATTTTACAATTTTTTTCGCTTTTATCTACAGACATGCTAATTAACGGCTTGTTATAATGCTTGTTTGCATATTTTCATAAATTCACTGAAAATAATTTTTATATTTTGAGGAAAATAGTTTTAAGAAAGCAAATTAAACTTTTCTTAAGAAATATTTCCATATTATATTTAAATTGAAAAAACTTTGGCTTAAATTGTAAATAACGGGGAACGGCTGGTACATACATCGAAAAAAATTATGTGAGGGGGTTATATTCGGCTGTGCAATATGTAGTTTTGGCCTACTATGGGTACGTGAATAGACTAATTAATTTCTTAAAAATTTATGTCGAAATTTAAGTCAATTTGAATCATTATTAGGGGTCGGATTTTAATGCATTAATTATTGGAAACTATGCGCCTAAAATATACACCAAAAAACTCAAAAAAAGACCTTATAATTTAAAAAATATCCACTTATATTTTGGTGCAGAAACATAAATAATAAACTATTGATAGATTAATGTCCAAAAATTACACAAAATACTTTAGATTCAGACAAGTTAATATGAATCTTTAAATTATACTAACATTTAAATAGTACAAGTTTTAAAATTGTCTTCTGAGAAAACGATGGATATGTTAATTCTCAAATTTTAATTCTAATAAACGTTTAATTAAAAAAAAGGCGCTCGATGTTTCTGATAAAACCAATTTTTCATAAAAAAAAACTCAAAACTATAAAATCTTTAATAACTTTATAAACAAGCGTTTAATCGAGAAAAAGAGCTCGCTCTGTGATCACTCATATTTCAGGCCAAAAAAAGATTTTTCAAATAAAAAACCTAAAAAATCTAAAATCCTTAATAACTTTATAAATAAGCGTTTAATCGAGAAAAGAAGCTAGTATTTCTAACCAAAATCGATTTTTCATATGAAAAACTTCAAAAATCTAAAATCTTCTATAACATTGTAAATAAAAGCGTTTAATCGATAAAAGAAGCTCGATCTGTGATCACTCAAATTTCGTACAAAAAAATCGATTTCTCAAATTAAAAACCTAAAAAATCTAAATTCCTTAATAACTTTGTAAACAAGAGTTTAATCGAGAAAAGGAGCTCAATCTGTGATCACTCATATTTCAGGCCAAAAACCGATTTTTCGTATAAAAGAGCTAAAAAATCTAAAATCCTTAACAACTTTGTAAATAAGCATTTAATCGAAAAGGAGATCGATCTGTGATCACTCATATTTCTTACAAAAAATCGATTTTTCGAATGAAAAAACTCAAAAATCTAAAATTCTTAATATCTTTGTAAATAAGCGATTAATCGAGAAAATGACATAGATCTGTGATCGCTCATATTTCGTACCAAAAATCGATTTTTCGGATGAAAAAAAAAACCCAAAAATCAAAAATCCTTAATATCTTTGTAAATAGTGGTTAAATCGTGAAAAGAAGCTCGATCTGTGATCACTCATATTTCATACAAAAAATCGATTTTTCACATAAAAATCCAAAAATCAAAAAAACGTTTGCCCATAATTATAGTCAAAAACAAGTAAGAGAGCTATATTCGGCTGTGCCGAATCTTATATACCCTTCACCAAATGATACTTTACAATAAAATTTAAATTTTTTTTAATTTTTTTTTTCGAAATTGTGTTTTAAAAGTTATTTCCATTTTTTTTTTTAATTAAACATTTTTTTTTAATTTTTTTGTGAAAAAATGTATGACAAAAAAATGTTTTGTGTGAAAAAATTTTTTTCCCGATTTTGACCCATTGTAGGTCCAACTTACTACAGCTTTATATACATCGCTGCAATGCATTTTGAAATATCTATCATTACATATCCATATTGTTTATATTTATGACTTAGTAATCGAGATATATATGAAAAATAGGCCAAAAATAGAGGTTGTCTCGGATTTTTGCTCATATCTCCGATATTCATGGATGGGTTTTGTTGATTTTAAATAGGAGAAACTTCTCGAAAGCATGTCTGACAGAATTATTGAAGATTTGGATCCCGAAGATATCTGGGGTCTTCAGAAAATTGATTTCAACAGACACACAGACAGACAGACATGGCTTAATCGACTCCGCTATCTATAAGGATCCAGAATATATATACTTTATAGGGTTGGAAAATTATATTGTGGAAATTACAAACGAAATGTCAAACTTATATATACCCTTCTCACGAAGGTGAAGGGTATAAATAAAGTATACTTTAAGAGAAAGGTTTCCTGATGATCTGGCCTAAGCAACCAGTGAAATGCGCATAGGAACTAGCTTATCCCCCAACAATAAATTTCAGTGAATTTATCAATAAAAATTGGGAATTTAGCATAAGAAGATCTTACTAAAATAAACTCGACTTTACTTAAAAGTTTACTTTAGGTCTATCATAGACAAGTTAAAGTAAACTTCTAACGTAGAAGTCGACTCTAAATATGAAATTAGCTGAAGCTGTTTTTAACTTAATAACAGCATCAGCAGTTCTTCGCCAAGTAAAACACTTCGGCAAAAAGTAAAAAATTTTTAAGTTACAAGATATTGAAAGAGATTTTGCAATTATAAAACAGTTATCAATAAAATTAGTACCAAAATATCCTAAATACTATATTAATCTTATCTTTTCCATTATCTTTATTTTCTTTAGTTTTCCTGGTTACTTTTATTGTTTACCACTTTTATTTTTTTCAGCGGTGCCACTTGTCTATATTTTGTTGTATATTGTATGAAAACAATTTTTACATTTGTGGTGGCACCCAGTTATAGTCGGTTCAATTTAAAACATACTCTAATTTTGACTATAATTGGAAAAAAATAAAAAGCGGATTTTTATTTTAAAGTTGTTTTTAAAAAGTTTGTCTATGATTATGAGCCTTTGTAAACAAACGTTTAATCGATAAATAGAGCTCGATCTGTGATCACACTTATTTCTGACCAAAAATCGATTTTTCAAAAATCCTTAATAATTTTGTAAACAAGCGTTTAAACGAAAAAGTAGCAAATCATGCTATTACAAAAATTAGCAAATCACTATTTCCGATCTCTATGGACTCCAAAAAAACGGAATTGCTATATAAGAATCCTTGCATATTTGTGTTGTAGCATACTTAAGGTAGGGTCACACATGACAAAGATGTAACCACAGTTAATCGAGGAAATAATTAATCGAGGTCTAGATTTAATCGGTTAATTATCGATTAATTTTAAATTATTCCATTAACCGAATAATTTACATTTTAATTTTAAATTGAAAATAAAAATAAAACCATGAATTTTGTGTACTAAAAAAAGAGAGATTTTCTGAAATCCATATACATGTCTTTGTAAGTTTGTTTGTTTGTTTGAGCATCTCGCCTAAACGGCTAAATCGATTTTACTGAAATTTGGAACGTATCCTTACTCGGAAGCGTCAATAGGCTATAAGTTTTTTCAATACTTTTACCACAAAGGGATAAACAGGGGGAAAAACTGGTAAAATTGGTACCTTTAGTTCTTAAACAATAATTACTAAACGGCTGATTCGATTTTTACTACGACAGGGGTAGCGAAGCGCACCGAGTCAAGCTAGTAATCTTATAAGAAAAGAATATAATTTAAAAGGTTTCCTTTTAAACGATTTTTCTTTAGTTTTAATAAAATTTGACTTGAAAAACTCACTCACTGATTGTAGATGCTGGAGAATATGAAAGTAAGGCATGAGAAAGACTATCCAATTTCTCAGTTCTTTGTTCCGTTTTTTTTTTTTTTTTAAGCATATTAAATCCTCCATTTATATCATTAGAGTCCTTATGGGATTTTTCAGATTTTTAAATTCTTTTAATTGTTTTGTTAAGTTCTGATAAAAGATTTATTTCAGTAATGTTTTCAGTTTCGTCTATTAAGGAGTGAGATCGAAAAAAAATTTTAATATATATATAGTAATAAAAATGAAACCACTAAACTTACAGTGTTGATTTTTTCCATTTGATTGAAATTATTATTACAGTTTACAAAAAATATATATGTAAATTTCGCTATTTATAGAGCATCGGCAGCATAAAAATATTGACCCGGAAGCTGCGAAAAATTTTCCATACGTACGTTTCGTCATACATTATGTAGCAGGTATAATTTTTGTATAAAATCTTACTTCAATTTCCGTGCTCAGCCTTTGGGCTCTAAATTTCTTGTCAGAAACTTTTTGAGCCTTGTATGTATTTAATCCTACATTGGTCTTAACTTTTCGTACCCAATAGGCCGAGTACTGAGCTAACCGGACTGCTTTAATATCGGAGCTCTTTGGAAAATGCTTTCTATTTATTGGCTTTAGGAAAATAATGTGGACCATTCCTTCTACATGAACCAGTATTTCTATCAACGGCCAAGTTCTCCAGATACTTTTTAGTAACATTCGAATCAGTTAGACGGGAGACCTTTGATTGTGTGGCGATCTTTTTGTAGGACCAAGTTGGTTTTTGTGGAAAATATTTAATAATTTTTGTACGAACTTTTTTCCTATTTTAATGAGATTAACAACAAATGAACATAGTTGATATTAAATATTGTTACGAATGTGCAATAGCGATTTGAATTTAACGGTCTGTAACGACTGCCAGCATCCATCATAAACACGTCCATCAGTAGCACGCTGTTATTAGCATTGTTTGTAAGTGTGGCAACGCTGAGTGTTTGGGCTGCTAACATTGACATCGAAGGCTCTAGAATTCGAACATACGAGTTTCGACCGTTAAGAACAATCTAGACTACTCGAATGAAGATGGCAGTGTGTATAAATAGTGATTGCGGTTACAGTAGTGAGTGGAGTTGATCATTGGCGCTGTTAGAGTGAACATCAACTGTCTTGTACGTGTATACTTGTACATTATAAAGTGTGTGTGTGTATTTCTGCGAATTGATAAACGTGTATGAAGACACTGAGTGACTATTTAATTCTGTTGTTCTTGGATATTCTAAAAAATCAAATTTTACTTGGGTTAAAAGTTTTAATGAAAAACGTGTGTTAAGGTTTTTTCAATCTCAGTTCTTATCATGTCTTCCTCCGACTCATTAGGACAAAGTTCATCATGGAACATTATAGAAAAAATGTCAATTCCAAATTCCTTAGCTTCAGTTTTTGATCTACACTTGAAAAGACTATTGCTCGAGAGGAATGTTCATGAGTTAATAAATAAAATGTGGGTGTTTAAAACTATATTTCTATGTAAAGTACAAAAAAAAAAAGAAATTTCAGTTAATCGGTTAATCGACGCAAATTAATCGGTTTATTTGTTATTTGAAAATCGGCAATTTTAAATTATTCGAACAGTTAACCGACCAAAATTAATCGGTTAACCGATTAATGGTTATTCGATTGAATACCCTAGTAACCACTAAATAAAAAATATTTTAATTCTAATATTTATTGTCAAAAACTCCTTTTAATTAGGACAATTCAAAGCAAATATTCATTTTTATTTTATTTGATCCTGTTTGATCTTACAAAACACTTGTAAGAGTAAACAACGTCACACAAATTGGTAGTAAAAAAGATTGTTACTTCTATAGATTTCAATAAAGGAAAACTTTTTTACAATTTAAAATGATTTATAAAAAATTGGTATTTGAGAGGTGATTTCTAAAATACGGAAGTCGGTATTAGCGCTAACGATAATTGCAGTAATCTCGGTAACGGCAGCCGGTTTGAAGGTATATTTAGAGGTAATCAAATGTCGTATTGTTTTAAAGGTTTTCATTTTCAAAAATATTTTAAAAGATGATTGAAACATATTTTTCTCTACTTTACTTTTAAATTTAATGTTCAATCTGCTGCTGAAAAATAATCTGCATTGATTGTCTTCATTTTAACATAAATATGAAAAATATTTATGCTATTAATTCAATATTTTACAATTACTCTTAACAGAAAATTACTATGAAACACCCAGTTGGCAATGGAATCATATCATTTAAATTTCATAATATAAATTTGTAAATTTATTCTTAACACAAAAATTGTATCATACTTCAATGAATTGTGGCATAATTTCCTTGTATTATTTTATGGGATAATAAATACATACTAGAACTTAAAGAATGAGTCTTTAGTCTACATCAGTGGTCGGAATTCATAGACACCAGGAGTTGGAATCGGCTAACGCAACATACATAACGAAGCTCATAAAATAGAGAATATACCGACAAACATTTCAATTAGTAGGTTGTTAGCTTTAAAGCAGTGGTCGGCAATCATAGCCACCAAGGACCAAATATTGTTGGTTATTTTCCTGTAAACAATACAAGTTTATACAAATTACCAAATATGAAACCAAAATCACAATAAATGGCATAACAGATTACAGCAGAGAAAGAAAGTATATAACATCTTATTACAATTCAAATTCTATTTATGCCGATCACTGTTTTAAACAAAATAAATAAAAAGTACATCATGTTATTATACACCTACTGTATATCAAAATATGAAAGCTGGTTTTTATGGTTGGGAAGATTCATTCATAACAAAAGCATCTTCTCTATGAGCCGACCACTGGTCTACATATTGTATTTTGTAAAACTTTCATTGGAAAACTTTAACTTTCATGTGAAATGAAATTTCTTAAGCCTACAATGTAAAGTAATAATTTCCATTGATGTTTCGAAAATATACCCAAAACTATTACCACAGGCAATATTGCTCCATTGCAGAATATATTTTTAATAAAAAGGACACACAGCCCACTACTTTCTCACAAGCATTTATTCCTTATTAAAATTTAACATTAAAAAGTAGTATTACACCCCCCCCCCCCCCAAAAAAAAAAAGAAAGGAAAACCTCAGGCCATACAGCTGAATTAAATACCCTTTGGCCAAATTTTCCAATTGGCTGCATTTTAACTCGTCATGAATATTTAAACGCACTTTTTTTCCTTCATCATTATTTTTCATTTGCTCTTTTTTTCTCGTTTTTTTTTTTCTGTTTTCTGCCATCATTATAAAATGTTATGAAAAATTCTGCCGGAAAATAATGAAAATGTTGTTGTTGATGTTGATGTTGGCTGATGTTTGGTAGTAGGAAACAACTAATTGACCTGTGAATATTATAATGTAACGGTTATTTATCAAATTATTATTGTATGGTGGACGTGCCGCAAGATGCATTGTTTGTAACCTATTCAACATGTTTTTTTTTCATCCATAAGCTTTAGTTGACTCTCTGACTCTAGTTGTTTGTTACAGGTCATACTACTTACTTACCCCTGGTACAAATTAATTAATTAATTAATAAATTTATTATAATATTTTGGTAAATTTTCAACAAAATAAAACATAGCAAATATTTGAGAATTCGAGAGAGTGTGAGTGTTTGTTTACAATCTATGTGTAGAGTGTGTGTGTGTTGATGAAAAACTGAACACACACAATAAACACTTGTTGTTTATTGGTCAATACGATTCTTTAGTTGCAACATTACACACACACTGGAATGTATACTTGACGCAAAGGTAATGTGGGTCAGATGATGTGTTTACATTAGATTGCTACAAAATTGTATGGAGAAACAAATTTTATTCACAACGACAGTTATAGTCCAACCAACATCAATCATCGTAAACCCAAAGCAGCAGATGGAAATAGATTTTAAGCAATCTGAGAATAAAGAAATCGAAGGGGATTAGTTGAGCTAGTACTTGTGTCTCAAAAACTGTTTTAAATTTTTAAACATAAAATGTATTTAAGGTTTTATAAAGCTATTTCAAATAATACAATTGATAGTTCTTGAATTTTTTTGGACCAACCTAATATGCATGTTGTTTTTGAGTTTATTGTATTTATTACAATTATTACAATAGAATGTTTCCGGTATAATAAACAGCCAGAAAATATAGCCAAGTGGCTTTAAAATTGTGCGTACAAATTACGAGGGTGGTTTATGTATCAACTTACAATAATTACTTTCTAAATACATAACAAAAACTTGAAGATGTTGAGAGAAAAATGGGAATAACGTTTGGGAAAAAAATTATGAAAACATGTAAACTCGGTAGTAAAATAAAACCAAAATTTTTGTTAGAAAATATAATAGAATTATCAGATTGTTTATTAAACAAGTAAGAGAGCTATATTCGGCTGTGGCGAATCTTATATACCCTTCACCAAATTATACTTTAAAATAAAATAAAAAAAATAAAAAAATTTTAAATTTTCAAAAATTTTTTTTTGGAAATTGTTTTTAAAAGATTTTACCAATTTAAAAAAAAAAAAAACTAATTTAAAAATTTATTTTTTTCAATTTATTAGTGAAAAAAATTTATGACAGAAAAATGTTTTTTGTGAAAAAAAATTTGGGTTAAAAATATTTTTCCCGATTTTGACCCATCCAACTTACTATAGCCTTATATACACGTTGCAATGGACTTTGAAATATCTATCACTAGATATCCATATTGTCTATATTTATAACTTAGTAATCGAGATATAGATCAAAAATTGGACAAAAATAGAGATTATCTCGGATTTTTGCTCATATCTCCGTTATTTATGGACGGATTTTGCTGATTTTAAATAGGTAACTTCTCGAAAGCATGTGTGATAGAATTATTGAAGATTTGGATCCGGACGCTATCTGGGGTCTTCAGAAAATTGATTTCAACAGACAGACATGTCTAATTCGACTCCGCATCTATACGGATCCAGAATATATATACTTTATAGGGTCGGAAAATTATATTGTGGAAATTACAAACGGAATGACAAACGTATATATACCCTTCTCTCAAAGGTGAAGGGTATAAAAATAATAGCATGTTTCTAATTAATCAGGTAGTATTAAAAATCTTACCTATTATGTATATTAGATAAAACTGATTTGTAAATTTTGTGAAGAAAATATGTTAAGATCAAGTTTAAGACTGTATGAAATGTGAAACACACAACACATCCAGGAATACAAGTAAAACTAAGATTTCTGTTTGGGTTTTATTGAGGTTGATGATTAGTGATTTCGGGGTCTGTGAACTATTTTTTCCAAAGGTTGATTAGCAGTAAATTTAAAAGTTTATAATGCTTGTTGTATTCCAAAACTTAAAACGTTAACAGCTTTAATATTCTTTATGAGACAGCTCAACAAATTGGTTGCGTTATGATCATGTTTTAGAATTGGTAAAGCATTGCAATACACCTCTTATTAGTCGTCACTACGACAATTTGATCTCCGCTCAAGAACGATCCCTTTCTCAGTAAGCCAAGGATTGTCAACTCAGCGACATTTGTATCATCTGGTAGTTTTTTACTCCGGGAAAGAACTTTCCATGACAGCAGTCCTTTTATAACAACAAGAGCAAGTAATATTAGTTCTAGAGAGAAGGAAACCGACACTGAACTGGTTGCGTGATTGGTTCTCGTAAATAGAGACCAGATCTAGTTCTCATACATTTTGAGAAAGGGGCTGTCCTTGGCCCACTTTAGATATACAATACATGTACCTCTGGATCGATTCTACTCTCACTCGGCCAGAGATTTCTCAACTCAGCAATAACTGTATCAAACGGAAGTATTTTCCCCAGAGAATAATTTTCGCCGACAGTAGACCTGTTACATTTAACTGGTCCCATGATTGGTTCTCCGGGATAGAGATCAGATCTAGTTCTAATACTATTTTAGAATGAGAGCTATCACTTTAACATATTGTTACGAATTTGCAAAAACGATTTGAATTTAACGGTCTGTAACGACTGCCTGCAAACATTCATCATGTTTATAAACACGTTCATCAGTAGAAGCTGCTACTTATCAGCAATGTTGATAGCATGCGGTTGATTAGCATTGTTTTTTAAGTATGGCAACACTTAATGTGTAAGCTGCATACATTAACATAGAAAGCTCTTGAATTCGAATATATGAGTCTTGACCGTTAAGAACAATCTAGGCTACACACATGAAGATGGCAGTGTGTATAAATTGTGGCTGCGGTTGCTGCAGTCAGTGAGTTTATGATTAGCGCTGTTAGAGTTAATATTAACTGTCGTGTTCATTTGAGCTTCTACATTGTAAAGTGTGTGTGTGCATTTCCGCGAATTGATAGACGTGTATAAAGACACTTAGTGAATATTTGAACTATTGTTGGTGTACATTTAAATAAATAAAGAGTTGTTACAAATTTTAAACTACTAAAACTGCTTTTTATTTGCAATCAAAAGTATCCGATTTATTTAAAGGAAATAAACCCACGTTTTTAAAAGGTAAAAACGTAACAATATTCACTTTTGGATAAATCACGAAACTAACCTAAACGAATTTGGTTTATTTTGCAACAAAATTCTATCATAATTAATAGATACAATTTTTACAATTTTAAAATTCGTTGATAAATAGTAAACTTTTTGTCTTTTCTCAGATGCCATTCCAGGCTATAATCTTGTGCAAGTCTTTAATACAAAACAGGGATACAAATAAAGATATCATTTATCCAGGAATTCCTATTTTGTTTTGATATAAACAAGCTACATCACTTAACCTACCACAACATTTGACTTTCTCAATTATTTAATATTGCAACTACCCTCGTTTACAACATTTTCATTTGATGTTTTATAAAATATAATACAAATTGCTCATTTTAGCTAAGGGGTCATTTATGATTTGTTACATCACGATAAACATTTAATTACTCAACTAATTAGTTTTAAAACAATTATTTTACATTTCAGTCAAAACATTGAAGTGAGTGAGAAGGGTAAAAATGTTTTAGAAAAACTCACCATTCACTTCAACCCCAATGAGAAACAATTTCAAATTTTTATGTATAAAATAATAATAATAAAGACTTGTTAAAAAAGTTGTAGCTTGAACTGAAAACTAAACTGATTTGGGAAGGTTTATAGAGGCTAACAGAAGAATAAGAAATATCAAATCTTATCTCAACATTTATCTTTTTGTTGTTTGGCAACGAAACGTGATCAATGTTCAATAAGATCATATAATTTTTTGTTTTGTTTTTTGCAAAAATGTTGTTGCAGGTCTAAAAAAAGAGAAGCACATACTGATGATGTGATTTTGTGATTATTACAGGTTGTTATTATACAGCATTGAGATGACCTTTAAGAAAAACACTCTCTTTTTTTTGTATGTTGTACAACACACAGCAAACAGCAATAACAACAATATCAATGTTGATGATGATGATGATATTGTAACAACAAGTAGTTTATGTTGTAACAACAATAACAAAAACATCAACAGCATACATAAGTATGTATGTATTTAGAAATGTGCTCTATATTGTAATAAACATTCAATGCAACATGTAGAAATATACCTGATACTTGTAATGTTGCAAACATCTACACTCAGTCCCAATATTAAGACAGTTGACTAGTTGGACAGACAGCCTGATATTCATTTCATTTAATGTTTGTTATGTTTTGTTTTTGAAAATCTATATGTAATCGTTACATATAGATTTGTAGATGAAAAAGAGAGGAAGCCTATAAAAAACCTTTATAAATGGCAGCAAGATAAATCTCATGTTACCCATGCAACAACCACTACAACCGAAAGAACATCAACAACATTAACAACAAAACAACCCCATCATACCAACAAATTGTTGAACATACCAACAAAAATTGTTGTTGTACGTACATAGGAAAGTATTGTACGAATAAATATACTACCTGTACTTTTTTTTTCCTTTTCTTACTTTTTAAAAACCCAGTAAACAATTTTCGCTGTACTGAAGGCTGACTTCAGATGTGAACATTTATTTAATTTGTACATGCTTAAAAAATTAAGTACTTATTAGGGTATTCAAACGATTAACCGTTAATGGGTTAACCGATTAATTTTGGTCGGTTAACTGTTCGAATAATTTAAAATTTCTGATTTTCAAAAAACAAATAAACCGATAGTTTTTTGCACTTTATATAGAAATATAGCTTTAAAAACACACATTTTTAATTTTAACTCATGCACATTAACTTCTAGCAATAGTTTTTTTAGAAATATAGCACAAAAATTTAAACTAAGGAATTTGGAAATTAACTTTTTTTCTAGAATGTACTGATTAACTTTGTCCTAATGAGTCGGAAGACGACATGATCATAGATGAAACTAAAGACTTAACTGAAACGAGTATTTTAACAGAATCTATTTAAAGTATTAGCAATCTAAAAGAACTCCAAAAAGGACTCCAATGGTATAATTTAGGATTTTATATGAGAAATTGGATATTCTTTATCATGCCTTACTTTTGATTTCTCCAACATCTGCATTCAGTGATAAAGTTCTTTCCAAGTCAAGGTTTATTAAAACTAATGAAAAAATCGTTTAAAAGGAAAACATTTCAATTAAATGATTTTTTTTAAAGGCTTATTTTAGAAGATCTCACTAAAATCCTTAAAAAACACACATGTGTATAAAAAAATGATCTCAGATACCATATTTTTAAGCTATTGCTTATTTTCTTGTTGATTTGATATGTTTTGGGTTAGTGGAATAATTCAAAATTAACCGATTATTAACCGATAAATTTAAACCCCGATTAATTATTTGCTCGATTAACCGATTAAACCAGAAACCCGATTAATGGAATACCCTAGTACTTATACAAGGTGGCGCAAAAGTAATCCTCCTATCAGAAAATACTATAAATTTTGCGATTGGCCCCTAATGTCAGTTCTGTTTTGACATTTGTGTAGTAAACACATGCGAAATACACGTTAATAAACAATGTTACGCTACACTGCTCCAGAACGCGGAATATTGCTGACTATTTATTTGACCAATAATCGGTCGGTGACTTTGGCACAACGTGAATTTCGTCGCAGATTTCCTGGCCGTCCAACGCCTACTGGTGAAACACTGCGACGTTTAGCCGCTCGCCTCGAAGAGACTGGCACAACACGAGATGCTGCCAGGCGTGGCAGACTCCGTAATAGCCGTTCTGCAGAGAATATTGCTGCTGTAGCCGAGGATGTCATGGAAGCGCCGTCGACATCGACCAGACGACTTGCACGCAAATGGGTATCAGTCGACGGTCTTTACAGCGAATTTTGGTACAAGATTTGAAGATGTTTCCGTACAAAGTCCAGACGGTGCATCAGCTGTTAGCTGCTGACCGCCAATCGCGTCTAACATACGCTCAAGCCATCCTTAATCATCACCAAGAGGAAGATGATTTTTCATCAAAAATAATCATGAGTGATGAGGCCCATTTCCATCTTAGCGGATACGTAAATAAGCAGAATTTACGCTTCTGGGGCACTGAAAATCCGCGTGTAACCCACGAAGAGCCATTACACCCGCTCAAAGTCACTGTATGGTGTGCTGTTTTCGCTGGAGGAGTCATCGGACCTTTTTGCTTCGAAGATTTCGCGGGCCAAACAGTTACTGTGAATGGTGAGCGCTACAGAGCAATGATCAACGAGTTCTTTTTGCCGCAACTTGATGAATTGGGATTGGAAAACATGTGGTTCCAACAGGACGGTGCAACGGCACACACTGCACGTGCCACAACCGATATGCTCGTGGATGCATTTCCCGGGCGCCTAATCTCCCGTTTTGGCGATTTGCACTGGCCAGCAAGATCGCCTGATTTGACCGCTCCGGACTTCTTTTTGTGGGGCTTTTTGAAGTCGCGGGTTTATGTCAACAAGCCTCAGACTCTTGCAGCTCTTAAAGACAATATCCGAAAAGAATGTGAGGACCTATCGCCGGAAGTTTTGGCCAAAGTGATGGAAAATGTCATAAAAAGGGCTCAAATGACAATCAACTGTGGCGGCGGCCATTTACATGACATCATATTCTCGACTTGATGTAAAAAAAATTAAAAGACCAAATAAAAATAATCCACAAGAAGAATCAAAGTTTTTCATTTTTCATTAGCTGCTACACGCCTACAACTGCAGCCAGCTGCATTTGTGTTCATGTAGTCGTGTAGCCTGCTGTCTTCTAAGTGTTTAATGCATTATACGGGAATCAACTTCTTCTAGGGAAAGTCCTCTGACTCAAAGATACTTTTAACCAGAAAAATCTTCTGACTGAGAGTAAATATTAACTAAGGAGTGAGATCGACAAATTCTTAACTTCAATTTCTATGCTCTGTTTTTGGCCTCTAAATTTTTAGCAGCGTTCCTGTCAGGAACTTTTTGAGCCTTGTATGTTTTTAAACCTGCATTAGCTTTAACTTTTCGTACCAAATAGCTTTCCTACCGGATGTGTTGGGAGCTCTTTTGAAAATGCTTTCTAATTTTTTGGCTTTAGAAACATCATGCGGACCATTGCTTCTACTGAACCAGGTTTTTTAGCAACGGACAAGTTCTCACGGTACTGTTTAATAACATTGGAAACAGTTTGACGGCAGACCTTTGAATGCTTGGCCAACTTTTTTAGGACCAAGTTGGATTTTGTTGAAAATATTAAATAATTTTAGTACGCACTGTTTTCTGGTCACTCATTTTAATCAGATTAACAACAAATGAATATAATTGACATTAAAAATAATATCTGATATATTTTACAAAGGTAACTTGATCAAAAAAAAATATATATATAAAAAAATACTTGGGTTAAAAGTTTTAATGAAAAACGTGTGTTAAGAATTTTACGATCTCACTCCTTAGATAAAGTTCTCTGACTGAGATCAACTTTTTACTAGAAAATTTCTGCAACTTTTAACTAGAAAAAGGCATCAGACTGAAAGCCAACTCAATAGATGAAATCCGTTGACCCAGAGCTAATTTTATTAAAGAACATCCTCTCAGACGTTCTCAGATTAATTTTGTAGTAGAAAAAGTTCTCTGGCTGAGAGAAACTTTTCATTAGAAAATGTCCTCTGACTCAGATCATATTTTTCTAGAGGAAGTCCTATGACTCAAAGAAACTAAGAGGAAATTTTACTTAAAAAAAATCCTCTGAATAGAGCCACTTTTTACTAAAAAGTCCAGAGAGTCAAAGTCAAAACTTGAAAAAATCTTCTGACTCAGAGAATTTTTTTAGTAAAAAAATTCCTTTTTACTAGATGAAGTCCTCTGACTCAGGACAGATTTTTAGTAGAATGTACTCTGATTCAGAGGACTTTTTCAAGTTTTGACAGAAACTTTTTAGCCGAAAATTCCTCTGACTGGGAGAAAATTTTAGCTAAAATAAATTCTCTGACTGACAGCATTTTAATACAAGAAAAAACAACTTTTTACACATATATGTAGGAATCTTTCTAACTAAATTTAATATCATTTCTGAATTTCTATTATAAATATTCGATAGTTTTGGATTATTTAAGATACATTGTTCATTTCGAAACACATACAGTACTGATATGATAGCCATTATTAGGGGGCGGATTTTCATGCATTTAATATTGGAAAATATGCGGCTAAAATATGCTTCAAAAAAATCGAAATATGACCTAAACATTTAAAAAATATGCACTTATATTTTTGTGCAGAAACATGAAATAACTAACTACGGATCCCTTAATGACCAAAAAATACACAACAGTGATCCCAGCAGTTAGGATTCTTTAAATTATACCAGGAATTAAATAGTTACAGTTTTAAAATTATAATTGTTCTTCTGATAAAACGATGGATATATTAATTACTAGCTTGACCCGGTGCGCTTCGCTACCCCTGTCGTAGTCTATGTTAGAAATTTCAATAAAATCGTTTTGGCCGTTTAATATTTATTGTTTAAGAACTAAAGGTACCAATTGTACCGGTTTTCCCTCTGTTTACCCCTTTCAGGTCCAAGTATTGAAAAAAGTTATAGCCTATTGACGCTTCCAAGTATGAATCTATCTACGTTCCAAATTTCAATAAAATCGATTCAGCCGTTTAGGCGTGATGCTCAAACAAACAATCAAACAAACTTACAAAGACATTTATATATTTATATAGATAATATCTTGGTATGAGTACATGTTTAATGCCATAATCGCTAGAGCTTATATCTTGCCTTTCGACTTGCCTTTTAAAATCATCAATATTTTTATCGTGCTGTAAAGTAGCATCCAACCTTAATTTTCATTTCGTAATAACACAGCAGTTAAGCGAGTAGTAAATATATCCCTTTTAGACAGTAAGTGACACTAATGTCTGATCACTTGGCTGACTGCTATTTGTAATGCAAACGTAAGTCAAGTTTATACATCCCATGTAATATAGCGTAAAGACAATTGTCACTTAAGTGTCTCTAAGTAATCTATAGTGTAGTTTCTTTAGTGCATTTGTCTCGAAGTAATCTAATGCTTAGAAACTGCACGTGTTAAAATAACTAGTCACCCAGCTAGTTATGTAACTAGTTGTCACCCTAAATGATAGGTAAAAATCACTTGTTCAGGATAGCCTCCTAGAACTGCTGTGAAATTACTGTCAGGAGCGGTAACTGTGTATTTGAAGTTACAAAATCTTTCGATAACAAAATCTCTAATAAATCGAAATTGCAATGAAAACAAGTATGAATGTTTTCGATACATAAATTAATTTTTGTTACTTAAAGAACTCTAAATTTTTTGGAAGTTAAATGTATTGAAATGATAATTTTCAATTCGTGATCGAGAAATGAAGAAGACTTAATACCAGTTTCTCGATGTCGAAAGAATTTAGTCGATAACATTTAATGCTGTTTCTATAACAAATTCGACAAACTACTTTTTTGCCCATTGACGACAAAAAATTATATTTTAATTAAAAACTTGGATAATTTGCACATAAATATACATTTTGAAGTTAAATATATCAAAATATGCATTTTCAATTAAATATGCAAAACTATGCCCTAACAAATTAATGCAATTTTATAGCAAAATGTGCGATTCGGATAGATAATTAGTCTATATTGTATTTGGATGTTCGAGAAAAAACATGCATTTTCATATAAATCCGCCCCTAGTCATTATTATACGAGTAGTATTTGGTGTTTTTTGCTTTTGGAAAAGTCATGTTTTGTGCTTGATTTTTTTTTTCTTCATAAATTTTCTAGAAGTTAGGACATAAATTTATCTTGCATCTACAGAATGATTTGAATGCTCTCTACAATAAAACAACACATAATAAATTTGTGAATGAACATGTTTATTTTATATATTATTTCTTATCTGACATGAACAACTGAGATGCGATCAAAGAGTATATAGATTCATCTACTGATACCAAAAACATTTACAAATATACATTTCACGGCTAATTCAATTCAGATGGAAACACACCTGTTGGAACATTAAGTTGGGATCGCTACAGTGCTTTATATTAGAAATAGGTGAAATTTGAGTGATCAAGATGTAATAAAATTCGCGAACCTTATTGCGTAAGAAAATGTTTTTAAAAATCCTCTTTTGTTGTGTGGTGTGTTCTTTTTGTGACTGTTATAATAAACGGATAAGTTTCCGTCGGCCTTAAAAAATAGAAAATATTAGAAATATTCTGAAGTAAAATACGTACTACTTCTTACTTATATCTGTTTACTGTGTTGCCTTAAAAATCAATAACAAGATCATGATGTAACTTGTAATGTTCATCAATGCACCTGCAATTTGGAAATCTACCGCCAGCCAACAATATTTATGTTTCAGAGAGTGTGTTCACATATAAAATTGTGTATAAAGAGTGCACAAAGTATACGATTCCTTTTTTTTGTTGCAGTTTGTTGTTGTCGAAATGGTAACAAACATGTACATTGTACAACTATAAAGCAAATGTCAGTTACTGGCAAACAACACTAACCAAAATAAAATTTAAACCCAAAACGAACAAACAACCAACTGACAGACTTGACTCTCTTGGTGAGCAAAGTGTGTGTGTGTGTGTGTCTGGTTTTTTTTGGGAACATATCAAAATACCGCTGGTGAACCATCATTTTCTAAAACAGACCAAGCTGTGTATCAGTAAATGTGCCTGAATGTATGCAACCATACGATATGAAGACATATTTTTGTATAAACATTTAGTGGCTGTGCCTCATTGAAAGTTTCAGTTTCCGTTCCCATCTTCGTTGAAATTCAAGCCAGCTAAATGTTTGGCGTTCGGTGTGTGTCCACATAAACTTGATCTCCCCGCTTGCTCGCTCTCTCTCCAAGGATTAATGTTTTGATTTTTGCATCAAGAAAAGTTGCTTTTGTAGTAAAATTTATGATTTCTTTTATATTTTTATATTTATTTCATAGGGGGTTTTATTTTACAGATACATACATTCTTCTGTCTCTATACAATATGTAGTAGATACTACACCATTTCCAATTGTATTTCAGAAATTTCATATTTTACTATAAATCAGATTGCATGAGCTTGCAAAATCATTGGGAGATACTTAAGCAGCAATTTCAAAATAATTGCCAGCAGCAGTATTCATTCAAAAGCTGGGAAATTGGGTAACATACGAATTGAAGCCGAGAGATCTTGAAAGACGATGAAGAATCTATCCATTACGATAATCCGAAGCGTTAGAGATCGTATGCGAAGCCCAGCCAACCAACCGAATCGACACCAAAGCCAAATATCCATGGCGTTAAGGTAATTATCTGTATTTGGTGGGAGCCATGTTTATTATGAGCTGCTCACATCAGAACAGACCATCACAGGGAACCTGTATCGAACGCAACTGATTCGTTTGAAGCAAGCATTGGTCGAAAAACCCTCAGAATGTGTGGACAAACATGAAACCATAATATTCCATCATGACAACCAACGCTAGACCACATGTTGCAATAACTGTTAAAAACTATTTAGAACGAAGTGCTGGGGAAGTTTTGATTCACCCGCCTTATAGTCCAGACCTTGCCCCGTCCGACTGCTATTAGTTTCTATAGTAGCAGAACGCTGTCTCTGGGATACGCTTCACTTTGCAACAGAGTATCCGATATTGGCTTGATTCGTTATTGGCCTCAAAATACGAGCAGGTCTTTTGGCTCGGAAAGATGGAAATGGTCATAGCTAATAATGGCCAATACTTTGAATACATTTATATTGTACAAATGTCTCAAAATAATAGCTAAGCATTTGAAAAAATCCCGCATTTTTAAGTCGTCCACCCAATAAGATTGAAAATTTCTGAAATATAATATAAAATTCGTATATTTAACTGGACAATTTTGAAATGTAAAAAGAAATATGAGAAATACAATTAAAAACATCTGAAATAAAATAGGAAACAGTGTAGTGAGTGAGTGTGAGCGTATGTATGTTTGAATTTCAATTCTTTATTTTATGATCATAACAAGGGAATTTTCTTTTGCAAATAAATCTTAAAGATTATATTTTTTTACGGTTGTTAGATCCTCAGATAGATGTTAAAGATGCAAGTGCGTAGCAGATTTATTTCGTTAGACTCATCGTATACAATTGCAATGACAGGCCATGTTAAAGTACAAGTCAGCTGGATTAGACAGATACATTGATTTCCATTTTTTTCTTTGCTTATTTCGAAAAAAAAAATAAATATAATTTAGTTGGTCTTTTAGCAGTCAGGAATTCATGAGTATAACGCTATTTTATAAAGCACTTAAGGGATTTGCATTTTATTCTTGGATAAAATATAGTTTCCGCCAAAAGAAAATAATTATGTTCACAGAAATATACTACAACAATTTATAGACTGGTCAGTTAAAAGGTTGAATTTCAGTATTTCAACAACTGCTATCAGTATTCCAATAAATTCTTCAATTTTACTATTACGTAAAATTTCATATTAATTCTTGATAATTTATGTAGACAAACCTCCACCTTTAATGAGTCATTCACATATTATGGTATTTAGTTCAAACTTTATTAAATCGAACAGCCAGCAACAGATTCTGGTTTCAATCAGATTTTAACTAATTGTCATCTAACTATCTCTAAAATCTGAAAATAGTGACCTTAAAATTTCAAAGTTTTTTTTTCAGAATTCTATTAAATTCTGAATCATTTGAGTAGTATTCAGAATTTTCTTAATTGCCACACAATTGTTAAACAAATAAATTACAAAATTACTCGAAAAACATACATACAATTATCCATATATCCATATAAATATATAAATGGCTTTGTAAGTTTGTTTGTTTGTTTATTTCTTTATTTATTATACAATCACGTCTAAACGGCTGAACCTATTTGAATGAAATTTGGAAAGTTGATTGATCCTTAGTTGGACCAGAAAGGGATAAACAGGGAGAAAAGCTCTAGGCCCTTTAATTTACGAATTTTAACAATTTTAGATATTTTGGAATTTTCATTATAAAAATCAATTTTCGTGGGAAATATGAGTGATCACAGATTTTCATTGTTTTCGCTCTAGGCCCATTAGTTTACGAATTATAAGCAATTTTAGATATTTTGGAATTTTCGTTATAAAAATCAATTTTTGGTGGGAAATATGAGTGATCACAGATTTTCATTGTTTTCGCTCTAGGCCCATTAGTTTACGAATTATAAGCAATTTTAGATATTTTGGAATTTTCATTATAAAAAAACAATTTTTATTGGAAATATGAGTGATCACAGATTTTCATTGTTTTAACTGTAGGCCCTTTAGTTTACGAGTTATAAGCAATTTTAGATATTTTGAAATTTTCTTCATGAAAATCAATTTTTGGTGGGAAATATGAGTGATCACAGATTTTCATTGTTTTCGCTCTAGGCCCCTTAGTTTACGAATTACAAGCAATTTTAGATATTTTGGAATTTTCGTTATAAAAATCTATTTTCATGGGAAATATGTGTGATCACAGATTTTCATTGTTATCGCTCTAAGCCGTTTAGTTTACGAATTATAAGCAATTTTAGATATTTTGGAATTTTTATTATAAAAATCATATTTTAGTTGGAAATATGAGTGATCACAGATTTTCATTGTTTTCGCTCTAGGCCCTTTAGATATTTTGGAATTTTCGTTATAAAAATCTATTTTCATGGGAAATATGAGTGATCAGGAATTACACGCAATTTTTGATATTTTGGAATTTTCGTTATAAAAATCAATTTTTGGTGGGAAATATGAGTGATCACAGATTTTCATTGTTTTCGCTGTAGGCCCTTTAGTTTACGAATTATAAGCAATTTTAGATATTTTGGAATTTTCGTTATAAAAGTCGATTTTTAAGGGAAATATGAGTGATCACAGATTTTCATTGTTTTCGCTGTAGGCCCTTCAGTTTACGAATTATAAGCAGTTTTAGATATTTTGGAATTTCTATTATAAAAATCAATTTTTGGTGGGAAATATGAGTGATCACAGATTTTCATTGTTTTCGCTATAGGCCCCTTAGTTTACGAATTATAAGCAATTTTGAAATTTTCATTATAAAAATCTTGTTTTCATGTGAAATTTGAGTGATTACAGATTTTCATTATTTTCGCTCTAGGCCCTGTAGTTTACGAATTATTAGCAATTTTAGTTATTTTAGAATTTTCATCATAAAAATCAATTTTTAATGAGAAATATGAGTGATCACAGATTTTCTTTATTTTCGCTCTATGTCCTTTAGTTTACGAATTATAAGCAATTTTAGATATTTTGGAATTTTTATTATAAAAATCAATTTTTAATGAGAAATATGAGTGATCACAGATTTTCTTTATTTTCGCTCTATGTCCTTTAGTTTACGAATTATAAGCAATTTTAGTTATTTTAGAATTTTCATCATAAAAATCAATTTTTAATGAGAAATTTGAGTGATCACAGATTTTCTTTATTTTCGCTCTAGGCCCTTTAGTTTACGAGTTATAAGCAATTTTAGATATTTTGGAATTTTCATCATAAAAATCAATTTTTAATGAGAAATTTGAGTGATTACAGATTTTCATTATTTTCGCTCTAGGCCCTGTAGTTTACGAATTATTAGCAATTTTAGTTATTTTAGAATTTTCATCATAAAAATCAATTTTTAATGAGAAATATGAGTGATCACAGATTTTCTTTATTTTCGCTCTATGTCCTTTAGTTTACGAATTATAAGCAATTTTAGATATTTTGGAATTTTTATTATAAAAATCAATTTTTAATGAGAAATATGAGTGATCACAGATTTTCTTTATTTTCGCTCTATGTCCTTTAGTTTACGAATTATAAGCAATTTTAGATATTTTGGAATTTTCATTATAAAAATCAATTTTTTGGTGGGAAATATGAGTGATCACAGATTTTCATTGTTTACGCTCTAGACCCTTTAGTTTACGAATTATAAGCAATTTTAAATATTATAGAATTTTTATTATGGAAATCAATTTTTGGTGTGAAATATGAGTGATCACAGATTTTCATTGTTCTCACTCTAGGACCTTTAGTTTACGAATTATAAGCAATTTTAGATATTTTGGAATTTTCATTATAAAAATCAATTTTCTTGAGAAATATGAGTGATCACAAATATTCATTGATTTCGCTATAGGCCCTTTAGTTTACGAATTGTAGGCAATTTTAGATGTTTTGGAATTTTCATTATAAAAATCAATTTTTGGTGGGAAATATAAGTGATCACAGAATTTCATTGTTCTCACTCTAGGACCTTTAGTTTACGAATTATAAGCAATTTTAGATATTTTGGAATTTTCATTATAAAAATCAATTTTCTTGAGAAATATGAGTGATCACAAATTTTCATTGTTTTTGCTATAGGCCCTTTAGTTTACGAATTATAAGCAATCTTAGATATTTTGGAATTTTCATTATAAAAATTTATTTTCATCGGAAATATGAGTGATCACAGATTTTCATTGTTTTTACTCTAGGCCCTTTAGTTTACGAATTGTAGGCAATTTTAGATGTTTTGGAATTTTCATTATAAAAATCAATTTTTGGTGGGAAATATAAGTGATCACAGAATTTATTGTTCTCACTCTAGGACCTTTAGTTTACGAATTATAAGCAATTTTAGGTATTTTGGAATTTTCGTTATAAAAATCTAGTTTTGGTGGGATATATGAGTGATCACAGATTTTTATTGTTTTAACTGTAGGCCCTTTAGTTTACGAATTATAAGCAATTTTAGATATTTTGGAATTTTTATTATAAAAATCGAATTTTATGGGAATTATGATTGATCACAGATTTTCATTGTTTTCGCTCTAGGCCCTTTAGTTTACGAATTGTAAGCAATTTTAAATATTATAGAATTTTTATTATGGAAATCAATTTTTGGTGTGAAATATGAGTGATCACAGATTTTCATTGTTCTCACTCTAGGACCTTTAGTTTACGAATTATAAGCAATTTTTGATATTTTGGAATTTTCATTATAAAAATCAATTTTCTTGAGAAATATGAAACAAATTTTCATTGTTTTCGCTATAGGCCCCTTAGTTTACGAATTATAAGCAATTTTAGATATTTTGGAATTTTCATTATAAAAATCAATTTTTGGTGGGAATTATGAGTGATCACGGATTTTCATTGTTTTCGCTTTAGGCCTTTTAGTTTATGAATTATAGGCAATTTTAGATATTTTGGAATTTTCATTATAAAAATCAATTTTTGGTGGGAAATATGAGTGATCACAGATTTTCATTGTTTTCACTCTAGTCCCTTTAGTTTACGAATTATAAGCAATTTTAGATATTTTGAGTTTTTCATTATAAAAATCTATTTTTGACGGGAAATATGAGTGATATCAGATTTTCATTGGTTTCGCTCTAGGCCGTTTAGTTTACGAATTATAAGCAATTTTAGATATTTTGGAATTTTCATTATAAAAATCAATTTTTGGTGGGAAATAGAGCGACCACAGATTTTCATTGTTTTCGCTGTAGGTCCTTTAGTTTACGAATTATAAGCAATTTTAGATGTTTTGGAATTTTCATTATAAAAATCAATTTTTGGTGAGAAATATGAGTGATCAAGAATTTTCATAGTTTTCGCTCTAGGGCCTTTAGTTTACGAATTATAAGCAATTTTAGATATTTTGGAATTTTCATTATAAAAATCAATTTTCTTGGGAAATATGAGTGATCACTGATTTTTAGTTTACGAATTATAAGCAATTTTAGATATTTTGGAATTTTCATTATAAAAATCAATGTTTGGTGGGAAAAATTAGTGATCACAGTTTTTCATCGTTTTCGGTCTAGGCCCTTTAGTTTACGAATTATAAGCAATTTTAGATATTTTGGAATTTTCATTATAAAAATCAAGTATGAATATAAATTCCTTTAAAAAAAAAAAACACAATTGTTTTACAATAATCATAGATAATAATCAGCTACGGTTTGTTGACTGTGGTTGAATTTAGTTTTTTTTTATTTTCTATTATTCTATTTGAATGCAACTGTTTAATTATATGATTTGGTAACCTTTAATAAACAGCAGAAAAAAAAATAGAAACATTAACAACAACAACCACTACTTGTTAACCACAAATAAAAATAATAACAATTTGAAATAAATAGTTACAAATGTGAGTATTGAAAATTATTAGTTACAGAAACCAACACTAATTTTACACTCCGTTCATTGTCCGCTTTATGGCTGATTTTTCTGACAAGGGCCCGCATACGGGCTTGTAGCGACGACAAGACGTGTGTGTAGTCGCACCAAACCAAAATTTGTATTGTATTGTATTTTATATCTAATAATCATAAAATTTTATACAGACACATTTCCCAGCAAAAATTTTGTGAATTTTTGTAATGGCAACTAATTACCACATGCCTTCTTTTGTAATGAGTGGTGGTTATTTTATTTACTAGAATATGTACTTATTTTTGTACTGGTTGGTAATGAACTTTTGCATTTAGCACAGCTATCTAGTGTGTTTGACTGGAAAACGAGACGTTAGCGGTTCTACACCAGTCAGCGCTATTCATTTTTTTGTTCAGATTATTTTAATTAATATGTTAATGTTAAAACCATTGTTAACTTACAATAAAATAACTCGTACATGGAGCAGTGAGTTAGCAGCTTGACTAGCAAACACAAGCAAATACTGCGACGGTTCGATACTCACACGAGGCAATATTTTTCTGTTTTTTTTTTTTTAGCTACATATTCTTATTGTGTATGTAATACTTATAATTGAGCTGAATGTAAGTACATTTGTAAGTAGGACCCCTGAATTTTTAGAAAATCTCGAACAACAGTAACTAGTGTTTCAGCGAAATAATAAGTAGTTACTAGTTTGCTCCAATATTACTTGCTGGCTTACTAAGTAAGTAAAGTTTTTGCTGGGTTACTGTGTAAGTTTTTTTTAGTAAGTATTGTATGTGAGTTTAGAATATACAAATATTAACAAAACTGAAGTTGACCCAAACCATTTTTGAAATGCAATATGGTTGGTTAGAGATTTTTTTTACTCGGGTCTACAGGTATGGAAAATGCAGTACTATTCCCACCCAACAAAAATTGCAATTATTAAATAATCTACATTTTAATTTAATGTTAATACGAACCAAGAAGCCCCCGTTTGTTTCTCATCTGTCAAGCAATTTCATTTATTCGGATGCCCTTATATCCTGGAACCCATACTAACATACAAGTCTTTGTTGAAGCTAGAGATTGAATGCAAGTAAGAAGAGATTTTAGTGGAGAGACTTGATTGGTGATAGTCGTCAGATAATCGTTAATGTTGGACTCTTTTAGGGGATAAATCAATGGAGTAAATTTCAATCTAAAATACATATCAGGCATCGGAAAATCTTTGAAAAACCATGAAAGATAATCCCCAAGGCCGTTTCCGTCTTTGCCCCGTACCACAGAGTGTTGCCTAGTTTTTGTAGGATATCGCCGTGACCAATACGGTCATGCGGAGTCCCTGAGTCTTTGATGTGCTGACTATTCTGGTCATGGAGTCAGTAATAGCATAACAGTTTTGCCTTATACGGAAAGTAGAGTTAATGTCCGATGTTTGAAACCCCCAAGGTATCCCCAAAGGGTTTCTTGCAGATAATTAACAGATTTTTTCAGATTAGAGAATCGTGTAGAAATTGTATAAAATTGTAATTGCAATAAGGAATCCCTTCTACAAGCCAATAACTCCGTCAGCTTAAACATGGCTCTTATAACATGTTTAAAGAACCTGTATTTAAAAGATTAGACCAAAATCTAAAACTACGGAATGTATTTGATACCACGTACCTTAAAATCTACCTCTTGTATAGTAGAGAACAGGCGAATAAACATTTACATTTAAGAATTTAATCGCTAATTATAAAACAGACATTATTTTAGTTAATATTTTTAAGTTAAATGAAGTTCTTTTTGGGTTAGATTGGAATTGTCCATCCCCGCAGAAGGATGCATTTATGACACACATGAATGTATATTGCTTATTCACTTCCATACAAATGTGTAATGTTTAGAATAGTGGTAAGTAAGATTTGGTTGTTATTTGATTTTATGGTCAAATTACTTGAATATTATAACTACTATTTCACACATTAAATGCTCATACTACACTGATACAGTCATACATACATTGTGTGCAAAAAAATTAGAACCATGTCTGAAGAAATGTCTGCTGATGTAGGTTGACTATTTCAAAACCCCTACTAAAGCTTTAAAAACTGTTTATTGGACTCGGTTAAGTGATATTGAAATAATATGTCGTCAATTGCTACAATTCAACTAGAAAATGTCATTCATACAGTTTCAGGTTTCTGTCTATTTTTGGTTTTCATACCCATGGCCAATTAATACAAAATTCTGCGAGCACAGATCATCGTTTGTGATTTAGATACAAGAACGCGATATTTGAACATGACCAAAATCAAATTAAAAACTTACCGTTAACCCAGCTTTGTTTGGTCTCTTTTAACTTTTTGTATTAAACGCTTGTTTATGCAAACAATATTGTAAAATTACAAAAAAAATATTTTCCTAAACAATTTTTTTATTTAATGAAATTTATGTTTAGAAATCATTCAAATGTGTTGTTGTATATTTGGGTACTTTTTTATTTTTTGTAAATACACAGAAAATCTGCTATTTCTTTTAATTAAGTTCGAGTAAATTAATTGGTCAATTCACAAGGTCTCCTATCATGTCATATTGTCATAATGTCCTAATATTTCACGAATCGGCGGCTCGGCTTAACCGACTCTTAGTCATTCGGCACATATCTCTGCTGGTTGGTTACGATAACACAATAAACATTGCATACAGAGTATTATTATTTTAGGAAATTTTTTGCTTGAAAGGCAATAACAACATTTTTAATTATGATAAGAGTCCTTGTGAATTGACCAAATATAAAACTCATTCTTGGTAACAATGTTTATTCATTTGTCATTTTGCTTGCGATAAGTGACAAAAATTTACTTACAGGCAAATTCTCTTGTAAGCTGAGCTGAGAAAAATGCGATTGTGTTAGTAAAAAACTTTGAGTAAATTGAGATTTTTGAATTTGTACTTGCATGTGGCAACGGGGGGTTAGCTATGACCTTTTTCCATCTTTCTGGCAACATATGGATTCCGCGCAAACATTACTGCTCATCTTTCGAGGCCAAGAACAAATTTAGCCAATTTCGAATACTCCGTTGTGAAGTGAAGGGTAGTCCAAGGAGAGAGTGTTCTGCTTCTATCGAAGCAAATAGTAGTCGGACTGGGCAAAGTGTGGACTATAAGATGGGTTAAGCTAAACTTTCCAACCACTTCTTTCTAAATACTTTTTAACAGATATTGTAACATGTGGCCGAGCGTTGTCATGTCTGGCCGCATATTCTGGGCGTTTTTCTCTTCAAACAAATCAGTTTCGTTCGGTACAGGTTTCCTGCGATAGTCTGCTCAGTTTTCAGCAGCTCATAATAGATGGGACTCTTTTGCTCCCACTAAATACAGAGAATTACCTTAGCGCCATGGATATTTGGGTTTGGTGTCGATTCGGCTAGTTGGCCGCACTCTTAAGCTTCGGGTTATTATAATGGATCGCACTTTTCATCGCAGGTAATTGATTCGTTGCAAAAATTATGTATTTTATAGCATCTAAGCTTCATTTCGTACATGCAATATCGTCTTTCAATTCGCATGGTACTCAATTTACCTACTTTTTTGATGAATCCTGCTTCACGCAAACGTTTTTATAAGGAATTAGATCGAAAAATGTTTAACATACATATATGTTAATAAAAATTAAGCCACTAAATTTACAGCGCTGAATCTTTTTTTATTTGATTGAAATTATTGTTACAATTTCCAAAAAAAAAAAAAAAATATTTTTATAGTTCCAATCACTACTGATGAAATTTTAAACCTTTTCCGAAAACCCTTCCATTATGGTTTTTATAGTGCTTTATGTCACTTTGTTCTAACAGGTTGTCCATCTCCGTTTAAAATCTACCACACTTTTGGACACCTTTTTTGTGCTCTTCAATTCTCTTTTAACAAGAGCCCAATATCTCTCCACTGGACTCAGCTCCAGGCAGTTTGGAGGAATTGCCTCTTTTGGTATAAATACCACATTATTGGTCTTGTACCACTCAAGACCTTTCTTACCATAGTGACAGATGCGAAATCAGGCCACAAATAAGTGGACACATTAAGAAGTCTTATGAATGGAAACATCCTTTTTTGTAAACATTACTTGATGTAAATTTCGGTATTTATAGAGCCCTTTGTAACAAATGTTTGGCTTTTTTGCCGCAACTGCATATTGCTTGCCATACCAAGAACTTTTTGGGAAATTTTGTCTACTTTTGGGTCCTAAACTATTCTTCAACATTCTCTGGAGCATCTGCAACATAAAAAAATTGACCCAGAAGCTGCGAAAAATTTTCCATACGTAGAGTTCTGTCATCCATTATGCAGCAGGTATAGTTTTTGTATAAAATTTGACTTCAATTTCCGTGCTCTGTCTTTGGCCTTTAAATTTTTAGCAGAGTTCCTGTAAGGAACTTTTTGAGTCTTGTATGTTTTTAAGCCTGCATTAGCTTTGACTTTTCGTACCAAATAGTCCGAGTACTGACCTAACCGGGCTGATTTTCTACCAGATGTGTTGGGAACTCTTTTGATAATGCTTTCTATTTTTTTGGCTTAATAAACATCATGTGAAATATTCCTTCTACTTGAACCTGGTTTTCTATCAACGGACAAGTTCTTCCGGTACTGTTGAATAACATTGGAAACAGTTTGACGGCAGACTTTTGATTGTTTGGTCAACTTTTTGTAGGACCAACTTGGGTTTTGTTGAAAATATTTAATAATTTTAGTACGCACTTTTTTCTGGTCACTCATTTTAATCAGATTAACAACAAATGAACATAATTGACATTAAACATAATAACTGACATGCTTTACAAAGATAACTTGATAAAATCATGTAATACTTGGGTTAAAAGTTTTAATGAAAAACGTTTGTTAAGAATTTTACGATCTCAGTCCTTAATTGCTGCTTGAGTAGCTTCCAATGATTTTGAAAGCTCTCGTTGAGTTTTACAACAATCAAAGGATACGCCATCTATTGTAAATCCCGCATTTTTAAGTCATGCACCCAATTAATATTAATCAACTTATTTTTAATTTAAACAGTCCATAACCTAAGATATTTTTATTTGCTAGAATTATTTTCATGTAAATATTTTGTTGTTGTTACTGTCGTCTAGAGTATATCAAGCATTATTTGGAGTCATGATTGATAGCAGATGCGACTCAATAAAATGCTTAATCTCATTATTATAGGCAGTGCCTTGTCAGCCACATTATTACAACGATCACAGAGTGCTGATATCAACCAATTGGTCAATTCACAAGGTCTCTCTATTATCATGTCATATTTTCATAATGTCCTAATATTTCACAATGGTTTTCATTGCTTTTCAAGCAAAAAATGTCCTAAAATAATACAACTTTCTATGCTATGTTTATTGTGTTATCATAACCAACCAGCAGAGACCAACGCCGAATGCCTAAGAGTCGGTTAAGTCGAGCCGCCGAGTCGTGCTATATTAGGACATTACGACAATATGACTGATAAGAGACCTTGTGAATTGACCAAATGATTTAGCTAAAAGAACGCGACATTATAACTAGAACAAAATCCAATGAAAAAGAAAGACGGAACAGCATGTATTGACAATATTTGTCGTTATGTTAAATAATTTTACATTTTCCGGCCTTAAGATTGATACTAATATTTTGCTTATATATTGACCATTTCTTTTTAAGTATCAGGGGTTTTCGCCTGTTATACACTTATTTATAATTCCTGTATGCTTCCAACATTGTATGCTTTTAAGCGTAAGGTGCACGTATTTTTCATATATACACTTAAATTTATATCTCATATTAAGCATCTTTAATGTTAGGAAAATGCTTTATTTTTTATTTCCTCTTACAACTTTCAAGAACAACTGCAACATTTTTTTTATTGTGTTTGTGTAATACTCATATTTGATAATCATTTATTTGTTGGTTTTAAAACTAAGTTTAACCATTATTTTTTATGACCTAAGTTAAACAACTATCACATACTTAACTTACATGAGTAGAATATTTACTCATTTTTTTATAAAGTCTAGTATTTAGAATTTAAAATTTTTAGACCATATGTAGAAAACATATGAACAGCTACACTTGGTTTATGGGTGATTACGTTTTCTGGTGTAATAAATAATTGATTGTGTTAAATTATTAATTAATTACAACACAATTACAAATTAATATTATTATCTGATTTAATGAATATGGTTAATAAATATTGAACAGGTTGGTGTGTAAGTGATCAGATATCAGGTTCTGGTATTTAAACTATAATTAATTGTGAAAGATTGATCAATAAAGTATGGGTTAGGCAAAATGGAGTTTTAACATAGAAATATGTAGTTATATGATCTTATAATTCATCATTTATTGAGCAGCTATGTCTGATATCATGTGATATATATTCAACAATTTCCAGACATTATCAAACAAAAGTAAAATAACATTTGGTCAATTCACAAGGTCTCTTATCAGTCATATTGTCCTAATATATCACGACTCGGCGGCTCGGCTTAACCGACTCTTAGGCATTCGGCGTTGGCCTCTGCTGGTTCGTTACGATAACACAATAAACATAGCATAAAAGTAGTATTATTTTAGGACATTTTTTGCTTGAAAAGCAATACAAACCATTGTGAAATATTAGGACATTATGACATGATAAGAGAGAGAGAGACCTTGTGAATTGACCAATTGTATTTAGTATTATATGAAACGAGTTCTCTGATAAATTTAACGCATTTCGCTTACACTCGTGTTGTGTACAACTGAATAGTTGATAGCATTCAACCTCTGGAGACTACGAGTGCCGACCACTATTTTGAATCCATCAAACTCCATCAAGTTTTTAATATTAATAGCTGACAACAATGAAATCTTCGACCTGCTGTAATTGTGTTCCTTCTACTTAATGATTTCCTCATACAAATATATAGTATGTAATTCGCTTTAAACTATTTAACTCCATTTCATTCCTCACTCTAGCACCTCATTTGATAAAGTTGCATAAACAAACTTTCCTATACTCCCATGGTTTTTCCCTATTCATTTGTAATACACATAGTTTTTCGTTTTTTTTGTTAAAACTAATAAAGTTATAATCATTTCGTAGAATGTTGTTGAATTGTTGGTTGCAATTTACTGTACTGCACTGCACTGTCTGACAATACAACGACATTACTTGTACATTTCATTGTACATGCTATATTCATTGTACTGCAGTTGTAAGTGGTAGTCATTGTAGTTGTAGTAATTTTCAAGTGTTATTATTCCCCCTACAGAGAGTGCAACCAATTGTGTTGTACATAATAAGTTCAGTATTAATATGATTTTGTTTAGAATTTTTTCTGCTATTTTGGTCAACTGTGAATTTGTTGTTAGTTTCTTTTTGTTGCTCGAACTTAAATTACAACCGGGCTGTTGTTGTTCTTTTGTGAACTCAAACATATAATTGTAATAAATAATCTAATATTATACTTTTTATCTCTCATCTAAATAATGTTTGATATGCTCTAGACAACAGCAGCAGCAGTAACAACAAAAAAAATATTGTAATAAAAATAATTCTAGCAAATCTTAGGTTATGTAGTTTGTATGTTAAAAGTCGAAATATGTATATTTATAAACGAATAAAATCAAAACTATTTGCTGAAAATTTGTTTTAAAATTTGAACAAATGGTTAGTCATTGTAAAAATGTTTATGTGTAATTTTTGGTATTACAAATGATTAGTATACTAAAAAGATAAAAACATCGTACAATTTAATTTTATAAATTAATCATAAAATATAAAGAATTTGAAAAAGACACCAAACAAAGCTAAATTATTCATTTTATGTGTATGTTCTAATGTCGCGTTCTTGTATTTAAGTTATCGCTTGTTAAAAAAAACTCTGTGATCGTTTTAATCAAGTGGCTGAACATTTTAACTTACAAACATTTTAGTGCCTATAAATATTTAATTTTGATTTCCAAAGAGTGTCGCGTTTGCTATCGTAATTGTATACTTTTTCATAAACAATTGCATTTATTATTGTAACTTGAGTACATATTTATGTAGAGGGGTAACACGTGCGCTAAAAGATAAAGGGAATCTACAATGTGGGAACAATTAAAAAAGAGATCCATCTAAAATATAAATAACAATGCAATAAAGCAGCTGAGAAAACGCCGTTAATAGCTATCGTAATTGGGAAATCAAATAGCAAACATTTCATAGAAACAAGAGAAAAATATGGGAAAGCTGAAAACTTTGCAAAATATAAAAATTATTCTAAAAACAAGTAAGAGAGCTATATTCGGCTGTGCCGAATATAGAATATATACTTTGAAATAAAATTTAAAAAAAAATTTTTGTTTATTTTTTTTAAACAATATTTTTTTAAAATGCTTTTTATCTTTTAAATTTTTTTTTATAAACTTAAAAATTTTTTTGTGAAAAAAAATTCGGGCTTAAAAATATTTTTCCCGAGTTTGGTTAATTGTAGGTCACTTACTATAACTTACTATATACATCGTTGCAAACACCAAAACCAAATTACGCAAAGCAATGAAACCAACACACATCCAAACATACGTTTTGTTACTTTTTTGTCAAAGCATGTCTTTTTTTGCTGAAATTTTCAAATGTTGTCTCGGATTTTTGCTCATATCTCCGTTATTTATGGATGGATTTGGCTGATTTAAAATATAAAACTTCTCGAAAGCATGTCTTGAAAAATTATTGAAGATTTGGATCCAGAAGATATCTGGGGTCTTCAGAAAATTGATTTCAACAGACAGACAGACATGGCTTAATCGACTCCGCTATCTATAAGGATCCAGAATATATATACTTTATAGGTTGGAAAATTATATTGTGGAAATTACAAACGGAATGACAAACTTATATATACCCTTGACACTCATGATGAAGGGTATAAACAAGAAAAGTTTTACAAGCAAGCAAACATTGGTAAATTAAGTAAAGAAGCCAGAAAATGTATTACCAGTAGCCTTAAATATAGAATTAAATTTATTAAAGCCCAATAATTAAAGGTATGGCGAATTAATTAATAGTAAAAAAGTAAACAATAACTATGAAACTTTTGGTAGTTAAGTTACTTGAACAAATGTTTATTACAAATGTATCAACAAAAAATGTCGCGTTCTGAATCGTAATAAAGGTTCAAAAAAGCGATTAATAATAAATACGAATGCAATTACTATAAGTAATCTTTATCACAAACGTGACAACAAATTATGTCGCGTTCTAAATCATACTAAAGTTCTTAAAAAAATACAGCAAACATTACAATATCACAACTATCAACAGAAAGCTGGATTATTATATTTTAGTTCAAAAAATCGGTTTAAAATATTATAATCCAATTAGCAAATTATCGCATTCTTCGAAATTCACATGAAAATAAGCTTTATTTTTGGTCATGTTTATTGTCAATATATTTGAAACAACAAAAACTATTTTTTGCACTAAGGATGATTCTATTTAAACAAAAGCATGAAACTAAATTGTTCAAGGTCAAGAACGAATTTAGCGTTCTTGACCTTAACAATTTCGATATATAAAATTTAGTTTGAGTTCTATTTTTCGTCACGTTCGTTATCCCATTTTATTAAAAACAACAAAAGCATAAAATCTAAATTTTTCGTGTTCATGATCGTGAAAAGAAAAATTGGTACAAGGTTTTCCAAAAATTACATATCAAATTGTATTTACAATAATCGGTCAGAATTATTAATTATCAAAATGGCAACAAACCACAAACGTTCATTAACGAAAATATATGGACCAATTACTACTTCGGCATGAAACCCACACAGTCTCAGCTGTATCTATCAACCGTATCATTAGTATTATCAGTACTGTGACATATTTTAGATATTTTATACCACAGATTATTATGATCCTTCTAATATTACTCAAATTCTGAAATTAACAAAACCATGACATCCTCAGTACACAAAACAATTCATTCACAGAGAATGCGTGTATTTGCATGTGTCATCCTTCAAGCTGCTCCAAGTTTGAAGAAATCATAACAACTAAAATGTACCAAACTGGGACTACTTAATAGAAGATCAATTCTTCACTAAACTTTTTAAGAAATGTATTTAAATTAGATGTATGCTGTTGTTAACCCTCTAATGACAATTTCTAAAAAAAATTGCTGAAAACGTTGGTAATATGTTTGTTATGGTAAATTTAGGCATCTGATTTCAAAAACAACATTTAACAGTTTGTACAATCAATTTTTTACCTGCCAGGTGGGAAACACTAAATGAGTGCCTTAAGGCACCCTTGGTGCTTTAGAGATTGAAACATAGTCGGGTTTTAGTTAGTATAGTTTGTCAGTTTTTATTGAAAAATTTTTTTTAATTGTTCATCACTCAAATCAGATAATTTGAGTCATTTTTTCAGTCTACCAGCCATTTATTAAAATTGTATGTAAAAATATTGCTAATAAAAGCAAAGAAACCCATTTTTCAATATGAGGGAAAAACTAAGGCAGCGAAACTAGTCTGGAAGAGTGCCTGAAGGCACTCATTAATTAATCACGTCTCAATATATAAAACATAGGTATACTATTTAAGAAAAAATCGGGAAACTTTAACCCTTTGACAACCACGGGGACACCGGTGTCCCAACACAAACACATTGAATAAGTAAATAACGAACAAAATAATGTGCTCCATTTTAATTTTCACTAGTTCGTAACATTATTGTCTTTGAAAATTAATAGTTTTATTGGTACTGTGTTCAAGAGTTGTTCAAAAATTAGTCTTATGGTCGTGAAGGGTTAAAATACTTTAATTAACGTTTGATAACACAACATGGACTTCCCATATTTTTTTTGGTTGTTAATGAACTTAGTTTGAAAAAGTGCAGTAAATAAGACGTTTTTAAGACGTTTCAGGGCTTATTAAAATATTTAACTACGTTTTTAAGAAACTGTTACAAGAGTTTTTGATATGAAAAATCAGTTATATTTGTATTTATTGACATTTTTGCAATAAGTGCCTTGAGGCATGCTTAAGCATTAAAAGGTTAATCTGTGTTTTGTTAAAGGCAGTTACTGGTTCACACAAGTCAAGTCGACTTGAGAAAGTCTTGAGTTTGTAGAAGAGAGTGGAAGAACAAAAGGGAAATCTTTCCAATCTCCTTTCCATCTACAAACTTAAGACAAACTTTTCAGAAATTTGCATCGTTTGAGTCTAATCTGTGTCACACAAACTTTCACCAACATGTATATATATTGGAAATTCAATGGGGAGAAACAGTTCTTGGTATGGTACTTTTCTTACATTTTAAATTAATTATCTTAATATAACATACAAGTTAGATGGTATGCTTCTGAGTGAAGTAAGAATAATAAGGGACCTTAATGGTACTTTTTAATCTTTTGGTATAATAATTAGATACATGAAATAAAAGGCAAATATTTCTATATAGTACCTTAGTACCTTTTATAAAAATGCAAAAAAAAGTGAACTAGTTTTTCTTAATTTTCTAAAGGTTATATATCTATCTCTTTAGCTTTTGTTAAAAACTTAATTCCTTCACAAATCATCACTTCTCTTTTGTATAAAATACAGACATTTCAATGATTACAAATTAAGCCAAAAATAATAAATAAACTACTCGAACCCGACTTCAACTTCAAAATAAATAAAGACATACAGCCATGATTTGATTACAACAGGGGGGAAAAATAAACTTAAATGTTCAATTTAACAATCTCATGACTTGTATGAGTATGAAATGAAATGATCCTCATACTCCAGCTCATATTGGTAACCACAACTAACTACTCTAGAGCATTTTTAACAATTAAGTAAGAATTGAATTGAAAATTGATCTGCAAACATCAACTACCAATTGAACGTTTTTTTTTCCTAGTTGAATGAAATACATACAATATGCATGTTATGTTATTGTTGTTTCTACAACAATTGTTGTCTTTTACCATTCGTCCTGTCTGTTTTTGTGTCTATCTTATTGATCTTTTGTATGAAAGTTACATGAATATTTTACTCCCTCTGCCCTCCTCGGTGTATCAACCGAAAATATATACTCAAAAGTCTACATGAAATGTGAATGGATTTTCTGTAAAGATTATTGAGCTTAAACAATTAGATAAAAAATGTATTTATGTGTGTGTGTATATAAAATCAATATTAGAGCAATGGTGTGCAGAGCGGAGGTAACAAATGGTCCCTGGGAAAAATGAGGGTAATATTTAGTAGAAATAAATGATAATTGTAGTATTATATACAAGGTGGCGCAAAAGTAAACTTCCGATGTTTTTTGGCTGTAATTAAAAAATGAAAAACTTTGATTCTTCTTGTGGATTATTTTTATTTGGTCTTTTAATTTTTTTTACATCAAGTCGAGAATATGATGTCATGTAAATGGCCGCCGCCACAGTTGATTGTCATTTGAGCTCTTTTTATGGCATTTTCCATCACTTTGGACAAAACTTCCAGCGATAGGTCCTCACATTCTTGACGGATATTGTCTTTAAGAGCTGCAAGAGTCTGAGGCTTGTTGATATAAACCCGCGACTTCAAAAAGCCCCACAAAAAGAAGTCTGGAGCGGTCAAATCAGGCGATATTGGTGGCCAGTGCAAATCGTCAAAACGGGAGATTAGCCGCCCGGGAAATGCATCATTCAGCATATCGGTTGTGGCACGTGCAGTGTGTGCCGTTGCACCGTCCTGTTGGAACCACATGTTTTCCAATCCCCATTCATCAAGTTGCGGCAAAAAGAACTCGTTGACCATTGCTCTGTAGCGCTCACCATTCACAGTAACCGTTTGGCCCGCGACGTCTTCGAAGAAAAAAGGTCCGATGACTCCTCCAGCGAAAAAATCACATCAAACAGTGACTTTGAGCGGGTGTAATGGCTCTTCGTGGGTTACACGCGGATTTTCAGTGCCCCAGAAGCGTAAATTTTGCTTATTTACGTACCCGCTAAGATGAAAATGGGCCTCATCACTCATGATTATTTTTGATGAAAAATCATCTTCCTCTTGGTGGTGATTAAGGATGGCTTGAGCGTATGTTAGACGCGATTGGCGGTCAGCAGCTAACAGCTGATGCACCGTCTGGACTTTGTACGGAAACATCTTCAAATCTTGTACCAAAATTCGCTGTAAAGACCGTCGACTGATACCCATTTGCGTGGCACGTCGTCTGGTCGATGTCGACGGCGCTTCCATGACATCCTCGGCTACAGCAGCAATATTCTCTGCAGAACGGCTACTCCGGGGTTTGCCACGCTTGGCAGCATCTCGTGTTGTGCCAATCTCTTCGAGGCGAGGGGCTAAACGATACAGTGTTTCACCAGTAGGCGTTGGACGGCCAGGAAATCTGCGATGAAATTCACGTTGTGCCAAAGTCACCGACCGATTATTGTCAGCAATATTCCGCGTTCTGGAGCAGTGTAGCGTAACATTGTTTATTAACGTGTATTTCGCATGTGTTGACTACACAAATGTGAAAACAAAACTGACATTAGGGGCCAATCGCAAAATTTATAGCATTTTCTGATAGGAGGATTACTTTTGCGCCACCTTGTACATATGTAGGTATTAAGGAAATATCGCACTAGTTTCTCTAAATAGAGTCTAGAGTTTTTAAGTTTTTACTTTTTGCAAGAAATCGATGTACAGTGGTCATATCAACCCACTGTAAAAGTCTTACATTATTTTCTCTACTCTTTCGCCAAAAATACAGTTGTATCAGTGTTCAACTTTCATTGTAATGTAATAAAAAAACAGCTTTTGTCTCTTTTTAAATTTTGAGTTGACTCTCATTAGAGGAACCAGTGGGATATATTGAAATCAAAAAGTAAACTTCAAAGATCAACCATTACCTAGGTTGCATTATGACCATTGCATATCCATGTGTGGTGCAATACCAACTCGATGCACGCATCCTTCACTTTCGACAGATCCATTTGGTCTTGCAGAAATGTACTACCCAATGTCGCAGTCTTTATCCCCGATGGAGCACGACAAACATAGAGGAGGAGTTCCGTTGTCTCCTGGTTATCAGCATGACAACTTTTGCAGAACTCATCGAAAGGAGTATTCAATATCCTCACATGTGTACCTTTTAAACAGTACCTTATCAACACGGAAACTAGAACTCGTAACCGCTCACGAGAGAGCCGTCTACTCATGGCAGTCATATAGTATGTAGTTGAGGCACTCGTAATTGCTCCAGGTGATAATGTCTCCTCATCTCGTATTCAAACACAAATCTTGTTGCATTGTCCTGCAGTACTCAGCCATATTGCGTTCTTAATGGCAAAAACCTAGGCATGTTCAGTATTGAACATGCAGCCCGAATCAGATCCCCTTTCAAAAACAGGGAACATGAAATCCACACCAGCCGTAGACTTAGATCTATCTGTATAGAGAACTTCAACGCGTCTTTATTGAAAGTGAACCGATCGGGATTGATAAAGAAAATAGTATTTCAAAAGTATAGGTTTTCAATAGTCAATATTCGGTGTTTCCACAGTACTCAGTCTGAATGCCAAATTGTTCATGTGCAGAAGTCCGTAAGATATGTTCGTTAGAACCAGTGCGCCGTTCATTTGTATGATCACCGTAACAAAAAGCCATTTGATTGATATCCCTGGACCCCTCTATAGAACTTCTGCAAGAATATATGACGGTTTGGTGTTCAGATTGGTTTCCAGATATCTTGTACTCTCGAAAAGACATCCGTTTTCTCAGATTTCACACAAAGCCAACTGACATTGCTCAAGCGACTGTGTAGACTTAGTGAAATTTGTTTAGAGAGAAGCCAGATTTTTCCTGCAAACACTCACAGCTACATCTTCCACAGACGCAACAGTTTTATACATCATGAAATCCAGTTATATGAGCAAGAACTTTGGCAATATTCCAGAGGAATAGCTCGACCCTACGGAGTATACAGCGAACAATAAGGTGGTTTATACACAGTCCTTCCAAAGCCATTAATATCGCTATCGGTCTTGGAAACTTAAAGATTTAGTGGCTTAAATGTATTTAAAAATGCATATAATCCATTCATTTTTAAAACGTGCCCCCGATTTCTCCACTCAGTGAGACATATACAATTTCGAGATGATTGTTAACGAAAAATTGTAACATTTTCAAATGAAAACAAACAAAAAAAAAAACAAACTCAAATCAAATTAAAAATAAAATAAAAAAAAGAAAGAAAGACAAAAAATTGATTGTCTCATGTGTAGAAATAACATCTTGTTTAATTGAACATTTAGCATACAAAATGATGAGACAAGACACAACAAGATGACTTTGGTAATTTTTCTTTAATCTGCTTTCGATAACCAACAATCTCCCTCTTTTGCCCCTCGATTGATATTTCAGCAAAAACATTCAAAACTTACAAGAAAATCACAAACCACAAAAAAACAACAACTATGATCGTTTTTCCTTTATAAATGTATGCATATACTATGTATGTAGTTGTAGTTGTTGTTGCTGTTGCTGCTGTTGGTTGTTGTCATTGTCGAAATGATCAGTGAAAAGAAAAATCATTGTAATGGCTTTTGATTGGGATTTAGTGGCAATAGTAAATTGTTGGCATGTTACTTAGTTTTGCAAAGGTTTCCTGCGATGACGATGTTGCTGCTGCTGTTGTTGCTTCATTGTTATTATTGTCGTTGTTGTCTTCGATGTTGCATTGGAATACAATGGCCTAAAAGAAACACAGCAATTTGCGCTCTTGTCGATTGTTAAACAACATTACGCGCAATTGTTTACTGTCAACGCAGTAAAACTCACAATTCTTTTAAAGCTGCTGCTGCTGCTTCTTCTTCTACTACTTGCCACAACACAAACCATAGACAACAGAAACAACAACAACAACATTAGCAGCATCAACAACAAAGAAAGTTTGTCGTCATTGCGTTGCATAGATATCGCTGGTATGGTTTTGATGCTGCAGTTGTTTAGTTTTTTTTTTTTTTTGTTGGTCGTTTTTGGTTGTATTTAAGTTTTTGGTATCGATCTAATGATGTGTGCAATTGTTTTTCAATTGTTGTTGTTTGTTATTATCGCTGAATGGTTGCCTGGCTAGCTGCTTAGTAGTTGTTGTTCTTGTTGCAGCTTTGTACTTTCATTGATGTGCTGAAAAGTTTATGTTCCTGATAGTTTCATTAATTTTACTTTTTTTCACATACACACACTCATACTAACATCCTCATGGCCAGCAATATTTATTCGTATGTGTTGTTGATGTTCCACATGAGCCTGTATGTAGTTAGAAACAAACAAAAAGAACATTTTACCAGCCGCCACTATTATTTCCATAGTCATCAACATCATCATGTTAATGGAGACAGGTATAAAACTCAATAACACAATGTCGCAGCCACACAAACACGGTTATATTTATGCTGCCAAATATACGACCAAATTTCTAACAAATTTTCCAAATAGAGTTTGGTTAAAAAAAAAAGAAATTATATGTATTGCTAAACCAAAAAATTGCAATCTACTAATGTATTGCACGGTGGGTAGGAAGTAAGTGAAACATGATATAACACCCCGGCAAGTGTTACACCATATGAAGGCAATGCCAAACATATAATATACAAATGCACCCCTATCGGTAAAACATGTGAAACTTATGTTCCCTTGAAATATCCATTTCCCTCGAAGGGGAATTTGCTATCGTGATATTCCCTTAAACTTTTCATTCACAATAGTTAACTTTGATCGTAACAGATGTTTATTGTTTACAAAATTCCATCTAAAAATTTCCCATGTTGGGGAATTTTTTCACGTGAACAAAGTTAATGAACAAAAAATGGGAAAAGGGAACACATTTCATGTGAAATATTGATTCGCTATAGGGTGATATAATTAATTCCATCAGAAGTCAAAAATGAATGAAATTGAGGTATTGTGTTTTAAATTTCTTGAAGTTTCTCGTCTATAGCTTTAGAAGTTTCCTGAAATTTCGCTTCCATTGCAACTCTAGAAGTTTCTTGAACTTCAGCTAACTGCTTCTCGTTGTATGTTCTAGAATTGTATTGAACTTCAGCAAGAAGTTTCTCTTTGTTGTCTTTAGAAGTCTCTTGAACTTCAGCTAATAGTTTTTCGTTGTTAACTCTAGTAATTTCTAAGATGGTACTAGAATTTCCGTTTGCTTCTTGGAATTTTGTTTTGATTGCCGCAAACCATTTTCTTAGCCCATGCTGTTGTTGCATCCGATATCAATATCACGCCGCTTGAATTCATCTGAGTGTTTTCTGCAATTCCGCCTTATTACCTGCTGTTGGTAGCTCCAACTTACTGAATTCTATCTTGAGTTGTTCAAATTATAGTTCTTCCAACTTCATGACTGCTTCTTATTTTGTAATCCCACTTCTAACACCAATTGTTACTTTTTTACCATTTAAAACTTTGGTTTAATTGCCTTAAATAAACCGTATTCTTTTCATTGCACATTAAAGCGATCTATAGTTAAAAATTGTAACAACTCTTTATTGCAATTAAAACAACCATTTTAATAATCACTCACATTTAATACATACACTTATATTACACACTTTAAAAACACACTGGTAATACAGTTGATGTTAAGTCTAACAGCGTCTACGATATACTGACTGCTCTGCAACTCGCTGTTACTATTTATATACACAGTGCCAACATCTAGTAGTTTCATGTATTTTCTAACGGGCAAAACTAGAATGTTATATTTCCACAATGATGATCTTTTAGCCGCTTTAATGTTAACAGCTTTAACAGAAGTTTCTACTGATGAAAATGTTTATAAACATGAAGAATGTTGCAAGCAGTCGTTACAGACCGTTAAATTGAAATTGATAATATAATTTCGTAACAATATATACATATATCATGAATTTCATCAAACAAATTTACCTTGGGTCTTCCGATTTTGATCTAATTCGGTAAACACATAGTGCTTAGAGCCTTTTAGACATTTACATTTTATTTTTTTCTAATTTCGAAAAACTCGCAATTTAAATTTTTGAAAACAATACAAAATTGAGGTATTGTGTATCTAAAATCCACTGATGTCGGATTTTATTGATCTAAGAAGAATTTGCATGATAATTGTGTCCTCTATATACTACACAATTATTAAAGTGTAGGATTTACAATAGATTGCGTATCTTTTGAATGCGGTTTTTTGTTTTTAATAACTTATGTTTCATTTTTATGGTACATATCTGTCACTTATTCTCACTTCGAAAATGTCGCATTTTGTACCAACAAAGCGTCATATGCGCGAAGTCTTGCTTTACTTCTTTAATTTGAAAAAAACTGCCGCTGAAGCACACCGACTGCTCACCAAATCTTGTGGTGAATATGTTCCATCGGTCTCAATGTGCGAGAGATGGTTTGTTGGGTTCAGAAGTGGTGATTTAGACACGGAAGATAAAGATCGCCCAAGCCAGCCAAACAAGTTTAAAGACCAATAACTGGAGGCATTACTCCAAGAAGATTGTTGTCAAACCCAACATGAGCTTGCAAAATCATTGGGAGCTACTCAAGCAGTCATTTTAAAAACGATTGCAAGTAGCAGGATTCATCCAAATACAGGGAAATGGTACCATACAAATTGAAGCCGAGCTACCTTGAAATACGAAATAATGTTTAAACGCTACTTGCGATGAAAAATAAATCCATTGGGATAAGAGATCGTACCTAAAGCCCAACCAACCAGCTGAATCGACATCACAGCCAAATATCCATGGCGCTAAGGTAATTCTCTGTATTTGAGCTGATGAAATATAACTTGACCATCACAGGGAACCTGTACCGAATGCAACTGATTCGTTTGAAGTAAGCATTGGCCGAGAAACGCCCAAAATATGCGGCCAGACATGAAACCGTAATATTTCATAATGACAACGCTGGGCCACATGTTCCAATACCTGTTAAAAAGTATTTACAATGAAGTGTTTGGAAAGTTTTGTTTCACCCGCCTTATAATCAAGACCGTACCCCGTCCGATCGATGCAGAAGTCTCCCTCTGGGATGTGCTTCACTTGGGAACGGAGTAGCCGATATAGGCTTGATTCGTGCTTGGCCTCAAAAGATGAGCAGTTCTTTTGGCTCGGAATCCATGTGTTGCCAGAAAGATGGAAAAATATCATAGCTAACAATGGCCAATACTTTGAATAAATTTATATTGCACAAATGTAAGCTAAAACATTTGAAAAAATCTCGCATGTTTATGATGAGTGTATATTAGGGTATTCAATAGATTAACCGTTAATTGGTTAACCGATTAATTTTGGTCGGTTAACTGTTCGAATAATTTAAAATTTCCGATTTTCAAATAACAAATAAACCGATTAATTTGTGTCGATTAACCGATTAACCGAAATTTCAAAAATTTGATTTCTTTACTCATGAACATTCCCTTCCAGCAATAGTTTACTGACGTATAGTACAAAAACTGAAACTAAGTAATTTGGAAATTACCTTTTTTCTAGAATGTTCTATGATAAAATTTGTCCAAATGAGAGGGAGGGCGATAATAGACGAAACTGAAGACATCACTGAAACGAGTCTTTTATCAGAACTTAACAAAACTATTAAAAGTATTCCAAATCTAAGAAAATCCAAAAAGGATACCATTGGTATAATAGAGGATTTTATATGCTTAGAAAAAAACTATAAAAAGAACTGAGACATTTTATATTCTTTACCATGTCTTAGCTTCGATTTCTCCAACATCTACAATCAGTGATAGAGGTTTTTTCAAGTCAAGTTTCATTAAAACTAAAGAAAAGAATCGTTAAAACAGAAACCATTTAAATTATATTCCTTTTAGTAAAAGATTATTTCATATAAGAAGGATCTCAAATTCCATATTTCTTTTGCTATTATTTATTTTTTTGACGAATTAATATGTTTTGTATGTTTTTGTCCTTTTTATAATTAAAATGCTTAAGTAAATACACACAATTTGTGGTTTTGTTTCCGATTTAAAATTAAAATAGAAATTATACGTTTAATCGAATAATTTAAAATTATCCGATTATTAACCGATTAAATCTAAACTCCGATTAATTATTTGCTCGATTAACCGATTAAACCAGAAACCCGATTAATTGAATACCCTAGTGTATATTGATTTTGTCATTCCGTTTGTAACATATCGAAATATTAAGCGTAGAACTAAAAAATTTATAAATTCTAGGTTCTCATAAGATTCTAAGACGATCTAGCCATATCCGTTTTTTTGCCCGTCTGTCTGTATGTTGAAACCACAATAGGTTCCAAACAAAAGGAGCCAGCTGTTTGAAATCTTCCAAAGATGCTCTCTGTTGATAAGATATGTTTGGTATTGAAAATGGGCAATATCGGTCCACGATTTCACCTTCAGGCAATCCCCATTAATTTTACACAAATTAATTATAAGTACTTTGAAATTATACTGTAAAGTGTGGGCACACAGTTTTTCCTAGTTTCCATGCCAGGTTCCCCTCAGCAAATTTCTTGAATATTCATAATTGTCTTATAATAATTATTATCGTGTTGAAATTAGACATAAACAAGTTTTACATGAACTTAAATATTTTTAGAAACTTTTGTAAGGATCAGTCAATTATTGACCCAAACACAGTGAGGATGGCCCGATCGGGACAAAATTTGACACGGGGCTAGCCAAGGAGTATTCGAGTTCATGTTATTAAAATGGACTCTACAAATGCTCCAGGCGCTGGGCTCAAAGTAGGGTACCTTCGACATGCAACATTTTTTTCATTAGTTAGATAACTAAATTACTAATAATATGGAAACAAATTCAGAGCAATATCAATTGCGGATCCGAAAATAAACGATTTTCAATTTAAAAATTCAAAAATTTTTAGATTTTTGCTGTTTTTTGGGCGAAAAGGTGACTCTTTTTTTATTAAAATAAAACTTTCTTTAAGAACATATAACAGTTTTATGTTTTTCTGTAAGATATCTTTACGGAGAATATTTTGGTATAAAAACCATGTCATATTTTTCGAATATGTTGCCCCTACGCCCTTCGGAATTTGACCTATTTTTTATAAGAATTTTAACCTTGGACCACATGTTCTAAAATCCCAAAGCTGCTATCAGAAAACGAAAAGCAGTTTTGGAAACCCTGATGTGATTCCTATTCATTTCTAAAGCATTTTCCCAGCCCCGAATGAAACGTAGGACCTGTGGGCAATATTGTAAAAAATACCATTTTTGCGATTTTCGCTCTAATTTTAAGGAATTGCGGGATTAACTTTTACCTTTTGACAAGTTTTTTTACACTTTGTTATTTAAAATGAGAATTTCAAAATACCCTGCAAATTTCGTTTAAATGTTTATCAAAATTTTGATAGGATTGCAAATATTAGGAACAATTTGGTCCACATTTTTTCCGAACTAATTTTTTTTGTTTAGATAAGTTAATTTCTGATATTACAAAAAAAATCTTTAAAACTGCGTCCTTCAAAAATATTGCACTTTTTCATATTTGAATGTACTAAGTCAAAACCATTGACTTGTTGTTGAATAAAATATTAAGAAAATTTAAACAAATTTTTTAACCGAAATTTAACCGAAATAGAAATATGTATGTATGAAACAAAATTTGAAATCATTTGATTTTAAATTTCTCTTAACCCACTGTACAAATTTTGACTCTCACAAATATTCCCACATGCTGTTGTACATGTTGTTTTCTCATCATCACTGTTTGTATGTCGAAAGTTTTTTTTTTTTGGGGAAAAATACAACGACATCATACGTAGTCTTCTAAGTTGTAGTCGTCTTCTTCAACTTCTCCTGGTGCTTACAACAGGACATCAAAATCAACATTATCAAACAACAGCAACAACAACAAAACCAGCAACTACAATAACAATATCAGTAACATCAAAACCATCACATGACATTTCTTTGATACTTTACTCATTACTTTTATAGACGTTGGCTTTAGTGGAAGTAGTAGTAGTTGTTGTTGTTGTTGTTTTAGTTGCAGTTGTCCGTTGACAGAATGCGAAATGTGGCATTAGTATAGTTTTGTTGTTGTTGTTGTTGTAGATATGTATTTGCAAAAATTGTGCAATTTGATTAGAAGGAGAAATTGTTGTGGTGTTGTTGTTATCTGCTGACTGCACATGTGGTCGTTTATTACAGTTGTAGTTGTTGTTTTTGTAAGTCTCCTGTACTAAAATGTAAATGGCCCTCACTTGCTCGCTTGGCTTGATAGTGTCAGTTTGAAGAATGACATCGGTCGGTTCCAGTATCCATCCACCGACCTCATGCATACATTGTTACAAAGCCAACATACCAAAACACAAACACAGCTATACACACACTTACACACACACACACATTTAAACATCCATTTATGTCACTCATTGATTGTTGTTTTTGGCTACATGCCGCATTTTTGTGGATTTTTTGTAAATCACTGTTTTGGTTGTTGGTTCGTTGTGTGTCTGTCTGTCTTTCGGTGTGACCATCTGAATGTTTACTTTTATCCATTTGGTGTATAGTACATACTTACTATTATATGCATACATATGTTTGTGCAATTTTGTACTGATTTCATGTAACAACAGATTTTATGCTGGTCATCACTGCGAAATGAAGAAAACTTGGAAAATTTCTTTCTAAGTTTTTAGCAAAAATGTTTACATTACATATTGTGTCAAATGACATTTTACTGTTCTACAAGATTTTTTACATTTTCAAAGTGTGGCCTAAACGTACATGTATACACACATATGTATGTTTGAATTGTGTCGTGATTTTTAGGTTAATTATTTGCCTAACGTTTTATTAATGTTGCTAAGAATGAAATTCGAGATGCATTTGTATTAACAATTTCCCATTTGCTATCAACATTTATTCAGTATAATACTTGATTGCCTAAAACTTGCATACAATGCCAGAATACTTTATGCACCGGTAAATAGCAAGTTTTTGCACTTATAATTAACTGCCTTTGATGGAAAGCGTACTGTGACTGAAATTTTTTCATCAAATTCCTATCTTCCCGTTTGCAATCAAGTAGTGCCTGCGATACCTACAAATATCCCATAAATGTTCAATAACATTATGATCGGGGGACTGCGGGGGATGTTCCAATTTGTTTTTAATGTTACATAGAAGCCATTCCTTATCTAACTTTGATGAATGCTTCCGATCATTGTCCTGAAGAAATATTGCGTTGTCCTCCAGATCTAAAAGTTGGACGCTAGGAAGGTAGCTGTCCTTTAAAATATCGATATACATGCCCTTATCCATAGTACCATCAATGAACCTGAGCTTACCGACACCATTTGCCGCCATACATCCCCAGACCATGACTGCCTATATGTTTTACGGTGCAATTAACATTTTGTGGTAATAACTCTGCATTAGGCTTTCGCCAAACTTTTGTTCGTTCATCACCTCCAAAAACCATAAATTTACATTCATCTATGAATATTACTCTCTCCCAAAATGTCGGGTCATTTACATGAGCATTTTCTGGATATTCACTGATCTAAGTAATGGTTTTTTTCTGGCAACTCTGCTATTGTACCCATTTCTTTTGATACATCGGCGAACAGTCTGATCAGAAACGGTAATTTCTAAATGTGTTCTCATTTTCAGGTTTACGTTAGGTTAGGTTATCAGGCAGCAGTCCAAAATCTTCGTTTGTACTCACTTGGGTCCAATAAACGTTCCCTTTGTGGTACCTGAAAGAAGATGAAAAACACAGAGAGGAAAGATATAGAAGTAGATGAAAGGAATTCTATAGATTTATTAAGCAAGAGGTGAGGGGAGAAATAGGAGGAGTAAGAGGAGAAGGTGTTGAGAGTCAAGTAACGCAGACCATCATGGGACAGTTGTCGGGTCGCCATGTGGTGCAATTTGCAAGTCCGGTCTTATCAACCACCTGCTTTCCCTAATAAAGGCGTCTATGCACCTTAATTCTTTCACTGATAGCCCGGAGAGGGTACCAAGGGATCTCTCACCTAAAAGTCTGGCCCGTAGATCACCAAGTGCTGGACAATTACAAAAGAAGTGTAGAATAGTTTCTTCCTCATTCTGACAACTTCTACAGAAGTCTTTATAAAGTAATCCAAGTCTTGCAGCATGGGGACCGAAAGTGCAATGTCCGGTGATCATCGCCACCATATTGCTTAGTCGTATTCGTTGTAGTCGAAGTAGATATGACGTGCGTGTGCAGTCCAGCGTAGGCCATATCATCCTCGTGATAGCACAATTGGATGCATTGCCTCGTTTGGCCAAGTTCGTAAAATATGTCATGTATACGTTTCTTGCAAGTTGACAGCAGAATTCCGCAGAAGAAGGGCTCCTAATCCTGCCAAGTGATCGGCAATACAATTGCCTTCATTGTTCCTGTATCCACGTACCCATGTGAGTACAACTGTCGAATGTCTCGCCATCTCATTTATGGATGCCCGGCATTCCTGGACAATATTTGATGTTGTATAAACACCTATCAAGGACTTAATTGCGGCTTTACTGTCAGTATATATACGGATATCCCTACCAGATACACTGTAATATCTGAGCCAGTTGGCCGGTTTAGTTCGACGGCACTTAGCTTAGGATTTTCTTGAATGGAACGTATAATAGAACGTTCTGTTCGTTTGTCGAAAATGCGGGGACGCCCACTACGAGCTTTGCTTTCATAATTCTTATTTTCATTGAAATTTTTTATTATTGTTTGGACTGTGATTTTACTTAGATTTAATAAAATTTTAATTTCATTAAGAGATTTGCCATCATTTCTCTACTTAATGACGGTTTTCGAATTGGCTCAGAAATTTCTTTGCCTTTGCCCATTTTCTTCCACTAAAAATACTTTTTGATTTTATTTTGACAGTGTGATCACTTTTAGTGAAAGTAAACTTTCTACCACTGATTTTACATAAAGCATCATAAAAATTGTAGTGGAAATTTTAAAGGATACCAATTACTCGTGTTTTATTGTTATTTATTTAAAATACCAACACAATATTATAAAATATGATGGAAATATATTTTTTAAGTGCATTAAACAAAAATTAAAAATTTCAATAGCTATTTGTTCTCCTCTCTCGAATGTTATGGAAAGCCACATAATTTGAATCGGATGGTCTCCTCAATGATAGACCGTCGTGAGCAAATAAGGTTAATTGTCTCCTTTATTACAGGACTCTGAATTATTGGGAAACATACTAGAAGACTGGGCCTATGGTTCAATGATTACTGTAGAAGCTGTCATAATGAGGAAGAGACCGGCTCTGACAAACCTGAGGGAACGTATCCACGGATTTCCATTACTTTCATGCTTGGATGAGCTATCCTGGATGAATCTTAGACGAATCTACTCCTTCATCAGAGAATCTGGTTGGTTTAATTTGGAAACAACGGAAGTGTTATAAATACTCTGCTGGTTACCCCTTGGGTATCACAATGGGATCAGTTTTGAATGGACACAAGTGCGCTGCTTAAGGAGTGGCTGCCCATGGAAACAAACCTAACCTATGATAGACTGTATGGATTCCGCATTAACCGTTCTACTGGAGATCTATTTATGGCACTTCTCTTCGAGCTGTGGTGTACATCAATACACTCCTGCATCCCGGATAATTTTAGACAAATCGCAATCTGTGATCTCAAATGTTATGGAGAGCGTGTTGAACTATCACCTTTTCAGTTATTTAGAACTGTATGAACTATTCAATGATAGACATTATGGATTCCGCATAATGGTCGTTCTACTGGATACCTAACGGTTCATTATCTGACCAGCAGTACCGAACAATACACCGCAGAAGGGAGAGTAAGGTCGCACTGAACATATGTAGGTAGTATTGAAGATAAACTCGTTTGGTGTCTAAGGTGAATATTCTCGTTTTATTTCAAGTTTTCTTCGTGGACGTACATATGGGTTTTCCTATAAGGACGGATTGAAGTTGTGGATGTTGTTTCGGCGGCGTCTGGAAATCGTTTGTTTATATCTGATACTAAATCACCATGGCAAATTATAAAGCTTAAATTCAAAACAAGTAAGAGAGCTATATTCGGCTTTGCCGAATTTTTTTTTTAATTTATGACAAAAGAATGTTTTTTGTGAAAAAAAAATCGGGTTAAAAAATATTTTCCCGATTTTGACCCATTGTAGGTCCAACATTGTAGGTCTTATATACATCGTTGCAATGGACTTTGAAATAATTATCATTAGATATCCATATTGTCTATATTAATGACTTTGTAATCGAGATATAGATCAGAAAATAGGCCAACTATAGAGGTTGTCTCGGATTTTTGCTCATATCTCCGTTATTTATGGACGGATTTTGCTGATTTTAAATAGGAAACTTCTCGAAAGCATGTCTGACAGAATTATTTAGGATTTGGATCCCGAAGATATCTGGGGTCTTCAGAAAATTGATTTCAACAGACAGACAGACAGACATGGCTAAATCGAACCGCTATCTATAAGGATCCAGAATATATATGTACTTTATAGGGTCGGAAAATTATATTGTGGAAATTACAAACGGAATGACAAATTTATATATACCCTTCTCACGAAGGTGAAGGGTATAAAAATGAGTGTTCGCTTGTGTAAACATCATCATTATCATCGTAATCTTTATTATTTTTGAATGAATGGCTATGCTAAAAAACAATACATCCATAAGAAGCTACTATTTCAGCTGGATGATGCCACACAACGATCGAGACAACAGACATTCTACATGAACGAGTTGAAAATATGGTTACCTCTCGCCGAGGTCATATGAATTGGCCTTCAGGATCATGCGATTTGAAACCGCTAAACCTTTTTTATTTCCAAAAATTCAACTTATGCCAGGTCATCGCTGAATTTCAATTTGAACCATGTCATATTTCAGTTATAATGACATCAGTTCGTTATTGGTTACGGGACATAGACAGAGGGTAGTTGTAAAGAAATTAGTTCTGAACGGATCGGGTAGATATGGAATAGTTGGTTTAATTTTGAAAAAGACAACAAAGAGGAGTTATACTGAAATATTTATATGCATAATCCTTTCAATATTATTTAATTTTATTTAATTTCAACATCGACCTTCTTTTATTGGAAAAATTTCATCATAATTCTGAACTCCGGAACTTCAAATCAAATTTACTCATTTGCGGATGACAGCAATATTTGTCACTCGTTCTTATTGTCAGAAAAATAGAACATATCCTTCTGAGATTAGAGTCTCAAGAATAAATATTAATCATGACCTCATTGCAATTCAGATGAGGTGAATTATATCTGGTTAATTATAACGTACCTAAAACTAAGGTTATTAAAACACAAAGAATGGAGAGTTTTCCACTGTCATGTCTTCGTATGGGTTGCTAGAGGTTCAAATACCTCTTGATTGTATGTTCAAGAGTACAGTGTGACATTCCTTGGAATCATATCATACCTCTGACGTTACGTAAAAACATTTAGGTGCTTGGATGTCTTCGGTCCTACTTCAATTCCGAGGAATACAATCTTCGGAGTTGAGTTGCTGCAGGGTATACAAAAGGCGATGGTAGTTTTATAGGAGACGAAACAGTTATGAGTTCTATTAATCTGATAAAATATATTTTCAACTCAGAAGAGATCTCATATGGCTTAAAGGTAATTTATAAGTTAGCAAATCAAAAAGACTTTTGGTATGAGAACAATCGAAAAAATTTTGTTACAACATTCAAAACTGAAGTTTCTATACCCGTAATTATCAAAACAATCTGTGATACTTCCACAGCAACGTCTTTCCTTATAATACCCACTACACAAGTGTTTCTAATAGTAACAACTACATTAATAACTTTAATATATTAAAAAGGTTTCCTTGTTAAATACATATGTACATAGAATTAAGTTATTCTTACTTTTTCTTAATTAAAAATTCCTTCCTTCTTTCCATCAAACGTCAAACATACGATAACAAAGCATCTTTATTTTGGAACTTCTATATTTTTGTCGTTTTACAAAAATAAATGAAAAAAATCTTTTTGCTTCCCTCTCTATTTAATTAAAATATTACATTAATAAATACAATTTTCAAACTTTTCCGCTTTTTTTTTTCCTGCTGAGTTCTTTCTTGACGTCATTATGACAAAAATCAAAATCATTTAAATTAGTTTTAAAATAAAATCACGATGATGTGTAGGATGACTTCATCAACAATAACGAAAGCAATTGTTGAACAAACTACAGCCAACCAAACAACTAACTCTATGATGAGGATGCTGATCGTCGTCATCATCATCATTATTATTATTATTATCTTCATGTCGTCATTACAAAGACATCTTGTATTGTCACACATACCAATTGTGATGAAGTTTAAAGTACGTGAACTACTCAAAGAAAAACTAAAAAAAAAAAAAATTTACAAAAAATAAAACTTTCATAGATACTCTCGCAAACACACATACTCACTCCTGCACCTAGCCAAACAGCTGCATTTAAACGAAAATTTAAAAGACACATAGAGGATAGACGGACGGAGGAACAGACAGACAGACATGTACTCGTATTAAATGACTGACTGTTCAATTTAAATTGACAGCAAAAGCAACCATACAGTCAAGTTTTGTTACAGATCCTCAAATTGAGAAATATAAACAAAAAAAAAAAAAACGAATTAGTTTATGTAGTGGTTTGGTGGACTTTTGAGAGCTGTACGCAGGCAGAAATGTTTTGTTTCTTAAATGCTTGTAGTTTAGCTTACCGCTATATTTTCAGTCACTAAACTCTCTTAGTTTTCCCAATTCAATCGAGGATGGACGTTCGAACTCCCAATATTACCAACAATCTTTTGATCTTCAAGTATTTCAAAGTCAATGTTTCCTTGGCTGTTAAGCATTTTATAAAGTTGTTGTCTAATATGATCGCCAAACAAAAACACCATATTCTAAAAGAGCTTTTTCAAACCATGGAACAACCATTCATTTCTATTAGGAAAGAAGTTTCATGCTGCTGCTTTCGTGGCTCATAAACATTTGATGATCAAATACTGAAAATTCATTTCATTCGCATGATAAATCAATAAAATCTAATAGCAGGAACTTTAATTTAGTGCACAGACAAAACAGATTCGTAGTAGCAACCGAACTTGTTGCCAATCAAATGATTCGGTTGCACACATAGAATTTTTCGCTTCTAACAACAGAAAGTTAGAAGAATTTCGGTTGTACAAGGTGGCGAAAAAGTAATCCTCCTATCAGAAAATGCTATAAATTTTGCGATTGGTCCCTAATGTCAGTTCTGTTTTGACATTTGTGTAGTAAACACATGCGAAATACACGTTAATAAACAATATTACGCTACACTGCTCCAGAACGCGGAATATTGCTGACTATTTATTTGACCAATAATCGGTCGGTGACTTTGGCACAACGTGAATTTCGTCGTAGATTTCCTGGCCGTCCAACGCCTACTGGTAAAACACTGCGACGTTTAGCCGCTCGCCTCGAAGAGACTGGCACAACACGAGATGCTGCCAGGCGTGGCAGACCCCGGAGTAGCCGTTCTGCAGAGAATATTGCTGCTATAGCTGAGGATGTCATGGAATCGCCGTCCACATCGTCCAGACGACGTGCCACGCAAATGGGTATCAGTCGACGGTCTTTACAGGGAATTTTGGTACAAGATTTGAAGATGTTTCCGTACAAAGTCCATACGGTGCATCAGCTGTTAGCTGCTGACCGCCAATCGCGTCTAACATACGCTCAAATCACCACCAAAAGGAAGATGATTTTTCATCAAAAATAATCATGAGTGATGAGGCCCATTTCCATCTTAGCGGGTACGTAAATAAGCAAAATTTACGCTTCTGGGGCACTGAAAATCCGCGTGTAACCCACGAAGAGCAATTACACCCGCTCAAAGTCACTGTATGGTGTGCTGTTTTCGCTGGAGGAGCCATCGGACCTTTTTTCTTCGAAGACGTCACGGGCCAAACGGTTACTGTGAATGGTGAGCGCTAGAGCACAGAGCAATTATCAACGAGTTCTTTTTGCCGCAACTTGATGAATTGGGATTGGAAAACATGTGGTTCCAACAGGACGGTGCAACGGCACGCACTGCACGTGCCAAAACCGATATGCTGAAGGATGCATTCCCCGGGCGCCTAATCTCCCGTTTTTGCGATTTGCACTGGCCAGCAAGATCGCCTGGTTTGACCGCTCCAGACTTCTTTTTGTGGGGCTTTTTGAAGTCGCGGGTTTACGTCAACAAGCCTCAGACTCTTGCAGCTCTTAAAGACAATATCCGTCAAGAATGTGAGTACCTATCGCCGGAAGTTGTGGCCAAAGAGATGGAAAATGCCATAAAAAGGGCTCAAATGACAATCAACTGTGACGGCGGCCATTTACATGACATCATATTCTCGACTTGATGTAAAAAAAATTAAAAGACCAAATAAAAATAATCCACAAGAAGAATCAAAGTTTTTAATTTTTTTTTTTAATTACAGCCAAAAAACATCGGAAGTTTACTTTTTCGCCACCTTGTATAAACCAAACCTTTGTTACCCCTTTCTAAAATTTTGTAGCCACAACTTTAAAATTCGTTCACTAAGGTGGTATCTTTCGATTGACAAGAAATTCCTTTGCTATCACGAATCTGTTTTCTCCGTGTGGCTAAAAGTGATATAGAAGTCAGACAGTTGATATTGTGTACCAGTACTTTAAATTTTAGAAGAGTGTTAGTGACCTCAAACAAGGTGCGATCTAATTCTATTGAGACTATATATAAAGCGTAAAATAGCTGGCTTATTCCTGAATACCTCAGACTTTACATATCCCCAGAGAAAATAGTCAAAAGTTGTGATATCGCAAGATCTAGGTGGCAAATTTTCCGTAGCAAAACGTAAAATTAAGTGGTCACCAAATTAATTTTTTCTACAAGGTCATTGTTTCACGCGCTATATGGCTCATAGCGCCGTTTCAACAGAACTCACCGAGACCATGATCTTGAATTTCAGGAAGTTCTAACCGTTACCATTGACATTAACATTCTGATTTTCCTCATTTTTGAAGAAATATGAATCAATGATTCCACCAGCCCATAAACCACACCAGTCCGTTGTTTCTAATGGATGTAATGGTAGCTCTTGGTACTCTTCGGGTTGCTCATTAGCCCAAATACGGCTCATGAGCCAAAAATGTACTTCATCACTGAACAAAATTTCACGATAAAACACCAGATTTCATTGAGTTTTTCCAGAGCCCACTCACTGGAAATAAGACGTAAATTTAAGTTGCCTGTCTTCAATTCATGCTCAAGTTGAATTTTGTACACTTTAAGGCCGAGATCCTTACGTAAAATACTGCAAGTTGTCGTATACGACGATCACAGCTGCTGTCACGGTCTTCGTGTACACTCTTAGCTACAGCTGATATATTCAATTCACTACGTGCTGGATGTGATCTTACCGGTAGAGTATCATCCAATAATGTAAACTAGGACTCAAATTTGCGAATGGTGTTGGCAATAGTGGTTTCAGTAGGTCGATTAAGCGCACCGTAAGTTCCTCGAATCGCATAAAAAACATTTATCACAGAACGCTGATTTTCGTAATACAGCTGAACAATTTGGAAACGCTGTTGCGGTGCGAGTTTTTCCACGATGACTTACCAAACGATGCTAACAAAATTGACAAAGCAGTTTGATATGAGAGTGATCTGTAAAAAAGCATATTGTAAATCAAACACAATCTTGATGACATCTAATCTTTCTGCTGGTTGCAAGTCTGCTCGCGTTGTTCCGATACCAAAGTCAAGAGATATTTGATTTGAAAATCTAAGGTCGATTTAAATTATTTCTGGCCTTTCAAAAGTAAAGGAATCCTATTTGAAGGAAGCTATGATTATGAGAATTTATTTATTGTACTCAATTACTTCAGGGTAACTACCATAGAATATATCCATAAAAGCGTTAAGGGTGGATTAGCCGACCGTAATGTAATGTAACCTTAACGGAACGGAACAGCTGATCGTTTCTATTGTGTGTAAAGTAGTTAAAGCAGTTATAGTGACAAAATGTAACGTAACTGTAACGTCTGAACCTGTTAAAAACAGAATTTCTCTACGTTTCTACGTGACATTTACTATCGGTGTTGTCAACTTGTTGATTTTAAAAGTCTTGTATAAAAAATACTTATTTTGCACAGAACGCTTAAACATATTTTCAATGTTCTAAAAATGTTTTAAATATTTCAATAATATAAATACATAAATAAAAAACAAAATTTTTTAATGTTATGGTAATATTTACTTATTATACAAATTTATTTATTTATTTATTTATAGATTTATCATATAATTGCAAATTATAGGATAAATTTTTTTATTATTATGAGCAATAGCAACATAGGCCTTCAGCTCAATATGCTTAAAATTATTTAGGTATCTATAGTTAAAATATTAGAGTTAGAAAGTAGGTTTTATATTACATTATAAAGATTTGATTTTTTTAGGAATTTGGTTAGTAGTTCTATATTTTCAAAGGAAGGGTGAGACAGTGGATATAATGGATCTGAGTTTTGAAAGATACTTATCCGGGAATTACTAGTTTTTGGACAATCACAAATAAAGTGAGAAGGTTGTACTGGAAATGAAATATCACAGTTGCAAAAAGGTGTGACAGTGGGATTGAATAGTGATTCGTGTGTTGCTTTAGTGTGACCCAGGCGAAGTCGTTCAAATTTAATGTAATCTAGTCTTTTAGCATTCGTTTGACAATTATGCATGAAGTCGTAAATTGTTTTATGTTCACTATTGATTCTTCTATACCATGATGAAGTTAAGTTGAAAATATTATTTCTATCTTCTTCTGAATATTTAGTTTCTATTAGTAAGTCCAGATCTTTACGGTAAATATTTTGTGTGGCACACAAGGGATGTTTAGCAGCATTTTTTGCTGAAAAATCAGCAAATTCATTTCCCTTAATTCCATTGTGACCCGGTACCCAGACCAGTTTTATGTCTGGAAATTTTTCAGTAAGAGTATTCCTAATTTGTGAAACGTAATAGTCGTTGTTCGATGTATTCTGTATTGATTTCAATGCAGAAAGAGAATCAGAACAAATTACAAATTTTCCTCTTTTTCCCTTTACATGTAGTATTGCTTCATGAATAGCTATAAGTTCTGCTGAAAATATGGAGCTTTGAGTTGGAATATTAGAGACTTTAATTATACTATTCTCTGTTGTAACACTATAGGTCGTCGAGTTGTCAGTTTTCGATCCATCAGTAAATAAGAATTTGTAGCTTCTTAATTCATCTTTAATCATCGCAAACATAATTTTGTATTGACATGAGTTTGTATCAGATTTAGATCGCTCATGTAAAGTAGTATTAATTGATGTTGATTGAAACGACCAGGGTGGAAGTTGTTTCGATTTAAGAGTATGATTTTGCAATGGTATGTCGAGTTTATTGCAGTTTTGTATAATTCTGTAAATGATTGATGGCACCTTGGGTATTTTCTTAGATTGTCTTACCTTTTTTGCTAATTGTGTGAGCAGTGTATTTGTTTCATACAAAAAGATTCGAAAAAGTTTCGTTGTTGAAATTTCCCTCTGAGTACACAGGGGTTTAATCTTTGTTTCAAAAAGCATGTTTGTGACTGGTGTAGATCGAAATGCGCCCAAAGCAATTCTCATCGCCGAGTTCATTATGGATTCAAGTTTCCTGAGTTGGGATTTGGGTGCATATCCAAAAACTGGTAGACCGTAATTAATTTTAGAAAGTATAAGGGCTTTAGAGATCGAAATGAGAGAGACTGAGTTACAATTAAATCGCGAACTGGACAAGCATTTTATAATATTAAGTCGCTGTGTTAGTGAAGAAGTAAGATAGTCTATATGATCATTCCACCTGTAGCTTTTATTTATCATAATTCCTAGTATTCCTAGTGTATCAACTCGAGTCATTGCTATATCAGATGCTTGTATCCTAACATTGCAGTCCTTTAATCTACAAACGTGGAGATATTTACACTTTGTAGAAGAAAGTGTGGCACCAGATCCATCACACCATTCACCTATATCTTTAAAGAGGTCGTCCAAGTTCAGCACAAAACTTTTTCTTCTGTCACTTCTGATTATTAAATTAAAGTCATCGGCATAGGCATAAAAGTCAACTTCTTTATGGAGTGATATGACCGAACATAGTTTGTTGTAAGCGATAACGAAAAGAATGACAGATAACGGCGAACCCTGGGGGATTCCATTATGTAGGGGAAAAGATTTAGAATAGCAATTGTCTATTCGGACAATTATTCTTCTTTTACTCATGAAATTCATAACATATCTAATTATATTAGGTCCCACTCTCCACTCGGTAAGCTGGTTCAGTATTGGATGAAGTCCTATTTTGTCAAAAGCTCGTTCGAAGTCTAGTGAGATTACAGTTGCATGTTTCCGTAACGAGAGGCAATTTGCAATCTGATAGTCTGCATAAAGTAGACTGTCAGTTGTCGAGCTTCCCCTTTTGAAACCAAATTGTCGGTTACTCAGTAGTTTGTTGGTAGTAACAAACCACCATAACCTAGTAGCCACAATTTTGTCCAAAACTTTAGATAAACAGGAATTTAGGGAAATGGGACGATAAGATTTTATCATAGTCTTATCTGCACCGGGCTTAAGAATGGGTATGATTACACTATTCTTGAATTGTTGAGGAATATAATTTAGATATATATTGTTAAATAAGCTTAAAACCCTTTGTTTCAGTGTATATGGTAGCATTTTTAACATTGGATACGAAATCCTGTCTAATCCAGGGGTTTTCCCCCTTAAATTACCCAAGGTAGAGGAGAGTTCGATGAAGTTTATATTGCCTTCTATAGTAAGTGCACCTGGACATGTAGTAGTTGGGGTGTAATTTTGTATTGAGCTATGTTTGTTTACCCTGAAATTATGCGAAAAGTTTGAATCTGAGGAGTTATCTGATAAGAATCTGCCAAATTCCTGTCCCATTTCCATTCTATCAGTTATCATAGCATCCGGATTATCTACTTTACCTATGCAGTGTATTTTATGTGTTGTTTTGTATCCGGTGAAGTTACGAACATTTGACCATATTCTGTCAAGTGGGGTATTTGGGTTAATTGTAGACGTGAAGCAAGTAATAGACTCTCTTTTTGCTATTTTAATGGTCCTCTTATACAAAGCATTTGATTTTTTATAGTTCAGAAGGTTGGTTTGGCTGATGTTTCTTTTAAAAATATGCCAGAGTCTATTCTTTTCTACTTTAAGTTCTTCTAATTCCCTATTCCACCATGGGACCTTTCTTTGTCTATTTCGGGACTGAGGAATGGATATATTAGCTGCCTCTATTATTATTTTACATATGTTTGCTGTTTCTTTATTTATGTTTGTAGATAACGGTCTCATGTTTTCGAAACCATTGCAGTAGTTCTGAAATTTGGGCCAGTTGGCGTTCTTCACGTTAAATTTTGGCTTACTTAAGGACCTATGAACTATATTTGCAGGAAATAATGATATAATTATCGGGAAATGGTCACTACCAAAAAGATTGTCTGCTGTTTTCCATTCGGCTTGGGAGGCTAGACATGGGGAGCAAAATGTTATATCTATATGTGAAAATGTTCCATGAGTGTTCAGGTGCGTAGGAGATTTATCGTTCAGTAAAACAAAGTCAGATGTATTAATAAAATTAGCCAAAATAGTACCAGTACGACTGTTGGAGTTAGAGCCCCAAATTTTGTGAGGACTATTAAAGTCTCCGGTAACAAGTGATTGTGTATTCGATGTAAAAACATTATCAAGATTTCCACTATTAAAATTTGGAGAAGGTGGTAAATACGAGCTAAAAATTTTAAATTTACTTTTAGATGTTATCTCAACACATACCGTGTTAAAGTCCATTGGTACCCTAATTTGCTTTTGTTGTAAAGATTTATGAACCAGTATTGCCACGCCTCCATACCTGGTAAGGGATGTGTTGGAAGCATACATAGAAAAGTTAATGGGAATTGGGTAGTTAGTAAGAGAATGAATGTGGGTTTCTTGGATACAAATTACTTTCGGATTGTATGATTTGATTAATAATTGTAGTTCATTAAAATTATTTAGATAACCGTTCATATTCCATTGTATAATGTTAAATGACATGATATTTTACTGGCATATTTAATGATTTGATTATATATATAATTAATGTTATTAAATAACTAAAAATAAGAGAACGGATTAAAGAGAAATATTTTATAAATATGTATAAATGTGGGTAAACTAATAAACCAGAAAGATGAGTTTTTAAATAGATATGATTTGACATATTGTTGTACATTTGGTATAAGATTATAATATTAACTTTAAATATAAGAGAAGTTACATTTTTGATATGTGTAAATTCATTAAGAAAAACCGTTACTTGAGAACGTAAAATATATATTACTTCAAAGAGAGAGATCATTGTGAGAGTGAAATATAAGAGAATATAATTTGAAAAATATTTACAGCTTTTATACGTTTTAATTTTGAATTGAATTATGAACAATGAGAATGATATGGAATAAATTATAAGAGCAAATATATGTGAAATATTTCTAAAGAATTTATGAAAGAATTTAATAATATAAGACGGGGGCTTATATACGAAATTCTCCATCTTCCATGCAATGTACATGGAAGATAAAGGATTTCGCATATAAGCCCACGAAGAGTATTTAAATTTTAACATGTTTTAATTATTTTTTAATAATTCTGTTTGATTTTCGAGTTGCCTCTTTTATTTGTTTTTTCAATCTATTTGAAGCATTTTTTGGTAAAATTATTGGGTCGTTTCCTTTTAGTGTTTGGGATGAGTTACTTATCTGGTCAGTTTCCATTTCAGATGCTGAATTATCGATATCACTTATGATGTCAGAATAGTTTTTTACAAATCGTGGTTTTTTGATGTCTGTTGATGGTGCCGAATTACAGGAGGAGGAGGAGGGTTTGTCAAAGTTAGATTTGGCTACTGTAGAGTAAAGTGTACTCTGCTGAGGATGACGTTGCTTATATATAGCTGCAGCTTTCTTCTTCCCAACTTTTTCTAAGGATGCGATGGTCTGAATTTCTTTTTCTTTTAGGAATATTGGGCAGTTTCTGTCATTTGTTGGGTGATTAAAATCTTCTATATTGGAGTTTTTACAGTTTATGCATGATGCTGGATTTGTGCATTTTTCTTTTAATTCTTCGCTAGTGTGGAAAGTATTTGAGCAGTTATAACAGGTTTTTTCATTTTTACAGTCTTTGGCAGCATGTCCGAATTGAACACAGTTTTTGCATTTTAGCGGCAATGGAATGTAAGTTCGTACTCTACATTTTTCATAACCAATGGCTATATCGGATGGAAGATTGATTGAAGCAAACGTAATTATGATAAGTCCTGTTTCAGTTAAGGTGCCATTAATATTTTTTAGTATTTTGTTTACATATGTTACATTTTGGGTCTTTAATTCGTTTAAGATTTCGGATTCATTGATTCCACGTAAGTCATTTGAATATATTATTCCCTTTGTGTAATTGAGACCAGGATGTTCCCTTATGTTTACTTTTATTTCTGGAGATAGTGCAATAAGTTTTATTAACTTATTAGCCTGGATAAAATTTTTTGTTTGGATAAGTATAGAACCATTGAGTAGCTTTTTACATTGTTTAACCTCTCCTTCTGCAACATTATCTATAACCTTTTTTATTAAAAAGGGTGAGACTTTGGCAAGAGTGTCGCTACTATCAATTCTTTCCATTATAAGAAATTTTTCACCGGGTGTAAGAATAGTTAGTTTTTTGGTTTGATCAAAACTTATATGTGGTCTTGTCCCACCGCGATCCGGAGGTTCAGTCATTATGATTACTATAGATTTTAATCCGGATTAATGTTTTTATATTTAATCAATTCAATTTATTTATTTTTTGAGAATAATTGAAAACTAAAAAATGTTTGTACACGTGTGTATTATATTTTAACAAAGAATGCAATTGGTTGCGCTTGTTAGATCTGTTCACTATGAGAGCGGTCAATCGACTGTCTATTATACAAATTAATTCATACAAGCATTTATAAAATGTATACTAATAATCGTAGAAAGTATTTAAGTTTCTAAATATTAAATTAATATTTTGTATACACATTATTATTACAACTTATGTTCAAAATAGTAAAAGTTAACTTAAAGCAATATAAAAAGGTTAACTTTTACTACTACGAACATAAAGGCAAGTTTTAATAATTGCCCTTAGTATAAAGTATAATACAATGTATGATAAGGTAATAAATAATATTTATAATTGTCTCCTAATGGAAAATGATGATGAATACATTATGTGTAAATAAATACGGTTTATAAGCAAGTACTATTACCAAACAAAGTTTAATAATTTTTTTTTAAATCGCAGAAAAAAATTATAAATTCGCTTGAACAGTATTTAAAACAGCTGTTTACCATTTCAATCAGCGACAAGCGCGAAATATTAAAGAAAAACTTAAAATTAAACAAAACGTATTAAATTTGTGTTTATTAAAATGAACGATGAACAATTGATTTTATTGGTACAGGCCAATGAAAGTTTATACAACAAATATAGTTCCGGCTATATTTTGTTTGTTTATGTCAAAAACATATGACACGTTTTTAATGTTCTATAATCGCACTAAAGTGTTACGTTAAGTCAACATTACGGTTACATTACATCAACAGTCGGCTAACCCAGCCTTTACTGAGAGGGAAAAAACCTAAGTCTGTTGTCAAAAACCTAATTCGTGAGAATGTATTAGTATATGGTTTTGAGGTTGTATTAATGCCTTTTTAATTTTCACCAGACACACAGAGTTCTACAAAAATGTTTAAATTTTAATTTATTTAAATTTTCATCTATTTTCAATACCAAAAATTGAAACTCTGTTCTATAAATAAAATTCTACCATAGATAAAATTAAGTGTCAAAAATTTATAAAAAAATTGTTTTTCATTTGAGCTAAATTAACGTGTTTCGGAAATAAAGGTGTCCTTTAATGTATTAAAAAAATATTTACAAAAATTGTGTAGAAGTGTAATAAAGTGGTTCGGTCTATATTTAGTCGGAAAATCAAAGTTAAAATTTCAAGTATTTTGATGTGTTTAATTCTCTCACAAGTATGTTGAATTCACATAACACAAGTACGTGTGAAGAGAACAATTATTGTTACTCTCAGCTTACTCTCAGTTGCGCCTCTATTTGTACCTTATGGTAACTAAGAGAAATACGCATATACCATTGTGTTTTTACTAACACATTTTCACCACTTAGGTTTTTGACAACTGAGTTAGGTTTATGTCAGCAGAGTTTCCGATCTATGCGTATATATCTATGGTAACTACTACTACTTCATTTCTTCTTTACTTGAGGGAGAACATTACTTATTGTATTTTTGTTTTATTGGACTCTTCGAGGACACATTTTTTGGATGCTTCCTCAACGGGAATTTATCATTCCAAATATACTTTGCGTCAGGGGTATAATAGTACTGCACTTATTCTTCATTTGACTGAATAGGGAGACTAAATTTAGTATTCTTGTTCCACTATCTCTTTCGAGGTGTGGTTTCCGATTTGTTACATCTTTATTTGGGTGTTTCGGTTTGGGAACCTTGCTTTAATAAAATTTTGATTGACTTTTAGTTGTAATTCTCATTTTACTGATGTTTTACAAAGTGTTGCCTTTGGGTTATCTCTGACTAGATTGCAGGTTCTTTATCCATTACCCCCTGTCTATACCTGATACATTTTTATCATGATAAACGTCAAAATGGTTATCAAGATACAAAATTATCAGGTATAGTCTCCATTTATTAGTATTATTGCTTCGTTATGACAAAATTGTTAGTGCTTTTGCTAAGACAACTTTGTCTTGACAACAAACGTCATTAATTGTTATGAAAAATATTTGTCAAGTATAGACAGGGGGTTAAGGCTTTGAAAATAAAGGCGATTGTTCTTAGTCTATACGATAAATTTATAGCAGATTGGAATACTTTTGTCAACTGTGTGCGGATGGAGTTTGGGAATCTTTGACATTCTTAGCAATTGTTTTAGAAAGGACTCTTAATTAAGGTTTGCATATTGATCTTTGGGGATATTATTATATAAAAGTTCGTGTCTGGTACTAAAGCTGCAGGTCTATCTGTGATTATGTAGTAGATCGACAAGGACACTTCAAATGTTGGCACCTAGAATTGATAATTTATTTTATGGTTCTTTGTTGGAACCACTATTTGAGTGAAAAATATATGTACTTACATTATAACTCCCTGCAAATGAAAATCAACCCCTACCATCATCTACTGTAGCGTACCCCAAATAGACATACAGTCAAAAGAATTTGTTTAAATGAACTGAAGTTAGAGAAAAAAACGCGAAATACCAAAAAAAAAGTGAAAAAATTGAGATTTCATGAAATTGATCGTGACATTATGGGGATCGTGAGGTTTTAAATTTACTAATAAAGCGGAACTAAATGAAAATGAAAATTTTTATATATAAAATGATTAAAGCCCAACCAACTCTTAAGACAAAAATAAATAGGGAATATTAAATTAAACAAAAAAAATAAAATAAAAAATAACAAAAATGTGATATTTCTAAATATAAGGAAGAAAATCAAACAGACAAAAAAACCAAATGCAACATTGTCAAATTTGTGTTCAAATGAGCAGGTTTCAAAAAGATACATTTCCAACAAACTGTCACCTTTTTAACAAACCAATTTTTTAACATTTTCTTCCTTAAGATTTGTCATTTTTGCTGTTCGTTAAGGTGGCATGCCACAGAGTTGGAGTTGGTAGCAAGTAGTAGTGGTGGCGTTGGTGGTGCTGGTGGTGAAGTATGCAAATTTGTCTTTTGTGCGCTAATGAAGTTATAAAACTGCACGACATTTGGTGTCTATCTTAACACTCCATCACAACATGGCCAAAGACGATGACGACAATATTAAGGACACTAAAATAAAACTGATAGATAGACAGTCAAACAAACACTGCAGTGCACTGTGCAAACAGAGCAACTTATTTTTTCTTTTTTTTGAAATGTAACAGACAATCCAATCTCTCAATACAATAAAAGACAATACTCCAAAGTAATTTTCTGTGTTCTGTATTTCCAGGCATTTTTTTCTTCTTATTTCAGCTTTTCATTTCTTTTCACTTTAACACTATATTCTTTCCATGTTGGGGCACAGACACAAATTCATACTAAAATACAATTGTCAGTTTGAAATCCTGTGCAGCTTCCTCAATTGTTTATGCCACCATTTTTTGTTTTTGTGTTTTTACACATATAGCAAAGTCAAGCAACCATGCAGCAATCAACAGCCAACCAACCAACCAACCCAGGCAACCAAACAAAACTTATCAGCCCCAAACAACCAAAAGTACACGACGAGTCCAATACTTTTCTAGCTTTCTTTTGCTGTTCCCTGTTGTTATTGTTGTACTTATGAATGATTTGCAGCGTAACGAAACATTTCGTTGCGGATTTTCGTTAAGAAACCAACAACAACAACAACAACAAAAAAGCCAACAACTGGGAAGGCATAGATGTGGCATGTGTCCCATTATATTTGCCTTTTGAGTGAGCATTTTGTATGCTAAAAATTTTTGTAATTTTTAGGTGGAGGAGTTGATAATTAACTGGAGTTGCTTAGTTGAATATGGATTAAGTTTAATTAAGATCAATGTTCCAAAATTAGCAGAGAAATAATTATAAACTATTCAAAGAGAAACTTCTTTGAAAAACCCTCCATCATGAGAGCAGCAGTCTTTCCAAGTGGGACTTTTTAGATCGATCCAAATACTTGGGTGTTTTATCGCAAAACCCGAATCAAATTTGATTTAACTACTTCCGGAATACATTGAATATCTTGATTATGGGAATCGGCTGGGATGGTATGATGCGAAGTTTGTCTGTTGTTTACTGTACTAGTGATATGGAGTCAATGTGCTATTTCATTCTCAGTTGTAATTTTATTACTAAGTTTGGACAATGTCAAATAATGTTGTATTAGAGAGATCGACGAGTTAGGATCTATGTTTGTGTTGGACAGATGATGATCAGTCCTATGTAGCTTATGGTAGTGAGACAGTTGATATTGGAGGCTCGCTAGTGACACTCTACCAGGTGCTACATAATTCTATAGTAACTGATGGCATTTCGATTCGATTTATAATGACGATATTTTCATATAAAGGGTTTTCCAACAGGAGGTGTTATTTTTAATCACCCGGTATCTCGGTAGCCGTCACTTTTGAAGCTTTTATTCTTTGATATTTGACAAGTACAAACTACGCCATTACTAAAAATGGAACGATATGCATTGAAATTATTAAAGTTCACTACAAAAATGGTGAAAATCTTGCAGTCAGAGTTCGCAAAACCAATGCATTTTTGGGTCGTCGTGAAGCAGCTTGTCAGACCGCAATACAGAAATTGGTGGAAAAATTCGAGCTCTTGGAACAAGTTAGTGATGTCAAGAATAAAACCCGTGCACGTCGCTCAAGAACAACTGAGAATATTGCTGCTGTAGCCCAAAGTGTTTTAGAAAACTCAGGTTTGTTCATTCCTAGTCGTTCTTTGGAATTGGGTATTCCACAAACGTCATTACATGGTATTTTGCATAAAGACTTGGGTCTTAAGGCTTATAAAGTTCAGTTAACACAAGAAATCAAGCCGGCCGATCATCAACAACGTCGTGTCTTTTCGATTTTACTGGAAAAGTTTCCGGACCCTGTTATCTCTCGAAGAGGTGATCACAATTAGCCACCGCGATTTTGTGATTTAACACCTTGCGACTTCTTCCTTTGGGGCCACGTGAAAGATAAGGATTACGCCAACAGCCCAACGTCGATTCAAGACCTCAAAGATAGAATTCGTGAGGCTATCGAGGACATAGGGCTGCCACTTTACGATTTGGTTATGGCAAATTTCATGAAAAGGATATGGTCCTGTAAGCGGCCATTTGGCTGATGTTGTTTTTCATTATTACCGACATACCTTTCTCTTTAATATGAAATAAACGTCCGATCATTTATCTCATAAAATGTAATTTTTCTTTGAATACCAAAATAACACCTCTTGTTGGAAAACCCTGTATATCTGATTTATTGATTCATATATTTAACTGTATCTTAATGATATCTAAGTCTACTTTATGTTTGAAGTCGACTCGTATTGCCGATTTTAATTCCTTCGGCTTTTTCTATGGTAATGGAACAAACATCACTGCTGTTCATTAAACTAGTTCCGCCATGTTGAATTAGTTTGCCACTGAGAACTACTACTATGGAATTTTCAAGCCACTTGTAACGTTATTTACTGGTGAATTTAACATGGGAATGTTATTGCTGGTGGCCGATTGTGACACTCTTCATAACACTTCACTATTTAATTCAATAGTATGAAGTATTCATAACATGTGGTCATCGAAGTGATATATTTTAGAGGATTTAATTTTACTTTAATTTACTTTAAAAAACTGACTATTGTTATTAGAGATATTAAGAATATCTGACTATTGTTTATTACATCGAACTAGTTTATTGTACAAGTTGTAATATAGCTAGTGTAAGGTTTCCAATTGCAAATTTCTATGATCTTTTGAATGTCCAAATTTTATTGGGAATTTATCATTCCAAATATGTTTTTCGTCGGGCTTACAATACAGCTTCACTTGTTCCTAAATTGACGGATTTAATCAGGAAGGATATTAATTAATGATGACAAATTTAGTAATAATAATTAATTTGACTTCTCCAGGGCCTTTATTCCATTAATAATCGCATAATGATTAATAAACTTTGGTTCAAATTCGGATATTCTATGTCAGATAAACATATGGGGCATTTCATGTCAAGTGAACCAAATCGATGTCTTCCGATTCTTAGGAAAATGTACCTCAAATAGTTTAGATAGCTATTTCTTCAATCTTTCGGAAAAATATAAAAAAAAAATAAAATTTTTTTTTAATTTTTTTTCTCCGAAAGCTATCTAAACTATTTGGGACCCATTTTGCAAAGAATAATAAGTTACATGAATAAGAAAAAACACCTGCTTGGCCAAAATGTCAAATTTTTACCCCCTCTAACTCAGCAAGTTCTCGACCGATCTTGTTGTGTTTGAATTACTAACCAATAAAACTAACTATGGTGCATCCCTATCGGAAGACATCGATTTCAAAAGTTGGTTCACTTGACATGAAATGCCCCATATACTTTTTATCTTACAGAGAGATCTCAGTTTGTAGCATCAGGTTTATTTCATGTTCATTCGGATGTTCCTCAGGTTTCGGATCTTGGATCCTTGTTTGATGAGGACGACCATATATACAATATTAATGTTTTGTATATGATGAGCCAAATAAGTACTTAGAAGTTTTCTCGCAAAAACCGGTCATGTTACTATCATGCAGTTGTCATCGATAGACTACTTGATAGGGTTTGATTTCTGCCAAAAACTCTAACTATCGATAACGTTTTGAATTCAATTTGGTTGATATACTATTCTAGATTAAACGATTTTAAAAATGTACCTACAATGGGTCAAAATCGGGAAAAATATTTTTTAACCCGAATTTTTTTTTAAGCAAAACTTTTTTTTCACAAGTAAATTTAAAAAAAAAAGTTTTAAAAATTTTGAAAAAAATGAATAAAAACTATTTCGAAAAAAAAAAATTTTGGAAAACAATTTTGAAAAATAATTATTATTTTTTAAATTTTGAAAAAAAAATTTTTTAAATTTTAATAAAAATGTTGTTTACCTAAAAATATTAAAAATTTTTATTTTAAAGTATAATTTGGTGAAGGGTATATAAGATTCGGCACAGCCGAATATAGCTACTTGTTTAAATATCAGTTTTTCCTGAATTTAAACAAGGATTCTCATTATAAATGCTTAATTTCTGTTTCAGTTTTTAATTAACAAAGAATTTCCAATATAAATTTTCAAACACCCCACTTGATTGGTAATAGAGTGCAGCAGTCTTTTTCGATTTCGATCTATTTTCTTTGTCATCATCCTCAACGTTGTCATCATCATCAGCGGTAGCAGCGGTATTGTAAGCAGTTGTCATCATCTGGTGTTTGTCTGTATGCAATAAGTGTGTTGTTGTATTTTGCCAATTTCGATCGTGAGTCGTGTGACATACTGGCACATGGATTTTTTATTTTTTTTTTGGTGGTATGAATATTTTCCTTTTTTTTAGATTTTAAGTCATATAGAATTTAAGTCATTTCTGTCTCTCTTTCACTAAAGCTCTCTGTCTCCTCAAATTATGCAAAAATGTTCTTTCAATACAATATTATTATATTTTTCGTTCATTGCTTATCTGAATTTTAAAGCATTTTCCTATTAACGATTAGGTTTTTTTTTTTTTTTTTTTGATACTTTTTTTTTATATTTTTGAAGTTCATAGTTTGTGGTTTGTTTTTCTCCTGTATAGAATACTATACTACATATTTTAATGGCATTAGTAGTTAATCGTGTCATTGCTTTTGGTCACCAATATTTTTATTTTTTTTCTTTCTCTAAATTCGTTTTGTTGTGGTACCTTTTTTATGATCGTGCTGTTTCATTATGATTATTTTTTTTTCTTCTGTTCGTTTTGGTTTGTTGGTGACCAGACAACCTATATTTCGATTTTTCTCCAATTTTTTTTTTTTCCCTGTTGTTATAGGATTTTCTATGGTTTTAACAAATTTATGCATAAACTCCATGTATCATAAATATTGGTGGTTAACAACCAGCCAACACACTGTGAGTGAGTGAATGAATAACACAACAGCTTCAACATCAGACTCAACGAGCAAAAAAAAAAAAATAGAAATAATGACAATATTTCAGTTAGTGACTTTTACTTTTGCATGATGGCAACTAAAAAATGAGCAAAAAATGTGAAGTTGAAAAATATTGATTATGTAGCGATTTTTTGTTTCCTTTGTGTGGCAGTCAACTATGTATATGTCCCATTTTTTCATGGTTTATTAACATGGCTTGTCATGAAATGGTTATTGATTAACTGGGTTTATAGTTTTTTGGGCTTTTCCTTTTTTTTTTTTGCGCAAAGTGAATTGAATTTTTGATATTTTTTGTATAAGCCAAATATCTGTGGCACTAAATTTATGTTTGAGGCAGATTAATTTCAATTTGATGTGTTGCAGTTAACATTGATTGCTAAGGCTAATTAAGGGCACATTTCTTTTAATACCTTATTGATAAATTTCTAATAGACACCTTAATTAACTTCTTGTTGACATGGCTGCATCTTCTGTAGATCCCACAACTATTTGCACAATGGGGCAGCGGCCCTCAAAGCCAACATAACCCATGCCACCAGTCAAATTCAGCCTGATGTATGAGCCAGAGTTATGGATAATTGGATATTTCGGATGCGCGCCACCCTGGTGGACATTTGTATGATGTTTGTATTGCATTGCCACGCAATAATGAACATGCGAGACATTGCCAAAACAAAATCAATTGTGTTTATTGAAACTATGTATAAAAAAGCATGTGGCCCCGATGAAATCCCTTCCGAAATATTGAAACTAATTGAGGACGAAAACATCCAACTTTTTATAGAGCTGTTTAACCATATTTACGATTCGGGCCAATATCCTCAAGACTGGCAGAAATCGACATTCATCACCATGCCAAAGAAAAGCCACCCAAAACAGTGCATTGATTATAGACACATAAGTCTAATCAGCCACGTCCTCAAAATATTCCTTAGAATAATTAACTCCTGAATTTATAAAAAATGCGAAAAGGTAATGGGGAAACTCGCAATTTGGATTTAGAGAAGGGAAGCACAGTTTACTATACAGGTGCTTATACAGAAATGCAGAACTGTACAAAAATATGTTTTTCTATGTTTCGTTGATTACGAAAAGCCTTGCGACACTGTACAGCATAATCTAATATATAAAAATCTCGTGTCACAATGTTTGTGTTTGAACTCCTCCGAAACGACTAAACCGATTTTTATGAAATTTTGTATGTGTATTTTGGAGCTATGAGAATAGGTCGTAAAGTATATTTCATACCGCTAGGTCATGAGGGTGTCCCTATCCAGAATTTGTACTTACAATTTTTTTGCCAAAAACTTTTTATTCGCATTTTTTTTATTTGGCGTTCAAAATTACCTATGATTCCAAATTTTCATCAACCTACCCTCACCCATAATGCCAAATTCACGTAGAATACATTCGTAATTTTTTATTTAACAACCAAAATATTCACTAGAAATAATTTGTATGGCAGGACAACGTTTGCCGGTTCAGCTAGTAAAATTATAGAAATTCGTATGTCTATCGGCATAAAAGGCAAGGAAATATAATGTATTAAAAACTTATACTGGAACCAAACTGCACAAGTCGATATCAACGGAGAACTACTAACCGATAGAATAATGGTATGCTTCAGAGGTATGGCCAATAAAAGCCGTATATCTACGGAAACTGGAAGCTTTTGAAATTCGGATTAATCGACGTATCCTAAAAATACCCAGGACACAATTCATACCTAATTCAATGGTTCTGATAAGGATAAAACGTGAAAGCGAACTTATATAAACAATAAAGAGAAGAAATACATCATACTTCGGTCATACTTATCATGAGAAACCCGAAATATAAACTTCTTCAATCCGTAATTCTACGAAATATTGAAGAAAGACCCTACAGAGAAAGAAACGAAACAACATGGCTTGATAACATACAAATGTGGACTGGTATACGAGATGTGGGAAATCTTTTGAGCAAGGCCAGAAATAGAGATTCTTTTGCAGAAATTATAAAAAATATTTAAAATTATTTTAAAATACAAACAAAAAAAATTATTTAATTATAATGGTCGCTTAAACATTCGGAAAACGAATATGCAAATAAAGAAGAAGATGCATTGCAAACTGCTTTGATAAAATCAGGTTGAATTTCGTCTGCTCATTAAGCATTATTATTTGGGGGAAAGAAACCATGACTCAAATAAACGCTAAGCTTGATAAATACTATGGGAACTATGCACTATCAATTTCAATGGTAAAAAAGTGGTTTATTGAATTTCGTTGTGGCCATACAAGCACGGAAGATGCTAAACGTTTTGGAAGCCCAGTTGAGGTCTCTACAGCCGAAACAATTGAAAAAATCACGAGAGATTGTGGAAGTCATAGGCATCTCACCTGACTCAGTGGTTTCAATTTTGAATGATCATTTGGGTATGAGAAAGCTTTCCGCAAGTTGGCTGACGTATTTGCTCACAAATAGGGTACACAAAAGGCAGCACACATGTGCAGTTTTAATGGAAAAAAATCCATCAATTAGGCTACTAATTGCATTATCATTCCCACTATTCTCCGGTTTTAGCCCCGAGTGACTATTTCCTTTTTCCAAACCTGAAGTAAATGTCTACGCGGAAAGAGATATGACTCCAAAGATGAAATCATCTAACAACAAATACCTAAGGAGTGAGATCGTAAAATTCGTTTTTCATTAAAACTTTTAACCCAAGTATAATTTGATTTTTTTTTTATTAAGTTACCTTTGTAAAACATGTCAGTTATTATGTTTAATGTCAAGTATGTTCATTTGTTGTTAATCTGAGTGAGCAGAAAAAAGTGCGTACTGAAATTATTAAATATTTTCAACAAAACCCAACTTGGTCCTACAAAAAGTTGGCAAAGCATTCAAAGGTCTGTCGTCAAACTGTTTCCAATGTTATTAAACTATACCGGGAGAACTCGTCCGTTGATAGGAAACCTGGTTCAGGTAGAAGGAATGGTCAACATGATGTTTCTAAAGCCAAGAAAATAGAAAGCATTTTCAAAAGAGCTCCCAACACATCCGGTAGGAGGGCAGCCCTGTTGGCTCAGTGCTCAGACTATTTGGTACGAAAATTTAAAGCCAATCCAGGCTTAAAAACATACAAGGCTCAAGAAGTTTCTGACAGGAACGCTGCTAAAAATTTAGAGGCCAAAAACAGAGCACGGAAATTAAAGTTAAGAATTTTTCGATCTCACTCCTTATTTTGGTGACCTCGACAAATCTTATTTTTTGGAAGTCATACAAAATTGCAGAAACGTTGTACAAAATACATAGAGCTCAAAGGAGACTATGTTGAAAAATAAAATAACTTTTTGTCCAAAAACCTGTTTCTTTCAAAAAGGCACGGACTTTTTGACCCACCCTTGAAATCTGTTCATCTTTACATTTTTGTTCCAATTTTATGTTATTTTCATCAGAACGTTAGAAAGGGACCTATTTTAAGGAAATATTCTTGAAAAGTAGCTAATTTATTTAACTTACCTTTTTATACCCTTCACCCTGAGTGGCAAGGGTATATCGTTACCGCTCATATAGTCAAAAAACACATGTTAGGCCTTTCTATATTAAGGTAACGATATACCCTTGCTACTTATGGTGTCATTCTACTTTTTTCATTTGCGACCCCCACAAAGTATATTCTGGATCGTTATAGATAGCGGAGTCGGTATAGCCATGTCTGCCTGTGGATGTGTATGTTGAAATCAACTTTCCGTAGCACCTAAATAACTTACTACATGATTCATACATCAATATATCAGGTATATAGTTGCTATAAAATCGAGAAAATCGGCTCACGAATGGCTGAGATATAAGAAAGAACCAGGACATCATCGATTTTTGACCTATTTTTGATCTATATCTGGATTACTAAGTCATTAATATGGATATCTTATCATAGATATTTCAAAGAATTTTGCAACGACGTCTATAACGTAAGTCGGACAAAATCGGGAAAAATATTTTTGAAACCGAATTTTTTTTTCACAAACAAAAATTTTTTTTCTAATTAATTTTAAAAAAGAAATTTTGAAAACAATTTTTGGTAATAACACTTTTTTCACTAATAAATTAAAAATTAAATTTAAAAAAAAATTTTTTGAAATAAAAATTTTTTTTATTAAATTTTGTTTACCTCAAAATATTTAAAATCTGTATTTTAAAGTGTAATATGATGAAGGGTATATAAGATTCAGCACACCCGATTATAGCTTTCTTACCTGTTATTTATCCATCATTTTCATTTCCTTTAGTTAATAATAAAACACCTTTGCTTTTAATTTATTTTTTTTAATAATTTTCTTTTTATTTTGTTTAATTTTCTTGTTTGAAATTTGATTAAATTCTATTATTTTATATTAATTTGTCGATTTGTTGTTGTATTTTTGTTTTTTCTTTAGTTTGGAACTTTAAGAGTTTCATTTAGGTTTTTTTTCTTCTTCATTTGTTTTTACTATAAATTTGTGATTTTAACAAAAATGATTTAAAATAAAAAAAATATACAATAAAAAAAAACACAAAAAAACTTATAATGAAAGATGCTAATTATTTATTAATAACTAATTATTTATAATAATATATTGCCATAAAAAATAATAAAAAAAAAAATAGATATTGTTAAAAATACAATTATATACAGCAGGCTTGAATATTTTACAAAGTATATGTTAATATAAATTTTAAACTAAAATAATAAAAAAAACACACACTGGACTAGTCTTTGGTTTCAAAATAAATACAAAATATTTAAATGTAATAGTAGAATAATTAAGAAAATATAGGAAAAATAAAGACACATAGAAACAAATATTACTCTTGAAGATATAATTAGCTGTTAACACGGTTGTTTGCTGTTACCGAATTTGGTAAGATTAAATAAATTTCTAATTTTTTGAGTAAAATATTTGCTCTATGTAGCTTTATTTTTGCTTAATTTCTTTTAATAATTAATTAATATTTAAGATAAATTTTATTTTTATTAAATTTAATAGTGGTTTGTTTGTTTTCTTTAAGTACTTAAATTGTGTTTTATTTAATTGTTTGTTAATTAAGAAAATTTTATTAAGAAACTTGAACATGTTTTGTTTAAAGTAGTTGTTATTTTTGTTTTGTTTTTTAATTATTTAATTATGTTGTTATTATTTAAAGGAATGTTTAAGTTGCAAAGAATTTATAGGATGTTTTTTGTATGTTATGAAATCATTAATTTTAAAGGAGGAAAATTTCAGCTATTTACAATGAAGTTAATTTAAATATCATGATATGTTTTTTTTATATTTTTAATTAAATTTAATTTATGTTTTAAGAATAATTTGGAATGTTTTTATTTTACGTGTTGCTAACCTGTGAATTTTTTATTTATTTTTTTTTTAATGTTTTTGTATTAAATTCATTCTGATGACCTTAACAACCTTTTAGATTTCTTGAGTTTTTTTTTTATATTAAGGGTATAAAATAAATAAATTTTCTCAATAATGAAAAATTCTACAATGCCATTAAAAAATGTAATAAAAGGACAAGACGTGACATGATTTTTGTTTTCTTTCTTTTCTGTTTTTTTCTCTCTTTTTGTTTGTTTTGTTTTGCATGTTCTTTAACAAATAATTCTCTAGATACCTTATTTCATTTTACCTTTTTCACTCACTTTTATTTTGTTGTTGTCTGCTTTACTAAACAAAAATTTAGACAATGTCAATTAAACTTTTTACACACTTTTTTGGAGAAGTGTTGGAAAAAAATATAATTCTTTTTTATTCCCAAATTTGTTATAGAGATTACTTTTCTTAAGGGTTTTCTTTTAAGGTCATAAGGAAATTTATTTAAAGGTATTCTTTAGAAGCTAACACCTAAATTATCCAGCAAACTTTTTAATACCTTCTGCTGGTTCACACCCATCAAGTTTACTTGAGCAAATATTGAGTTTATACAAGAGAGAAGAGAGTAGATTGGAAAGATTTTCCTCTTTTTCTTCCTCTCTCTTTTATAAACTCATAACTTGCTCAAGTAAACTTGACGTGTCTTAAACAGCACCTAGTAAAGGGTTAAATGAAAAAAGGAGATTTTATTTCTTATTTATTGACATTTTAACACATTATTTTAAATCGGTGATGTAATTGGTGACATTACTTACTCCATATTATAAACTAAGTAATAATCTTTCAGGTAATCAAACAATCGATCTTTTGTGCACTGTATTCGGTAGTTATACACCTTCGTGAGAAGGGTATATATAAGTGTGTCATTCCGTTTGTAATTTCCACAATATAATTTTCCGACCCTATAAAGTATATATATTCTGGATCCTTATATATGGCGGAGTCGATTTAGACATGTCCGTCTGTCTATATGTCTGTTGAAATCAATTTTTTTAAGACCCCAGATATCTTAGGGATCCAAATCTTCAATAATTCTGTCAGATATGCTTTCGAGAAGTTTCCTATTCAAAATCAGCAAAATCCGTCCATAAATAACGGAGATATGAGGCCTATTTTTGATGTATATCTGGATTACTAAGTCATAAATATAGACAATATGGATATCTAATCATTTCAAAGTCCATTGCAGCGATGTATATAAGGCTATAGTAAGTTGGACCTACAATGGGTCAAAATCGGGAAAAATATTTTTTAACCCGAATTTTTTTTACAAAAAATTTTTTATGTCATTAATTTTTTTCACTAATAAATTAAAAAAAAAAAAAAATTTAAATTAAAAAAAATTTAAAAAAAAAAATTGGAAAAAACTAAAAGAAAATTTCGAAAATTTCTTTTTTTTAAAAATTAAAAAAAAATAAAAAATTTTAATTTTATTTTAAAGTATATTATGGTGAAGGGTACATAAAATTTGGCACAGCTCTCTTACTTGTCTTTATATCATCTTGGTGATGTCAATTGGCCGCTTCAGAGCCCTTTAGACTTTTTCATGTTGGGTGCCCTTAAAGACCGATGCTAGGCGAATAATCCAGAAACGGTTCACACCATTTAAGCTAATACTGCCCGAGACATTCGTGAGATAGAACCAGAAATCGTCAACAAATATCAGCTCATTATTCTGATTATTGTTTTTAATTTAATCAGTTTCGTTTTCCGGTAAATAACCAATTATGTTCATTCCTAGGTGCCTATAATTGCCGAACACTCTTCATCGGACACAGATAATCGAATAAATATGAATGATGAATATTGCTCTTTTCTTTTGCAGATACATAATAGCAAATTAATAGGGATGTTTGGAGAAACGATATAGAAGGTTATTAAATTGAAGTAGAATAGATATATTTATATATTGCTACTTCTGTTTAATAACCTTCTCTATCGTACTCCCAAACATCGCTATTAATTTGCTATTATCTGCAAAGAATATGTAATTTCGAATAACTCAATAAAGAATCTACAGCAAAGGGAACATCAGGGAATACCAGTAATTAACTAGGTTTTATATGCATAATTTTGAATGAGAGGAAGCCAAAAAGCTTTTGCATAAAGCTGTAGAAAAAGCCTCTACTTTAGAAATCTAGTCAAGCAATTACCTGTATTTCATCTAGTATTTAATTTAAATTCAATAGATTTCTTTGCCGCCATTTCTCCATGTGTAAAAAGTTTATATTTTTATTTGAAGCTAAATACTAAGCCTATGTACGACTGACTCTCAACAGCACCTGATGTAAATACTATTTTTGTTTAGAACACAGACATCTAAATAAATTTTAGCATTTAAATCTTCTCTACTAGTTGTTTTTTTTTTTTCTTGTTTTTTTTTTTTATATTTTTTTTTTGTAGTAATTTTATTATTAAGGTAAATGGCCTTTATTTTGTACGAGTATTTTTCACTGCCAAATCCAGTCATTATTTAGACTTTTAAAATTTTTGGCTCGTGTCCATTCAAATTCACTTGTTTGGGCTAAAACATCAGCAACGTCCACAGTTTGAGCAACAACGCTACCACCACCACCGCCAACACCATTACGACCAACATAATGCTGTTCACATTGTGGCTGGAGTTTTAGTTGTTGCTGGTGTTTTTGTTGTCATGTAGCTGCATCGGTTGCAGCCTCCTCGACTCAGCTGGTCACGATTGATGTCGCAGTAGGCCAGTGGAACATATTGTCATGTAAATCTGATGATGGTGATGACTGTTCTAACTCTAGATCTTGTTCGTGCTGCTGGTGCTGCAATGGGTTTGGCTGCGTCTGTTGATGTTGATGTTGCTGCAGATGATGATGCTGCTGCTGTTGTTGTTGTTGTTTGTGTTGCATGTGGACATGTTGTGGTTGATTGCTTGACTGTAAATGTATTTGTTCTGGTATTTGCATTTGCAAAGGCTGAGTTGACAATGAGGGCATTGAATTCGTAGACGATGAAGACATAGACGCACTATGCTGATGCTGTGGTCCATGCTGCAACATACTACCCACCGCTACTGCTGCCGCTGCTGGATGTTGTTGAGTATGATGATGATGATGGTGAAGATTATTATTGTGCTTTTGCTGTTGTTGTTGTTGATGAAGATGATGAGCATGCGGATGATTAAAATGAGTTGATGGTTGTAGTTGCTGTTGTGGTTGCAGCTGCAATTGTAGCTCTTGAGGTTGGTGATATTCATGTTCATGTTCAAATTGTTGCAAATACTGTTGCTGCTGTTGTTGTTGCTGTTGTTGGTTACCTAGAACATGTTGAACTACTGGCATTGTGTGTGCATGTTGTTGCTGTTGCTGTGGATGATAATATGGCATTTGTGTTGTGTTCGTAGAGGGAGCAGCAGTAGGAGCCACAGTCATGGCTGTTGTCATTGCTGTCATAGACGATGAGGCTGACAATGAATTGGGCTGTTGCAGGCCCCTTATACTATCCGCTGGGTGGGCCGTGTATATATTACTTCTTCTCAAATGATTATTGTTGCCATTCGGACGTTTATTGCGTGACCACCATTGCACATGCGTGTCTGAACGAAAACGAGAACGAGAAGAAGAATAAAGTAAAAAATAAGCACCAAATTTTATTATGAATTTTTGTTAAGTTTTTTGGTTTTTTTGGTATGAGTATATGTGGAAATAGAGGGGGAAATTTTGGTAGTTTTTTTGTTTAAGAAGAACCCATGCCATTGCCAGAAGCAGCCACCACCACAACAGCCGTTATTGATTCCTGCATGGTTGGCTCTTCATACACATAATGCTCCGGCATTAGACTATCGTCATCATCTACATCGTCTTCGTCCTCATCATCGTCGTCTTCGTTCTCTTCTGCCTCGCTTCGCTCATCCGGTCTTGGTGGCAGCGGTCGTTTCAACATGGAATTTTCTCTTTCGATATTCAAAGATTTCAATTCATTATGAGATTTTGTCTGATACAGTGTGGTTAGACTGGTTTGTGTGGTACAATTACTGCTGTTGTCGTTCGATGATGATGAAGAGCTTACGGTGCGCGGGTGATGATGCAAATGATGATCCAATTGTTGCTGCGGGCGTTGTTGTTGCTGTATGTGATGCATCATTCCTAAGGGTCGTTTGTGACTATGATGGTGTTGTTGCTGCAGCAGCTGTGGCTGCTGGAGGTGGTGGTGGTGACTGTTCAACGGTAATTGCTTGAAATTTTGGGTTGCCTCTGATGGTTGTAAGAGAAATTGATGTGATGTTGTTGTTATTGTTGGAGGAGGATAGAATAGATTGTGATGTTGATTTATGTTTTCATGATCGAGATGATTATGATGATTGAGATGTTGTTGCTGTTGTTGCAAGTGATTGTTATGCTGATCGATAGAGGGAAGCGGTAGTTGCTGTTTGGGAGAATGATGTTGACACTTACCACTACGTTGATGTGATGTCTTTTTTCTGCAAGTTAAAGTAGAAAAGGGAGGGAAATTTTGATGTTTAATATTATAATATTGGGATGACAATAAAGTAGAAATAAAGGTCTGAGTATTTGAATAAAAGTATCTTAATTTCAGATCAGTTTATTAGTTAAAACTATCTATCTTAAATTAATAAGTTTTAATTTTAATGGGAAATTTTAAATGACCAATTTTTAAAAAAGGTACCTTCTAAGCGTGCCTTTTAAACTTTTTTAATCAGTGCATTTTAAAAACGAAGTAGCTTTTAGAAAAGTAGTTTTTTAAAAAAATACGATTTGAAAAAATACATTAACTGATACTTCGTTTAAAGCAACTTTTTCCAAAAGGTACTTTTTGATATTATACTTAATTTAAAAGGTACTTTTTTTAAAATGTTTGTTTTTAAAAGGTTTTTTTAAATGGTACTTTTTTAAAATGTACTTTTTTTGAAAGGTATTTTTTAAAAAAGGTACTTTTTGATATTATACTTAATTTAAAAGGTATTTTATTTAAAAGGTACTTTTTTTAAAAGGTACTTTTTTTAAAATGTGCTTTTTTTAACAGGTACTTTTTATAAAAGGTACTTTTTTAAAAAGTACATTTTTTAAAAGGTACTTTTTTTTAAATAGACACCTTTACTTTATAGCATCTCTGGAAGCGATATGGCAGCTGTCTTTGAAATGTGAACAGCTAGTATTTCACATATCAATCTTGTTTTATTATACATATGTATTTCCAGTCCAATTTTAGATTTTAACAGGAGTTTCAATTATTTCTCTGTCACATTTTTCAATGTCACCAAGTTTTACCAACTTTTTTTGTCTTACAAAACAAATTGAATTGCATTTTCTTTTTCTATAGAACTTATAGTAAATTAAATTGTTTTCCTCTTTTTTATACTTTTAACTGAATGAATTTTAATTCCATTTAAATACTTTTTAACAGCAAAAACAAAAAAGTACATTTTAAAAAAAGTAACTTTTACAAAGAGTACCTTTTTAAAAAGTACTTTTTTTAAAAGTACTTTTTTAAAAGGTACTCTTTGTAAAAGTACTTTTTTAAAAGGTACTCTTTGTAAAAGTTACTTTTTTTAAAATGTACTTTTTTAAAATGTTTGTTTTTAAAAGGAACTTTTTCTAAATAGTTAAAGGTACCTTTTTTAAAAGGTACTTTTTCTAAAAGGTTCTTTTTATAAAAGGTGCTTTAATTACTTCAACCGTATTTTTTTATTTTAATTTTATAAAAAGCACTTTAAGAGTTACCTTTTGAAAAGAACTCTTTGAAAAGATACTTTCTCTAAAAAACTACTTTTTTAAAAATTACTTGCTTTAAAAAGTTACTTTTTGGAAAGTTTCTTTAAATAAATACTTTGTGAATGGCACATTCCTTATATAATTATTTTTGAAAGGTACATTTGAAATAGTATTTGCTTTAAAAAAGTACTTTTTAAGGGGTACTTTATTCAAAAACTTTATTTTAAGTACGTTGTTCTTGCTTTAAAGAGTAGTATTAAAAAAACAGTTTTAAAAAGTACTTTTTTAAAATCGTTAAGATTGAGGTTTTTTCTTTAAAAATGTACTTTAAAAAAAACCATCGTCCGTTATTATAGTTTCTTTGAGAAACTACTGTTTTAAGGTACTTTCTTTAAAAAGTTCAAGTTATTAAATTGTACCTTTTTCAAAAAGTACTAATTGTTAAAGAGTACTTATTTAAAAACGGATTTTTTTTTCAAAAAGTATCTTTTTTATCGGATAAATGGCTGAAATATAAACGATTTCCTCGATTTTCTTGACATATAGGTGCCTATATCTCTTATACTATGTTAAAAATAAAAATGTTTTATACAAAAATAGTCCGTTACTGGTTCTACGGATATAGGGATTTAATTCAAAACTGGTAAGTTTATACAAAATATCACTAAACGAACCTAAATGAATTTAGCTTATGGTCTTAAGACTCGAGAATAGTATTAATTTTAAAACTCAGAGCTGGTGTATTTGCAATAATTAAATTCAATAATAATTAAATTCAGTTCAAATAAAATAATGCAAGTGTATTCACTTACCTTCTGCACTTGACTACTGCTATCATTATAATGGCTCCTAGAATTGCTGACAATATGGAAACTATAGTCAGTGTTAATGGCCAGCCCAATTCGGAAGCTTTTTCTGAAAATATAAAGTTAAAAATATTGTGTTAAATTTAAGATTAAAAGAATTTAGATTTTTTTTTCAATATATCACAAATTTAGAATTGTCGTTGGTTTTTTGAGATCTTTAGGCAAATGCTTTTTATCAAATTTCAGCGAACAAAACCAGGTTATCAATCGTATTGTATTGTTAAAGTCCCGAACCATAGAATAAACGTATAGAACGGAAGGGGAGAGTAATATCAATTTTAAAAAAATACACTCTTTACACACATAAGGGTGATACAAAATACATACAATACATTCTCATTAATTAGGTTTCTGACAACAGACTTAGGTTTTTGGCTCTCAGTTACCTATCTAGTTGTCATCTATGCCTCGAACTATTTTATATTATTTTTTACTACTGACAAACTGCTGATTTTTTCCAACAAATATGCGTTTGTGGTGGTCCACAAAAGATGGCCTCGCTTCTGAGTTCTCAATAGTGTTTTTTTAGGAAACGTTACAAAATACACACCTTTACTTTATAGCCTTCCTTTAAGCGATAAGGTAGATATATTCTATCTCGTCCTGTTTTATATTTTAACAAGAGTTTTTTTTTTTTCAAGTTTCAATTATTTCTCTGTCACATTTTTCAATGTCACCAAGTTTTGCCAAATTTTTTTGTCTTACAAAACAAATTGAATTGCATTTTCTTTTTCTATAGAACTTATAGTAAATTGTTTTCCTCTTTTTTATACTTTTAACTGAATGAATTTAAATTCCATTTAAATACTTTTTAACAGCATTTGCATGTTTGCATATTAAAATTTCTCTCAGAAAAAAGTCCAGAAAAAAATGCATTTTTCCTCCCAAAAAACAAAAAAAAAAAAACATGACTTTCGAGCTTAAATTTGTTTCACAACAATTTTAAAAATATTTGCTCTACGTACCCCCAGTATCACATATATTTTTAAACAGGCGACCAGTCAGTAACCGGGTTTAAAATAGAGATGAGCTAGTGATAAGTTTTATTTCTCTTTCCAAGAAATTAAGTCACTGGTAGAGAGGGGAATTGTTAGCAAGTGATGGATTTTTAAAATGCTTGAATTAGTCTCAAAGTTGAGAAAGTATCACTAATAAGTTGTTCTGAGACCAAGATGAATGTTGACTTGAAATTAATGAAGTTGGCCTCTGGATCGAGAAATTTTTAAGTGGGAAGAGTTTTAGAAAAACTCTTCCCACTTAAACATAAAATATTGCAAACTTTCTGCTAATAACTAGCTTATTAAATTATAAATTTCCAAACTATATGTATCTTTCTGAATATGAGTGAGTTAAAAAAGAATATAAGATAGTGAATCGGAAACATCTCATTCACTCATCTCTGGTTAGAAATGCATTTTTTGTATTGCCATCTATCACACTCCCTTAGCAACTCATCAACAATACTATTTGATTTTATTGGCAAATAAATTTAATTTTACGTTTGAAACTTGTCGTTTTATATATTTTGTGCAACTTTTTTTTGATATTTTATTGCATGCTACATGTATACACACACACAAACTTATTGAAAATTCCAACATAATACAACTTTTAAACTAAGTTCCAGTGTGAGTGAGTGACTGAGTCCCTGTATTCATACAATATTCAAGTAGTCATACTACATTGTCATTCATTCACTCATTCATGCAGCCAATGCCTCAGAAATAAAAATGGACAAACTAAAAATAAAATAAATGTGGAAGTAGTACAACAACACGTAGAGCATATATAAACAAAAAAAATAATAAAAAAAAGTACTACAAGTTAAAGAATCATACCATCAACGATTACGTTACTTACCCATTGTGCCTTCAAATATAAATGTACTTTTTGTTGGCATTGCCCAGGAGCACAAATCACATGTTGTCAAACCATCACTCAATACCGGTTCATCACCGAAGAAGGGTGGCCGTGGTGGTGGGGGTACAAAGCGTCCATTCCATAGACCATTTTCACTGGCATCGAATGCCAATGGTGAACCAAACAAATCGTTGTCATTGTCATCGAAAATATCAAATGATAGATCCCGAAAATTATTGCTAAACTCCTCAGCCGAGCTGGCAACTAAACTTTCAACAACTGGCGGACTGTATGAGGGATAAAATGTTGTTGTAGTTGTTGTTGACGATAATGGCAATGATGATACTGATGCTGCGGATGATGATGCTGATGACGCGGCTGCTGCTGCTGCTGTTGCTGTGGATGATGAAGAGGTAGAGGCAGAAATTTTTGTGTCATCTGCAGACGTTGAGTCGTCATTACTAGAGGATAAGGATGTCGCTGATAAAGGCAGGAAATTCGAAACTACCACGGATGCTACATGGGATATAGAGGTTAAACCAGTTGAGCTATTGATTTCACTAGTATCGAATGCTACTGATGATGATTCGGCTGCTGCTGACGATGATATTGAGAATGTTGTTGCCGAGGGTGGTGTTTGTAATCTTTCCTCTAAGGAGGGCAACAATATGGTATTATTGTAACGATATGTTGTTGACAATGAGGCGAGTGCTGCTGCTGCCGATGATGTTGCTGATGGTAAAGCATCAATTGCTTTAAATGTTGAGGGCATTTTTGTTTATTTTTCTTTTTTTTAGTTGCTGCTGCCTTTGTCTAGTTCCTTCCGTTTCTTTTTTTTGTTAGCCGTTGAAGCCTTTTTGTCAATTTCGTATATGGCCAAAAGGATTATGGCATTGAAGTGGTGTAGTAACTAAAATAAAAGTAGAGATAAAAGAGTTTGGTGGTTAAAAGGATGTTAACGGTGTTGTTGGAAATTAAATTTAATTGAAATTTATTGAATTTAATGGATTTAGGTAATATTTTGGTAATTTGAAAGTAAAATCGCTTAATTTTTGTTAGAAATGGCTTAAAGTTTCTTCATAAAACTATGTGTTTTTTAGCTGATTTTAAATGGAAAAATATGATCTAAATGAAAGTGGAATTTTATCTAATTTCATAGAATTTACGATGTGTTGTTTTCCACACATACGGTATGTCTACGTATTTTGCACTAGCAACATAAGTTTTTTGTAGTCGAAATCATAATTTACTACACAGAGAAAACAGATTCGTAGTAGCAACCGAATTTGTTGCCAATCGAATGATTCGGTTGCACACATAGAATTTTTCTGTTCTATCAACAGAAAGTCAGCTGATAAAGAAGAATTTAGGTTGAAGCAACCCAACTTTTGTTACCCCTTCTAAAATTCTATAGCCACAACTGTAAAATTCGGTCACTAATGTAGAATCATTCGATTGGCAACAAATTCGGTTGCTATCACGAATCAACATATTTATTTTTATATTTTGTTACATGTTACCTTAAAGTTTATCTTCGGTTTTGGAATAAACAGCACATTAGACGACGGAAATATGTGTGGGAAACCTGACACCAGTGTAAGCAACATCATTTCTTAAATACCTCATTATCAAACAATATTTGTGAGTCATTTAATGCATCATTTGTGAGGCAACAAATTTGATGTATTACCAAAAACCCATCAAAAACAAAACTTATGAAACTTTTTATCACTTAACAAATTTTTTAAAAAATTTATAAAAAAGTTATATTCGTGTGGTTTCCTACACAAGGTTAAGATTGGCGTTAAATTGATATTAAACTCCACAAAATTATGATTTTATTTAAACAAATATCGAAGTGTTTTAGTCGGGTTTTAAGAGTTCATGACAACAATTTCTCATTTGACAGTTTATAATAAAAATTTGGCTGCCACATTTCGAGCCAAATCATCATAATGGATGGAGCACATTTTCTCCTTAATGGCTTTAGTAATCGTAAAAATTAACGTATTTGGGATTCAGAGAAGCCATACACAAACAATTGCATTCACAATGTGTCGCCATTAATGCAAATTTTGGAGTGGACCACACTTTTTCGAAAATGAGGCTAGTCAAGCAGTAACTGCTACTGGTGATCGATATTGTGTGATGATAACAAAGTTCTTTTCTGCCTAAATTGGATGTGGAGGATATTTGGTTATAACAAAACAGTGTCACGTGGCAGACAGCCAAAACGTAGATCTCAATTGCTGCTATCGGAAAGGGTGAATTGAAAAATCCCAAAATTTGACAAGCATGCTTTAGTTCTTTATGTTACCCCATAAGAACATTCCCTGTCCCCAAACGATATTTTCCAACCAAAAGCTTTTCAAAATCACCATCCTAGTCAGCAACAAACACCGTTATTTCACTAAAGAGAAAAGATCGAGAATTACTTTAAGTATTTCTCTATGAACTCCAACAAAACAGAATTGCTAAATGAGATCTCTTGCTTATTTTTATACCCATCACCATGAGTGGCAAGGTATATACCCTTGCCAAGTTTGTCATTCCATTTGTAATTTCTACATTTTTCACTTGAGACCCCACAAAGTATATATATTCTGGATCGTTATAGACAGCGCAGTCAATATAGCCATGTCCGTCTGTATGTTGAAATCAACTTTCCGTAGCCCCCAAATAACTTACAAACATAATTGATACATCAATATATCGGGAATTCTTCGCTATTTACAATCGAGAAAATCGGACCACAAATGGCTGTGCTATAAGGAAAAAACCAGGACTACCTCGATTTTTGGCCTATTTTTTATCTATATCTGGATTACTAAGTCATTAATATAGACAATTTGGATATCTATCTAATGATAGATATTTCAAAGTCCATTGCAACGATCTATATAAGGCTATAGTAATTTGGACATACAATGGCTCAAAATCGGGAAAATTATTTTTTAACCCGAATTTTTTTTTATAATTATAATAAATTAAAAAAAAAAATTTAAAAAAAATATTGGAAAAAATTTAGCACAATTTTGAAAAAAAAAAAAAATTAAATTTTGAAAAACAATTTGAAAAAAAATTTTTTTTTTAAATTTTGAAAAACAATTTTGAAAAAAAAAAAATTATTTTGTTTACCTAAAAATATTTAAAATTTTTATTTTAAAGTATAATTTGGTGAAGGGTATATAAGATTCGGCACAGCCGAAAATAGCTCTCTTACTTGTTTTCTCTCACTTTTGTATCAGTGTGTAATTTAAAGTCAGACTGAAACTACGGTTATCATTGAAGTACCATTGCTGTGTAAAATAAAAAATCGTTACCGAATTAACTCAAAATAACCTTTTAACCGTTTCGAATCTGTATCCAACCTCGTTTTTGGATACCTTATTTTTTGGTAACTATTTCCAAGTTTATAATATTTTCCGACTTTTTTCTAGAAATAAATAATTCATTTCCTCGAAGGTCAGTGTCAAATTTAAAAAAAAAAAAATTACTGTATTCGGTCACCCTGCATTTACCTTGCTAAATTATAAGTCCCTCTATTTCTCTCAAATAGCTGGCTTTTATCTTTACATGAACCAATAAACATTTGTTAATTGAGGTTTAAACTTTCTTTTATGCCTTATAAGAGTGCAATACTTTCATATTTATTTACTTATTTATTATTAGATACCATCATATCGATTAAAATAATAAATGCCATCAACATCAACACAATATACAATAGATACATATTTATGTCATATAATCCCTTTTTGGAAAATCTATTGTTTGTAATTAAAGCTTAATCCCCCATAAAATTGTCACAATTACGTTTAAGACTGTTAGTTTATGGCTAAATTATCACAAATACATTGACACGCAAGTTGGCCACGATTAAATGTTCGTTTCACTTCACACACCTTCCTGTTTATAGTCAGACCCTTCGCATTCATTGGCATCATCATCATCAGCATGGACTATTATGGTCACATGTTAAAACTTTTGTTGTTGCTGTTGTTGTTGTTGCTGTTTCTGTTTTATTGTTATAGCTTTGGCAAAGTGTGTTGTTGTTGTTGCTGTATTTAACAAACTCAATTTGCCAAATGACAACCACCACAATCTAAAAACCTAACTGTGAAGCCTACAAATGAATATAAAACGACCGCGTGAATATAAAATACCTTCCTTATGCACGCAGAAAAAAAATATAGTTGTACATTGTTACTGTAACCATTTCAAATTTATGCATGGTTACAGTAACAATTTCAGAATTTTTAACAATATTATAGTCACAGTAACTATATATATGATTGTGGTAACAATAATATGGTTAATTTACGATTCACATGAATATTTCAACCATATATATGGTTACAGTAACCATGTATATGTTTGTGACAACCATTTATATGATGAAGGACTTACCATATTATGATGCTCTCATATCATAATCTGAGAACAACATATTATGATAAAATTATTCATCATATAAATGGTTGTCACAAACATATACATGGTTACTGTAACCATATATATGGTTGAAATATTCATGTGAATCGTAAATTAACCATATTATTGTTACCACAATCATATATATAGTTACTGTGACTATAATATTGTTAAAAATTTTGAAATTGTTACTGTAACCATGCACAAATTTGAAATGGTTACAGTAACAATGTACAACTATATTTTTTTTCTGCGTGTGGTCTTTAGAGAGTTTTGAATACATATATCTATATAGTATTTACACAATACTAGTTTCACTGTAAGCCCACAAACGTTTATACTAATGTACTAACGTACGTACGTTCAACTCTTCTTTAGCCAGTACTTTAAAAGGAATTATTCAAGACTTGTGATATTTGTTAGTCAAGACAAATTGTAGGTATTTGCTTGTACATCTCTCTTAGCTCAAATTCTCTTATTGCATGCATGTAATGAATAATTTAAATTATGTTACAGAAAATGTATCACACATAGTTTTATTAATTGTCCCGGTTTTTGAGGGATTATCCCGCTTTAGTTATTAACTCCCTCACGAAAATCGTAATTCCCTCTTTTTTATATGTTCCATATCTAATAGCAACTTGACATCAAGCCATTAAAGGACAGTTGATTTTGAATTAAAGAATTACACAAAGCAACAACATCGAAAACAATTTTAAAGGCTTTTTAAACCACTACACAATTTTGATGTGTTGTGGTTCCAGTAGTACGAAAATAGTCCAAATTTTAAATTCTATGGACAGGTTTTTTTTTAAAAATGTTTAAGTAAAATTATAATCTCTTTTAGATGTTTCGGAGTTATAATAACAAATTGAAGCAAAAAATATATTTTTTAAGTGAAAAAAAATAGTTTTTTTGTTTTAAATAAATCATGAAAAATCGAAAGCGTCAGAAATTGTTCAGATTTATTACTTTTTCACAAACCCACATATAATAGTAAAAAAAATGAGGTACCGATCATAAAAATCTTTGGATTCTTTTCGAATTTATTCACAATTAAGTGAGTTCGCTCATTTTCACAAAATTTTTGTGTTTTGTTTGATATACATACAATTAAGTAGTTAATGTTCTTCTTTCGATTGATTGAATTTTGTAAACATTTTCCCCATGCTATGTACAAATTTTCATATATATATTAAGTTTCAATCGGCTTCGTAGTTTCGGAGTTATAATAAAAAATTGAAGCAAAAACTATATTTTTTAAGTGAAAAAAACTATTTTTTTTTCTTTTAAAAAAATCATGAAAAATCGAAAACGTCAGAAATTGTTCAGATTAATGGCTTTATCGCAAAGCCACATGTAATAGGAATAAAATGAGGTACCGGTCATTAAAATCGATGGATTGTTTTTGAATTTTTTCACAATAAAGTGAATTCGCTCATTTGCACAAAATTTTAGTGTTTTGTTTGATATATATAAAATTGAGTTGTTAATGTTCTTCTTTCAATTGATTGAATTTTGGAAACATTTTCTCCGTACTGTGTACAAATTATCACATGTATATTGAGTTTCAATCGGCTCAGTAGTTTCGGAGTTATAACAACAAATTGAAGCAAAAAAATATATTTTTTACGTGAATTTAAAAAATTTTTTGTTTTAAAAAAATCATGAAAAATCGAAAACGTCAGAAGTTGTTCAGATTAATGACTTTATCACAAACACACATATAATAGGAACCAAATGAGGTACCGGTCATAAAAATCGATGGATTCTTTTCAAATTTATTCACAATTAAGTGAATTCGCTCATTTTCACAAAATTTTAATTTTTTGTTTGATATTCATAAAATTGAGTATTTAATGTTCTTCTTTCAATTAATTGAATTTTAAAAACGTTTTCCCAGTGCTATGTACAATATTTCACATGCATATTGGGTTTCAATCGGCTCAGCAGTTTCGGAGTTATAACAACAAAATGAAGCAAAAAATATATATTTTTTAAGTGAAAAAAAATAATTTTTTTGTTTTAAAAAAATCATGAAAAATCGAAAACTTCAGAAATTGTTCAGATTAATGGCTTTATCGCAAAGCCACATGTAATAGGAACAGAATGAGGTACCGATCATAAACATCGATTGATCCTTTTAGAATTTATTCACAAGTAAGTGAATTCGTTGTACATGTTTACTGTAACCATTTTAAAATGTTTATAAGTTTTTAAACAATATTATGGTGACTGTAATTATTTATATGATTGCGGTAACCATAATATGGTAGAGTTATGATTCTCATGATTGCAGCAATCATATATATGATTACAGTAAATAAGTATATGTTTATGACAGCCATTTTTATGATGACGGTTTTACCATATTATGTTGTTCTCGGCTTATGGATATCATAATCCCAAAAATATATTATGATATAATTCATCATGAACATGATTGCCATAAACATATAATTATTTACTACAATCATAACTTAAACATATTATGGTTACCGCAATCATATACATAATTACAGTGACCATAATATTGTTAAAAAACTTGAAAAAATTTTGAAATGATTATGGTAAACATGTACAACTATATTTCTTCTCTAGATGTAGTTCAAAATATCGAAAACTGCCGACTGATTGTCGTCGAGAATGCTATAATTTTTTGTTAATTTTTTTTTTTTTTTTAAATCCTACAATTAATTCACTCCTTTAATCTATAACTCTTAATGTATAAGAGTATGTATGGTTCTGTTTCTGTGCAATTTTCATTGTCTGGTATGCTGGTATATTTTCAAGCCTGTGGCAATTTTATTTTTATACATTCCTTTTTGTTCTACGACCACGAAAAGACCACACACACGCACAGGTGCCGCTGCCACAACCACCGCCAATGCCACAATAAACACACACACACTCTGTCTCTCTTTGGCGGTTGGTCAGTGTATTTGCAGACTTTTATTTGCAAATAGCCATAGATATTTGTTTTGGCTATAAGTGTGCATGTGTGTGTTAGTATTCTGGCCAGTTTATTTACTTAGGCCGGCTTAAATGTCGCGTGTAGTTGTTTTATAGTCAGTTATTTTCAAGACCATAAATATCAAATGCCTATAAAGATCAAATTTATTTATTTTTTTTTTTTTTCGTTTTACCTTAACTACACTTAAGATCCTGGCGTTTGTTTCAAAATCCTGTTCATAGAGATTAAAAATTACAGGAACATATAAAATAGTAAGAAAAATTTTGATTATAAAGGTATAAGAGTATGAAAACTGTCTTAAAATAGTGAAATACTAAAATTAATTGAAAAAAAAGTATCTCAGAAAACTACATATAGTATATTTAAGTCTAATAAAAAAAATATCTAAAGACCCCAGATCAATTTAATGACATTATATTCTTGTATTATAGGCTACTCTTAATTCGTTTTGACTCTAGTTGGTTGGTTTTCCCCCGATTTATTTTAATTTTTCTCATTTATTGTTTGTTTATTTTGCAAATTTTCCACCTCTAAATGTAAAATACTTTTAAATTTGTGATTAATGCTAGTTTTTCCACCGGCTGCACAAAGTACTCGTGTTAAGCTCAAACCAAAAAAAAGCCACTACATTTTGTTTCAATATGTATTTAATATCGGTTTGTTGTATTTAGTTAATAATTTAAGCACGTTTTAAACATTAGTTTAACCGCAAAAGTTTAGCAAATGTTAAACTTAACTAATGCAAAAAATATAACTGGAATTATGACAGGCGTTAAGGGGTGACCAGATAAATATTTCAATTTTATGTAAACTAAAAAATTTAGTTCACACATACAGAGAACAGCAGTAAATAGTTATTAATTAATGCCGCTTCACAACGTGTCTAAGATTTACGTGGGTAACTGCCGCATAGGCTTAAACCCCACGGAAATGCGTCTATCACCACCATTGAGTGACTTGCAAGGAACACTTAATTGACAACTTTTTTTACATTGATTGCACAGATCAAAGCACAAACCCCTTGCTCGAGAGCTAGGGCTATCTAATCCCTGCCATCCATAGCTAGCTAGTCAACTAACAAACCCTGGTAATCCAGTCCAATGTATGGCCTCTGACTTCAAAAGTCCCCGGCCGATAAAAGTCATAGTGAGTGTACTTTATCACACACTTTTGACATCGACTGAGAAACAAGCCCAACGACCAGTACATCACGAATGCTACTATCTCAATACATTTCCTGAGCACAAACGCCAGTTGGTATCTACTACTTTCAATGGCTCTGTTGAGTCAGCAACAGCACTTAGTAAGATACATTTGGTAGTCCGAAATTTGACACTAGCCCAAATATCAGTCCTTTAACCACCGATCTTCTACCCTTTTTGGATCTTAACCACAGCCACCACGTACTCACCGAAGTGACCTCACCAATGATCCTACAGGACCGAAGTCCAGGGCCAAAGGATCCCCATGGAACTAGATAAGACTCCAGTCAGCTGCGAATTTAATAAATTAAATTCTTACCAGGAATGAGGTCCGTGCACCTCGGAGCCCCGGCTTCGCCCCATATTTCCCCTTGAGGCATAACATCAAGGTGTGGAGCTCACCAAGATGCTTATCCATGCCACAAGGGGAGAATGCCGCTACACAGTGGTTTAGAAATTTTTTTTTTTAAATAATTCAGTATCTCGGGAACTATTGGAGATATCGTAAGAAAATTTCACAGCTGAAGTGTTTTCGAGTTGATTTACAGTTGTTCACCACCGAATGTATGAAAAAGTTAAAAATTTTTGAAAGGAGTCCATCTTTGTGGAGCTTCTGCATAGTAAATATAAGCTTTTTATATAAGTAGTTGTTACTGGTGAAGACCTTAGGAATAGAAGATTGATATTTGAGTGAAAAGAAATAATTTTATACATTTTTCGCATGTCATTTGCCTTAAAAACCAAAAAAATTATAATATGAAGATTTTCCCTGAAGAAAAATATAAAATTTGAATTAATGTAAAATTTGAACTATATTAGATCCAAATATCCTTCAATCAAGTGCATTATAATTTTTGCCATTTTATAATTTCAAATACCTAAATTCCTTACGGGGAAAATGTATTTCAAAAATTTAATTTTTTCTTAAAGTGCCCATTGTCACGTTATTTACCGTGAGATAGTAAAAAAAAACGTTGTAAGTATTTAAGTAACATATAGTGCTTTACAAATGTGGAGCTTTTTCAAGGAGTGTTGCTTTGCGTTTTAAGAATTTTTTACTCAAAATTTTTTTTTTCAAAACTGGAAAATTTTGTATAGGGCAGAGAGTCTATGTTTCCTTAAATGAGCCAAGTTTTACTTTACACGCTTATGCCATAAGTTCTCTATCCGGATCATATAAAAATTATATATAGCCCCGAAGAAAATTTGTTTCTATATGAGAATAATTAAAGATATGTTTTTGGGAATAAACGTCAAAAATGCGTCTCTTTTTACATGTTCCAACTTGGGATGCGTGTAACATTTTATAGACAGATAACTGTCAGCAAGTTTTTTGTATTTTATCGCCAATATAGCTGATATTTTAAACAAAATGTTCGATCCTCCGTATGCCCGCCATATTTAGAAATCAAAAAAAAAATATTTTTTTTTATCAAATTCGAACTAATTCTATCATTGCAAATTAATTTAATTTTATCAAAAGTTTTGTTTATTTTCTTAAGTTCAATAAAAATTGTTCTACGCCGTGTATTTTTTTTTGACGACTTCCTTGGGGATTCCATTCTATGGCGGCTCTCGTAATGCTGGCAATAGGTTTACGGAGAGTATATCCTATCCATCTCCATTTTTTTCTTGATATTTGACGAACTATTGGTTCTTCCTTTGTTAGCCTCTAGTGTTCTGTATTTGTGATTTTATTTGGCTAAAATATTCGACATATTATTCATAGACACTTGTTTATAAATACTTGGAGTCTCTGTGATATAGTGTTTGTCATCAGATTTTATGCAAGCATTGAATATGCGGAAATTCGTGTTTTGTGATATTTGTAGGGGCCCTCCACGTTTCCTTGCTGACCTTGCTTTTTTTTGTCTAGTAGACACATCTTCCTCTACACCTCCATTAATTGACATCATGCATCCCAGATAATAAAAGTGATTTACATACATTTACATTGCATGTTTACCATAACCATTTTTAAAATTTTTACAAGTTTTTTTGAACAAGATTATGTATACGATTGCGGTAATCATTCTCATGATTGTATCAATCATATATATGATTGTAGTAATTATGTTTATGTTTGTGGAAACAACATTTTTGATGTAATACTTAGCCATATTGTGTTGATCTAAGATTATGATTATCATACTCTGAGAACAAATATTATGATATTATAACTCATCATGAACATGTCTAAATGTTACTATGTGAAAGTATTTGGAGCATATTACAACGTTTTAAGTGCAAAAATAATAGTTTAAGCTGACTACATTTAAATGGTATTTACAGAATATATATCGTTTTACTGTAAGAGAAACATCTGTCACGTACGGTATGTCGCGTACGATATTAAATTTTATTTTTTATAAAATCATCCAAAGATTATTTTTATTTAAATATAACGTATTATAAAGGAAAATAGTTTGGTTCAGTGTAAGAAATTAAAAGAAAACATAACACCTCTCACGATTCGCAAATTTTCGCATATTTATACATGTTCCTCAAAATTACATCCGATTTATGTCACGTACGATATACTCTTATTTCGCTCGATATCTTGGACAGCAATGTTTCGAAAGAACTTATTATTTTTTTAAAATATAGTACCCTCTGAATGGAACATAAAGACCAAATTATATTTCAGATACCCTTATTCTTGAAAAATCTATTTCACTCTATAGGCGTACAAATGTCACGTACGATGATATGGAATTGCACATATATTTATTTACTACAATCATATATATGATTGCTACAATGATGTGAATGGTAACTTAAACATATTATGGTTACCGCAATCATATAAATAATTATAGTGACCATAATAAAGTAAAAAAACTTGTAAAAATTTTGAAATGGTACCATAACCATGTATTATGTACAACTATAATTTTTCTCTGTGTGTTCTCAAAATCTTATCTTTCAGTCTACATATTGCAGACTTGGAAATATTGAAAACCCGTTTCCAACATAAGAAGAGCCTGCATTGTAATATGTTTTTTTGAAATTAGGCACCTATTATTCATCCTGTTTGTCCAATAAGATCGTAAGACTTGCTTGCTGGATAAAACTCATTTAAGCCAGATTTTATCAAAAATATTTATCTTTTACCTGTTTTTTCTGAAACTATTCCTATTCTTACTCTTTGTTTTAACAATTTTAGGTAATGGCTCCAGGAAATAACATTACTTTAATATTCTTTTACAGTTATTTTTTAATTTGATTTTTCTTTTCCACTTGTCTCCACATTTTTCCCCTGAAAATCAAATAAAATTTCTTTTTCTCCTGATACCAAACAATTTTAATTAAATTACTTTGTTATGGCCACTTTATCCTGCCTTATCAGTTACCTGTTAATTTATTCATTCAATGTTGTTTTTTTGTATTTTCTTTTTTTTTGCAAAATTTATTATTTTTATAGCACCGAAAAAAAATAAAATAAATGAAAAGCAAAGAAAACATAAAATAAAAGCTTTTTACACTTGTTTTCCGCACTTGGGTGTTGCTGTGGCGAGTGAGAGAATTTTTGGTAGGCAAGTGAATGGGTGAGTGAGTGAGTGAATGAGTAAGTAAGTGACTAGTATATTTTAACCCTACCTTTAGATATACATATATTTGTTTGTGTGTGTTTTTTTTTTTTATTTTAACCAGATATTTTTGCACAAGATGAATATTTAATATACGAGTTTACATTACGAGTAAATGATATTTAGTCATTTTGTAAATGAGAAAACGTGAGGCGCATAAACTACAAGCTCTGGTGGTGGCTGAACTCTGTCTTTGTTAAAAAAAAAAAAAATTTTAAAAAAATCTAAAAAGTAGCTGCAAAAAATCCATGATACCACATGGATAATGAAGCTGCTGCTGCTGCCTCATACTGGCAACATACATTCGTACATCTCCATCATAGAAAGTTTGTTTCTGACAAAAACAACAACAGCAAAGTAACCGTACAGGGAATAGATCTCTAAATACGAGTGATATGAATGGAGCTTTTGGATGTATGGTTGGTTGTACGTATTTAATACATTGGCAACCAAAAACTCACTGTAAATATTTGTGGGTTTTTTCGGTTTGACTTGGAGAGTCTGTCTGGCCATGAATGAGTGACTGAGTGATATTGTTGTTGTACATTGTGTGTCTAGGGTAAAAAATGTGTTGCTGCCGCGTTGGAGGCAGGCAGGCAGTATGTTGTGGCGCGTGTTGGATACCTAATGAATTTTCAGCTATTTGTTGTTGTTGCTGTTGGAAACCAAAAAAAAATAACAAAAACAAACAAATATATATAGAGGCAAGAAAAAAAAACTGTTTATATTCCCACAAATGTTTTTGCGGTAATGTTGTTTTGCTGTTTTTTTTTTTTTTTTGTATGTTTTCAAGTGATGCTGCTTCTGTTGAATGCTCTTTGGTGTATTCCATAATTAATATAAATTGTCAAAACATCAATTGTATATTAAAGTAAATGTGCTACCATTTTACTACTACACCAGCAATGCATGATGAATTTTAAGTACATACATATCCTAAACAAAATTGTTATGATTTACCAATTGTCTGCCTGTCTGTCTTCACAATAGACACTGCAAATGTTGGAGATTAACAAAAACAAAAAGGTTTAAGCGGCTGCTTTCAAATATATTATTACCAAATTAAAATCTTTTTTGTGACAATAACAGGATTTTTAAGGGTTTATTTTCATGATGTGAAAGTGGTTGGTAAAGCTTTTGGAATGTGATCATTAGGGAAGTTTATAAATTAGGATATATTATAGAAATTATTAGTTTTATATCAAGGACATCATTATAAATTATTAAAATAGAATCGAACTCGTTAAAATCAATATACTTAATAACATGGCTTGAAAAGACTTTGTTTTCCGATAGAATTTAACACTAGTATTCATAATTTCAAACAGACTTGAGAAATAAAGACTTTCTGTGAAAAAGCCTTTGCAAAACCTTTTTAAGGAAAAGCTTTTTCGTAAAAAAAAAAAATGGATTTTTAAAGTTTTTGCGAAAAACTGAAAAAAGTAAATTTTATTTAAGTTTTTTTTTTTTTTTTTTTTTTTTTTTTTTTAAATATTTTTTATAAACAAACTTTTTTCTAAAATAAGTTTATTTCCCAAAAAAAATTTTTTTTTTTGCAATAATGTAAATAATAATTATTCTTGAAATTTAAAAGGAAAAAAGCCATCACAAGAAAATATCGGAGAGTCTAGCAACCATTTTAATCGTTTTCAACTATATTTTCATAAATTGACATGATTTTTTCTTGAGTTTTTTTTTTTTTTTTTTTGTCATAAATAATTGTAATTTTTTTATTTTTATTTTTTTGTCAGACTATGATTTTTTATTTTTTTGGTTTTTATTATTGAGTTTTATTTACATATTTGTCAGACTCTTACATATATGTAAATAAAAATCAATAATTAATTTTTCTATCTGCCATAAAAATAAAAATCATAATCTGACAAAAAAAAATAATTATTTCTGAGAAAAAAAATAAATAAAAATCAAAGTCTGACAAATATTCCTGACAAAAAAAAATAAATAGAAAATAACAATTATGTTATGATTTTTATTATAAATGTCACAATTGTTACTGTCCCTCGTAAATAATATAAAAATTTAGAAAAACGGTACACAAAAAAAAACTTTTATTATAGCTTTCAATGAAAGCTTAGTTCGAAAAACATTAATAGATGAAAATATTTGTAGTTGAAAAGCTTTTTTATTGAAAAAGCATATTCTTATTAAAACAGGTAAGAGAGCTATATTCGGCTGTGCCGAATCTTATATACCCTTCACCAAATTATACTTTAAAATAAAATTAAAAAATTTTTTTTTTTTTATGACAAAAGCATGTTTTTTGTGAAAAAAAAATTCGGGTTAAAAAATTTGACCCATGTAGGTCCAACTTTGTATAGCCTTATATACATTGTTGCAATGAACTTTGAAATCATTAGATATCCATATTGTCTATATTTATGACTTAGTAATCGAGATATAGATAAAAAAAATAGGCCAAAAATAGAGGTTGTCTCGGATTTTTGCTCATATCTCCGTTATTTATGGACGGATTTTGCTGATTTTAAATAGGAATCTTCTCGAAAGCATGTCTGACAGAATTATTGAGGATTTGGATCCCGAAGATATCTGGGGTCTTCAGAAAATTGAGTTCAACAGACAGACAGACGGACATGGCTAAATCGACTCCGCTATCTATAAGGATTCAGAATATATATACTTTATAGGGTCGGAAAATTATATTGTGGAAATTACAAACGGAATGACAAATTTATATATACCCTTCTCACGAAGGTGAAGGGTATAAAAACACTTAAAAGGGCTGGTTTTTTATTAAAAGCTTTTTATAGTAAATGCGAAAAAGTTAAGTATTCGGAAAAGTTAAGCAGCTTTCAGTCACCAAACGGGATCCTATGAAGTTAAGTGCTTCTTAAATTTTGTGAGTCATTTCGGTTTTTTATGATTGTTCTATTTCTAACATCATTTTGACTTTTTATATGTGATTTTCAGTATTTATGTATGTATTGCTGTGCACATGAGCAGCACCAGATCGTTTTTGAGAAGAATTGCTCCTGATTGTACTCTATTTTAGATTTTTGCATGGATCAAGATGATGACTATGTTTCCGAAGCTCTAGGGTATGTACGCTGCGCGGTGAATACGCAGATCAAATGGAATGAGTACATTACGAAGTTCTCCAACAAACACATTTTACAGCTTCACGAACTACGATCGGATATAGTAAAATCGCATTCGGATAAAAGGCTCCATCAGAATAAGGTTACTGATTATTGCAATTTCTCATATAAAATCCGGGGTCACGAAATAAATTTTTAAGCTATGGTTTATTCGGCAAATTTTCTTGTACAGACCCATACAACAAGGCATCTTTGTTAATTTTTTCGCCCAGCTACAATTTGACCCAAACTAATATGTACATGGGGCATTTCATGTCAAGTGAATCAACTTTTGAAATTTGACATTTTGGCCAAGCAGGTGTTTTTTCTCATGCATGTAACTTATTACCTATTGTTCTTAGCAAAATGTGTTCCAAATAGTTTAGACAGCTATTTCTTCAATCTTTCGGAAAAAAAGATAAAAAAAAAATATTTTTTTTTTTCAAAATGCACTATTTTTTTCTCAAAAGAAAGCTTAAATATTTTCTTTGAAGACCTATTTGGTCGCTTAGTGGAATGCGAGTTGGTTATCTATCGAAATAAATTCTTCTTTTAAACTGGGCTCAAAAGAAAACTTTGGTCCATTCCTTTAAGAGGTTTTTGGTCGCTTAGTGGGATGCGAGTGGAAAATCAATCAAAATAAACTTGGGTTACAAAATATGCAAAATCGAACTTTTTTTTCCTAAATGGGATCTTTTTTAATTTTTTATTTTTTTTGCTTAAAAGAAAGCTTAGGTGTATTCTTTTAAGATTTGTTTGGTCTCTTAGTGAGATACGAGTGGGAAAAAAGGGGCCCATTTATTGAAAATTTTCTGACAACTTTGTAAGAATATGACAACCGTGTATACGTACCCAGCAAAAACTTTACTTAGTAAGCCAGCAAGTAATATTGTTACTGTTGTTCGAGATTTTCTAAAAATTCAGGGGTCCTACTTATAAATGTACTTACATTCAGCTCAATTATAAGTATTACATTCACAACGTCTCGTTTTCCAGTCAAACACACTAGATAGCTGTGCTAAATGCAAAAGTTCATTGTCAACCAGTACAAAAATATGTACCTATTCTAGTAAATAAAGTAACCACCACTCATTACAAAATAATGCATGTGGTAATTAGTTGCCATTACAAAAATTCACAAAATTTTTGCTGGGTAGCTTATGCATTAATAATAATGTTCCAATCATTTACACATTTTATTTCACTTTTATTATGTAAAATTAATAAAATTTACGAAGTAAAGTGTTTGACTTGCATAAATTCAATTCTTTTTTTTTCTATTCCTTTTTGTGTTTTTTCGCTTTTTTTAACAGAGATGCCAATTGATATCAATATGATATGAAGTTGTCTACTATTGTTTAAAATAAGTTAGGAAATCACGCAATCTTTACTGCAAACAACAAACATTTTCAACCAATATTGATATTGTCGGATCGTTAAAAGTTAGTGAATCGCACTACTGAGATCGGATTTTCTGAAATCTTTTTTAACATCTTTTATTGTTTGCCAAATTATTTTCTTTATAAAGCAATGGAATTATTTTGGACAACCAAATGATAATATAATAACAAATGTTAGCGATGAGAACTGATGTACAAACATGTCTTAATTTCATGAAATTTAAATACATAGCAGTTCCTCATGGAAATAATGGCAAAAAAATCGATTTTTGGAAACTTTGACGGTTTTAATTTTTTTTAGCAATTCGCGACATTATTTTATTTCGCACATACAGCGAAACACGCTGATACTGTGGGTGTCATTCGAATAAAAATTATTCGAATAATCGAGAACAAAATTATTTATTTTTTTATTCGAATAAATAAAATTTTTCAATTAAAAATAAAAGAAATATTCGATCAACAATTGACGATTAATCGAATAGTGTAATAAAATTATTTTGAAGTTAAAATTAAAAAAAAAAAATAATTTTATAAACAAAAATGAGTACCAAAAAAGAATAGCTTATAATGTTATTCCAAGTTAGATAAATTGAAAATTTTATTAAAAACAACTTTCTAAAATTATTTTTTAATCGTGTGTCTACCACCAAGATCACATGATTATAAAACTTAACTTAGAAAATACAAGTATTAGAATGATTTTTCAATTAATAATAAGTAGTCCAAAAAATACGAACTATGTACTTATTTTATGACAAGTTTTTTTAGAGCAACTATCAAATTATTGTCCTTATAAAGCAAGGAAATCTTTTTGACAGCCGAATGATAATGACATATTAATTGTAAATGACTGGAAAGAATGTAGAAACATGTCCTAGTTTCATGCAATATCAGTTCCTTAAAGCATTAATAGCACAACTATAGATTTTGGGGAAACCTTTACGAAATTTGTTATTGAGTAATTCACGACGAAAGCCAGCATTGTTGTTGGTTTAAGTTTTCTAATGAAAAAAAAAAGTCACATATTTTAAATTTGATTTCTTTTCCAAAAATCATTTATTTTATAAAACCCCAGCATTTTGCACCTTATTAGCAATTTAACACTTTTCTTCAGTTTCCTATAAAATATATATTTTTTTTTTTTTCAAAGAATTTCCCTTTTTTCACGCTTTACAAGCACAAGGAAACTGTACTGTGTATGAAATGCTGAGAAAAAAAACAAGAAACTCTTTTGCAAAATCATTGTGGGTGGCCGGCCATCCAGCAGATAAATAATCGTATGTTTACGTGACATTATTAAATTCTAAAAGAGTATGAATTGTCAAAGATTTATCAGATGTCTGGGCCAACATAAACGCTTGACAATTACCACATCACATTCCTGGGTGGTTTCCTATTATTAAGCGCATTTAAACGTTATATTTTCTTATTTTTATTGTTGTGTGGATATTTTTTATTTAAACTTTATTTTGCATATTGAATTAACGAAGATTGTCAGGATTAATCAAAAGTTTAATCAAGAAAAAGGAAAAAAATAAATAAAAATAAAAAACTATATGTTTATGATGAGAATATTAACAAGTATGAATGAGTAAATGGTTGCTGAAGTCTTCAATGCAGTTTAAAAATATGAAAACAAAGGAATTGTTTGTAAAAAAAAATCAGCTGGAGATCATACTAAAAGATTTTAATTTTTGAGGATGAGAGTCAATGTAAAAATCTACTTGTATGACTAATAATATATGAACTAGTTTAAAGTACAATAGTTTCAAATAACCTTTGTGAGGAACTGTTGCTGTTTATCCATCCTTTATGCAGCACCCTTATAACAGTGAATAATTGATTACTTAACTGAATTTAATATAAATATTTATATAAAAAAATTCAAATTTTATAGTACTTATGCATTATTCCTCAACTGATCATGAAAATTTAAAACAAATATGCCATTAATTCCTCACAATAACTGTCTGTAACTGGGTTACAGAAACCTCTACAATGTCTAAATAAGTATAAATAATTTATAGGAAAATGTAAATACATACAAAACAAATGTATTCATTTAATAACTCATGCGTAATTAAAAACCCAATTTGATAATGACAAATCGTTTATTGATTTACTTTACAAACCAGCCACAAAAAAAAAAAAAAAACATGTTTTTGTCTACAAAATAATAAAACGTTTCTTGGTTTATGCTTTTTAATGTAAAAACAATCATTTTTGCCAATTTCTTTATATTTATTCACTGTTCCGTAGAATTGAAGCTGAAGAAAGAAAAAAAAAACAATTCAAGCCATAAATGCTACTTTATATTTACTTGCATTATAAATATGTATTTATTTAGGAGTACGAGCACATGTTTATATTTATGAAGGCAGCCTGCTACTGCTGTGTCAGTTGAGGTTGGCTCATTCATTATATTGTGCTTTTATTATTTATTTTTTTTTTGAAGCAGTCAACATGATGATTGATCATTATCTGTCCAAAGCCAAGACAATTATAGATCGTTTTACAATTAAATAGTGAAAGATAAAAATCAATATATGTATGTACGAACAAACACACATACCCTCTTCTATAAATGCTAGCAGAGGCCTATTAATTCAGATTGCGTAAAGAGTAAAACAAAGCTTTTATTTTTTTGTGTTTTGTGTTTTGGTTTTATGTCTCTTAACAGTAACGAAGAGTTATTGAGATGGTATAGATCGAATATGGGGAACCACTACTATATTTGTGTGACAATATTTCATATGAACTCTCAAAAGTATGCTGAAATTTTGTAAAATCGTTTAATTAATGGCTGAGCTATAAGCAACAATTTTTTTAGTTAACCATTTTTTATAGAGTTAAAATTTTACGGTTCATGTACTGCTCTAAACTATCTTATCATCGCAGTCGGTTTAAAAATGGCAAGAAACGATTTTTACCACACGCAGAAAAAATATAGTTGTGCATGTTTATTGTAACCATTTCAACATTTTAAAAGTTTTTTAACAATATTATAGTCACAGTAACTACTTATATGATTGTGGTAACAATAATATGGTTAATTTACGATTCACATGATTGTATCAACCATATACATGGTTACAGTAAACAAGTGTATGTTTGTGACAACCACTTATATGATGAATAATTTTATCATATTATTGTTACCACAATCATATAAATAGTTACTGTGACTATAATATTGTTAAAAATGTGGAAATAGTTACAGTAAACATGCACAAATGATAAAATGGTTACAGTAAACATGCACAACTATATTTTTTTCTGCGTGCAGAAAGCTTTTATTTTAAAACTTAAACTTTTTCGATAAAAAAGCTATTTTCACAAAATCTGTGAATGATCATTTTCTCAAAAACATAATAGAAGGGCTAGCTGGAGTAACACAATAAGCCTCTCGACTTCAAAAAGTAATTTTATTAATTTCTAATATATTTACTTTATAGACTTACAAATTTAAAGCGTACTTTCATAAAATTGATGTATTTTTAAAATTTGTTAAAACTTTGAAGTTTTCTTTTTTCAATATTTGGCCTATCAAGATACTATAAAGCTTTTTACACCATATATTTCCAAAGAAAGCTTTTTTGTTTTACATTTAACAAATATTTTTACTTTAAAAACTGATATCCCACAAAAAAGTATAAAAGCTTTAGACTGATAAAATCGATTTAGAAAAAAAAAATAAAAAATTATTTCAGAATAGAAGGATTTATAACAAATAAGCATTGTCACAAAAATATATTTTTCTTCGGAAGAAAGTATTTTTACAAACATAATTTGTTATAGAAATAACCTGTTTATATTAAATACCTTTTTACACAGAAAATTGTCTTACAAGAAAAATATTTAAAAAAAAAGTTGTTTATACAAAAAATAAAGAAATGAGCTTTATGACTTAAAAAGGCTCTTTAAAAAACACTTTTTAAATCATCAATTTGAAAAGAAATTAGCTTCTTATAGCAAATACTGTTCCAAACAGATATTTTTGAAAGCTTTTTCTGAGCTTTGTACAAAAACCTTTAAGTAGTGATAAACTTTTTATACCAAACAAGCTTCTCACCAGAAATAAGTTTCTTCATAAAACAGTTTATCATAGAAGTAGATTCTTTAAAAAAAAATTATACAAAAAATTTGATCACAAAAATAAGCTTTTTTATAAATATCTGTTTTAAATAGAAAATAGCTTTTCCACAATATTTCACTGTTTATATAAAAAAGCTGTTTATACCACAAAATATTTTTCAAAGATGTAAGCTTTTGGATGCATTAATCTCCCACTTTCAGCGTATAGCATCCTAAATATATCAAGGAAACTTTGAAAAATTTTACATTTAATTGCTGACGAACAGATTATATTGTAGAAGTTACAAACGAAATGACAATATTATATATATCCATCTCACGAAGGTGAAGAGTATAAAAACAACAACGCCAAACGAAACGAAACACCTAAAAAAAAAAAAAATACACAATGCAATGAAACCAACACACATCCAAATATACGTTTCGTTGCTTTTTGGCCAAACACCAAAAAAAAACAAAATACGCATAGCAATGAAGCCAACACCACACATTGTCAAACACAACAAAAAAAAAAAAATACGCAAAGCAATGAAACTAACACACATCCAAACATACGTTTTGTTGATTTTTTGTCAAAGCATGCAATAAATTGTCTTTTTTTATGAAATTTGCAGAGGATGTCTCGGATTTTTGCTCATATCTCCGTTATTTATGGACGGATTTTACTGATTTTAAATGGGAAACTTCTTGAAAGCATGTCTGACAGAATTATTGAAGATTTGGATACCAAGATATCTGGGGTCTTCAGAAAATTGATTTCAACAGACAGATGGACATGGCTTAATCGACTCCGCTATCTATAAGGGTCCAGAATATATATACTTTATAGGGTCGAAAAATTGTATTGTGGAAATTACAAACGGAATGACAAACTTATATATACCCTTCTCACGATGGTGAAGGGTATAAAAACATTTAAAAGAAAAAAGCTTTTATCACCAAAACGCCTTTTCATTGAAATAAGCTTTTTGACCAAAAATGTTGTTTCTAAAAAAAAAGCTTTTTATTGACAAAAAAAAACTTTTTCTTAAAAATATATTTATACAGATTCTTTTTAAAAAACAAAAAAAATACTTTTTTTTACAAATATCTGTTTTAAACTTTTTATTTTTTTCCCACAATATTTCGTTTTTTTATAAAAAACTGTTTATACTAAAAATCCTTTTCAAAGATGTAAGCTTTTTATAATAGAAAAAAGCTTTATTACCAATATGCTTTTTCATTCAAAAAAGCTTTTTTAACAAAAATTTATTTTTTTTTATAAAAAACTGTTTATACTAAAAATCTTTTTCAAATATGTAAGCTTTTTATGATAAAAAAGCTTTTATTACCAAACACTTTTTCATTGAAAAAAGCTTTTTTACCAAAAATTTTTTTCCTAAAAAAAGCTATATTTATATAGATTCTTTAAAAAATAAATTTTTCGCAAAAAAAAAAACTTTTTCTTAATATCTGTTTTAAACTTTTTATTTTTTTTCCCACGATATTTCGCTTTTTTATAAAAAAAAAAACTGTTTATACCAAAAATCCTTTTCAAAGATGTAAGCTTTTTATAATAGAAAAAAGCTTTATTACCAATATTTTCTTAAAAATAACGTTTTTTATAAATATCAGTTTTAAACTTTTTTATTGAAATACGCATTTCCACAATATTTCGCTTTTTATATGAAAAAGCTTTTATACCAAAAATCTTTTTCAAAGATGTAAGCTTTTTATGATAGAAGAAAGCTTTATTACCAAAACGCTATTTCATTGAAATAAGCTTTTTTTTTTGCCAATTTTTTCCACCATAGAAATAAGCTTTTCTTACCAAAAATTTATTTTTTAGAATTAAGCTTTTTTCACAAAAAAAAAAAAAAAAAAAAAACTTTTTCTTAAAAATATATTTTTTCCAAAAACACTTTTTCATAGAAATATGTTTTCTTACCAAAAAAAAAAAAAACAACGCTTTTTTAGTAATAAGCTTTTATTTAGCAATAGCTCGTTTTTAAAGAAATAATTTTTTTACAAAAAAGCTTTTTCATAGATCTAACCATGTCTTGTCCTTAGAAATATGATTTTTTCCATAAAAGCTTTTTCATAGAAATAAATTTTTTTACTAAAACTCTTTTTCATAGAAGTAGGCTATTTGCCACAAATTGTTGTCAACGAGTTTTTTTTTTATAAACAAATTTTTTCTCATGAAAAGCTTTTTTCAGAAACCCATATTTTTTGTCACAAAATTTTTTTTATACAAATTTAAAAGACTTACCCCTATTAACACGAAGCCTGGTTATGGGTTAACTAATAGTTATAGTGTCGGTTATAATTATTTTTTTATGAAAGCAGTATAACTATTAGTTAACACATAACCAGACTTCGTGTTAATGGGGGTGACTGTTTAAAATTTTATAGTTTAGTTTTTGAAAACAAATTTTTTTTTTTTAAATTTTTTTGCCAAAAATTTTTGAAAATTTTGCACAAATACTCAATATTACTATTAGTTCCAACATACATACATTATTATTTTCAGAATTTTATTTAATGTTAAATACATACATTTATGTAACTAGGTCCTTATACATATATTTTTTAATTAACACATTTTCAATAAAATTATGAACAAAACAAACAAAAAAAATTTAATATATGTATGTAGTTAACATTTAAATCTTGCAAAATATTTCATTTGTTTTATAAATAAGCATAATTTAGCAAAATCAAATAGAATTGGTTTTTTGTAACCATTTTGAATTGAATTTTATATTACGGCTGCTAATGTTATCTTTATTGCAACAACCTCTCAGCTCCGAAAAAAACGATTAATTTTATTAAATGTACGATTGTATTTATGCCTCATTCATTAAAATTCATTATTTTTTTCTACACAATTTTATTTTTTCATATCAGTATTTATATAGAAATAAATATTTTATATTTTTTTTGTGGTATTTTGCCTTCTTTATTTATTTTACCATAGATGGCAAAAATAAATGGTTGCTTGAATGGTTGTTTGTTTTGGATTTCTTCGTTGAAGCTATGAAATTTTATGCTGTATTTTGTTCGAGACAGACAGACAGACAGAACAACAAAACAAAAATGTTTTTATGGCTTTAAATGTAGTTAAAGTGTCACTTGATTTTGTAACAATTAATCATGCGTTGACACCGTGTAATATTAGACATTTAAGACAAAAAAAAAGAGGCAAAAACAAAAATAAAATTAAACGACAAAACTGGGTGTGTGTTTTTTTTTTTTATTTTTGCCAGAGTATTCTGTTTTTTTAAGGAGTTTTCTGCCACTATTACAATAAACAAAAAAAATTATGTTAAAAAAAACCCACATTCACTAAAACCAACAAGCAGCAACATTGTATTAAATTGAGAATTCTGTTTAATTTCTGTTAAAGGTTTTTAACTGAAATTAAATACTTTGTGTTAAACAAAAACACTCGGAATTAGTGTGAATATAACTCATTGGGAATAATCATTGAATGATTCAATGAGTTGTGTAAACAAAAACAAACCAACCCACTTTCATTGATTCCAAATTGCGAGAAAATAAAAGAAAGAAGAACATGTGTTTTGTAGGCTGACAAAACTCTTGACCATTTAACTATTTTAATACCCTATATTTACTACAAATAGTAGTTAAGAATTGGTCTAATGTTGGTTACTTAGGAAAATATAAAACTCAAAAGAGAAAATTAAATACATATTTCAATCATGCTATATCATCAGAGAAATCTTTTGAGTTGAATGTTAAGAACTCATTTTAAATTAAAATTAATTTAAAAATCACTCTATATCAGATATAATAACTTTTTTGAATCAGCTGGATAAAAGTATATATAGTCGCCGTACCCTTCCTAATTGTTCGATGAAATTCAATAAATGTTTTTTCTAAAACCAACAAACAATTTTCCAATAAAATGTTTGTCTAAATTAAATGTTTTTTTTTTTTAAATAGTTAAAAATTGTTTCTTTATAAAAAAGTTCCTTTTAACTTAAATATTTTACTATTCGCAAATGTTGACAAACCATCTATCCTCCCTTATAATTTAATTATTTCCAATGAAAATCAAACCAACGGATGTAACACAGACACGCCAAAATTAATAAACTTTATAATATTTTTGAAAGGATATGGTGGTAATGGAAATGTTTGTAAAGAGAAATTAAAGTTAAAACACATATATATTGAGCCCTAACAGCTAAAACAGCTTAACCAACAAAATATTAATTTTTTGCAGAATATCGAAACAACTAACTTTTGATAGAGATCTTTAATGTGAGATGTCATTGTGTAGGGGTTACTTCAACTTCTGCATAAGGAGTTAATAGTGAAATTAAGTACTACTGAATCAAGATCGCTTGTTACTTTTTTGGTAGTATTTTTAAAAAAACGAGAATCTTCAATAATTCTGTCAGACATGCTTTCGAGAAGTCTCCTACTTAAAATCAGCAAAATCCGTCCATAAATATTGGAGATATGAGCAAAAATCCAAAACAACCTCTGAAAATTTCACCAAAAAAAGACAATTTATTGAATGCTTTAACAAAAAAGCAGCAAAACGTATGTTTGCATGTGCGTTGGTTTCATTGCTTTGCGTATTTTGTTTCCCAGCAAGACTTTATTTTTTATAGATGCTATACGGAACTTCATTTTCAGCAAAGTCTCCATATAAAGGTTTGAAAAATAAACCATTTTAAAAAATCCACAAAAGTAATTGACACTTATTGCCAGCTTTAATTGAATGAGACTTGAATTTTGTCCACTATATTTAAAAATTCTAATTTGACGTTCTTCTGTACAACTTGAGATAAGGCTGCAAATAAAGACACAATTGGTTAATTCACAAGGTCTCTTATCAGTCATACTGTCATAATGTCCTAATGTATCACGACTCGGCGGCTCGGCTTAACCGACTCTTAGGCATTCGTCGTTGGTCTCTGCTGGTTCGTTATGATAACACAATAAACATAGCTTAGAAAGTAGTATTATTTTAGGACACTTTTTGCTTGAAAAGCAATAAAAACCATTGTGAAATATTAGGACATTATGACAATATGACATGATAAGATGCCTTGTGAATTGACCAATTATATAAATCGTTTGAATTGCTTAACTTAAGCTAAAGTTTAATGATTAGTTACCAGATGTCAATCTATATGATAGGCTATATTTTAGTTATAACCATTTGTAATAGATCAATTCAAAACTTAAACAATTCATAATTCAGACAATAGGTTAAAATCCTTACCGGTTATGTTAAATATCAAATGAGAACTCACATATTTTATAATAACCACTTAAAGAAAAGCTATTATTGTAAAGAATAAACTTTTAGAGATTAATTTGCTTAATTTTCCATTGTCTAACAAACTATTATTATGTAAAATATTTAATAAAAACCTTAAAAAATATTACAATAATTTAACCACATTACAATTCAAACCTTTTTAGTAATTCAGTCATATATATAAATACATATTTACATACATATTTCTACATACTTATAAATTTTAAATTCTTTTTCATATATACGTAACCTTTCATAACATACCTTAGTTTTTTATGGACCATAAAGTTATATTTAACGTTTTTTTATATGCCTGCAAAGAACAAAAGAAATACAAAAAAAAAAAACAATCAATTAAAATAATTTTCTATGGTCAAAATATAATAATAAATCATTACAATACTATATATTTTCTGTTCAAATAAATCTTTGTCTGTCTCGCTATCTATTATTACAAGATTGTCTATATTAAATGGTTGTTTAAATGAAAAAAAATTTTATATAAAAAAAAAAACTAAATTATCATATTTTAACAACACAATTAAGATTGTGGTAATAGTAATAAACGTAAACTATATTTTTAACATTTATAGCTGTTATATGTATAAAGAAAAAAAAATTCAAATAATTTATTGTATTACCACTGCAGTGGTCGGCTTTCGTAAATAACATAGTCTCATATTAGTGTTAAGAGAACTTATAAACACGAGCACATGTGCATCACAACAAATAGTCTGTAGCTTAAGAGCAAACTTTTATAATAGTCCAACCACACAAATCCGACATGCTCTCATTATGTCGACCACTAACTACAAGGTGGCGCAAAAGTAATCCTCCTATCAGAAAATGCTATAAATTTTGCGAGGCCCCTAATGTCAGTTCTGTTTTGACATTTGTGTAGTAAACACATGCGAAATACACGTTAATAAACAATGTTACGCTACACTGCTCCAGAACGCGGAATATTGCTGACTACTTATTTGACCAATAATCGCAAAATTTATAGCATTTTCTGATAGGAGGATTACTTTTGCGCCAATATTGCAAAATTTTAAGTTTTTTCTTGCATCCAAAATGTCGAATTTTGTGCTTTTGCTTAACCGATTGCTACCGAAGCTTATGGTGTTTGTGATTCATCGGGTACAAAGTGCGAGATATGGTTTGTGGAATTCTGAAGTGATGATTTGACACACAATGGAGGCATTACTCCATTGTTGTCAAACAAAACAAGAACTACTCAAGCAGCAATTTTAAAACGTTTGCAAGCAGCAGGATTCATCCAAAAGCAAGGAAATTGGGTACCATACGTATTGAAGCTGAGAGACTTTGAAAAACGATTTTATATTTCCGAAATGATGCTTGAACGCTATAAAAGAAAATCGTTTTTACGCCAAATCATTACGATAACTCGAACCGTAAGAGATCGTATACGAAGCCAGGCCAACCAGCAGTTGGGCAGAATCAAAATTTTCTAAACGACTGGTCCGATCTGGATAAAATTTGTCGTGGGCGTACCCAAGGAGTATTCGTTTGGGCAATTAAAATGAGCCCTACAAATATTCCAGGTGCGACATATAAAATGTTTAAACATTTTTAAACACGTGCCATTTTTTTATTTCCCATCCGATTTCAATCATTTTTATAGCTCGGCTAGGTCTTGAAGAAACATGCTTTCGTGTGCAATTTATCTCTTATAATTTCCGATTGGTAGGCATTTCAGTACTCGAATACTTCTTGGCTACGCCCGCGACAAATTTTATCCCGATCGGATCAGCCGTTTAGAAATCCTAGATTTATTTCCAAAAAATTTTGATTCTGCCCAACTGTGGGCTCTAAGGTAATTATCTGTACTTGTTGTACTGCTGAAATCTGACCAGACCAACACAGGAACCCTGTACCGAAAGCAACTGATTGTTTATAGCGAGCATTGGTCGAAAACGCACGGAATATGCGGCTAGACATGAAACCGTAACAACGCTCGGTCACATGTTGCAATATCTATTAAAAAGTATTTAGAATGAAGTAGTTGGGAAGTTTTGTCTCATAATTTGTATTTAAATCAATTCAATATTTGTAATTTGATATGCATATTCTTTAAATTCGTTAAAAATTCTCAAATTGGGTTAGACATATTATGATTTAATTCAATATTGACAAATTTATTGTTCTCTTTGTGCCGACCACTGATTTGTAGGAAAATCATGTCTATGTTGAAAAATTGCTTGTTTATTCACTATAATCATACAGCCTATACTAAAACTTGGTCAAAAACATCCTGTTTTAATTCAATATTGACAAATTATTATCTTTGTGTCGAACACTGATTTGCATTTAAATCAATTCAATATTAACGAATTTATTCCTATTATTATAGTTTGGGGTCACTAAATAATCTAAAATTGGTTTAAAAACATCCTGCTTTGATTCAATATTGACAAATTGATTGTTCTCTCTTTGCCGAACACTGACTTGCATTAAAATCAGTTCTATATTAAATCATTTTTTCCTATTATTATAGTTTGGGGTCACTAAATAATCTAAAATAGGTTTAAAAACACTTTGCTTTAATTCAATATTGACAGATTGATTGTCCTCTTTGTGCCGAACACTGATTTGCATTTAAATAAATTAAATATTAATTAACTCCAATTATTATAGTTTGAGGTCACTAAATAATCTAAAATTGATTTAAAAACACTCTGTTTTAATTCAATATTGGCAAATTGCTTGTTCTCTTTGTGCCGAACACTGTTTTGCATTTAAATCAGTTCAATATTGAGGTCTTGAGGTCATCAAAGACAGAAATAAAACTATCCTGTAATATAAATAACTACTTTTTCCTTATACTACTTACATATCGTTACCTTAATATAGAAAGACCCTAAATCGTGTTTTTTTAAGTCTAGATTTGTTGGCTAAATATGATATACGAGCGCACCATTTATCGAAATAAACGAAAATTTGGGCTTACAAAAAAAAAACACGAGTTAGGGCCTTTGTATATTAAGGTAACGATATACTCAATACAATTCATTAACTTTTACCACGCCTTAATAATTTTACCAATTATTAGAATAAAAGGGAGGTAATTTTAAAACAATCGCAAATAAGTTTTAACATACAATCAAACTTCAATACTCCTAAAGGCTATAAGCATTAATTGTTTAAAAACTTTTTCTTTTCTTTCAAACATTTAATTGAATTAATCACCAAAAATTTAATTATAACCTTTTTGGCAAAGTAAAACTTTTCTGGTGTAAAATGGTAATAAAAAGCATCTTGTAAAATGATTTACATTGAGTTTTTATTTTATAAATTAATTTAACTGGCAGGCAAATTTCGAAATCAATTTATTAAACTGATAAGAAAGACAACATCTTTTGCTTCAAAACAGAAATCATAATTTAATGGCTAAAATACAAAAGAAATATTTATATACTGAGACAGTTTGTATAGTCTGAATTGAATTTCTTTTTTTTTTGTGTTTTTGTTTTGTTTTATTTAATTCAATTTATTATTTTACAGCCTTAAAGAACAAAATTAAAAGAAAAACAAAATCAGAATTTATATTCAAAAACTTACTGTTTTCATTTTTCAAATTCATCTTGATAATGATGCTAAGGGAATGATATTTATTCCAATCTTCTTCTTTTTTTGGCAAATGGTTGCATTATGCCTCATTTTATTGTTTAAATTATTAAGCTCGCTCAGCTGTAATCTTTAAAGTCGCATCTCTCGTTCCAGAATAAACCATTAAGAGGGCAGGCAGTCATTCAAATTGTTTTTTTTTTTTTTTTTTATGTCTGCTTTTTCTCATTCATTTGATTTCGTTTAATTTCAGTTCATTTCATTTCTCTTTAAGATTTTAGGTTTTCTGTTTTTCTTTTTTGAAGAAATATGACCTGGGCAACAAAAGTAATTTCTCAAGAATGTTTTATATTGTATAAAAAGGCTTTATTTTGAAAATTTGCTTATACGCAAATAGTGTATGTGTTTTGTGGGTTTTCAGCTCATTTCTAAATTTATGAGCCTCCAAAAAAAGGAGCCAACCAAAAAAAAAAGCGTATACAAAATAAAGAGCCTTTTATTTCACTTCAAGATTACAATCGAGAACAGTAAGTCTTCTTTTTCCAGTTTAAAGATGAACTGCTTAAAATCTTGTATGTATAATTTTTTTTTATGAACATCTTGTTTATAAGACACACGTGTTTTGTTGCTGCTGCTGCATCTTTGCCATTTCAAACATGCCAAATAATAAATCTGAATTTGCGCAGAGCAAAAACAAAAAAAAAAAAGATTTAAATAAAACACAAAATCACAAATAAATAAAAGATCAAGCTCAAATACCAGGCCAAATTGAAATATGTAACTTCTTAAACAAATGACAATACATATCTGGGTTAGCAATCAGCTTTTAGTCACTCTGGTTTTTTGCCCCCATTTTCTCTTTCCCACTCCTTGCTGGTTTTTTTTTTTTTCATAAACATTGTTTTGCTCTGGTCTTCACAAATTATTTCAATTGATAATCTTAGTTTTAGTTTGTGTTTATATGGAGGAACAGCCTCTTTAAAAGAATTAATTGTGGTAGTAATAAATTTTGTAGAAGAAATCGTTTAATAACTCTCTTCGGTTATCCTTACACAAGAGTGCCAAGGATCATAAGTCACTTTTACGATACTCTGAAATGATTTAAGTTTTCTTCAAAGTCGAAGTATTTATAGGAGTTCAAGTAGTGAAAGGGCAGGATAATTTAACCAGAACTACAAGAAGTACAAACGATCATGAGTTACGATTACATTTGTACTTAAGTCACTGTGGGATGTACAATAGATGAAGTATCTTTTGAACGCGATTTTTATTTTTAATAACTTATATGTCATTTTGAAGGCTACATATCTGTTATCAATTCTCACTTAGTTATTGAACATTACAGTGTAAACAACAAAGTTTTTTGTTTTGAAAATTACGAATTTTGTGCCAACAAAGTGTCATATGCATTAAGAATTGCTTTACTTCTTTAATTTGAATAAAAGTGCAGCTGAAGCACATCGATTGCTCACCAAAGCTGTGAATATGTAATTATGTTCCATCGGTTTCAACGTACGAAAGGAGGACAAAGACCGCCCTGGCCAGCCAAACAAGCTTGAAGACCATGAATTGGAGGCACAACTTCATGAAGTTTGTTGTCAAACTTAACAAGAGCTTGCTGTCATTAGGAGCTCTACTCGCTCAGCAATTTCAAAACGTTTGCAAGCAGCAGGATTCATCCAAAAGAAGCGAAATTGGGTAACATACGAATTGAAGCTAAAAGACCTTGAAATATGATTTTGTCTGATGTATTGCTTGAACGCTATAAAGGAAAGTTATTTCTGCACCAAATCATTACTTACGATAACTCGAACAGTAAGAGATCGTATGTGAAGCCCTGCCAACCAGTCGAATCGACATCAAAGCAAAATATCCATGGCGCTAACGTAATTCTCTGTATTTGATGGGAGAAAAAGGGTCCTATCTATTATGAGGTGATGAAATCAGGGCAGACCATTACAGGGAACCTGTACCGAAAGCAACAGATTCATTTGAAGCGAGCATTGGCCGAAAAACGCCCAGAATATGTGGCCAGACATGAAACTGTAATATTCCATCATGACAACATTCGGCCACATGTTGCAGTACCTGTTAAAAAGTATTTAAATTGAAGTGGTGAGAAGTTTTGCCTCACCCGCTTTATAATGTGGGACTATAATGTCCTCTACTCATGCAATCCATTGTGTAGGAATTAGAAAAATATGTAATGGGAAGGAGAATAGAGGGAGTAGTGTTGTGTACATTTGATTTGAATTTTCCTACATGGAAAGGGACAGGAAATACTTCGACAGGAATCTTATTCAACATACGGACTGTAAGGCAAAAGAACGAATTTTCTCAGTAGTGTGTTGTGCGATCCACTGACCAATCGACCACGAATGGATGAGCCCCCACTGATGAACGCGTATTTCGTAAGAAACTACGGGTATCGGAAACAAGTTCCCTAATTTTACCACAACACATTTCATTGTAGTATCGATAGTAAAACACAACCCACATTGCGACGATGCTCCAGACAATCAATAGAACTGGATACCCTACTGTCACCAATAAGCAGTATTATTTGTTCTCTGGCATGATTCGTTCTTGGTCTCAAAAGATGAGCAGTTCTTTTGGTTCGGAATGCAGATGTTGCCAGAAAGATGGGAAAAGTTCATAGCTATTTTGCAAATGTTTTAAAATAAAAGCTAAAAATTTGAGAAAAAATATCACGTATTCTTAAGCTATACACCCAATAATTATACCCATTTTTTCCTATGAATTCACATTGCAGAATGAAGGCGAAACTGCAACGGCAAAATGTCCGACCACCTCTTTATGCTAGTGGGTATAAAAATAATCATACTGTTACGAATGTGCAGTGGCGATTTGGATTTAGCGGTCTTGCAGCATTCATCATGTTTATAAACACGTCCATCAGTGGAAGCTTCTACTTATCAACAATGTTGATAGTATGCAGTTATTAGCATTGTTTATAAGTATGGCAACACTAAATGTTTAAGCTGCTAACATTGACATCAAAAGCTCTAGAGCATTTTAGAAGATTCACAATAGATGGCGCGTGAATAAATAGCGGCAGAAGTTGCAGTAGTGAGTGGAGTTCATTATTGGCACTGTTGGAGTTAACATCAACTGTCGTGTACATTTGATTTTGTACATTATAAAGTGTGTGTGCATTTCTGCGAATTGATAAACGTGTATAAAGATACTGAGTGACTATTTGTTGTTGTACATTTTAAATAAATAAAGCGTTGTTACAATTTTAAACTACTAAAACTGCTTTTATTTGCAATCAAAAGTATACGGTTTATTTAAAGGAAATATACCACCGTTTTAAAAAGGTTAAAACTTAACAATACTGTGTTTTCTATTTAATTCAAATCTTTCATATATTTTGCAACCACCTTTACTAACAATACTGCACCAAATCATTTCTAAGATTAAACTCTTTAATACTTCTGTTTAATCGCTATTAAAGACACATCCATATAGACACAAAATATATAAATTCAAAGCTTTTACAAACATTTGCTTAAGCTCGCTTATTGTCGCTTAATTACAGGTCTTAACTTCATTCTTGGCCTTCATACGGTTTCTGTTTTTTTTTTATTACAGTCTTATTTGTGTTGTTGTTTTTGTTGTTATATATAACTTATAAGCAGTACATAAATATGTCGGTTTGTCTGTCTGTCTCTTCTTGTGTTTTTCCGTATATAAACGTATATATAACAATGCGGCCAAGATCCTTTTAAACAATTTTACTTAGGCCTACTGTTTTAAGCACACAATATCAAGCAACAAATTTAACCAAGTGTAAGTTGGTGGTTTAAGTATTGCTGTATTCTTAGTTGTTGTTTTTTTTTTAACCAACCGTCCAAAGCAATTAAGTGTATCAAGATTACTTAATATCAGACCTCTTCTCTTTTAAGTAAAAGATGAAACCCAAAGGAAAAACATACTTAAACACACACTCGCTTATAGTTATATTTACAAAAAAAAAAAAGGAATATTGCAAGAAATCTGTTGGATTGCAACCAGCACATCATTTTCTTAGTGGATTTTTTTCTTTAATGTTGTAGTTATTTTTTTGTTTTTTTTTTTTTTTTTGTAAAATACAGGAAATCAGGTAACCACACTTGTTGTATTTAGTACAAAGCAGCAGTTCTTGCTAAATAAACACAATATCGACCAGCATCAAATCATCAATTGATATTGATGTTTATTATTCCAGCCAGTATAGCATAGTTTTCAGTTTCTTGGAGGTATTAAATATGGATACTTCAGACAAAGTTACAAGATACTTGTAGACGCACTGTAGTTATAGTTTTGTTTTATTTACCACTATAGTGGTTTAGTTTTTCTTTTATTATTTTGATTTTCTGCGAGAGTTTTTCTTGGTTTTCATAATGTTAATACTGTAATTTTAAAATTTTTATAATTTTGTTGTTTAGATTAGAAGCAGATTTTTAGATGGAGGTTATAAAAATCATTGAAATGCTGATGGAATTTATAGAGAGTTGTTTAATTCATAAAGTATTTAATGATTATGGGTTTATTATAGGAAATAAAAGAAGTACTCTTAGTTGTACGAAAAAGTATGGTCAGTTGTCCTTTTTTTTTTTTTGTACCAAGAGAAGGAAAAATGCGCCCTGTATCATTGTTTCTTACTTCACTAAAAATCTCTTAGCTTAGTTTAATGATGTTATTTACCGTTACAATTCCCCTATCGCGCTCAACTTCCGGTAATTTTTAAAACATGTTCGCGAACGTTTGTGTAACTCAAATATGATTCAAATAATGCAAATTTGGGTTCATTTACTCAAGAATATTTACAATTCTTAAAATTTTTACCAGATTTTGCGCTTTTCTACACATTTTCATTCCAGTTGTAAATACACAGATGTGACTCAAACGATGTTTTCGAGATTTGTATTTGAGTTCAAGAAAAATTATGTTTTAAAAAAGTACTAAACGCGAATTTGTCACTAACCTGCGGATCTATTAGACTGTTTCGAACTAGTGATTTTATCTATCATTTAGGGTGATAACTAGTTACTTAACTAGCTACGTGACTAGTTATTTGAACACGTGCATGTCCTAAGCAGGGGTTCAGTTGATCCTTTTTGATTACAATTAGACTGTCTGATAGCTGGTCCAAAGTTTTAAAATACGAGGGCGTATCAATATTTCTGTGACTTTTCGAACTTCCCTCGTAGTTATATAAAATGCAACACTGTGCTCATCAAGTACCACTACAAGTGCAAGTGTCGTCATTTACTTTGCGTTTAACAGCTGTTCAAAACATACAACCTCGTGTATTTTTCAAAAAATGGAAAAAAATATGAATTTCGAGTGCTTATTAAACATTATTTTTTGCGACAAAAACGTCAATCAAACCAAGGAAAAGCTCGATAAATACTATGGGGACTCTGCACCATCGATTTCAATGGTAAAAAAAAGTTATTTACTGACTTTCGTTGTGGTCGCAAAAGCACAAATGACGCTGAACCTTCTGGACGGACAATTGAGGTCAGTACACTCGAAAATGTCGAAAAAATCCACGATATGGTTTTAGACAACCGAAGAGTAAAAGTGCGTGAGATTGTTGATGCGATAGGCATTTCATATCGCAGTGTGGTTTCGATTTTAAATGATCAGCTGTGTTTAAGAAAGTTGTCTGCAAGATGGGTGCAGCGTTTGAATGAGTTTTTGATAATGTACGGGTGCACACGTGTGCAGTCTCAATGGCAAAACTCTATGAATTGGGCTTCGAATTGGTACCTCACCCGCCATATTCTCCGGATTTAGCCCCTAGTTACTACTTCATATTTCCAAACCTAATGAAATGGCTAGGTGGAAAGAGATTTAGCTCCAACGAAGAAATTATTGATGAAACAAATGCCTATTTTAAGGGCCTCGAAAGATCCTTTTTTATGGAAGGGATACAAAAACTGTAGTCACGTTGGACTAAGTGCATTGAGTTAATAGGAGATTATGTTGAAAAATAAATTTTTCTTTTACAAAAAAAAACTGTGTTTCATTCAAAAAGTCAAGGACTTATTGATCCGCCCTCGTAAGTACTTTCTAAAGTGCAGTACAAAATAAACGTTTAAAGTTACTATACTTAGAGGCACAAAAGTGGCGATTGACTTCATACTAAGTTACATGGGATATCAGTATACTTAAGCAAAAATAAAATAAACTGTATGAGAATTATATCAACACAATTTGAATAAAAATCACAAGCGTTTAAAGTGACTATACTTTTGATTACTTATTACACTTAATTGATTACCTGGGATGTATAAAGTAACCAATTGACTTCACTCTGCACTACAAAGAACATATGTGTTTCAAATGACCCAAAATATATCAATTGGAGTTAGCCCAGTAATAAGACATTGGTGACAATTACTGTCTATTGACTACTTGCATAACTGCTGGGTATCTAACTACTCCTAATTACTAGAGTTCCAAAAAACATCCTATTAGTTAGTTTTTGTGTGACCAAAGGAACAAATCTTTTAAATTTTATCAAAACTGGCTCAATAGTTTTGAGTAAAACGCATCTTTTTGGGTACTTTTTCCATCCCCTTGAGCCAACGACAATTTTATCCAAATAAATTTCAATATCGTAGCGAGTTCTCATAATAAAATATTTAAATATCTACTAGCTGTCTCGACAAACGTTGTTCTGCCATAGCTCACACAAAGTTTGAAGACGCCCATTGTACCTATATAGGTCAATTGCGAATCTAACTCACCCAGGTATCCACTCAAACACACATAACAAATTTCATCGGAATCGTCTTAGCCATTAAGGAGGAGTTCAGTTACTAATACGTACAGAAGAATTATATATTACTAGCTTGACCCGGTGCGCTTCGCTACCCCTGTCGTAGTCTATGTTGGAAATTTCAATAAAATCGTTTCGGCCGTTTAGTATTTATTGTTTAAGAACTAAAGGTACCAATTTTACCGGTTTTCCCCCTGTTTACCCCTTTCTGGTCCAAGTATTGAAAAAAATTATAGCCTATTGACGCTTCCAAGTAAGGATCTATCTACGTTCCAAATTTCAATAAAATCGATTCAGCCGTTTAGGCGTGATGCTCAAACAAACAAACAAACAAATAAACAAACTTACAAAGACATTTATATATTTATATAGATATATAAAAAGAAGATGACAATGTAAAAAAAATGTTATCAAAAATAAATACAATTGTTTCATTTTAAAGGGACGTCTATGTTTATTGGTTTAAATTTTAAACTTTAAAGCGAACATAGAGTGCAAACAAAATTACAAGAGTACCAGCTTTCCCGTTTTCTTCCCCCGAAAAAAGTACTTATTTATTGGCCTTTTTTTAACTGAATGAAGGTGCATTTTAAATATATTTGGTCTCTATATTAATTTAGGAGACCTGTATTTACCTAATAGATTATATATTAGAGGGAGGCGAACCTCTAGTTAAAATTTCAAATCTCAAGATTTAGGCTTTTGAGATGTAAGATTTTGAATAAGTTAGTCAGAACATTACTCTTTAGAAATGTTGTCTCCAAATTCAAGCGACATGACGACATGTGGTTACAACAAGTTGCCACATGAGGGTGTTGTTGTTATGGGTTTTGGTATATAAGGATTGAGATCGTAAAATTCTTAACACACGTTTTTCATTAAAACTTTTAACCCAAGTATTATTTGATTTTTTGATCAAGTTACCTTTGTAAAGCATGTAAGTTATTATGTTTAATGTCAATTATGTTCATTTTTTGTTAATCTGATTAAAATGAGTGACGGGAAAAAAGTGCGTACCAAATGATTAAATATTTTCAACAAAACCCAACTTGGTCCTACAAAAAGTTGGCCAAACAATCAAAGGTCTGCTATCAAACTGTTTCCAATGTTATTAAACAGTACCGGGAGAAGTTGTCCGTTGATATAAAACTTGGTTCAGGTAGAAGGAATGGTCCACATGATATTTCTAAAGCCAAAAAACTAGAAAGCATTTTCTAAAGAGCTCCCAACACCTCCAGTAGGAAAGCAGCCCGGTTAGGTCAGTACTCGGACTATTTGGTACGAAAAGTTAAAGCCAGTGCAGGTTTAAAAGCATACAAGGCTCAAAAAGTTCCTGATAGGAACTCCGCTAAAAATTTAGAGGCCAAAGACAGAGCACGAAAATTTAAGTCAAATTTTATACAAAAAATATACCTGCTGCATAATGGATGTCGAAATATACGTATGGAAAATTTTTCGCAGCTTCTGGGTAAATTTTTTTATGTTGCAGATTCTCGAGGGAATGTTGAAGAAAAGTTTAGGACCCAAGATTAGACAAATTTTCCCAAAAAGTTCTTGGTATGGCCAGCAATATGCAGTTGCGGGAAAAAAGCCAAACATTTGTTTCAAAGGGCTTTATAAATACCGAAATTCACATCAAGTAATGTTTACAAAAAAGGATGTTTCCTTTCATAAGACTTCTTAATATGTCCACTTATTTTTGGCCTGACTTGGCATCCTGTCACTATGGTAAGAAAGTTCTTAAGTGGTACAAAAACAATAATGTGGTATTTGTACTAAGAAAGGCAATTCCTCCAAACTGCCTGGAGCTGAGTCCAGTGGAGAGATATTGGGCTATTGTTAAAAGAGAATTGAAGAGCACAAAAAAGGTGTCCGAAATTGTGGTAGATTTTAAACGGAGATCGATAACCTGTTCAAACAAAGTGACATAAAGCACTATAAAAACCATAATGGAAGAGTTTTCGAAAATGGTTCAAAATTTCAACATTAGTGATTAGAACTATAAAAATATTTTTATTTGCTTTTAAATTGTAACAATAATTTCAATCAAATTAAAAAAAAATAAAAACTGTGGCCCATAATCATAGTCAAACAATAAAGTCGGTTCTTTTTAAAAACAACTTTAAAATAAAAACCCGCTTTTTATTATTCTCCAACAAAATTAAAGTATGTTTTAAATTGAACCGACTTTAACTGGGTGTCACCTCAAATGTAGAAAATGTTTTCATACAATATACAACAAAGTATAGACAAGTGGCATCGCTGAACAGCTGACTTAAAAAATTAAAAAAAAAAACAAGAGTGACAAACAATAAATGTAACCGGGAAACTAAAGAAAAAAACGGTTTGTGGTGGAAAAATAGAAAAGGAAAGATTAATTACAAATTTATTCTATTTTGGTCTGCCGATGTCTTGTAACTTAAACATTTTTGACTTTTTGTCGAACTTTTTGACATGGCGAAGAACAGCTGATTCTGTTGTTAAATGAGTTAAAAACAACTTCAGCTACTTTTATATTTACAGTCGACTTTAACGTCAGAAGTATACTTTAACTTGTCTATGGTAGAACTAAAGTCCACTCTTAAGTAGAGACGACTTTATTTCTCTTAAAATATACTTTATTTTATGGGCCTGTAAGTTTAGTGGTTTCATTTTTATTAACATATATGTATGTTACAAATTTGTTCGATCTCAGTCCTTATTTCAAACACAATCTAACCAAGATTACGTTATGATTCAATAATCAAAAATAACAATTTAACAATAACAAAATAACTGTGTTTTCTATTAAAATCTTCATTTTTCTTTCTTTTACAAAAACTGGATAATTTTTTAGATTTTAAAAAACATATTTAAAAACTTATTTAGTTACACTTGTGTACTCAAATATATAAATATTTTCTTTAAAATTGTAATAGTTTTTGCTAAGAGCTTTTAAATAACCAAAAAATATTAATTTACCACTTCTAAATGTAAAATTGTGGCAATATCTAGAATATCTGCTTTTGAAATATATCTTTTTTACATTTTGTTTAAAACAAAAAATATTGTATTTATAAAAAATTTTTAAAACTCACTTCAATTATGTGGGTAATATTTAGTTTTTTATGTACTCAAAAGTAATTTAATACTGCAGTATATATATAGTATTTCATATTCTATTGTTAGAATTTATATCTAAATTATTTTTTTTTATTATTTCTTTTAGAGTTTTACTTTTATTTGTTTAAAGTAATTTATATGTAGATTTATTTATTTCTTTGCAATTTTACTCTCAATGTAGTTTATTACTTGTGAATATTTGTTTTTATAATAAAATATTTAAATACATTTCTGTTTTCCTTTTCTTTTTTTTTGAAAGAAATTGTATATTGTATTGCAGGAAATCTTTATATGGTGTATATAAATGAAAAAAAAAATAGAAAAGTATAACAATAATACAAAAAAATATCTATTTTCATAAAATTGTTGTATGTACTTATAAAATGTATAAAAACAAAGTAGATATTCGTATATAAGAAAAGGAATTTGTTCTGTGTATTAAGTTACGTGTTGTTTTATTTAGTGTTCTTTGCCAGAGTTAAGAGTTGTGCCATATAAAGTGCAGAAAAAAGGGGTTATTTAGGAAAAAAACTCCCATACATCGGGCTTTACTGACAAATACGCTCTATTTTGCATAAATGTTGCTGAATTTCGCTGATACTACTTTGAATATGGTGTTTAATCACACTGTCTAGGAGACCAATTCTTATCACCGAAACGAGAATGACTAGGGATTGTCTCATACTCGAACCGAATGGTTTTGCAGGACGTATGACATGTGGCAGTTTTCAAAACTTCGCTTAGGATGATTTTGCTCGATTTGTGGCCTCTAAACTTTAATTATTTTTAAAATATTTGCAAATTTCAGTTGTTTTAAGATCGATACTTCAGACAATGTTACAGTAGTAAGCGCAGTATACTGGTTAAGTTTTTCTATACTTTTTTTAATTTTTTAGTTTTCTGTTGAGACGATTTTTGAGGGAAGACATTTAAAATTTATTGAAACGCCGTTTGAATTAAAGGATAATAAAGTATTTAATGCTATGTTTATTATTATAGAAAATAATAAAAGTACCTTTAGAAGTACGAAAATGCTTTATTAGATCTGCCTTCTTTTGGTATCATGGGAATGAAAAATGTACGATTAATCCCCATATTCTTGTTTCTTACCTCACTTAAAATCAACTCAGCCAAGTTTTATACTGTTCAGTTTATTAACTTAAAATATTGGAAATGCACATCCCCTCAACACCCACAAAACTTGAAATTTCAATATATTATTAAGAATGTGCAATGACGATTTGAATTCAACGGTCTGTAACGACTGCCTGCAGCATTCATCATGTTTGAAGGCATGACCATCAGTAGCATGCGGTTATTGGCATTGTTTGCTAGTATGGCAACACTAAATGTTTGAGCTGCTGGAAATGACATCGAAGGCTCTGGAATTCGAATGTACTAGTATGTCCGTTAAGAGCATTGTAGAAGATTCCCGATAGATAGCGCGTGTATAAATAGTGGCAGAGCTGGCAGTCGTGAGTTGAGTTGATCATTGTCGCTGTTAGAGTTATCATCAACTGTCTTGTACATTATAGAACTGTTGTTGGTGTACATTCTAAATAAATAAAGAGTTGTTACAAATTTTAAACTACTAAAACTGCTTTTTATTTGCAATCGAAAGTATCGGGTTTATTTAAAGGAAATAAACCCCGTTTTAAAAAGGTTAAAACGTAACAATATATTGGCTATAGTTTGTGTTACACAGATATGATCCAAACTATACAAATCTTAATTAATTGCGATGAAAAATGGATCCATTACGTTAAAACGAAGCGTAGGATATCGTACGTTAAAACCGGCCAACCTACCGAATCGACACCATAGCTAAATATCCATGGCGCTAAGGTAATGCTCTACCCAGCAGTTAAGCAAGTAGTATAGACAGTAGTCGTCTCAAATGTCTTATAGCTTGGCTGACTCCAATTTATATATTTTGGTCATTTGACACGTATGTGCTCTTTGTAGTGCAGAGATAAGACAATTGGTTACTTTATACATCCCAGGTAATCTATCGCGAAGACAATTGTCACTTAAGTGTCTCTAAGTAATCTGAATTTTGTGAGTAATTCGTTCAAACTGGTTTTATACAAATTCTGTTGATATACAGTTAATTTTTATTTTTGCTTAGGTGTACTGATATCCCATGTAACATAACATGAAGTCAATTGTCACTTTAATGGCTCTTAGTAGCCTATAGTGAAGTCACTTTAAATGTTTATTTTGTACTGCACTTTAGAAAGTAGTTATTTTACCCACCATAAGCAATCCATTGGAGAGTTGTCGAAGAAAGGTTTCTTTACAAGCTATCGTTTATTGGCTATATGTCTCTTTAACTGACTATTTGAGGTCAATTAGCACCCATACATGTTAAAATAACTAGTTATGTAGCTGATCTAGTTACCAGTTATGTAGCTGGTAAGGTAACTGACTCTATTTAACCAGTATGTGAATCCAATGCGTTGAATACTTTGGACCAGCTATTAGACAGTGTCATTAAAGTCGAAAAAGGTAAATTCACCCCCTGCTTAGGACATGCATGTGTTAGAATAACTACTCACGTAGCTATTGAAGTAACTAGTTCCCACCCTAAATGATGGGTAAAACCACTAGTTCGGGACTGTCTCCTAGAACTGTTGGGATGTATTTGTTGCGACCAAAAGGGTCCTATTTATTATGAGCTGCTGAAACTTGGGCAGACCCTAACAGGGTACCTTTACCGAAAACAACTGATTAGAAAACGGCCAGACATTGGATATGCGGGCAGACATGAAACTGTAATATTCCATCATGACAACACTCCGCAACATATTGCAATACATGTTAAAAACTATTTAGAATGAAGTAGTTGGGAACTGTTGCCTCGCCCGCTTTATAGTCAAGACCCTGTCCCGTTCGAATACTATTTGTTTCGATCGATGCAGAACGCTTTCTCTGCGATAGGCTTCACTTTGGAACAGAGTATCCGATATTGGCTTGATTCGTCCTTGACCTCAAAATATGAGCAGTTCTTTTGGCTCGGAATCCATATGTTGGCCAATACTTTGAAAAAAATGTATATTGTACAAATCTTTCAAAATAAAAGCTAAAAATTTTGAACGACCAACAATGAGTCAATATCCAATATTAATCTTAAAGTATTCCTTGTTGAAGGGTATATACTAGGGTATTCAATTAATCGGGTTTCTGGTTTAATCGGTTAATCGAGCAAATAATTAATCGGGGCTTAAATTTAATCGGTTAATAATCGGTTAATTTTAAATTATTCGATTAACCGAATAATTTCTATTTTATTTTTAAATTGAGAATAAAACGACGCATTTTGTGTACTTATTTGAGCATTTCAACAAAAAAATAAATAATAGGAAAAAGTATGGTATTTGAAGTCCTTTTAATATGAAGTCCTCCTAATAATGTGAGTTTTTTTTAGGATATTAGTGAGATATTCTGAAATAAACTTTTAAGAAAAGAATATAATTTAAAAGGTTTCCTTCTAAATGATTTTTCTTTAGTTTTAATAGAACATGACTTGGAAAAAACTTTCTCATTGATTGTAGATGTTAAAGAAATCTAAAGTAAGGCATGAGAAAGTCTTTCTCAGTTCTTTGTTCAGTTTTTTTAAACATATAAAATCCTTTTGGGATTTTTAAGATTTGGAATGCTTTTAATAGTTTCGTTAAATTCTGATAAAAAGACTCATTTCAGTTTCGTATATTATCATGTCTTCCTCCGACTCATTAGTATAAAGTTCATCATGGAACATTCTAGACAAAAAAAAAGACATTTCCAAATTCCTTTGTTTCAGTTTTTTAGCTATAATTCAAAAAACTTTTGCTAGAAGGGAATGTTCATGAGTTAAGAAATAAAATGTGTGTGTTTAAAACTATATTTCTATATAAAGTACAAAAAAACATAAATTTCTGTTAATCGGTTAATCGACACAAATTAATCGGTTTATTTGTTATTTGAAAAACGGCAATTTTAAATTATTCGAACAGTTAACCGACCAAAATTAATCGGTTAACCGATTAACGGTTACTCGTTTGAATACCCTAGTATATAACATTCGGCACAGACGAATATAGTTCCCTTTGTGTTTGTTTTTTTTATTTGTTGGCAGCAATTTTCTTTACAAATCCACTTTTGTTTTCTTGTAAGTCCTACTTGGAATTTCCTGGCCGGGGCCATGATGAGCACATCACTGGATAAATTTATGTGAGAACGTAGATACAAAGAATTTTTAGTAAACTCTAATAGACTTGTAAAACAAGTTTATTATGTTTATTTTTTGTAGTTGTTTTTATTTCTATTCCGTATATATTCTTTTTTTTTTTTGATTTTGTTTTTCATATGAAGATGTGTTACCATTTCGTTAATGTTGTTGTTGTTCTTGTTGTTTTTACTAACCCATAACTAACAATACTCATATATTTTGTAGCAGCACAAGGAGTAGTAGAGCTAGTAATAGTACAACTCTTACAATGTATTAGACTCTTACTTCTACTACTACCATTCAGTTTTTATAACATTTTGTTGTTGTATTATATTAAGATAAGTTGTAGCATCACACATTGTTGTTGTTGTTGTTTTTTTTTGTTTTAAAGAAAATAAATTTTTAAGATTTTGTATCTCCTTGGTAAATAAATTAACAAATTTCTTTTCCAAAAGTTAAACTAGAAACATTTTAAAATAAATTAAAAAAAAAAAAAAAAGAAAGAAAAGAAGCGAAGAAATAAAAAATGAAAATAATTTCAAATGACAAAGTGTTGAGTGCATTTGTAGGTTTACATTTTGTAAACGATTTTATTAAGGTCCCAAAGAGCTACAGACAGACACACAGACAGACAGGTGTGTTGTTAACGGTGTTAACACATACAACTAACAACAATACACAGAAAATGTAGCTAAAATGTGTTTGAAAGGTTTGAAAAGTAATAGAATCATTTAGACATCAGGCCATACATAGTTAATGATCTCCACAACTGAAAATGGTCAGCGTAAAATATGTATTGTTGACGGACGGACGGACGAACGACCCAAAAATATAAAAATAAAACTGCTACATATTTTATGATCTAATATCAAGTTGTATTGTATTGTAACACAGGTCATTTATTTCAAGAGTATTTTTTTGTTTGTTTTTTTTATTTTATATTGGAAAAGGTCATAGATAAAGTTTATTTCTTTATATTGTAATATAATTTTTTTTATATTTTCTTAAGCGGCATATTCATTTAATGCAAGCTTAGAAAAATCTTCAAAAAAAAAAAAACACCAAAAATAAAAGAATTGATTAAGCCATGTCATCATTAAGTCACAATTGTTGTTTTGTTATTCACTTTACTATTTTGTCTTTAACTATTTTCTAAATTTTATCACGACTTTAATTTATTAAGTGTAATGTCATGTCTTTTAAATTTTGTTATTTCTTACCTTAATTTCTTAACTGAACATATCATTAAATGGTAGTAATGTTAATGTTTTGTTATTCTGGGAATAGATAGATTTCCAAAATCAAAAAAGGCTTGAAATATACTACATATTGTATTTAAAATTAAAAAAAAAAAACGATTTTTAAATTTATTATCGCTTGACAAATTGTTCAGGTTTAGCTGTTGTCTTGAATATTTTTATTTAGAGATTGAAATTTTATGTTTCAATTCGTCATGTCGTCGATTTTATTTGTTTGAAAGAAGACAAGATTTATGTTTTCATTAACAGCGAAAAAACCATTAAACTAACATTAAGGTTTTATACCAATCTGTCATGTATTTGGAAAATCAATTATTTAACTATTTAATGAACTAATAATGAAGTTCAAGTGTATCTATTTTCATTCTTTCAGATTAATTTAGAAGTTTTTGTTACAACTTTCGGAATATCTTCCAAACTGTTGAGATGTTGCTCTAAGCAGTCAAGGGCGAACTGCGATATATTGGATCGTGCTCATACCTCTTTGTACATACGTAGTTTCTATTCGACCTGTCCTAAAAGAAATCCAATCGATAGATACTGAAATTTGAATAACTCCTCAGATACCATTAGTTTAAAGACCAATCATGTCATATTGTTAAAATGTCCTATTTCACAATGGTTTTAAAATTTTGTTATTGTCTTTCAAGCAACAAATTCCTAAGATAATACTACTCTGTATGCTATGCAGCAGAGACCTGCGCCGAACGCCTAAGAGTCGGTTAAGCCGAGCCGCCGAGTCGTGAAATATTACAATATTATGACAATATGACATGATATGAGACCTTGTGAATTGACTACACGCAGAAAAAAAATATAGATGTGCATGTTTCCTGTAACCATTTCAACATTTTTAACAATATTATAGTCACAGTAACTATTTATATGATTGTGGTAACAAGAATATGGTTAATTTACGATTCACATGATTGTATCAAACATATATATGGTTACAGTAAACAAGTATATGTTTGTGACAACAATTTATATGATGAAGGACTTACCATATTATGTTGCTCTCGGCTTATTGATATCATAATCTGAGAACAACATATTATAATAAAATTATTCATCATAAAAATGGTTGTCACAAACATATACCTGTTTACTTTAATACAGTCATGAGAATCGTAAATTAACCATACTATTGTTACCACAATCATATAAATAGTTACTGTGACTATAGTATTGTTAAAAATTTTGAAATGGTTACAGTAAACATGCACAACCTTATTTTTTTTTCTGCGTGTAGATTAGAGTGTCCAAAAAACCGGCAATTTGTTATTCTAAAAACCGTTTAACCGGTTTTATATTCATTTTTATTTAATATGAAAAATGCCTATTTAAATTTATAGACAATTTTGGTAAGACAAAAGGTGTTATATGTATATTTCGTTAAAACCGGTTAACCGTCTTAAAAAATCGGTTTGTCAAAAAACCGAAAAGTTAAAAAAACCGAAACCGGTCGGTTTTACAAAGATGAAAAAACCGGTTGACTGGTTTTGGGTTATGTTTTGGATACTCTAGTGTTCCCAGTATGACAGTCCTGATTATGGTGTTTAGAAGATATTTTAAAGCAGCCTGTAGAAGTTCTTAAGGCTGCGTTTTGACAGATTTGAATATTTCTTCATTGGTGGCCAAAATTGTCTATTGATCCACCAATTGTTTCTGTAGGTAGTTAAGAGGGTTTTGTAATTCATACTTCAGATGCTGCCGACTAATGCTTTGAGTACTTTATTTCCATTGTTAGAGTTTATGCCGTGAATATTATCGAAAAAACTATTATCTTTTTGGAGTAAAAAAAAAAACAAGTCAGTGACGAAGTAATTTGTTGTGAGAACGCCACAATATCAATATATGAAATTAATAAAAAATTCGACACGTTTTGTGAATTTAACTACGGAATCGCTAAAATGACTCGTATCCCGAAAGCAGTTTGTTTCATGAAAAAATTATAAAAAAAGTCTCAATTCCCAGCAAAAACAAACTCTGGTATGACTTCTACATACCTTCTGTATTACTAAGAAGTAGTTAAGTAATGGTTGGCTTATAATCTATATATATAAAACAATAATGATACTGACAGACTTATACATCATAGCACAGCAGAGATGCAAGCCGTAACGGCGCGACTGGCGGCTAGCCGGCTAGCTGATTTTTTTCAACAAGCCACGCCGCCGCCGATTTACTCGGCTGAGCGGCGGCTTAATTGCGAGCCGATTTAAAAAAAAACTTAAATATACATAGTTTTATGAATGTAACTTTTTTACAATAATCATCCCAAAATACAACACTGTTTGGCGGTTACATTATTATATAAATCCGAATACTGATTATTAAAAGCATTCGGTTACATAGAATCGGTTATAGATTTTTTATTAAAATTTTAAAATTCAAATTCAACGTTGGTTTTTAATTTAAAAAGTGAAAATTTAAATAAAATTAGTAATGAGTCGAAAAATAAATAGTTATTTTAAATTAAAAAACGACAAGAGACAAAATACGGAACAAGCCAGTTCCGAACCAGTCAATGACACTGAAATACTCGGTGCCCAATCATTCCGTACCGAGGATGAAGTCTTGGAGAGCAGTTCAGATGATGATATCGCCCTTATTCAAAATTATGCCGATCATCAAGTCGGTGAATACCAACAAATTCTACGGCGCAACAAAGCTGCGAAGGAAGTGGCCAAAATTGTTCTGAGCGAGAGAAGAGGAACAGGGTCAATAGTCTGGGACTATTTTGGCACTTTGACCCTCCGCGGGAAGTCAATTTTTGAAAAATACCGGTTTTGCAAATTATGTTTCGAAATGGAGCATACAACTTTAAAAGGGTAAGTTCATTTTTATAGTCATTTTTACGTTTTTGATAAAAAAGAATGCTATATATAGTTTCGCCGTATCCACCTCAACTTCCAACCACATTACGCACCTAAGAAGCGTACACGAAATTGAATTAAAAACAAAGAATTCAGAAATTAGTTTAAAAAAAACAACTGAAGCTCTTTCAGGATCATCTTCAAGTAAGAATAAAAAAAAGAGGATGAAAAGTTTGCCAATGCTAGAAGAATCGCCGAAATGTGTTGTTCAGATCTGCAGGCATTCAACATAGTTGAAAGGAAAGGGTTTCAAAAATATATATCTCATTTAAAACCTGAAATGGAATTTTCCAGAAGCCGAACTATAGCCACTACAGCGTTGCAGGATGTATATGAAGTCTACTTAGGCATAGTTAAAACTATTTTGAATGATGCTCCCAAACAAATTTCGATAGTGTTAGATTTGTGGACAGACAATTACAAAAAAAATGCATACACGAATATAAAGGTTCATTATTGCAAAAATTTTGAAATGGTTTCAGCATCACTAACAACAGAATGTTTTTCCCACCCCCATACCGGCTCACGTATTGCCGATACAGTAACATCAACATTAAGTAAATTTAAAATAAATGATAGAGTCATTCATGCAGTAAGCGATGGAGGATCCAATATAATATCGGGTTTAAAAATATCTAACATATTGCGATACGAGTGCATGGCGCACTCACTACATCGCTTCTTGGTCCACGACATTCTTGAGCACTACGAATTTGAAGCAATTAAACAAACAGTGAAAAAACTTAAAGAAGTGTATAAAAAGTTATCATATGCCACAGAGGAGTTGGCTTCAATTCAAAAAGCCTATAAGGACGATGGTTTAATTGATATGCTTCTACAAAGCAATGAAATTGCGGAGTCATTGCAATTAGAGGAGGAGTTTGGATTGTCAATTGAAAAGGTACAAGAGGAAGGATCCACCACCTTAAAAAATTCCAACGATACCCGTTGGAATACACTTCTTTATATGTTCCGAAGTTTCTCTAAAAATTTCAATGCTATAAATATTGCCTTAATTAAAGCGGGTAAGGAAGCTTTTATATTTAATGAAATGGAGAAGCAGCTTATTAAGGGGTTTATGGAATTCTTGGCAATTTTTGAAAAAGCCACCACATATTTACAAGGCCGAAGTTATCCAACAATTTGCAGTGCAATATTTTTTTACGAAAATATTTTAAGCCAGCTCGAAAATAATGAAAGCGTGGCTGAATTTGGAATAATGATTTCGTTATACAACTTTACGAAAGAAAACTTTAACAAACGTTTTAAAATAAAAAAAATTAATGTTGTGGCCGCGTTGCTGGATCCGTGCCAACGTAACTGGCCAATTTTGGACAATTGGTTAAAAAAAATTCCAAATAACAGCCAAATGGATTTAAACCAAGTTTTAGATGTTGAGTACACAGAAGGCCTCTATATCACAAAACAAGATTTAATTTATAAAGAATTATTAAAAATATTAAATGACAATCCCCCAGCTCCCGTTGAGCATATTGTTGAACAACCCGGACCTTCAAAAAAAAAACCGGTGAGTAAAAAAACATATAAATTCATATGTAAGTTTCTATAATCTTCATGTATTCAAACACTTTCAATTACAGAAGATATCCCAACTTCGAAAGGAAATGTTAGATTTTGTGGCATCAATCAGCACACAAACAACAAGCCATTCCAACATCTCACGGGAAATAAAAACATATTTTGATGCACCACAGGAAGATTTGGAATGTTTAGAATGGTGGAAAAAAAATGAAGAGGTTAGTATTATTTTAAAACCTTTAACAGTTCAATTTTTGATAAGATTTCTTTTGTTCTAAGTATTATCCTAACTTATCCAAATTGGCTAATTTTTGTTTTGGGATTCCTGCCACTTCCGCATCATCAGAGGAAGCATTTTCTGTAGCTGGTGCATGTATAACCGCCAAGAGAAGCCGATTAAATCCCTTTACCGTAAAGAGACAACTCTTTGTGCATGATAACAACCATTTGGTAGAGCCAATGCTAAATATAAAGTAATTTTCCCATAAAAATCCAGACTGTGCCAATCACAAGTACTACGATCTCTTTAATTTTATGTTTATTTTTATTTATTAATTGTTAAATGAATAAAACATCGTTTTTTACGTTTTGTTTAAGCTTATTTATTTTTCTTCTCCGAGAATGACGTTTGTATTTACGTTTTTTATGCTTTAATTCGGCGCAGCTGATTTTGTTTTTAAGCCGATAAAAACATCGGCGCAAACTAGCTGAGCCGCCGCCGCTGAAAATTTTTGGATTTCAGCCGCCGCCGAAAATTTTCAATCGGCTTGCTTCTCTGTAGCACAGTCCAAACGAATAAATCTAGAAGCATAAAATTATAACTGTGAAGACCACTGAGAAGAGATTTTTGGAAATTGTAACGTTTAGGGGCTAAAAATGATAAAAACGGCTAAATTCGGTGACCTTATACCTTCGAAACTAATAAATATACAAAAAAACTTAAAATTGCATGTTACTCCATTTTAAAAATAAGCTGCCAGGTGTTTGGTACTTTTTCGAAAATTGAATTTTGGTACTTTTTTGGCACTTTATGTATCTTTTAAACTATACAACATAGAAAGAAATTTTGAATCGTATTCTTTACTTTTCAAAACAATAACAAATATTAAAACCCTTAAGGGATAAAAATTGTACTTTTTACTTTTGGTACTTTTTATAAAATATGTTTTTCTTGAAATTGTTATAGACATATGAATATTTTATTATGAGCTCCCATCACGATTTCAATAAAATTTTTCCACCGCAGTGGGGATAAAAAAGTTATCAAAAAGGGGGTGAAAACGGAAAAATATATTTGAAATTATTATTCCTGGATTCATATAAAAACTAAATAAAAGAGAGTTTTTTGGAACTGTAGTCTTATATTAAGTACTTTTTTCTTAGACATTTACAGTTTACGATTCAATCGTCATTTAAAACTGACTACTTCCAATTCTCACAAAATTTGATTATATGAAACAATCTTGATACCAACATACAAAGGGTCTGCCAATAGGGACTTTCGATATTTGGCAGATATGCAGAATTGGCTGTCATTTATTCGGTTTGTTTCGCCAAATCACCGTGGTGCAATATAGCGTTCAACAACACGTGCAAATTATAAAATTGTTTTATCAAAATAGGTATTCTCTTCGGGCAACAACTTACGTAGAGTCCCATTTCTGGATGAATGTGTACGTCAACAAACAAAATTGGCCACATGAGATCCAAGAAGGTCCAATGCATTCCAAAAAAATCAGTTTTTGCTGTGGATTTTGATATCAATACTATAGGTTGAAGACTACTAACTAATTTTTGTTTAAATTGGATGATTTCAACAGAACGGCGCTACGTGCCACACAACTCAGGCAGTATTGGACATTCTGAACGAGAGTTTTGAGGGCATGGTCATCTCACGTGGAGGTGATATGAACTGGCCAACTAGATCTTGCGATTTGACCCCGTTATAATTTTTCATGTAGGGGTTTCTTAAGTCGCAGCTCTTTGCGAATAAGCCACAAACTACAGCGGCCCTCAAGCCAAACTAACCCATATCATCGTTAAAATTCAACCTGATTTATGCGAGAGTGTCATGGAAAATTGACAATACGAATGCGCGTTAATCTGCGAAGCTGCGGCGGCCATTATTCAATAAATAATGGCATCAATAGGCCTTTTAAACGAATAAAAAATTTCATTATTTTTCTTTAGGTTATTATATACGTTAAAGTTATTTCAGTCAGTCTTATGTGGATGCTGTGGAGAAGGGGCTATAAAAACATCGGTTTGGCTTATCACTACTCTCACTAGTTTACTTTTAAACTGCATTTTCATAATGTTCATTTTTACACTACACTTACTACATTTAAACATATTATTAAGACATTTCCATAGAACTGATCAACCATATAAAGGAGTAAATATTGTTCACATATTAATACTTTAAGTAGACAATGCATAAAAAGCAGCTATGTAAATGAACACATTGTTGTAACCAAAGTATCAATATTTTCTAAAAGAAGCTACAGAAATATCTAGACTTTTAAATTCTCATTACAAAATCATTTGGTATTACTATTAAGCAACTTGCAACCTAAAAAGTTTACATTATTTTACATCAGTGTCTGCATAGTTTCATGTCTGCTAGTATGGTGTTGTTGTAAGTACATACATACATACATTTGTATCATAATAATAATCCTGACATTGTTGTAATAAGTACAAGTAGATTTTTAGATACTAACTACCACTACAAAACCACAATTACTTACTATGGAAAGAGCAGTAAATAAATATACAAACATATATGGTAAATTCTTATACAAATATACAGAATTATGTATGTATATATGTAAGTATATTTACTATTATTAAAGTCTTAATATAATTTACGTATGAATGAACTTCTTGCATTGGAGTAAACTGTTCGAACAACATTTATAGCAAAATCTTATTAAAAAGGGAGTAGATACTTAGATATTTTAACTTTAGTTCTTTAAAGATTGTTAAGATTTCTCTTAAAGCTTGGCTGGTTGGCTGCATTTGTTTTTTCCTGTGAGATAAACTATAAATATATAATTTTAGTCACGTCTTTTAACTAAGAATTTTTTTCTTTTCTGTTTTATAGATATAGATCCATATAAGATTACCAGTGCCTGCCTTGTATGTAGGTCTGTTGTGTAGTACATGTTGTTACAAGTACCTAGACATTCCTTAATAAAGAGTACATACTTACTACAGAGTCTTACACCTATTAGTAAGTATATAAATATATATTTTTATTATTTTTATAACTCTATATACTCGTATATATTGTCATAGATTGTTTTAGGATTATGTTTGGAAAGAAAGAAAAAAATACTATTGATATTATAGAGTAATGCGTTTGTTGGAATTGGTTTTTACTGCTTGGTGGTTGGCAAAATTTTCTAAACAACTTAATTATTTCCTTTAGGAATGTCTTTTTGAAAGCTTTATTAAACACCTACACTAGATAAAGTTTATTTAGCTTGGGGGAAGATTTAGTAAGATAAATTTATATGAAACTTTTCTAATTTCCTCTCAATAGCAAATTATTTACATTTCTCCAAAAAGCAGCTAAAAAAAAAATTATTAATTATTGCATTAAGCTGATAATATGATGACGTCTTACTAACAAAACTGACTAACATACTTTTAAATGAATACTACTTACCGAAAAACGATATATTTAGTAGCAGACTTATGCGTAGCTAAAGCTTTTTTGTTTCTGATAAAATCAACTAGAAAATTTAAAAAAAAAATTCAAAAATTCATAGGAAGGTATCAATTTAATTTAACATTTAAATTGTGTCGTAAGAAGAATTTACAACACATAAGTGGAAAATGTGGTCAAATTTAAAGTTATACGAAAGTCATGTTATTTTTTTTGTGTAATCAAGCGGTTTTATTTTTCTATTTCAAAGAGCTTTCTTTTAATTTAAAGAAAATGGGCGATTACAAGAATGACGAAACAAGAATTTGGATTGTGCGCCGCTATCACGCATTGAAGTATGTCATTTCCGTCCAAAGCGCATTTAGGTGCACGTTTGTCGCTACTTCTCCCAGTACACGCAGAAAAAAAAATATAGTTGTGCATGTTTTATGTAACCACTTCTGCATGTTTACTGTAACCATTTCAACATTTTTAACAATATTATAGTCACAGTAACTATTTATATGATTGTGGTAACAATAATATGGTGAATTTATGATTCACATAATTGTATCAATCTATATGGTAAACAAATATATGTTTGTGACAACTATTTATATTATGAAGGACTTACCATATTATGTTGCTCTCGGCTTATGGATATCATAACCTGAGAACAACATATTATGATACAATTATTCATCATATAAATGGTTGTCACAAACATATAGATGTTTACTGTAACCATACATATGGTTGAAATATTCATGTGAATCGCAAATTAACCATACTATTGTTACCACAATCATATAAATAGTAACTGTGACTATAATATCGTTAAAAATGTTGAAATGGTTACAGTAAACATGCAGAAATGGTTACAGAAAACATATACAACTATATTTTTTTTCTGCGTGCAGATGGATTATAATGAGGCTCCCTAAGAATTAAACTGGGCGTGGGACAAGACGACTCTATCATCGATATCCATCAGTTCGGGCGCTGGAAACTTTTGCTACTGTAGCTGCGTTCATACAAGTTGATCCTACAGTTACGGCAAGGAGTTTATCTGCTCAAATGGGTTTCAGCATACAATATTGCAATTAACAATCACACTGAAGCCTACAGACTTAACATTCGGCTGGTTTTCAAAAATTATTGAATTGTTGGGCCTAACTCTTTCAAAGAAAACGATCGCACTGTTACAATAAATGGACACCATTACTTAAAGATGTTGATCGAATTTTTATACCCTTCACCTTCGTGAGAAGGGTTTGTCATTTCGTTTGTAATTTCCGCAACATAATTTTCCGACCCTATTAAGTATATATATTCTGGATCCTTATAGATAGCGGAGTCAATTAAGCTATGTCCGTCTGTCTGTCTGTCTGTTGAAATCAATATTCTGAAGACCCCAGATATCTTCGGGATCCAAATCTTCAATAAATCTGTCAGGCATGCTTTCGAGAAGTTTCTTATTAAAAATCAGCAAATCCCGTCCATAAATAACGGAGATATGAGCAAAAATCCGAGACAACCTCTAAGAATTTCATCATAAAAAGACAATTTATTGCATGATTTGACAAAAATGCAACAAAACGTACATATGTTTGGATGTGTGTTGGCTTCATTGCTTTGCGTATTTTGTTTTTTTTTGGTGTTTTGTTCTTTTCGTTTGGCTTTGTGGTTTTTATAGCCTACACCTTCGTGAGAAGGGTATATATAAGATTGTTATTTCGTTTGTAACTTCTATAATATAATCTGTTTGTCAGCAATTAAATGAAACATTTTTAAAAGTTTTCTTTATATACATATTTAGGATGCTACTGAAAGTGGGCAATTAATGCATCCACAACAAAGGTGAAGGGTATATTAGATTCAGCATAGCCGAATATAGCACTCTTGCATGTTCGTTACTGAACTACGCCGAAAGAGATTATTTTCAATTCTGTGTGCAATTTTCGAAGCTGTAATGAATAATTATTATATACTGGAAATTCAAATCATCTGAGATATTAACCAAAAACCAGGAATACCTCGATTTTTTTCAGAAAATTTTATTTTCATCTAAACAGTTTTTAATAATCACTACTTTGGTAAAGGATATATTGGGTGTATGACTTAAAAATGCAGGTTTTTATTAATTTTTAGATTTTATTTTGAAACATTTGTACAATATAAATTTATTCAAAGTATTGGCCATTGTCAGCTATGACCTTTTTCCATCTTTCTGGCAACATATGGATTCCGAGCAAAAATAACTGCTCATCTTTTGAGACCAAGAACGATTCAACCAATACCGGATACTCATGATGGAATATTTGGGTTGCATGTCTGACCGCATATTCTGTGCATTTTTTGGCCAATGCTCGCATCAAACGAATCAGTTGTATTCCATGGAGGTACCCTGAGAATTTCTTTAGCGCAATGAATATTTGGCTTTGGTGTCGGTTCGGCTGGTTAGCCGACTTCACGTACGATCTCACAAGCATAGGGTTATCGTAGTTGATGCATTTTTCATCGCAAGTAATGATTCGGTGCAAATATAATTTTCTTTTATAGCATTCAAACATAATTTCGGAAATAAAAATCGTATTTCAAGGTCTCTCGACTTCAATTCATACCCATTTAATTTGCAAGCTTTTGTTGAGCTTGACAAAAATCTTCATGGAGTAAAGCCTCCAATTCTTGGTCTTCAAACTCTTTTGGCTGTGCTGGGCGATCTTTTTTTTTTGCATGTCAAAACACCACTTCTGAACCGAACAAACCATCACTCGCACATTGAAACCGATGGAACACATTCACCATAAGCTTTGGTGAGCAATCGGTATGGTTCAGCGGCAGCTTTTTCCAAATTAAAGAAGTAAAGCAAAACTTCCGGCATAATTCATGTTCAATAATTTTTAAAAACCATTTAAGTTAATAAAGAACTTGTTTTATTTTTAGAATGAATAAAGATAATATAATTTATATGAGTTGAAAAATGAAGTTATTTCAGTACATTTATCAGCCACCTACACTATCTATTTTTGTTTTCAAAATGAAAAAAATTGTAAAATCTTTCAAAATCCTCCTTTAATTTCTTAGAAAGATTAATTATCAAAAGGTACAGAAATATATTCTGGTTTAATTAGTTGACAAAAACTTGCTTTGATTGAGGTATTAGCTCACTAAAACATTACGGTCAGTGTTGGAATTTTTCAATTATAAAGTTTAAATATTCATATCTTGGTATTGAAAGATGACATAAAAATAATTAGAAAATCAGCTAGTATTCTTCAGGATACAGCACCAAAATTTTGCTATAGCATGACATGACAACGTCTTTGAGTTACAATACAACACCTCGTTTGAGACATCACAACATAGCATAGTAGAGCTTGAAATATTTGCCTATTAAAATGTATAGTATTGTACTGAGCTTTAGTTTAAGTTTTATTAAGTTTAAAATAAAATAATAATATCACTTGAATTCTAACAATGAAAGACAATAGCATTTACTACTTAAATTAATTCAGAACATTTAATTTATTTTAATTATATTTGGTTTTAAAATATCTACAAAATTTGATGAATTTTGTATTGTAATAACGAAAATATTGCTTATATTGGTTATGACACTTTCTTATCTTTATACTGTAATTTATAAAATTCCATAAAATAGTTTAATTTGAACTTAGTTTTTATTTGAATATTCATTATCACTCACAATCAAAACATATTCGTATTTACTTTATGAATATGATTATACTAAATATGTATAAGCCAGCATTGAACTTATTCATACATACTATTACTAAATATTGAAACTGTGGTAATATTGCATAACAGCTTAAGTCCAATTAAGCAAATTTAAGTATAATGCAAATGACATTAGACAAAAAAGCTTCTGAATTCAATTTCCATTAAACGTTATACAGATTTTTCAATTCAGCCAAAGTATTTTGAATTAGAACTGAAATTCTCGCTGTTTTAATGTTTTGCCTCAAAAATATTTATGTGAGTAAATAATATTATGTAAATATATTTATTTGTATAGAAGAGCATGTATTTCTATATGCATGTGTTTTCATAAAACAAATCCATAATGATTTTTTTTGTTTTTTTTTTTTTTTTGGAAAAAACTTTAACACAAATATCATTACATTCATTTATCATTTTGTCCAGTAGTTACAACAAACAAAATATGTATGTATCATACATGAATAAATTTTAATGGTCATTACTACAAAATATAATGAAGATAATGATGACTAGAATGTTGCAAATGTTGTTACAAAATGATTGTATGTTTGTTTGTTTGTTTGTTTTTGAGCATCTGAGAGTGTGTATGAGTGTCACAAGGATAATCAAGGATAATAAAACTAGACATTTATTTTTACATCTAACAAAAACTTTAGCATGTATATAAAATTTGCTAGAAAATAAAAGTTTTTCTCTTTAATGGTTTTAAATTTTATTCCTGACAAAAAAAAAAAATAAAGGAAAAATGTTTTTATTGCTGGCTCTAATTTTACTTTTACATTTTGTTTTATGTTTTTACACCTCTAAGCTTTTGAATAATTTGTATCCCAGATAAGTTTCTTTATTTCATGAGTATGAGTTTGTAATCTTGAAGGCATAAAGATATTTTTGGAACAAAGAAATTTGCATTTAATGGCAGTAAAAGTAGGAAAAAAAAAATATCAAAAGAGAAATAAATGTAAAAAGAAGCGTAAAGAGCTTTAGCTAATACCGAATACCGAATGCCGGTCTGTCTGTTTGATGGTCTTAATGATGTGTCCTACATATAAACAGGCACAGGCTGGGGTAACCTGGCGTAACTGCCAGGATTTTGATTATTAATGGTTGTAGTTATTAAAGGCGTTTTATTTATTTTTGCTTTAAATTAAAGTTTATGAGAAGGTAATTTTCCAATTTAAAATTTAATAGCTTAAACATGTTCACGAAACCTAGTTATTTCTCAAAAATGTTAACACTAGTAAGTGTAAAGTGATCATCAATACTTGCTACTCAACTTCAAAACATAAACAGCTGCTAGTATTCTTCAAGACACAGCACAATAATCTGTTATCATCGCTATGGCACAACATGACAATAGCGGAAATCACTCTACGTTGCAAACTACCTTGTAGACCTTGCATATGTTGCCATATTTTGTTGTTGTGTTACTGCAAAATATAACACTTATGCTAGATTTGCAACATATGCAAGGATAGTTTGCAAAGAAGAGTGATATCCCGTAATGTATTTTAGTAGGTATAGCAATGTTAAGCACCTCATTCGAGTCATCACAATATATGTAGCAGAGCTTGATATATTCAACTCTAAATTGTATTGTGCAGACTTTAAGTTGATGATTTCATTATATTGAAATAACTTACGAATTTCGGTTGCATCCTAACAGTATTGTTTATAAAATGAAAGGCAACGGCATAAGGCTGAAATGATAACAGAGTTCTCTTGCCTAAACTTAATGATGATGAGGACGACATGTGGTTTAAACTGCATGAAACATTTCCTGCTCAACTACTCACTAATTTCGGTGGTCAGAGAAAGGACCTCCTAGATAGCATGGTTTAATACCGTTGGAATAATTTTGATGTCATCAGGCCAAACTGTAACACAGTAACTATATATATGTTTCTGGTAACAATAATATGGTTAACTTACGCTTCACATGATTGTATCAATCATATATATGGTTATAGTAAACAAGTATATGTTTTTGACAACCATTTTTATGATAAATCTTTATATCATAATATGTTGTTCTCAGATTATGATATCCATAAGCCGAGAGCAACATAGTATGGTAAGTCCTTCATAATATAAATGATTGTCACAATCATATACATGTTTACTGTAACCATATATATGGTTGATACAATAATGTGAATCGTAAATTAACCGTATAATTGTTACTACAATCATATAAATAGTTACTGTGACTATAATATTGTTATTCTGAAATGGTTACAGTAAAGAAAGAATCATTTGGAATGGTTCTAGAACTAGTAGTGCTTCCATCAGTTCGAAATTTTCACGCTTGGAATTAGTTAAGGACAACTTTTATTACTTTTATGAATTATTACCAAATAAGTTTTGAAGAACATACAAAAATGGGGAAAAATTGCACCTATTGAGATTCCTGAATCCATTGTGAGATCGTTATAGCAGATATGAAACATGCTGACCTTGAAATCATATTAAAAAGTTTTCTGAAAGAGATACAATGTAAAATTGGTCAATGAACACAATATTTTAGTATTTTCTATTCATTGATTAATTGATTACAAATCCTTCATCAAATCATTCGTAAGCGAAATGATCATACTACAAAAGGATCACGTGACTGAGCCAGTCGCGCATCAAGGACATGAAAAAAGGAAATCTCCCTAAATCGAAAATTACGAAAAATTAATTTTAATTTATTCCTCCACCCAAATGGATTAGCTGGATCCGCGCCTGCACTAAGCTCTTTAAGACCAAACAATTGATTTGTTGTCAAAAAAATATAAAGATTTTTAATGGTTTGCATGAAGTTATTTCAACTGGATTGTGATCTGTAGAGCTGGTGCCGAAACCTATGTATAATTAGTTCCTGAAAAACTCCATAGAATGTAATTAGTAACACAATATTGTTCCACGGAACGTGTTCTCGAATTGGTTGTGAGATTATTAATTTCAAGAATTTAAATAGGACCATACTTTAATACCCCTTCACCATGAGTGGCAAGGGTATATATAAGTTTGTCATTCCGTTTGTAATCTCTACATTTTTCATTTGTGACCCTACAAGCTATATATATTCTAGATCGTTATTGATACCGAAGTCGATATAGCCATGTCCGTCTGTATGTTGAAATCAACTTTCCGTAGCCCCCATATAACTTACATACATGATTCATACATCAATATATCGGGAATTCTCCCGGCTTTTTATAATCGAGAAAATCGGTAAACAAATGCTATTTAAAATCGACACAATCGGCTCACAAGTGACTAAGATATAAGGAAAAACCAGGACAACATCGATTTTTTACCTATTTTTTTATCTATACCTGTATTAATATAGACAATATAGATATCCAATAATAGATATTTCAAAGACCTTTGCAACGGCATATATAAAGCCAAAATCGGACCTACAGTTGGTAAAAATCGGGAAAAATATTTTTTACCTCAAATTTTTTTTCACTCAAAAATTTTTTTTGTTATAAAATTGCTTTTACAAATAAATTTGAAAATTTTTTTTTTCAAAATAAAAAAAAAAAAAAATTTTTTAAAAATTAGTTTTTTAAAAAATGTTGCCCTAAAATTTTTTTCGCTAATAAATTTAAAAGAAAAAAATTTGTTTACCTAAAAAAATATTTACCTTTTTTTTAAGTATAATTTGGTGAAGGGTACATTAGTTTGGCACAGCCGAATATAGCTCTGTTACTTGTTAATACTAAACAATTTATGACAAAATATTTAGACCTGCTTAAAAAAGAATTTAAAATTTGGGGTTTCTTGATAAAATAATCTTTTCTGTAGGATATTTGCATATAATTGTTGTAAACAATTTGTAAAGAATAATTATCTGGTAATTCAATTTGTTGACGATGGCTTTTTAAGACAAAATTTTTAATCATTAGTGATTTGAGAGACCGAAAAAGTATCAAAAGTTGTGTCTCAAAACAAGCAAGAAGTATAAATTAAAAGAAGTATTTTTAACAAATATCCGTTGAAATGTATAGTACACCACACTAATATCACAAATCAAAAATCAAAATTTCAGAAATGTAAGCAATACAAGTGTGGGAACTACAAACGGCATTAAAGAGCTTAAAATAATATAATGTTCAGTTGTGTTCAGTAGAATTTTTATAACATTTTTGTTAATTAATCTCTCTACAAACCAAAAATAGCACCTTAATTCACCATCGAAATTTCCGAAATACTGTATTTTACATGAGAGCTAGGAGCGCAGTTACTCAGTTTCATAACCAAGCTGTTGCTATTACACTTGTGCAAGGTTGACTACTATCACTAATTTGTATTATTTCGGTAACGGTATTTTAGCGGTAAAGGTGGCTGCTGTTAATTCGGTAACGGCATTTTAGTAATAATGGTACAATTAAAAAACGCTGACATAGCCGATATAATATTAAATTTTGAAGATTTCAATAAACTTTATAATTGAAATAAAAAATTTGTATTTTCAACATTTTTTATTTACGATTCTAACTGAAAGCGTAACGGTAGCCTTCCTATAACAACATTTGTATTGGCCCAATTCTAGTAAAAATATTGTAAAAACTTATGCTTTGAATATCACTTCTCAACTTCGGTTGCTTAGCAGATAAAGGAAGTTAATTTGTTTTGAACTTTTACAGATTTGCAAATTCTCACTTTTGTTCTTTAATGAAGTCCATTATACTCCTCATTAGACTTAACATTTTACTAAAATTACCTTCTATGTATATTCCTAACAATATTTCCAATAAATTCTCTTAATGTTTTTAAACCTGATTGTGTCTATACCAGAACAAATCACTCATTGTTAGGAGAAAAAAACACTTCAAGAAACAAATTGTTTGTATGTATAAGTATATAAAATAGTATCTATGGATGTATGTATGTATGTAGTATATAGAGATGTGTGTAAATAAATGTAATCTACCTAAAGAAAAAGAAACATCACACATCATTTTCTTAAAACTCATAAGATCCGTATTATTAGATTGTTAGTTACTGAACATGTTTTACAAGATAAAGGCGTGTTTTCTAAACTCCAATTTGTGTGTAAATTTCTAACAATATTTTACATGTTCTTCTTCTCCTCTAACATTCAAACATCCATCCATCCATTCAGCCATCTATCCATCTACGTCTACATGTTTTTAACTGTGCTTTTTTGCCGGCATTTTTTTGCTCTATAGTATTATTAGATAGAAAAATATACAAAAATTTCAAATAATACTAAAAGAAAAGCGATTTGCTATTGTTTGCTACATCAGCTAAAGGTACTCTACGTTCATACACTTTGTTTAAAAGATAGATAGACAGACAGACAGACAATCAAACAGTTTTACAGATAAATAGCAAAACATAAGAAATCATACACACCCAACCACCCACTTGTATTCGTATCCATAAGTGTACTTTATCTATGTAGTGTAGTGTAGTGTGTTGTAGTAGTTGAAGGTTTTAAATCTTTTTCTTAAATAAAAACGTATTTTGAAAACATTTCCTCTATAATAAATAAATTCTTGTACACACTTTTACAAGTAAGATTCTAAGTACTGGTAGTTGTACTCCTCCAAAATGCTGCCTTTTTTTTTTTGTTGTTATGTTTGGTCTGTCTGTAGGTCTCTCTATCTCTCTGTGTCCCTCCTTGTAGCTGTCTGGCTGTCTTTCTTTCTAAATATCTGTTTGTCTGCTCCAAGTACGAACAATATAAAGGAACGTGGTTGGAAAAAAATTAAATAAAATATAGTAGATAGGAAAAAAAATATATATAAATATAAGAAGGAAACATTGTTGACTAATTTTAATAAATTTTAGCTTTTAGCAGTTTGTTTTGCAAACATGGCAACATAGCAGCGCGGCAGCAATAGCAACATAAACAGCAGTACAACTATTCAGCAAAGCCAGGAAGCATTAGGCACTATGGGTTCTAAATAAAGATATATTGTCACTAAATTACAAGTTTTAGTAAGACTCCAACATAAATGATTCTTAAATACATGCACAGAGAAAACCGATTCGTGATAGCAACCGAATTTGTTGCCAATCGAATGATTATACCGCAGAGACCGAATTTTACAGTTGTGGCTACAAAATTTTAGATTTTTCGTTATCATCTGACTTTCTGTTGATGGAATCGAAAAATTCTATGTGTGCAACCGAATCATAAGGTTGGCAACAAATTCGGTTGTTACTACGAATCTGTTTTCTCTGTGTACATATACAATGAAGTTAATTAAGATGTCATCATGTCGATTATCGGGAAATGTTATCAAAAAAATGATTTGTGGCTGAAAAATTCTTGCTGATATTCATTTTGCAAGAAGTTTTTTTGTCACTTTGTTTTTGCTTTTTCACTTTTTTTTATTTTTTGAACTTTAGCTTTATTAATCTTCATCAAACCCTAAAAGACATAACTCAACATATTTTACACAGACATGATCCACTTTTTTGGCAGATATAGTACATTTGACGACAAAAAATTATGTTCCTATTACAAAATACATGGAAATTACTAATGTGTGGAAAATCACACATCAGGGTAAGGAACGTAACTTTTTAAATATATACTTATTTCTGAGCTAATTGATAAGGAAAACATTTAATTTGTAAAAAAATTTATAAAAAAAAAACTTAATTTTGCCTGATTTGTCTCACCCTGATGAGGGTTAAAAATTTCCTATAAGAAACCGAGTTTTTCATGTGCTAATTGATGAAAACATTTAATTTGTTTAAAAATTTATAAAAAAAAAAATTAATTTTGCCTGGATTGCCTCACAAGGGTAAGATGAGGGTTAAAACTTTCCTTTAAGAATCCAAGTTTTTCAAAAGAAAATTTTTTTATAAAAATATTAACTTCTCCCAACCCATAGTACCAAGACATTATTAAGAAGAGTACTACATTTTTGTTTTGTTGTTGAAAAAAAAAACCTTTACATTATTGTTATATTCAGGATTTCCTCCTAGTTTTCTTCCAACGCCCCCCCAACCCCTCATTCAAAGCATGTTTTTGTTCCTTTTCACATTTGATTTTATTGTTTCCTTACATTTTACACTTTCTCCTTCTTGCTGAGTACTATAAGGTTTCTTTCTTATAAACACACACAAACATTAACACGCACACATCAGGAAGAAAGAAATCCGAAGAAGAGAAAACATTATTCTTTTACTTTGAATTTGAAACGTACTTGTATTCAGACATCTTTAGTTTAAACATACTTAAACAACAAATAACAACAATCTTAACTTAAACAACACAATAACAGCAACAACTTATACAAAAGCAACAACACTAACAATAACAACATAGGGAAAAACATAAACAAATAAATAAATCTAGGTTCAGTGAAGCAAAATGAAAATTACCAAAAGTACTAAGCCATAAAATGGTACTTTATCAAACGGATAAAATTTGTTTTAACAGAAAACACCATATTAAATGACTGTTTATGCTAGGTCAAAATAAATAAATGTAAAAAAATGTTTTTGATAAAGCAAAATTAAAATTTCCAAAATTACCAGGGTAATAAAAAGTACGAGTACTTTTAAATTGTTACTCCTTTTCTAACTTAACATGATGCTTTTATGTTTGAAAGAGGATAGACATTCAATAAGTCCATAATTGCATTTTTAGCTTAGTATGGGTGGTAAGCCGTATAATCTTGTCCTCCTTAAATTTTTCACAAACCTTGCTCAAGGTCATACAAATCATATATGCCAATTTTCATAACTTCAATTTACCTCTGCCAGTTTTTGAATAATTATTTAAATCCTTCTAAATTATGAAAATCAGACAATGACTTGGATTAAAAAAATCTTGCATTAAAAATTCTTAGTATTGGAAACTTTGCCAATGACTCTAATTAAATTATTAAAAACACTTTTCAGGCGTAAATTGTATCAATAAAAGTTTAAACAGTTTGGCCCATTTAATGTCCCTGATTAAGACATTTGTAAACAGTTATGAACATAATGATTTTGATTTATTTGTATTAACTTCCCAGCAGTTAAGCAAGTAGTCAATGTATTCTTTATAGACAGTAATTGTCACTAATGTCCTATCACTAGGCAGACTCCAATTTATATATTTTGGGTCATTTGGCACATATGTACTCTTTGTAGTGCAGAGATAAGACAATTAGGTAAGTTAGCGTGAAGACAATTGTCACTTAAGTGTCTCTAAGTAATCTAGAGTGTAGTCACTTTAAACGTTTTGTGAGTAATTCGTATAAACTGGTCTTATACAAATTGTGTTGATATAATTCTCATACAGTTTATTTTAATTTTTGCTTAAGTATACTGATATCCCATGTACGATAGCGTGAAGTCAATAGTCACTTTAGTGTCTCTTAGTAACCTATAGTGAAGTCACTTTAAACGTTTGTATTTTGTACTTCACTTTAGAAAGTAGTTATTTTACCCACCAGAAGCAATCTGTTGGAGAGTTGTCGAAGAAAGGCTTGTTTACAAGCGAAGTGGGAATGCAATGCGTTTACTACTTTTGACCAACTACAACGTGGCGCAAAAGTGATCCTCCTATCAGAAAATGCTATAAATTTTGCGATTGGCCCCTAATGTCAGTTCTGTTTTGACATTTTTGTAGTAAACACATGCGAAATACACGTTAATAAACAATGTTATGCTACACTGCTCCAGAACGCGGAATATTGCTGACTATTTATTTCACCAATAATCGGTCGGTGACTTTGGCACAACGTGAATTTCGTCGCAGATTTCCTGGCCGTGCAACGCCTACTGGTGAAACACTGCGACGTTTAGCCTCGAAGAGACCGGTACAACACGAGATGCTGCCAGGCGTGGCCGACTCCGGAGTAGCCGTTCTGCAGAGAATATTGCTGCTGTAGCCGAGGATGTCATGGAAGCGCCGTCTACATCGACCAGACGACGTGCCACGCAAATGGGTATCAGTCGACGGTCTTTACCGCGAATTTTGGTACAAGATTTGAAGATGTTTCTGTACAAAGTCCAGACGGTGCATCAGCTGTTAGCTGCTGACCGCCAATCGCGTCTAACTACGCTCAAGCCATCCTTAATCACCACCAAGAGGAAGATGATTTTTCATCAAAAATAATCATGAGTGATGAGGCCCATTTCCATCTTACCGGGTACGTAAATAAGCAAAATTTACGCTACTGGAAACTGAAAATCCGCGTGTAACCCACGAAGAGCTGGGTTGTTAAAGAATAAAATAATTACACACAAACGCTTGCAAAATTACTGTTTACAAACATTAATGAGCCGAAAAAGTACCAACAATTTAGTACCAAAACTTGTCGATGAATAAAATTTAAAAAATATTTTAAATGAGTTTATTAAATTAATTTATAGAAACTAATAGAGGCCTTGTAGTGCTATAGAACTTTTCAGCCATAGATGGTTCCAATAGTAAGTAGTACAATTTTGGGCCCTTTTGTATGCCATCATAAATATTGATGTATTTAAAGATTCATTTGGATTTACTCATGACATAAAGATTTTTTTCAAAAAGAAAATAATATTTGCAATATTTAATTACCCGAAATACGGAAAATAGTGCCAAAAGTTGTGATCCAAAACATAATTAACAAAACTCTTAAAATTAAAAACTTTGACAATAAAGACAAGCTGTTTGTTGAAGTATTACTAACAAAGTCATTGCTGTGGTATTGTAGTTTTCAGATTTAAATTGTACCAATAAAAGAACTATTTTGTATTTCTGTCTATTACACTTATAAATAATTATTCAATTGTGGCTTAAATGAAGTCAATGGTTTGTATGGTAAAAATCGAAACTTATGGTATTAAAAACGTTAACAATGAAAATAATAACAACCTATTATCTTCATTGTTAACGTTTTGAATACCATAAGCCATTTTTAAATCAAAAAAATTCATTGTAATTTTAAGACTTAAATTGTACCCAGAAAAGTACCAATGTCCCCCCTTTTTCGAACCCCATTTAATACATATGTACATAAATATATCTATGTTTAAAGATTCATGTTGATCCATACATAAGATAAATTGCTGTTTTCTTAAAGAAATCGTATTTACACATACATATGTATGTATTAGTAAATGCACATGTACACACTCAATTCAATACATATACTCGTACCAAAGTACAAGTACATACAATCAGCAACAACAATTGTTACAAATCTATGTTTAAGCTTTAGCAATATTGTAAAGGAGATGTTGTATAAGTGTGATATTTTCAGGGTAACCAAAAATGGAGATTCAGTTTTTAAAATAAGCTTTAAAATAGTCCACAAAATGCTCTCAGAAATCATTTTCTCATTACATGTAACTGGTATTTCTAAATGAACCGCTGCTAAAATATATAAAGTCTGCCTAATTTGTCAAATTGATTAACTCCACTTCACATTTTTATATTTATGCCTTGAAAGAGAATTTCCTTAAAAAATAAATAATAATGCCACTCACATAATTTTGTAACCATCGTTATTCACAACGACGATATGATTCTCTACCTTTTAATTTATGAAATTTTTTCTTTAAATTTTACTTTCAAATGACAAAAAACCTAAATAGTCATTAAATAAATAAAAAAAAAAAACATAATTTATTTAATGTATGCTTATTCATCACTTGTCTCTCTTTTACATTTATGTTTATTAATCTATTTGGCAAGCCATCCATATTCCCCACTTTTTGATTTCCCTGGCGATTATTCATCATCAAGTTGAGGATAATGATAATTAGGAGGATGTTGCTGATGTCTGAACAACACAATCAGTTTGTATTCCTATACGAGTATTGTGGATTTACGAGGAAAATATATTCTTACTTACAGCATACTCATTCTCTCATTATTATTTTAACTTTAAATAAAGTTAATGTGTGTGAGTCCTTTGAAGCGGGCTTATTACAAAAAACACACATGTGAGCAGACAACACAAAAGCAACCAATGACAACCAATGAAGGAAATGAGGAAAATATATCCTTTTGTATAAGAAAAAAATATACATAATTAGAATCACAGAAATCATAATATAAATTCTTTATTAAGTTCAAAAATAAAATTATTTTTAAAAGCTTTGAAAAGTACTTTCATCATGAGTCTTAGGTATATATGTATATTAGTTTGTCATACCATTTGTAATTTTTATATTTATAAATAGGGAAGTTGATATAAGGATGTTCGTATATCCATATGTCGGTTAAAATTTGCTTTCCTAAGGTTTCATATATCATGCGGAACCAAATCTTGGATCCATAAATAGGACACATGTTCGAGAATATTATTAAATACCAGCTAAATCGGTGAATAAATGCCAGAGATATCTGCATTTTTCTCTATAGACTGAATTGAATTGTTTCTATAGAAAATGTGTTATGTATGTAAAATTTGTTAAACAGAATTTTTATATAGAAAAGGTGTTATACAGAATTTGTTCTATATATAGAAAAGTGTTTTACAGATTCTGTTCTATAGAAAACAGTGTATATAACTGTAAAACAATATTTTTTTTATAGAAATGTTTCTATAGAAAAAAACTGTTATACAGAACTTTTTCTATAAAAGAACAGTTATACAGAATTTTTTCCTTAAAAAAAACTTTCATACAGAATTTTTTCTATAAAAAAACTGTTGCACAGAATTTTTTCTAAAAAAAAAGAGTTATTAAGAATTGTTCTAAAAACAAACTGTTATACACAATTTTTTCTATAGAAAAAACTGTTATACAGATTTTTTTATATAGAAAAACCTGTTATGCACATTTTTTTCCTATAGGAAAACTGGTATATAGAATTTTTTATTAAAAAAACTGTTACAAACAATTTTTTTATATAGAAAAAACTGTAACAAACTATTTTTTATATAGAAAATATTGTTACAAACAATTTTTTCTATAGAAAAAACTGTTACAAACTATTTTTTCTGTAGAAAAAACTGTTACAAACTATTTTTTCTGTAGAAAAAACTGTTACAAACTGTTACACACTATTTTTTCTACAGGAAAACTGTTATAAATAAATTTTTTATTAAAAAAACTGTTATACAGAATTTTTTTATGGAAAAACTGTTATACAGAAATGTTTCTATAGAAAAAACTGTTATGCAGAATTTTTTCTATAAAAAAAAGAGTTAACACAAATTATCTACACAAATTTGTTATTCCAATCTAAGCACAATTTCGCCTATAGAAAAAACTATTATGCACAATTTTTTCTATAGAAAAAACTGTTATACACTATTGTTTCTATAGGAAAACTGTTATACAGAATTTCTTTTATTAAAAAACTGTTATAGAGAATTTTTTTATAGAAAAACTATTATACAGAAATGTTTTTATAAAAAAAATGTTATGCAGAATTTTTTCTATAAAAAAAGATTTAATAGAATTTTTCTATATAAAAAAAACTGATAAACACAATTTTATTTATAGAATAAACTGTTATATAAAATTGTATCTATAGAAAAAACTGTTATACAGAATTTTTTTTTATAGAAGAAACAGTTATACAAAATTTTTTCTATAGAAAAATTTTTATACAGAATTTTTTCTATAGAAAAATCTGTTATACAGCATTTTTTCTTTTGAGAAACAGTTATACAGAATTTTTCTATAGAAAGAACTGTTATACAAGTTTTTTTTCTGTAGGAAAACTGTTATACTGTTTTTTTTTATAGAAAAAAACTGTTATATACATTTTTTCTATAGAAAAACACATTTTTTCAATAAAAATAGGAAAACTTTTATACAGATTTTTTACGGAAAAAACTGTTATAGAGAATTTTTTCTATAGAAAAACTGTTATACAGAAATTTTTCTACAGAAAATATAGTTATGCATGATTTTTTCTATAAAAAAGAGAATTTTTCTATATATAAAAAACTGTTATACAGATTTTTTTCTATAGGAATTTTTTTATAGAAAATACTGGTTTTTCTATAAAAATCAGAGTTAACAGAATTTTTCTATTTTTAAATAACTGTTTTACACTATAGAAAAAACTGTTATGCAGGAATTGATTCTATAGGAAAACTGTTATACAGATTATTTTTTATAGAAAAACTGTTATACAGATATGTTTCTGTAGAAAAAACTGTTATACAGGATTTTTTGTTATAAAAAAGAGTTAACAGAATTTTTCTATAGAAAAAACTTTTATACAAAATTTTATCTATAGAATTTTTTAATATAAAAAAAGTCTATAAAAAAAACTGTTATCCGAAATCTATGAAATTTTTAATAAAAAATACGAATAATTTTTTGTAAATACAAAAATATTCAGAAAAAATTAGATCTTATACATTTTCCATTCCTGAGTAGAAAGAAGTTTTCGACGAAAGGAATTGTAAAACAATTATAAATGAAATGGAAAACAGGATCAAAACAACAATTTGATTGCACTGCTATAACATAACAATAGCGAAGTTCACAATCTTGCGCAAATGGTCTTGCATCATTGTATATGCATTGCATTTGTACTTAACACTAACAAAATATACAGAAATACACCATTGCATAAATTTACAACACAAATGCACAAGATTGTGAATACCGCTAATGTGTTTAAGTTGGCATAGCATTGTACAATAACTCGTTTGAGTCCTATCATAATAACAGGTTTTGTTATATTCTATAAGTATAGCATTTTCGTGCACGTTTCTAATACAGTATTTTATTGTTTATATAGATTCTTTTAAAAAAAGTTATTTCTAATTTTTTAATTATTAAACATACATTTTTTTTTATTATAACTTTCATATGTTACTGTCTAACTGCCAAAGAAATATTTTTTCATACCTTCCAAAATTCCTTTTTAAAATGTTGCCGTTTCTTTAACACAAAGTAACATCAGTAACAGATATTTATCTAAGTTGCTGTAGATTAATTTTTTTTCTTAGTTTTTTCATATCTTTTTCTGTTGCCTTTGTTTTTATTTGAAAAAGTTGATAAAACTCTCACTCTGTTAATATTCCTATGAAAGTTAAAAAATATTTGTTCTCCTACATCCCATTTCATGATTTAATGCTAAACATTTCAACATTATTAATTTTACTTTCTTTTTTTTTTAATGTTGCTGCTTGCTTCTTTTAGTCTTTTTTTAAATTATACAAACCTTTAGGGGTTTGATGTTTTATGTGCATATTAATTTTGTAAAAAAAAAAAGTTTTTTAGGTACATTTTAATTCATGGAGTGTAGGTAATATTAAAGTATACTTAAGTAAGTAAAGCTTAATTATTAAGCTTTATATTTGTAACAAAGCTTTATGGTAAAAATAAATGAAATTCTTGATCTAAATATAAAAGCTTTTTAATGTGTAAGTTATTAAAACTTTAAAGTTCAACAAAAAGCTTTTCTTTAAATAATAAATTCTATTGAAAGCAGAGCTTTAAACTAGTAAACTATTAGATGTACTATAAAGCTTAACAATTTATATTAATTTTATGCAGAATTTTTATCTAATATATCTGCTTTGTTAGAAAGTTATTTAACTATTGCAGTTTTTCCAGAAAATTCCCAATGTCAGAAATTTACTTGTAATGTTTCCATTGAAATGATTTCATAAAGTTCCTTTTCAATTCGTTGCCCACCATGTCATTTCAAATAATCTAAATATAGTTTTTATTACATTTCGCAAGGCATCATGTTGTTGTTTGCTACTGCTCTACCTTTATGCTTTTGATTTCAAGTTAATATTTTCCATTAGAATAATTTACTCACATTTTTATTGTATGACCTGAAGTTCATTTGAATTGAAAATGATTAGTACTTATTGCTGTAAATATTTCAACAATTTCCAGGAATTCTCAAGTACGAATTCTATGTATGGTTGTTAGAATGTTTGTATGAGCATAAAGAAATATTTACATAATTAAGTTTAAATTTATATGATACTTTAGTGAAGTATCCTCTAGGGATCTAAATAATAAATTTTTAAGTGAAAAAAAAAAATACTAACAGGAAAGTTGTCAAATTGTTGACATTTATGTTAAGGTAATTTAAATCTATATTTAATAGGAATTACATAATATATTCAACGTTTCATAAATTGTTAAAGCTTTATTGAAAGTAGTTGTAAAAGAGATGCTACAACTTACTTGAGTAGTATGTCATGCTAAAACGCAGCATAACTTGACAATGTTTGATGTGAAATATCCGTCATGTTTTTTTTTTTTTTATTTGTACAAAAAACTGATGACACAACTTTTTACACACATACCTTTGGTTAAACCTAGTCCGAAAAATTAAAACAAAAATTATGAAATACGTCACCATAGTACTAATGACAACCTACTGATCTTGTACAGCTTAATATTTAACCAAATGTATGAGAAAGCCATAAGAAGCAAAATAATAATCCAGCATCAACATGCATGAACGGACTAAATGACATATAAACAATATTGAAATGATTAAACACAATATCTCTCTCATCTTCTTTTGTAGTTCAGTTTCAAATTAAAATTCCTCCCCGTCTCTAAAAATAATAATTATAAAATTCCTCTAACACACTCATTTCAAAACAACTTACCGGTTTGATGATCTCTATAGAAATTTATCATCATGATCATTAATTTCATATAAAATATTTTATTAGTCATGCGTGTCTTAAATGAATTTTCCAATATTCCCATCTCTACTGCCACCAAAAATCAATTTTATTTTAATCACACTAAAAAAAAAACCAGACAACTGCAGCCAACACTTGCAGTAGCGCTCAGAAGCTTTTAAGTCATAATTAGAAGCAAATAAAAAAAATACGAAAAGAAACAGCAGAAAGCCATATATTTCTTATCTACTGGTTTTAAACGCCACATGTGTGATGAAGATACTGCACCAGTTATTAAAATTTTTCGTTTTTTTTTTTTTTATTTTTCCCATTTTTTTCTTTTACGAGTTTGTTTAAAGTAAAACTTAGCCAGGCTACTTAATACAGTCATTTATTTTAAATATTTCGTTGCCACTCATTTGCGTCTACGGAATGCTGTGTATGTGTGTTTTTAGTTCGTTCTTTTTAATTTTTTACAGTAAATATCATTTTGAGAATATTTAAGTTTTTTATATTTGTGTTTAACTGCGTTTCTTTTATTCTTATGCCTTAATATTAATATAGGAATATTTTTTAAGAGGCAATATTGAGTTGAATCAATAAACAGTGGAACGGAGAGAAAGAGAAAACAGCCGATTGAGAAATATATTTAACATTTTATCTGTTAGATTCCTAAATCTTAAAATTTTAAATTCATAGGCTAAAATCTTGTTTTTTAAATTTTTGTTGGTACTTTCTTGGACTTAACAGAAAGTAACGAAAAATGTTTTCATTAGCTCATTAGTTATTGTGAAAGAACTACTGAATACAAGAAAAAGGATTCGCAACGCACTACAGCTTTCAAAATGTTGGTAAATTTTATTTCTAATTATATGACTTCCCCGCTAGCTTTGTTCTAAAGGAAATATTTTATTTTAGTGGATTATAAATAGTATTTGACAAAATTTATAAACCAGATTTATATAAAAATAAAAAAAAGTGTCCAGATCAGAAGAATTCATTTGGTACTTTTTCTGGTACTTTAAAGAAAGTACCAAATACTGTACTCATGAGCACAAGATTTTGTCACGTAACTACGAAACATTCAAAAATATATTAAAAATGCTTCATATCTAAAGATTTAGTAAAATATTACTTTTAATCACATGACTTCCCCGCCAATTTTGTTTTTTATAAACTTTAAAAATCCATATATTCAGTGTTAAAGGAAATATTTTATTTTCTGTTACTGGTTTATAAATAGTGTCAAATAGTACTTTTACTTAAAAATTAAAAAAAAAAAATATTTCCAGATTAGAAAAATTTATTTGGTACTTTTTCTGGTACTTTAAAGAAAGTACTAAAAAATGTACCCATGAGCACAAGATTTTGTCAAGTAACTACGTAACATTGAAAAATGTATTCAAAATGCTCTATATCTAATAATTTTGGAATTCATTACATTTAATCACATGACTTCCCCGCCAATTTTGTTTTTTTAAAACTTTAAAAATCCATATCTTCAGTTCTAAAAGAAATATTTTATTTTCTGTTTCTGGTTTATAAATATTGTCAAATAGCACTTTATTTAAAAAACTAAAAAAAGTCTAAATTGGAAAAAAATTATTTTTTAAATTTTCCAAATAAAAAAAAAAATTATGTTGGTACTTTTTCTGTTACTTTATAGAAAGTAATAAAAAATGTACTCATGAGCACAAGTTCCAGTGAAAGAATTACGGACCACCATATCTAAAAATGTTGGTAAAAGTTCACTTCTTCTAATCACTCGATTTCTCCACCTATTTTGTTTTTTACAAACTTTAAAACTCCATATCTTGGATTCTAAAAATATAGCAATATGTACAAATTCCTGAAACTACAAAGGACAAGTAAGTGTATTCATAGCGTCCCTTAATATAAAATTATTGGTAAATTTTAGTTTTAATCACACTACTCCCCCCAATTTTGTTGAAAACATAATATTTAAAATTTTAATTTAAAAAGTGAAATTCGGCATTCTACTACTGTCCAAAACTTAATTTGCCTTGCCGTTGTGCATGAAAGTCATATATAATGAAAGTCTGGCGGTCACAGCTCGAGAAAATCATCCACAATGTGTCACTGTTAACTTCTTTGCGTTATTTTATTTTTTTTTTCTTTATTAAACAGCCTCTAACCGTTTTATTATAGTTATAGAAGAAGTTGGAATTTATAGGATTTTCCTAGTTAAATCCTATAAATTTCATTCACCCACTGTGCTTTGAGTAGCTAATAGTAAGTAGTAAGCAGTAGTTGTTGGTATCTAGTTATCTTTGAAGATTTGTTAATACAGACATCTTTGAATTTGTATCGTTAAAATTTGTGTTCAGTTTTTATATCATTTACTATATTTTCTTTTTTTTTTTAAGTTGTTTCCTAACAATTTTCTACTATAAATTTTTTATATTTTTTGGGAAACATTTTTAGGTAGACACAGAACGCACGGACAGAGAGAGATAAAAGCTTTTCCATGTTTTATATTATGTCTATTTTAATTTTTACTGTTGATGCTTTATTTGTTTATTTGTGTTTGTTTTTTTTTTCATACATTTTTTTTCTACCATCCATCCATCTCTGTAGTTTTGTTTATGCGTTTTTGTAATTTTATAACTCGGTCCAAATGCTGATGATGTGGATGATGATGAGTTTAAAATGAAACATATTTTAAATGCAATATTGTTGTGTGGCATTTAGAGTAGTTCGTTGATTCATTCATTCAAATGTTAGTTTTTTGGGGCTTGGTTTTTTATACTTTATTCCAAAAAAAAAAGTAGGAGGCTTAACAAAACAACCTACTATATTTTACTTTAAAAAAAAAAAAAAACTTATTTATTTAAAATTTTTTTTTTTCCAACAAATATTTCCATTTGTAAATTTTTTAATGTTTATGCTACAATATATATGGCTGCATGAAAAGTAAATAAATATATATATGTAAATATATATGCAGTTATTTAAACTAAACTAAAAATAAATTGTATTAAAGAACATCTGACAAAATCTGCAAACAATTTTGTTTGCATATGCATGTATTTTCCTTCTTTTTTTTGTCTATAAATCTACAAAACTAGATAAATTTATTTTGTATCATTTAAATGATAAAATAATAGCTTCCATTTAAATATTTTGTTTACATTAATTTAAATACCTAGTATTTAGTATTTATTTATTTAGTTTACTTATACATGCTATAGTTATAACATTTTCTTACAAGTCCTTAATTTCAATATAAATTTTAACTTTTTTTGTTGGTTTTATAGTAATCAATCATTAGCAAATGTGTGTATACAATTTAAGTTTTCAAACATGTTTCTTTAAGTAATACACTGAGATTAAAGTGTGGGTGAAAATGCTACAATTTATACATACATATGTAGAAATTATTGTTTCTCATCCCATCGTTTTGCGCTGGTACTTTACAGAAAGTACCAAAAAATTTATATTTTTCATCTTGGAAACACAGCTGTAATGCCCTATTCTAAATATCCCCTACAAATTCTCGAAATATATTAAAATTTCACATATCTGCCTTTTGAAATACCCAATTTTGGGAACAAAACCCTTAATCTGACAAGCCTTATTAGATATCGGGGCTATAAACAAATTTTGGGATGGTTTACCTTTTAAACGTTTCTAATCGGTAGTCCACCTTATTAAAATCCAAGAACTTATATCTATTACATACATATAATTTCTTTTAAGTGTATTTCTCTTCATTATAGTATACCAAATACATAAAATTTATGTTTCCTTATTTCGATACTCTTTAGAAGCCTATTTTTTCTCATTTAAAATGCCCTTAAGCAAAAATTCTTATTTCCATATTATTTTTCCTTGTCCTCCTGCTTTGCTACACGCTGCTGCATGTAAATTAGTGTGACGACTTGAAACACTAGAGTGTGGAAGACTTGTAGTCTGTGGGCTGAAGTGCCAACCATATAAAAACTGCATTGTTGTTTTGAGTGAAGTGTTTAAGAACATCAAGTGTCATTCCAGCACTTCCAATGTTACGCAGTTTTTGTAGAGTGTACAGTATTATGATTTTAGTACGAGTATTGATTTAATGAAGATGTCATATTGCTTTAATTTATGTTAAGAAAGGTACCAGCAACTACGTCCCTAAAGATTCTATGAAAAAAGGTGGGTTTGTCTTAATAATACTAACATATTTATAATGACAATTGGAAACAATATTGCTAAAATTCTTAGGTTTTTTAGAAAAATAATTAGATTTAAAAAAATACAATTTATAAATAGTGTCAGATTAAAAAAAATTAAAAAAAAATATATTTCCAGATTAGAAAAATTAATTTTGTACTTTTTCTGGTACTTTAAAGAAAGTACTAAAAAATGTACCCATGAGCACAAGTTTTTGTCAAGTAACTACGAAACATTCAAAACTATATTCAAAATGCTTCATATCTAATTATTTTGCAAAATATTATTTTTAATCACATGACTTCCCCGCCAATTTTGTTTTTTAAAAACTTTAAAAATCATATATTTTCAGTTCTAAAGGAAATATTTTATTTTCTGTTTTTGGTTTATAAATAGTGTCAAATAGTACTTTTATTTAAAAATTAAAAAAAATATTTCAATATTAGAAAAATTAATTTTGTACTTTTTCTGGTACTTTAAAGAAAGTACTAAAAAATTTACCCATGAGCACAAGTTTTTGTCAAGTAACTACGAAACATTCAAAACTATATTCAAAATGCTTCATATCTAATAATTTTGCAAAATATTATTTTTTAATCATATGACTTCCCCGCCAATTTAGGTTTTTATAAACTTCAAAAATCCATATCTTCTGTTCTAAATTAAATATTTAGATTATGTAACTGACATATAAATTGTGTTAAAAAGTACTTTTATTTAAAAATAATTTTAAAAAAATATTTCCAGATTAAAAAATTTATTTGGTACTTTTCCTGGTACTTTAAATAAAGTACCAGAAAAAGTACCCATGAGCACAAAAATCTTTCAATAATAATACTAACTTATTTATAATGACAATTGGAAGCAACATTGCTAAAATTCTTAGTTTTTTTTAGACAAATTATTAGATTAAAACAAATACAATTTATAAAGAAAATAAACTTTTCATTTTGTTAATTTATAACCAGATTTTTGCATCATATTCAATTTCCCATTGATTGCATTACCTCTAAATCGATTTTCAAAAATCTCTAAACCAACAACTGCTTACCAAAGTTTTACATCCCTTTTTTTGCATTTTCTTACTATTTATTTAACAAACTTAGCTACCTTGTACGTCTTGTTTGACTTGTCAAAGCGAACAAAAGTCTTCAATTTAAGTATTTTGAACTCCCCAAAGTATCATAATGAATGTAATAAAAACTTAACAATAAAATAAAATACAATCAAGTGGTAGCAAAACCCCCCATACAACCCCCACAACAACAAAACAAAAAATATATAAAACCAAAGTACAAAATAACAAATCCTCCCATAAACACACACAAAGTAAGCCAAACAAAACTCCCCATTTCAGCACTAGGAAAACGCAGCCCAAACTGTTTATGAGTTTAAGACAAAAGCAACAACAACAGCAACAAAAATACATACTTAACTTCTTAGAATAGTGGAACAACAACAAAGTGTAATAAACCTTAAATCCCTTGGCTAAAATCATAAATATGAAAACTGTATAATGGATCGAAATATGTATGTATTTTTGCTCATCTCTAATTCCCAAAGCGCACTTGCTCTTTTTATTTTGTTATTGTTGTTGTTGTTGTTCTTTATCCTGTTTTTAGTTTTATTTTTCTATTCTCTCCACTTTTCTGCGTCATCTAAACAAAAATTACGTGTATCATCCACATCATTCCTCAGCAGCACCATCATCCGATACAAATTCAGTTTGAGCATTTGAGACTCATCATGTGAGTGGGCAGATAAAAAAATGTAAATAGTCAAATACTCACTCGTACAAAATCGTTTTAAGAACATGCCCTCCAGTTAAAACTACATTACATTTTCATATGCATGTAAAGGGTGATTTATTTAGAGTTTTTTTGTTTTAATTTTAAGTAAATCACATAGAATTGGCTGTTATAGAGGGAGAATAGATCATTGGGTCATAGTAAGCAAAAGTACAATCTCTGATATTTAATATTTAAAAATAATTTCATTCAAATGTTTTCCGTTATTATGATCGTCTTTCCAGCGTTGCTACCGGTATCTTGTGAACTACAGGAGACATGTTTTCTTCCAAGTTTTGAATCGTAACTGGCCGCATATATCGTGTGATATCACACCTCTGGATATTTTTGTTTGGGGTTATGTGAAGTCAAACGTCTTTGTTGATAAACCAGGTAAGTTTCAATGCCAGAAAGTTGGACCTTCCGAAGGACCACCTACAGCGTGGACAACATTTGAGTGGAATTATATTTAAAAAGTAAGTGTCAGAGATTGTTATTTTTGGCCATGATAAAGATTACTACATCCAATTCTATTTCAAATGATTTATTTACATTAAAAAAAAACATGTAAATGAATCACCCTTTATAAGTTTGTTGTTTTACATGTGTATGTATAAGTAACATCGTATATTTAAATGTCAGCCTGAAAACAAAAAGTAATTTTGTTTAATACCCGAACACAAGTTTATGCCAAATATTTCTTGGTCCTTCGAAATAAAGAATTTTCATATTTCTTCTCTATGCAAGTAAAACTTAAACAAATGGTGCAAATTAATGATAGGATGGTAGCTAGCAACGAATTTAATAACACTCTACTGACCTAAAAATGTATAAAGGCGATTGATGATAATTAAACATTTCTTCAATCTTCCAAAACGTTCGCTGATCTTCAAATAAAGTTTAAAACATATTTTAATACCACAACAAAACTAGGAATTGATAGTCTTGCTTTTCAGCATCTAGCTTCTGGTGTTCACTCTGAAGGCAAAGAGCTGAAATGTCTTGAAATTGTCTTAAGTAAATGATACCGACAAAATAATTTTTAACATTGTCTGCAAGCTCTTCTAGCCCATAAGAAACAGATAACCGGAGAGTCGAAGCATTCGATAATATGCGTTTAAGAGCTAAATAATTGATCTCATCGTTATTCCTAATAACACATATGTACATAGCTATCACATAGGATCGTTATCATATTGCATTTCAAAATAAGAGCCAATAATTATTCATGCATTCGACACAAAAACTAATTACCTATGATAAGCCTATGTATAAAGCCTGAATCTGAAAGACTGGAAACAAAAACTGTATTACAAATCTGAACTGTAAATCTCATAAAGCTTACTGGTTTAAACCTAGCTTAAAGTACTTACTTAATTTTGAACAGCATTAATTTTTGTTTTAATAACTCACCTAAAAAGAAAGAAAAACAAAACAAAATTAGTAAAAAAGTTAAAAAAAATAATTGTTTTACAAAATTCTGAAACTATAATTTACACATTTTAAAAATTATTTTTTGTATGGATGCTAAGTGAAATAATTGATTGTTTTCAATAAGCTTCGTCCTTGGACCGATTACAACCTGTACTTTGCGCACATGTTTGACATGGACAACCAGTCAGTTAGAAAGGCGAACACTGTTAAATCGTCTCAATAAGTGTTTCTGAGGCGATCGGTATGCTTAAGGTTGGGCGTTAGACTAATATTTTTGGCGTTACATACATCAGCACAAACTCATAATACCCTCCCCACTATGGTGGTAAAGGGTATACATAACTGCAGACTTGTATTTTCCTTACATTTTTATTTGTGGGCTAATAGGTATTAATTTTGTTTTACTGAAGAGTCCTAGGAGCTATATCCATTTAGATATGGGCTACAGACTATATTTGGACATATCCATGCTTCCATAAAAATGTATAATCAGGTTTGATGTCAAATTGGAACTGATCCAAAACAAAAGCTTTCTCAAACCTCAAACGTTTCAGAATGAATCTGAACGAATTCTGAATGATTCAATAGTAATAAACAATAATAGATTTCTCAGAAAATGGAAATTTATTATTAGTTTGAGAATTATCTTTATTCACAAATCAAAACAGCAATGTTTTGAAATCAAACGCTTTCTCACAAATTTAATAATGATTTGAAAACCATTTCAGAAAAATACTGTTAGCAACAAAAAGGTTTACGTATTATCAATTGGAGAAACATCTTTATTCACAAATATTTCTCCAGTTATATTCTCAAATGCATTTCAAATGTGGATTGCAATTTGCAAAATAAAGTATGTGGAATTTATACATTTTTTATGTTCTTTGACATTTCAAATATCCAGCAAAGCTTTCTCAAATCTCAAACATTTGTGAATTATTTGATAATTATTTTTATCACCAGACACGATTTTTAACTCTTTGTAGTAGTTCCTTGGAGGGAAGGGAACAGACACAGAGCTAGCTCCATGATTGATTCTTCGGAAGAAAGGGTCCTTTGTTAAATTGACACATATTAGGTACTCTGTAACAAGTCACGGAACTAACCCTAAAATGTGGGATATTCATAATATAGATTAAAAAATTTTATGAAAATGAAAAATTGATATCAATTTTTTGCCACAATTGGACATGAAAAGGAATATATTATCTTTTTATGTAACTGGAGTAGTGCGTTTTAAACAATAGACATCATTTTCCCCAATGTCATACTTATAAATGAGCATGGTTGGCTATCGATTCGACGCGGTTAAAAGGTAATGATCAAGCAAGATTATAATTATTACGATAACGATATTTGGACTTGTATCGGTAAGTGTATTGATCGGTAGTGTATTGATAACGATAATATTGGAATGTTAAGGTTAGGTTATCTGGGAGCTGTTAAGTAGAAGAAAGGAATTCTATAGATTTAGTAGGCAAGAGGAGAACATTTAAAGAAATGTGAGGAGTTAGAGGAGAAAATGTTGAGAGTATGATAACGCAGACCATCATGGGCAGTTGCCGAGTCGCCATGAGGTGCAATTTGCAAAGTCCGGTTTTATCAACCATCTGCTTTTCCTAATAAAGGCGTCTTTGCACCTTAGTTCCTTCACAGATAGCCCGGAGAGGGTACCAAAGGATCTCTCACCTAAAAGTCTGGAATAGTTGTAGAATAGTTTCTTCCTGATTCTGACATCTTCTGCAGAAGTCGTTATAAGGTAACCCAAGTCTTGCAGCATATGTACCGAAAGTGCAATGTCCGGTGATCATCGCCACCATATTTCTGAGTCGTATTCGTTTTAGTCGAAGTAGATATGACGTGCGCCTACAGTCCAACGCATGCCATATCATCCTCGTGATAGCACAGGTGGATTCATTACCCCATTCTTAATCCTGCCAAGTGATCAGCAATACAATTGCCATCATTGTCCCTGTGTCCGCCATCTCATTTAAGGATGCCCGGCATTCCTGGACCATATTCGATGTTGTATAAACACATATCAGGGACTTAATTGCGGCTTTACTGTCAGCATATATACGGATATCCCTACCAGATACACTGTAATATCTGAGCCAGTTGGCCGCTCTTTTTATAGCCGATACTTCGGCCTGAAGAATGCTACATCCATCTGGAAGTCTGAAAGACATTCTTATTCCAAATACAGGAATGTGTACTCTACCGCCCACTCTGTCCCCCTTTTTAGACCCAACCGTATAGATAGATAGCCTCATTTCAGAGAGACCATCGAGAGATTCCATATTGGATGGGATTGAGAAACCGAAGATCCTCAGGAGGAAGAAAGGAATGATCAGGAAGATTTTGTATACTTCATATTATGCAAATGTGAGCATAGGATCTGTAATTCCATGCATTGCAAGCTCCTAAATAGGATCTGTAATTCCATGCATTGCAAGCGTTAAGCCTGAAGGCCGTGTTCAATGCCAGTTTTCTGGCCATAAGATCTACTGGTATCCAGTTGAGGAGAATGGAGAGCGACTTCGTCACGGTAGTTCGCAATGCTCCTGTTATCTGGATTGCCATGCTTCTCAATACCCTCTCAAAGAGTATACGATTTGAGGCCCTATCCATTACCTAGAATAATATAGGTATAGTAACCGTATCGACTAGCCAATTCATGTTCCAGGTTCTAATACCCCATCTCATGCCGATGGCCTTTTTGCAGACATACATAGCCATCATGGCCTTAGCCGATTTTACCTCTGTATTAAGTTTCCAGGATAATTTCCTGTCGAGTATGATACCCAGGTACCTTGCATTGTCCGAGAGCGACAATTTGGTTCCGTTTAGTCGTGGTAACTTGAAATTAGGGATTTTATTCCGTAGAGTGAACAGTACTAATTAAGTTTTGCTGGGTTTAACACTCAAACCACTATCGATACTGTAATGGTTAACCAAACTAAACTTTCGTTGTATTAGGGAACATTCACCATTGGTTAAGGCTCCTCAAAATTGAGGCCTTCCTAATGCTAACCCTCTTTTAAACTTAGTTTCAAAACCAACCACTTCAATTTGATTTGAATTAAAGTCAGCTGATAGACCGTTACATTTTGAATGCTGTATGTATGGATAACAAGCAACGACTAACCATAAACATTAGTTACGGGAATTTATAAGAAAAATTACAGTAATTCGACAGCGGTTGTGTGTGTATGAGTTGTGCACGCGTACCAAATATCCAAACGTGCCACATACAAGTAAGTACTTTTTCCAACTGTTAAGAGTTTGTTGATAATGATGATGGGTACTCGTAAATAGACGGACTTATGTATTTGAAAATCGTAACAATAAGTTTTGTTTTTACGTTTCATTTCATTTTCATTTAAAAGTTTTTATTTTTTGTTTTATATTCTAATGTTTGTTGGTGTGTCTGAGTTTGGCTTCTAACATTTTTCTTTTATATTTTTTACCAGTCATTGTGTAACGTCATTATCATTATCATCATCATTATAATCATCAAATTCAGCATGGTCATAACAATTTCGCAGCGATTATTATCATAAATTTTCGTAAATACGAAAAAAGAAGAAGAAAACATTTTTTTTGGGGAAAATAATGGAAATAAAAACAAAGTAAAATACATACTTAAAGGGAGAAAGCGAATGGAAAGGAGTGTGGTCTTATTGAAGGAATTTTCTGAAATCCTAGTGAGACTTTTAGGTGTTTTATGCTTATGTCTGCATCCATTTCGAAGTTTTTAAAGATTCTTTGTTCTATTTCAGATTCTCTAATGTCATTTGACAATTATGTTAGCTGACAAATTTTAGATACTGGAATAAATTTTCATTTTGCATTTGTGCTTTTGGGAAAAGAATTAATTCTGTTGAAACTCTGTTTGATTTTATCTAACGTAATAACTGCTTAAAACACTCGTTTATTCATATTCATGCAGCTCATCCTTTTTATCGGTCCTTTGGACACAGTCACTCTTGTCCATTTTGACGGTTTTATGGATGTTGTTACCAAAAACAACAGCAACAAAAAAATCAAGTAAAATAAAATGTTAAAGTGTGTGATAGAAGTTAATGTTTTAGATATTTTATTTTTACTTTTATTTTTTGTTTTTTACTTTTGCTCCAGCCAGCGTGAGACAGAAAAATTAGAAGACTCTTGATGAGGGGGAGGAAGGAGATCAGTGCTGTTATTTTGTTTTGTTTACTTTTTGTTTTTGTCTACTTAATAATGATGGTAATAACAATAATAATGTTGTTATAGTTGTTGTTGTTGTATCTAGAGTTTACTTCTGCCCTTGCCAATGATGAAATTGTTATTGATAATTATTAGGTTGATGTTGTTGCTGTTGCAGAAGTAGAAGATGATGATGATGATTTGTATAAATCAAGCATATAAACGAATTCAAGTGGAAAACAATCTAATTTGTTAGAACTTGATGTTATTACCGTAAATTTGTTTTATATTTCTTATTTGCTTTCGCTCTCTACGTTGTTGTGTTTCTTTAATTTTTTTTTCTGGTTGTGTGGCTGGTTGGATGGTCGGTCGGTCGGTCGATTCGGTTGGTTGTGTGAACAGTGACTGCTGCTGAGTGCGGGAGCTTGTGTGTTTCCCTTTAACTAGTAAATTTTGATTAAATTGGTTGTAATGTTTTAGCTGTTGTTGATTTTTTGGCCAATATACAACTTTAAATTTATCGCCGGTTTTAAGGATTTCTTTGGAAAATGTAAAGGACTTTGCAATTGTAAAAGTATGTAGTAGGTATGTACTTTCATTGTTAACGGAAGGAAGGAAATAATTTGTTATTAGTTAAATAAATATTAAGAATTTATTGTTTGTATAAAAAAAGATTTTGTATCATTAGAAGAAACACAAGAAATTTTATTAGACCAATGGAATTTAGGAAAAACAAATAATTTTGTTAATTGACCATTAAACATAAACATTTACTATTTAAGTCTTAAAATACATATTAGGGAATATTGAAAAATAAATGAAATTCTAATATTTCGGCCATTGATTAAGGAAGAGTTGTGCTAATATCAAGAAACGATAATAAATTATATCTTTACAACTTATGGTCCAATTGGAGGGGTATTTTTCAGAGACATACTACATTTTTGGAAAATTAATTTTTATCCTTTTTAAAACCTTGGTTTGTTTCCTTTAAATAAACCGGATACTTTTGATTACAAATAAAAAGCAGTTTTAGTAGTTTCAAATTTGTAACAACTTTTTATTTATTTTAATGTACAACAACAGTATAAATAGTCACTCAGTGTCTATTAACACGTTTATCAATTCACAGAAATGCACACACACTTTATAATGTACAAACTTAAATGTACAAGACAGTTGATGTTAACTCTAACAGCGCCTATGATAAAACTCACTCACTAATGCAACCGCAGTCACTATTTATACACACTGCTGTCTTCATCCGAGTAGCCTAGATTGTTCTTAACGGTCAAAACTCTTATGTTAGAATTCTAGAGCATTCGATGTTAATGTTAGGAGCTTAAACATGCAGTGTTGCCATACTTATAAACAATGCTAATAACCGCATGCTATCAACCATAGGGTACAACTACAGGCACAACTGAGAGTAACAATAATTACTCTCTTCACAAGTACTTGTGATATGTGAGAGAATTAAACAAATCAAAATACTTGAAATTTTAACTTTGATTTTTCGAGTAAATATAGACCGAAACACTTTATTACACTTCTACACAATTTTTGGCAAATTTTTTTTATACTTGCAGGACACTTTTATTTCCGAAAGATGTTAATTTTGCTCAAATGAAAAAAATTATTTTTTATTAATTTTTGACACTTAAATTTATCTGTGGTAGAATTTTATTTATAGAACAGAGTTTAAATTTTTGGTATCGAAAATAGAAGGAAATTTAAATAAATTAAAATTTAAACATTTTTGTAGAACTATGTGTGTCTGGTGAAAATTAAAAAGGCACCAATACAACCTCAAAACTATGTACTAATACATTCCCACGACTTAGGTTTTTGACAACAGACTTAGGTTTTTTCCCCACAGTAACGCTTCTATGGTTATATTATTCTATGCTATCAACATTGTTGATAAAGTAGAAGCTTCTACTGAAGGACGTGTTTATAAATATAATGAATGCTGTGTTTATAAACATGATGAATGCAAATCGCTATTGCAAATTCGTAACAGTATGTTAGCAGTTTTCAAATTTGTAATTATTATTATAAAACTTTTAATCATTTTAGAAATATGTTTCATTAAACTTGTCCGTAAACGACCACGTCCCAAAACAACCCACTATTCCTAAATATTTTTTAATACCAAATAGGTATCCAATATTACCATTTAATACTATTGTTTTTATTTTAAGCCCCTCTATTCTCTATTTTTGTACCTACATAATTTTTCTTACCTTGTCTCCCTATTCCTGCGAAATATTTCATCTGTTAATTAGTTCACCATTGAAGCTCCAACAATATTCCTAAATATTTTTCAATACCAAATCCTCAATATTACCATTTTTCAATTGGCCCACTAATTACTTAGTACTGTATGTTGTTAGAAGTAGGTACTTACACTCAGCCTCAAAAGTAAGTAAACACCAGTGAATTTTTGATTTTTTTAAGATCTGAAAATCATTATAGTCCGGCTTAAATCTTTTTTTTTCACAACCGAATCTATTATTTAGCCCAATCTTTAATAAACCAAAACTTTTAATTTTAGGATTTTCATTATCTTAAAAAAAAAAATCAAATAATTTATGGTGTTTAATCATTTTTGAGGCTGTGTGTATCTCTTTTGTTTTTACATAATCGTTCGTACTTTCTTCCTTCTTCCTATTTCTTCACACACAAACCAATTAGTTCTTTTTGAATACTCCAACAATTAACATCAAGTGTAAAAATATTTTAATAAGTATAATTTTCAATTAAATATAAGTGTATAAAAAAAATAAATTTTATTACATAAAAAATATACCCAAATAAAGTTTAAAATGTCAGCTCCAAAAATATTACAAAAAATTGTGCAGTAATAATATAAAAACAAAGTGAAAAGTGTATTTAAAAATTACCTAAAATATTAAATGGAATTTCTTGTAATAAGTAACTACGCAATTAATAAAATATAATGAGCAAAATAATGCCGTTAATCTGTGTGTGTTTTGTTGTAGAAAGAAAATAAAAGGAGAGTAAATTGAGTTTATTGTTTTTGCTTGTAATATTTTTATTCATGCATGCATGTATGTTGGTGTGATTTTCAATGTTTACATTTTGTTTGCTTGTGCATTTTATGAAATTTCTTATAATTGAGAGGTGTAGTGGGGGAGAGTTAATTATCATGTTTTTTTTTAATTTGAGTAATGCTCTTTATTAAAATGAGAAATACAAGGTGAGTTTTTTGTATATGTTTATTTACAATTTCTTCTACATGTTCCTGGTTAATTCTGGGCTGGTGTTTTTGTTATAAAATCCTAAATTTTATTGCAAAACTATCATCAGTTTTAGAAAGAAATTGTACATTTTATAAATATGTATTTAATAAGGAAATCAATATAAAAATAATATGAAATACTATCATCAGTTTTAGAAAGAAATTTGTAGGTATTTAATAAGGAAATCAATATAAAAATAATATGAAATAATCCATCCCAAAACGGACAGAAAAAAATCTATTTTCGGATTTGTCATCTACGATTTCTATGAAATTTAAAACAGATATTAAAATATGCATTCCAATCATCAACGCTTTTTATGTGTGGACTTTATTGAAAATAGCGAAAACTAATACCACTATTCTTAATAAATGTTAATGGTCTATTTGAATATTTCATAAAATAGAGAAAAGTTATAGTCCATACATAATTACCTAAGTATAACTATTAAACTATAGAATGTACAACTAAAATTTCGATATAATTTCAGAGATGATTTTTTATTTAATAGCTCTCATGACAATTATTGAGGTACAAAGTTCAAAGACACATAGGTACATACATATCTTAAAAACCTACCCTTTTTAAATTGTTTGAACCAAGGTATATTTAATAAGGTGTACTCGTTAGCCCCGCTGATCATCAGCTTTTTTTTCCAACTGTCAAAATTTGTGTTTATGTTAGATAACATTGGAAAGTGACAAAATTAAAAAAGTGAAAAGATATTAAAAAGTAAAAAATATTTTTAAACACACGTGAACAAATTTGTTATACAGTGAGACCTCCGTAATGGTCGGGACCGAAAAAAAAAAAAGCTTTAAAAAAGTTTTAGTAGTTTTTTAATGATGACAGTTTGACGATAATGACATTTAAAGCTCCATATTGCACACAGATCCATCAGTTGGTTAAAAGTCGTCCAATTTGGTGGAAATAATTTCACAATAACGTTTTCAGCGTTGAAATCCTGCACATCTGGATGTTGTCCAATGGCAGAATCTTTTAGACCGATTTTCTTAAAATTCTCTCTCACTTCTGGTACTAAGTTATTGTTAAACCATTCTCACGGAAATTTTTTAAAGCTTTTTCCAATAACTAATGCTTTGCACTTGTGTGTAGCAGCAGCATTAACGCAAACTAATGAGGTTAGTTTCTCCTTTGAGACCTTGTGTCATTCTATGAAATTTTCATTATGGCAAACCAAACTTCTCTCAAGTAAACACTTTCCATTCTCCATTATCTCATTGGTGAGTTTTTTCATTGAATTGAATTCATTTAATTTTTCCACAAAAAGTGTGGCATTAAGTTTGTGAATACAATGTCATTTTGTTCTTAAATTTTGGGTGGAATATTTTAGATTTTCCTTCACAGTTAATCCAGAAATTGGAGTTCCTTTAAATCGTTCCTTCCGGAATTATTCATAAACTGCAAAATCTTCCTTTGGTTTTTAGCAGTTTTTTAAAGATTTTCGGTTCCAAATCCAATAACAGAATCACTTTGTCTTTTATAATGTCTAACACTTCTCATGCCAAAAGCTATCGAAAAATCGATGGCTTTACAAATCGATCGAGGGAATTCCCCTTTGTCGTTTTATTCACATTGTGTTAGATTGTTCGGGATTATAATTTCAAAAAAAATTATAATCCCGGATAATGAAGGTAATTACGGTTAATCGATGCAAACATATTTAGATCGATCCAAAAACAATTTCTTTTTCTTTCCCGGATAATTGATGTTGCCGGTTAATCGAATCACGGATAATTTTTGACAGTTGGGGTTTTTAACAAAAACAAAATGTCTGATGTTTTTGTATAGTTGTATTTGTTGTAGGGACGAGTACACCTTATATTAATTTGCCTTGGTTTGAACAATTGACTGAGAATTAGAGAGAATAAACTTTTATATTTGTGTAGAGTTTCAAAGCGGACACTCATTTAATAAAGGAGTTATATTTTTGTTTCTTATTCTTAATTTTAGTAATTTAAGAGCATTTTCCTATAAACGAACTTTAAATTATATAGCAGTTTGACATTTTAAATAGCGAGTTGTTATTTTGAGAAAATATAAATCAATTTCCTCAAATTTTTGTTCGAACTCTCTCACTATCTATGCTTTGATTCTAGGCATTATTTGCATAAACTTAACAGGCCTCACAGGCCCTCTCGAATTCCCAAAGGGCTTTAATCCGGCCTACAAGGCTAGAACAAAAGAACAAGTGACTTCTCGCATACTCAACATTCTTGAAATGTTTTGTTTTGAAATTGTGTATATAAACAAATTGTTACTTCTGAATTAAATATTTTGATCTAATTATTTTAATCCATTAAATTATTTATTATGCGTGAGATCTTTTAATTTTGTTATCTCCCTAACATTTAAATATAGTCATAAAGCTTGTTTTCACTCAAACAAATTAGTCTATCTGTCTTGTTAGTGTATAACTACAAATAGTTGTTACTTTTTTCTGTTATTTAGTTTTCATAATACAATTATTAAGACATTTTTCATATAAAAAAAAATTAAAATAATTTCTTCTTTTTCAACCTAATGGCCAGCAACTTAAGTCATCATCTCATTAAAAAGTAACACTTAAACAACATTTTAACTGTTTTAAACTTTAAAGAAAATAAACTATTCTGGGTTAATGGTAGCAATTGTCTGTCTCTCTACGTCTTAATATTAAGACTTTATGAAATTTTAAGCAATTTAAAATAATGTACAGGAAAAATCTACTTAAAGAAACTCTTTTTTTTTTGTGATTTTTGTTGTATAACTTAAAGATGACCTGTCATTAAATAAGTAGACACACAAACATCAAACATAATTTACTACCTAGAAATATGAAAATAAAAATAACATTATGAGTAAAATAACAAAAAAAAAAAAAAAACACTTTACAAAGTAATTTACTTAAGCTTTTTATTTGTTTTTGTTTTTTTGACAGATTTTATTTCTTGTTAGTTGGTTGGGGTTTTGGTGAGGTGTTAAAACAAATGGGCTCTAAATTAGACAGCCAACAACAAATATAAACAGACACCTCTAACTGTTTCAAGTAATTTTAGACAAATAACGACTTTTTGTAAAACTTTTCCCAAAAAAAAAAATAGCACGAAATAAAACCCAACTGTCTGGGGAGGGGGAAAGTTTATTTGTTAAATTAGTTTCCTTGGAAAAAACCAGCAAACAGGGGGCCATAACAGGCTTCTTTTGTATAGCCAGCTTCTAGCATTTGTTGTTTTTGTTTTTGTTGTTGTGCCAAAAACTAAAAATGCCAAAAATAACATACCGGTGTTAAAGTGTTCAAATTATATTGTCAAGAGGCGAGAAATTTCATTGGAATACATATATATATCATATAATTTTTCACACTTCATTTTTACTTTTGTTCCTGTTGTACCATATTCAGTAGGTTGTTTTATTTTATTTCTTTTTTTTTTGTGTGAAACGTGCCACAATATATTTAATGACATGTTGTTTTGCATTGTGCTGTTGTCATTTCTTACTACACAAACACACATTAAATAAAATGTTGTTGAAAGTATTGAAATTTTGTGAAATTCAATATCATTTTTTTATATTTTTGCAGGTTTTCCTTATTTTTTATTTATTTATGTGCTGTATTATTGTACATATATTTAATACAAAGGTATGCAAATTTATTAAGGGATATTTTTTTAAGTATTTTTAACCACTGCCTGCCTTCTTACCCCAATTTATTAAAATACAAGACAACAGGCTCCGTGGTGAGTTGGTATGAATATGACGAATTGTATGAGCACTTCATCAAGAAATTAATAATGGCAAAATGTTATAAAGGAGTGAAAACTATAGAACAGGATAGAAAGTGGCCTTGCCTTCTCTTGAAATTGTTTACGTTTTTAGTGCAAGATGTGTACAATTTCGTGTAAAACAAAATTTGTAATCGAAACAGACTGAAATAATAATTTTTGTGTCAAGAAAGGTTTGCTTTACTCCTTCAATTTGAAAACAAGTGCCGCTGAAGCACACGGAAGTTTATGGTGAAGATGTTTTTTTTTTTTACTTCGACCCTACTCATGCAATGCATTGTGTTGGAACTAGGAAAATAGGTTATGGGAAGGATTTGATTTGAATTTTCCTACATTGAAACGGACAGGAAATACTTCGACAGGAAGCTTATGCGGACGGTACGGCTAAAAAACGAATTTTCTCAGTAGTGTGTTGTGCGATCCACTGACCAATCGACCACGAATGGATGAGCCCCCGATGATGAACGCGTATTTCGTAAGAAACTACGGGTTTCGGGAACGAGTTCCCTAATTTCATCAGAACACACTCCATTGTAGTATCGATAGAACAGTGAAACACAACCCACATTGCGACGATGCTCCAGATAATCAATAGAGCTGGATACCCTACTGTCACCGATAAGGACCTTCGCCCTGTCATCTGCAAAAGAATAGATAGGGTTGAAAGTTTGACTTAGAAAAAATTTTGAAAAATAAGGAATAGAGTAGGAGAGAGAACGGGGCCTTGCGGTACACCTGAATTAATCTTGAACTCATTTGATGAGATCCCATCTACAACAACTCGTATAATGCGATCTCTGAGAAAGCTCGATATAAATCGAGAGAAGTCATTACCGACACCAAAAGCAATAAGTTTCGATAAGAGCGCATGCCACACCCTATCGAACGCCTTAGAAATATCTAGAGTCACCACTTTACTTTCGCCAAAGCGGTGAATGAAACGGCACCGTTTTTCCGATAGGAAGGCAAGCAAGTCCCCCGTAGAGCGTCCTCTCCGAAAGCCGTACTGCCGGTCGCTAAGTAAATTGTTCGACTCTAGATATTTCACAAGATTTTGTGAATTTGTTTGTGATTTTGTTTGTGCGGTTCAGAAGTGGTGATTTTGACACGGAAGACAAAAATAGCCCAGGCCAGCCAAAAAAGTTAGAGGATCCAGGATTAGAGACTTTACTCCATGAAAAGTTTGAAGACCAATAATTAGAGGTTTCACTGCATGAAGATTGTTGTAAAACTCAAGCAGGAATTTCATAACGTTCGCGAATAGCAGGATTCATGGAAAAGCAGGCAAATTGGGTACCATACGAATTGAAGTCGAGTGACCTTGAAAGACGATGTTACATGTCTGAAATAATGTTTGAACGCTATAAAAGAAAATCGCTTCCGCACCGAATCATTACTTCCGATGAAAAATAATCCGAACCGTACGAGATCGTATGTGAAGCCCGGCCAATCAGCCGAATCGACATAAAGGCCAAATATCCATGGTGCTAAGGTAAGTCTCTGTATTTGGTGGAGCCTATGTATTATGAGCTGCTGAAATCTGGCTAGAACATCACAGGGAACCTGTAATGGACTTAACATATTTGACTGAAGCAATCATTGGCCGAAAAACGTCCTGAATATGCGGCCAGACATGAAACTATAATATTCTAACATGACAACGCAATACCTGTTAAAAACTATTTAGAGTGAAGTGGTTGGGAAGTTTTGACTTACCCGCCTTATAGTCCAGATCTTGCGTCGTTCGATCTCTCTGGGAGTATACGAGATTGACCTCAAAAGAGTTCTTTGAGCTCGGAATCCATATGTTGCGAGAAAGACGGAAAAAGGTCATAGCTAACAATGGCCAATACATTATATAAATTTATATTGTACAAATGCTTAAAAATAAAAGCGTAAATTTAAAAAAAAATCCAAATTTATTCGGATGAGATGTGGATTTTTTTAGACCTAAGGTGAGCATTTTTGTAGGATCGCCCGCTGGCCGACATTTCAACTACAAACTCATATAAACACAAATCAACTCAAAAACATCTCAACACTTACGGTGTGAAATTTTATTAAAGTGTTCACAAGCTAGCGAATGATTTCCAAAATAAAAAGTTTCTAAGCCACTTTACAGTGTGGCACACATCTAAATTTAATATGGTTTTTTGGGTATTAAGGCATTGAAAAATGGTGTAAGTTCACACTCACACACATGTACATATGTATATATGCATGTTTATATTGCGGTCTTGGGCCATGTTTGGTTTGGAGTAACACTCTGACTCAGTACAAGGGTAGAGGAAGCCTTTACAAACCTCAAATAAAAAACAGATGGATTTCTTTTTCCCTTTAGTTTAGTGTATAAAGAGTATTTTCATTTCACAAAACTAAGTGTTAAACATAAAAATGATGACATATTTAGGTTCACTTTTTTTTTTTTTTTGTTTTTTTCTTTTTGCACATATTTACTCGTTCATGAGTTCACAAATAAAACTGGTAAAAGGAAACTTCCATTCTACATTCTTTAAATTATTATGCAAACATACTCACTCGTACTTGTAATGTGGCACATAAAAAGTACTATGTACATGCATATGAAGTTATGTCCGTCAGTCAGACTGTTTTTTGTGTCTTTATGATGAATATAAAGGAGGGAAGTATTCCGGCAGAGGTTAGCTGTGATTTCGTTTAAATTGAATTATAAATTAAAATCCTGAGTATTGGAAGAACCCATCATAAGTTAGTGTATGCAAATATTGGTAAAGATGATCCAGTCAATCAGAAAATAGATTTTGTAGACAACTATTATATGCAAGTTGAGCTATAGGGTATCACAGCTGCACACTCTGACTGTAAAATTGCTTTAAAAGTCTCTAACATCCATAGATAAAGACCAATTTGGCCTAATTTGCACTATTTATTTGCTCTATTTTTATTACATTGTTTTGCCAATGAGTCTGGTTTGGGATGGATTCTCCTTAATTGGGCATAATCGTTAAGCTTGACATAGAATTTATCTAAATATTTCTTCCATAAATTGATGCACAAATTTTTTTTGTACGAGCTCATGATTTTGAAAAGTTTTTGGAAAATATTCAAACTGAATTAATATATTTAGGCCATCAATCACCGAATATTTTTGCTGTGCAAACTTCCCCTTTTTGATAGCAGTGCAAATATTTTCACAAACAATAAACCTTCAATATACCTTAAACATGTACAAACAAACATGTTGGCACATTCGGTTATAGAATGATGTATTATATTGCACAGACGCTACCAACAAACCTTTACATGCATACGTTTTTAACAGGGTAAATATCATACAACAACTAGCGTAAAATATACAAATATTCACTTGTAAACAAATTTAAAGCCCTCAACGAACCCCTTCTAAATACATACATATTCATAATGAAACCTGTATACAATGTAAGAATTGCAACAAACTAGGGTATTTATTGCTGCCAGATTTGTTGACTAAAATTTTGAGTTGTTTATTTTGATGATATTTTCTGTGACGTTCAAGGACGAGAATTCTCCAATTGAAGACACGTTCGACATCAGCGCAAGTACTTAGTTCCTAGTCTTCCTTCATAGCGTTATCCAGGCGGAAATATCGGCCATAAATAGGGCGGTACTCTGGTTGAGGTAATTCAAGATATTCGGTGTGAATAGTCGGATTTATACCGACAGTAAACCTGAAATTAAATCCTTCTCTAGTATCAACACGACATTTATATCGGTCATTCTCTTTAAAATATGACGGAGAGAGATGGGGAGACATGCTAACATGGAGTTATTCTGGGTGCCGGTTCATTCTGACATCTCTGGCAATGACACTGCGAACGAACTGGCCAAGTCTGGTTGTCGTTTACAAGATTACGAGATCGACTATTTTGTTAGTGTATCGCATTCATGCTGCAAGATACTAGTACGGCATGAACTTTATGGGTCTGCTCAGACCAGATGTTCAAATTTGAGCAAATGCCCGTTATAAGTAGTAGCTTACATGGCCCGTATATGACTACCACAGGACGTCGACTTTGATATGGCTCTCACGGGACTGGCTACAGATCGTGATAGCTGCATTGTGGACTAGGACTGTGACAGTGGGTAGTCCTTTTCTTAATGACTTAACGGGTCTATCGAGTGTGGCCGTCGGGAGGAAGGATTTGTTCATTCGTGCGTTAGGTTTGTTTGTCACTGAATCACACATGGTGTAACTGGATAACTTTAAAATCTAACCTAACATAGAATAGCAATAATGAGCAATAAACATTATTATATCGTCTTAATACTGCCATAGATGGCAAACCAATGTATTAGTTTAAAACTAATATATCCTCCTTTACAGCGTTTTCGCTTTCCTGTTCTAGATTCAGAAATAAGATATGAGCGAAAATCAAATTGTTTTTTGGAAATAAAAAAATCCCATTTTTTGTTCTACGTTTTTCTACAAATTCGATTCGAATTAATTTATTAAATCTTAGTGTAATAATCTAAATTCTTAATACAGAATTATAAATGTCAATTCATTCCATAAATCCATTCCCGACAAAACAAATTCTTTAGCTTCATTCAAAGGCTTTATTTGAATTAATTCATATGAAATTTTTATTAATTAAAATCAAAACCAAATTGTATTAAAATATTAAAATATTTTTTAATAATTAGGTTAGAATTAAAAACAAGTACGAGAGCTATATTCGGCTTGCCGAACCTTATGTATCCTTCGCGAAATTATACTTTAAAATACAAATTTTAAAATTTTTTAGGTAAACAAAAAAAAAATTTTTTTTTCAAAATGGTTTTTAAAAATTGAAAACAAAATTTTTTTTCAAAATTTAAAAAATTATTTTTTTTTCGAAATTGTTTTCAAACTTTTTTTCGAAAAAGTTTTTTTTAAATTCTTTTTAATTTAAAATTTTTTTTTTTTAGATTAATTAGTGAAAAAAATGTATGACAAACATTTTTTTTCCCGATTTTGTAGGTGCAAATTACTATAGCCTTATGTAGATCGTTGCAATGGACTTTGTATCTATTATTAGATATCCATATTGTTTATATTAATGACATAGTAATCCAGATATAAATCAAAAATAGGCCAAAAATCTAGGTTAGACCGGGTTTTCCTTATATCTCAGCCATTTGTGGTCCGATTTTCTCGGTTTTAAATAGCAACCGAGCCGGAAGGATTCCCGATGTATTTGTAAGTTATTTGGGGTCTTCAGAAAATTGATTTCAACAGACGGACATGGCTTAATCGACAGCGCTATCTATAAGCATCCAGAATATATATAATTTATAGGGTCGGAAAATTATATTGTGGAAATTACAAACGGAATGACAAACTTATATATACCCTTCTCACGAAGGTGTGAATGGTATAAAAATTTTATCTCTTAATAAATTTTATTAATCTGTTTTGTAATGGATTTGAATTAAAGAAACATGAAAATAATGAATTCTCAAAGCATGAATTCAATACGTTTGAAGTACTACTTAAATCAAGCCTATAAATTTATTCAGTAATGGAATTTGATTTTGAACATTTTATTAAGAACTAATTTTGTTCGAATCTTTAATCTTATTCGTCAATAACTTATTTAACATATACCAAGTAATCTATTGTAGAGTCATTAAAAGGTTATTCGGGAATACAAGATTAATATTTTAGTAAGATTTTCTTATGCTAAATTCCCAAGTTTATTGATAAATTCACTGAAATTTATTGTTGGGGGATAAGCTAGTTCCTATGCGCATTTCACTGGTTGCTTAGGCCAGATCATCAGGAAACCTTTTCCCATAAGGCTTTAGAAAAACTAAAGATATTATACAAATAAAACTATAGAGTGAATGAGAATTACAGACACTCAAGCTTTATTTGTAAAAATATCAAAGCTTAAACAAAACACCAACAATAAACAGTGATTTTATCTTTTCTTACATTCTCTACTATTGTCACTAAATGTCTCTAAGTAATCTGGGGTGTAAACTGTCTAAAGATTTTTTTATATCTCTGTTTTGGAAGTAGTTGTTTTACTCACTGGAAGTAATTTAATGCTTTTCATTTCCGCTTAGCCTTTTTTCGCTTCAGTGAGCTTATAAATATTCTATTTTACTATAGGAACTTTATTTGTAATGCCAGGCAAAAAGTTTACTTTATATAAGCGAGTATTGGACTTTCTTTTTGTAGCTGGTGTAAGTTTGAATACTATTAACCATTTCTTAGACTGACTTAGATAGACGGATCTAACGACTAAAACTGTTAAAAAGACGTGTCCTTAACAACGATAATAGAAAGTGTGATATCACATTGCTACCTTTAAATCTGTTCAACTAATGTTTTTTAAGCAATTACTCAAGTTTATTACTGTTTTCTTGAATGTTTTTTATCAAACCGAAAACGCGTTCTCTCGAATAGACCTGAATCTATTTGAGAATTAGTGTGTGCTGTAAAAGATTTCAAAGCTTTGCTTAGAAATAATCAAATATATTGAATGATTTTATATTCTCACACACACATTCATAGTTTTATATACATATAGAACCCTGAAATCTCAAGGTTATCACAAGAATTCTGACAAAATGTTATTTTGTTTGTATTTCATATCAATTTTTTCACAATTCTATTTTTATAACAAAATTTAACAATTATCCATATAAATTTATCAAAAGCCTCCGGTATTTATTTATGTATTTATCTGTGTGAGTGTATGTGTTCAGTATTCGTGTAGGTGTCCTTAATACTATTGTTGTAGCAAATTAAATTCTACATTTAACTTCTTTCTTGGAAAATTAGAAATTATTTTGATATAATATATCTACCCTGTGGCCAAAGGAAATTTAAGGTGTTATGGGAGATTATAAATTTTAGCTCATTTTCATTCAATTAGTTGGGGATTTTATACATTATAGATAAATACTTACTTAAATACATTGTATATTTAAGGGTATTAGTTAAATTATTAGCCAGAAAGGATACACAAAGTAGTTTTGTTTTGTTTGATAATTAATTTCCTTTCATGTGCTTAGCAAATGGAAGACTTAAAATTTTGTAGCAGTTGTAATCAAGTGCAGGGAGAAAAGAGATAAAATTTAAACATTTAGTTTAAAGGAATGTTTATAATACCTTCATATACATAATAAATACAAAGTATATCTTTAGATTTCAATAGATTGTGGTAGTGTGATTGAAAATGAGAACCTACGTAATTATATCAAAGGTGAATAATGTTTGTTTTCATTTATCAAAACTCAATTGAACTCTGTTATTAAATTAGTAGGCTAGAAAAATGTTAACATAAAATTATTTAGAATAGTAGTTTTTAATTATTTGAGGAATATTAGGTCATATTGTCATAATGTCCTAATATATTATGATAGTTAAAAGTTTAAACCAATGATGTCCATTTCATTGTGCTTTCACGCTGACTAACAACACACATATTCTTCTTCCCTTTTGTGTAGTAGTCACTGAGACTACTTGAGATGATTTTAGTTAATCTAGATAGCTAATTAAATAAGCACAAAAATGGTTTTAAATATTTTTAAATTTGTCGAAACTTATTAATATCGAACTCTCAATTAATGAGCTATGACAATAAGTCGCAGACAATTTGTTTAAGATTGTTGACTTGATTATTGTTAACAAATAAAGCCTTAAAAATCGTTTATTTATTTTACTAAAATTTTCTTTCAGTGGGGCTCGCTTTCGCTCACCAACACAAATACAGTTTTAGCTTTGGACATCCCTGGTTTAAACAAATTTTTGTTGTGTTTCAAGCAAAAAAGTTCTAAACTAATAAGACTTTTAGAACTATGTTTATTGTTTTGTCATAAAATAACACTTTTATTGTTTGAAGCACAACCACAATTTTTGTTAACTATCATAATATATTAAGACATTATGACAATATGACTTAATAGCAGACCATTTGAATCCCCCAATTGTTTTAATTATTTAGAACCATTACAAGTAGCCTTCTTTGAATTTTATTAACAAAACAAGGTTTGCTGGGCAATCACTTTTTAATGTTCTTTTACATATTTCGCATCTACATTTTCTAAATAAAAGAAATCAACAAAGGTGTGAAAATAACTCAACGAACAGGACAAAATAACATCCATACAATTTTCAGCAATTCAAAGCATTTTTTTCTTTTTTTGTATTTTCAAATTATAAGAAACAGCAAAAAAAATCAGCAAAAATACATAAAAATGCTGGCTTTTGTTTGAGTTTCCGCTTATAGAACATAAAGAAATATTAAAGACATATAAAAATACCAACAACAACCACAATAAGACAACAATAACGCACATAAACAAAAAGGTCGTATTATTTTAATATCAAAGTGTTGTTGTTTTTATTGTATGTGTGTGTGTGTGTGGCATGTAAACATTGACATCTTCATCTCAAGTGTGTTTGTTTGTGTTTTTATTTTAAGGATGGTCTCCTTTTCGCCTTATTTGTTGCTCTTGTGGTTGTTGTTCTTATTATTATTATTTATTTTTCTCATCTTAAAAGCAAATAAATATGAGAGCAAGAAAAAAAAAACAAATAAAATAAATAAATATTAAACGTATGAGTGAGTGAGTGAGAGAGAGTGTACGTTGAAATCCTTTTACTATAGTATATTTACATACAAGTAGCAGAGTTTAAAACATTTTATTTTATTATATTTAGATTGATTTAAAAACAGATGCACACACACTGTCACTTGAGTGAGTAAATATTTGCATGTGAGTGCTAGGGTTTGTGTGTTGCTGTTAAGTTGTATAAGAAGAACAGAAATCCAATAAATGTGCGTTAATACGTTGATAAACAGTTCTTAAACGCCACTTAAATGTGATAAAATATTTGGTGAATACCCTGCAATCCTTGGCACTATTTTCATATTGTTGGAAGTAACTAATTGACACTTGCATAATACTTTCATTACAAAATTTACAACATATTTACAATGATTTCAAAAAGTACTCTTACATGAGGCCCAGTCGAAGTTGCCATTTATATATACCGTATGTTTTTGATTGTGTTTGCTTAAATTTGAGTACATATATGATATGATTTTTCATCCTTTTTCTGTAATTGTCTTATAATGGTAGAAGTTAGTTGGTATTCTTATCGGCTAGAAGAGAATACTCCCAGATTTTTTAACGAATATATCGCAGGGTTATGTTTGTTTTTAATTTTTTTAACTTTAGTCAAACTGCAGCTTTTAAATTACTTAATTTAAGACTATAGCTCGGAAATGTTCAAAATTATCACGTTTTAAATTATCGTCTTTCAAGTATTGTCCTCGTCCTCTTAACGTATTATCATGATGAAAACAAAAATATTTTATGTTTAATTAACACTGATTGCTGGTTTGTAACTATGTAAATCTCTTATTCTGTGATAGAAAACAAAAAATGTTATATTATGTTCCTTTTCATCTACAGTGTTGACTTTTTCAGTATGCTCAAAAAATTGCAATTGCAAAAATGAAAAATTCTGTTAAATTAGAGTAGATTCAGAGTACAGAATTTCTAATACACATACAATTCAGCATTTCAGCTTAAGTTGCTTAAGTTTTCTATAAACTAATTCGACAGAATCGACAATTTAGCAGAGTAATCTTAGATATTCTAAACACGAATAGTGGATCTCTTATAAAACTAATTTTGGACAGAAATCGAGGTTCATTTTAAAACTATCTGTGGGACTTTTGTAAAGACTCTATCAGCCGCAAATTGTGCTTAATTTAAACCAGAGATGCCCAAAGCTAAAACTGTATTTTTGTTGGTGAGCGAAAGAGAGCTCCACTGAAAGAAAAGTTTAGTGAACTAAATAAAAGATGTCAATATTTTAAACGCTTTATTTGTTAACAATAATCAAGTCAAAAATATTAATCAAATTGTATGGCGATATATTATCATAGCTTATTAATTGAGAGTTCGATATTAATCATTCTCGACAAATTTGAAAATATTTAAAATGTGTAAAATATTTTTTTTTTTTGCTTCATTAAAATGGTTTTGGTTAAAATCATTTCAAACCTGAAAAAAATTGTTCACAGAAGGAAGAAAGTTCTAAATATATTAAAAAATCCAAATATTTCTTTCAGTGATCGTGAACAAAAATTTAAAAAATAGTAATATACCCGCTTAGCATGTTCATTCGTCGCTGTCTCAGTGACTACTAAACCAAAGAGAATAAGAATATGTGTGTGGTTAGCTTGCACAATTGTGCTATGAAATGGGCACCAATGATTTAAACACTAATCCTGGATAATTTATTTGGAAAATTCTAGACACTAATCTTAGTTTTATTAAACACAAATTGTGAATAATTTATAAAGCAAATTTTAGGCACTAATCGCGGTTTGTATAAACATTAATATTAGTTTATATAAACTTCAATATTAGTTTATTTAAACTGCAATAATGGATTATTTAAATTGCAATAGTTGATTATTCACTAATTGCGGTTTATTTAAACACCAATCGTCTATCCTTTGTGATGAAAATTTTGGACACAAATCGGAGTTTATTTAAACTGCATTCGTGGATATTTATAAGGAAAATTTTAAACACTAATCGTGGTTTATTGTAACTGCAATCTTGATACATTTAATCACCAATTGTGGATCCTTTATGAGGAAAATTTTAGACACAAATAAACTGCAATCTTGGTTTATTTAAACACCAATAGTGGATGCTTTTTGAGAAGAATATTAGACAGTAATAATAAATAAATATAAAATGAAGAAAGTAGGTTCTTTTAAATAGCAATCTTGGGTCTTTTTAAAAGCAAATCTAAGACAGTAATCATTGTTTTTTTAAAAAGTAACTGAGTTTTTTATAAGTAAAATTTAAGTCGAAAATCATGGTATTTTACAGACAAAATGAAAACATTTTCATGCATTTATAATATGAAAAAATGCATAAAAAAAATCAAAATATGACCAACAAATGTAAAAAAATATGCACTTATATTTTTGTGCAGAAACAAAAATAATTAACTATGAATAGCGCAATGTCCAAAAAATTCACAACAGTGTTCCCAGCAGTTAGGACTCTTTAAATACCTGGTATTATTTAAAGAGTCCTAACTGCTGGGAAATAGTTAAAGTTTTAAAATTGTAATTGTTCTTCTGAGAAATTAATGGCTATATTTATTATAATATCTTGGTATTAGTACTTGTTTAAAGCCATAATCTTTAGAGCTTATATTTTGCGACTTGCTTTTTAAAATCCTCAATATTTTGATCGTAGTAGCAGCATCCAACCTTAACTTTCATCTCGTTATAACCCAGTAGTTAAGTAAGTAGTAAATGTATCCCTTATATACATAAATTGTCACTAATATCTGATCACTTGGCTGACACAAATTTATTTATTTTGGGACATTTGACACGTATCACAGTGGTCCAAATGCACAATCTAGCCGGAAAAAATTCATTTTTTTAAATGTTTCAAAAGTAAATTTTTTTGTATGGTAATATGTTGACATGCGTCCATAGTACATAACGGTATATTTTTTTTCTTTAAATAGCTACCATAGCATTGATACATTGCTTCAAAACAAGTAATTGCTTCTTTGTTAAAAAATTAATTCTTAAGTGACATTTAACAGTCGTCAAAAAATAATAAGAACAATTAAACAAAAAATTTGCTAGTGTAATTAATATAACAAAGGTAAGAGTAAAAATTACTGTGTAAATTTTTCAGAAAATAATTTTTTTTTTAAATATGAAATTTTTGTTCAATGTCCAAATTCTATTACAATTTCAAATGGTAATTTAACATAGTTAAGCTTTAGTTTTTATGTTGTGGTCATCTAAATAGATGTAGCTTTCTAATGTTTAAAAAATTAGCTGACAATTTTTGTCTCAACGATTTTTATTTCATATGTCCATTACGAGGAAGGAGCTGTATTTTTATTTTTAAAGTTGGCGTGGCCTTTCGCCCAATTTAAAGTTTTTAATGAAAGGAAGCCTTCTCTCCACGCATACAGAAAGACAGTGTGAAAATTTCAGGAAAATCGGTTCAGCCGTTTCGCCGTCTATAGGCTTCAAACAAGCCCACAAAGAAAAAATTAACATACAAAAACACACATTCAGGCACAAAAAAATTTTTTTTTTCTCAGATTGTTTATATTGATAAAATCTATAAACGTACCAAGTACGGCTTTTCAAAAGCGAATTATGCCTTCTTTCGGGCTAGATTGAGCATTTGGACCACTGTGCGTATATGCAATTTGTAACGCAGAGATAAGTCAATTGGTTACTTTTTACATCCCATGGAATCTAGCGTAAAGACAATTGTCACTTACTTAAGTGTCTCTAAGTAATCTAAAGAGTAGTTACTTTAAACGTTAATTGAGTAGTGCATTTGTGTCTAAGTTATCAATTGACCCTCTGCTTAGGCCTTGCAGTGCTAAAATAGTTAGTCACATAGTTAGTTATCACTAGTTCAGGACAGTCTCCTAGAACTGCTGGGAAATGACTGTCAGGAGCGGTAACTGTCTATGTGAAGTTACAAAATCTTTCGATAACGAAATCTCTTATAACTCGAAATGGCAATAAAAACAAATATGAATGTTTTCGATAAAACAAAATGTTTTCGACACAATGCAAAATGTTTTGAAATGATAATTTTCAATTGCTGCTAGAGAAATGGAGAACATAATGCCAGTTTCTCGATGTCGAAAGAAGTTAGTCGATAACATTTAAGGCTATTTCTTTACCAAATTCGACAACAAAACTTTCTGTCCAGACAATATGTTGCCCATTGATGACCAAAAATTATATTTTTATTAAAAACTTGGATAATATTCATATAAATATGCATTTTGAAGTAAAATATAACAAACAAGTAAGAGAGCTATATTCGGCTGTGCCGAATCTTATATACCCTTCACCAAATTATACTTTAAAATAAAATTAAATTTTTTTAATTTTTTTCCAAATTTTTAAAATTTTTTTTTTTAAATTTATTAGTGAAAAAAATTTATGACAAAAGTATGTTTGCAACTTTGTATAGCCTTATATACATCGTTGCAATGGACTTTGAAATATCTATCATTAGATATCCATATTGTCTATATTTATGATTTAGTAATCGAGATATAGATAAAAAAATAGGCCAAAAATAGAGGTTGTTTCGGATTTTTTATTTATGGACGGATTTGCTGATTTTAAATAGAAACTTCTCGAAAGCATGCCTGACAGAATTATTGAGAATTTGGATCCCGAAGATAGACAGACGGACAGACAGACGGACATGGCGAAATCGACTCCGCTATCTATAAGGATTCAGAATATATATACTTTATAGGGTCGGAAAATTATATTGTGGAAATTACAAACGGAATGACAAATTTATATATACCCTTCTCACGAAGGTGAAGGGTATAAATATGCATTATTAATAAAATATGCAAAAATATGCACTAACAAATCGATGCGACTTCACAGCAAAATGTGCGATTCGTATAGATAATTAGGCTACATTGTATATGGACGTTCGAGAAAAAACATGCAATTGCATATAAATCCGCCCCCTAAACATTAGTTATGTTTTTTACATAAATGTTTAAGATATCGCAAATATTAGATAATTTTGTTTTTGAAATTATTAAAACTAATTGCAGAAGTAATTGAAGTAATTTACATTTAAACTGTTTAGAAAATAGTTTTTTCTATGTAAGATCCCATCGAGTTCATACAAACTCTTTGTCTCAGCTTAGAGACAAACTTGATTTACGCAACTTTTAAAATACGATTTACAACTACCGAAAATAGTAACATTTGAAGTACTTATGTTTAAATAATTTTTAAGCTAACTTTTCAAAACTAGCATTTCCCGTTTAATCACTTAAACTGTAATCAGTGACTCAAGATTTGTTTTTCGGTGTTTAAAACATGGCCTTTAGCTGTCTGTTTATTTAGGTAAAATTTCGCTAAAAAAATTTAGTTTACTAAAGTTTAACTAAACTCTAGTTTAAATTTCATTTAATTTACAAACTAAAATTTCTACCACTTACCTTTATAATTTGTTTAAGGTTTGTTAAATTGTTGTTATTGTTGTTGTTACTTAATCCACAAAATATTTTTATTTTAAAATTTAGCCACAAAATGTTGAAAACTTTTCAGTTGATGCTGTGTTGTTGTAGTTGCTGTTATGATGGTAGTTGTTTAAAATTAAAGGTCGGCAACAATTTAACCTTATAATTTGATGGTTTTCTTTTTTTTCTTAAAAACAAAAAAAAAAAAAAAAACTTTTTTTGCTCTCTTACTTTCTTCTTGCTTTTTTGCTTATTATTATTATATATATTTTTTTCTTGTTTCTTAACTAACACTTTCCGTTACAGCGAAATAAAAAGAAAAATTTCAAATTGTTGAACTTCCGTTTATTTATGTTTTTTTTTTTTTTTTGTTCAACTTTTTCTTCTAACTTTTCTGCTATTTGCAACAAATTATTAAACGTTGGCTGGTTTGTTACCTTTCACACTGGTGGCTGGCTGGCTGTTGTTACACTTGGCAAAGTTTTCTATTTTTTCAAATAGTTTTTTCTTGGAGACGTGGAGAAGAAAAGCAAAACTTTTTCATAAATACTTGATTATTATAATTCTTTTTAGTTGCAAAAGCAGTGGAATATTGCACTTGCTACTTTTTGTTGCTGGTGTTTCTTTTTTGTGTTGTTGCGGCACAACCCAGAAATAGTTACGTGGTATTAAGACGAGAACAAGTGGAAACTTTGTTGATTACTTTATAATGTTAAAAAATTGTTTTTCTATTTTGGTTTTTCAGCAAAAATTTATTTCTAAGATGTGTGTTTTTTTTTTGTGCACAAAAAGCGGGTGTTGGTTGAGATTGAGTGGAAAAAAAGAACAACGAGGAAAAAATTCAGTTAACAAGAAAATTTAAGGCCACTAGAAAAGCAAAACTGGTAACTTATATGGAAAAACAAACTTTAAGTAACAACTTTTTTATCTTATGTTGTTGCTGCTGCTGTTGTTGTATTGTATTTGGCTGCAAAAACCGTAATCTTAAGACCGTGATCAAAAGACCAGAACGTTGCTGTTGCTGTTGCTTACATTGGGGCAACAACAAACAAAAAAAGAAAACAAAATACTGAAAACAGCAACTAAAAAACACATCCAAATGATGATGATGACGATGATATGCTGATGGTTGTTTTTTTATTTTTTTTATTTTAAGGCGGAAGAATTTTTCCACAAAGTTTTTCTTTAAGTTTTCTAAACTTTTTTTTTCTTCTAATTTTGCCTAGATTTTTCTTTAAACAGTTTGTTGTGTAGTTGTCTATCGTTGTCTCAAGAAGGCGGTGAAGGACGTTGATAGTTTTTTTTTGCTGTTGTGTAAAGTTTTTCTGGGGTTCTGTTTCTTTTAGATGTTGTCAACGTTTAGTTGTTGAAATTCCTTTGTGGCACTTGCTGTTTATTGTATGTAGATGCTGGAGATACGATGTTTGATTGTTGCTCTATGTTGTTTGTTGGGGTTGAGTTTTTTTGCGGCAGATGTTGTCTGTTGATAGCAAACAACATATTTTTGTTTTAAATCTAACTATTTAGAAATTTTTTATTTTTCTTTGTTTTTTTTTTTTATTTTAATTTCTCAAACAATATAAACTTGTTTTTATTGGCCAGCTACCAACTTTTTTGTTTTTGTAATTTTTTTTTTAATACCTTATAATTTTCTCTAACAATTATTTGGTAATTTAATCATGTATAGTTTTCTTTTTTTTAATTTTTCTTATTCAACTTTTTTTCATAATTTCATATCATAACTTTAGAACACGTAATTAAACGCACGCGATTTTTGTTTGTAACCAAAACCAGCCGAAAACCAACGCACATGCACTAAGTATTTCATACAACTTCTTCAATTTCATTCATCAAAATATATATATTTTTTTTTATTCAGAACCGCAGGAAAAAAAAACACGAAATATTTTTTTCCATCTTCCACATTTTATTATTTTTTTGTTTTGGTAACACGAGCGTTTCATATATCATGCGCTTTATGGTCTTCTGTGGGTTTGTGAGTTTATCTGGTTTGTTGTTCAATTCTTTTGGTTTTGTTTTTGTATCTTGTGTGTGAACAGCGCGTTAATAGCAAAATTTTGCTTTTAAACGTTACGTACGAACCGGTCTCTAGCACTAAACTAAATTCATGTAGGAACAGGTCATTCATACAACCACTAAACAATATAAAAATCATTCGAAACCATTCAAACAACCGACACACTCTTTTACTCTGCTTCGAAATATATGCTCAAACTTGGGCTATGTAAAATTCCATATGTTCCTATCAGGCCTTTGGAGGTTCGATCAAACACAATGCAACCTTTGACAATTTTCATAATGAGAATTTCAATTCCAGTTTGTTTATGAGTTTTAGTAAAGTATCTCAAAGATTTGTTACTCTTTTGGGATGAGTTGGTTTTTGTATCTTATGGTTTGTTTATGTTTACAGATGGTTTTTGTTTATCAGAAACTATGGTACTCTTTTTGATGTTGTTAATCTTGATAATCTTTTTTGTTTATCAAAAATTTTTAAAGCAATTTTCGAGTTTAAAAATTAAGTACATAGTTTTTTAATAATTAAAAGTGTATGTTGATTGATTGATTTTAGGCTAGATAGCCCAAAAATAGTACAACTTTTTTGTTCATATTGGACACATGCATACATACTTATTCTATGATGCCTGGATGTATACATTTCTATCTGTAGTTGAGTTTTAATCGCCATAAGTTGCTATATTAAATATTCATTATTAGGGGGCGGATTTATATGCAAATGCATGTTTTTTCTCGTAAGTCCAAATACAATGTAGACTATTTATTTATCCGAATCGCACATTTTGCTGTAAAATGGCCTCTATTAGTTAGTGCATATTTTTGCATATTTTACTTCAAAATGCATATATATAATTTTTTGTCATCAATGGTCATTATTTTGTCTGGACAAAAATTTGTTTGTCGAATTTGTTATACAATGAGTTTTGTTTGGTATAATTAGAGACTTTTGTAGTAATAAATTCAGTTTATTGTTTTTATTCTCAACTATGGTTTTATTTCTGAATCTATCATTTAATATTTAGTATGTATTCTTACCTTTATTTTGCTGGGCTAATTATTGAACTTTATGAGTTGTATAATTTGAACTGAATGAAAAAATGAATACAAATAAATAAATGCCATTAAGTTCTTCATTTCTCTATTAGCAATTGAAAATTATCATTTCCAAAAATGTTGCATAAAAAAAGTTATTTTTTTTCTTTTTAATACCAAAAATCAATAAATATATCGAAAACATTAATATTTGTTTTCATTACAATTTCGATTTATAAGAGATTTCGCTATCGAAAGATTTTGTAACTTCGCATACACAGTTACTGATCCTGACAGTCATTTCCCAGCAGTTTTAGGGTGAAACTGCTGGGTAAGTAATTAATAAATTTAAGGTTGATCTTGCTACTTTACAGCAAGATCAAAATATTGCTGATTTTAAAAGGCAAGACGCAAAATAGAAGCTCTAGTGTTTGTGGTTTTAAACAAGTATTGATACCATGATATTATAATTAATACCTATCGTTTTCTCAAAAGAACAATTATAATTTTAAAACTTTAACTATTTAATTCCTGCTATAATTTAAAGAGTCCTAACTGCTGTGGTGTATATTTTGGACATTGCGGGATCCATAGTTAACTATTTTATGTTTCTAAACAAAAATATAAGTGTAAATTTTTATACCTTTTACCTTCGTGAGAAGGTAAAAGGTCATTCCGTCTGTAATTTCCACAATATGATTTTCCGACCCTTTAAAGTATATATATTCTGGATCCTTATAGATAGCGGAGTCGATTTAGCCATGTCCGTCTGTCTGTTGAAATCAATTTTCTAAAGACCCCAGATATCTTCGGGATCCAAATCTTCAATAATTCTGTCAAACATGCTTTCGAGAAGTTTCCTATTTAAAATCAGCAAAATCCGTCCTTAAATAATGGAGATATGAGCAAAAATCCGAGACAACATCTATTTTTGGTCTATTTTTGATCTATATCTCGATTACTAAGTCATATTTATAAACAATATGGATATCGAATGATATACATTTCAAAATCCATTGCAACGATGTATATAAGGCTATAGTAAGTTGGACTAACAATGGGTCAAAATCGGGAAAAATATTTTTTAACCCGAATTTTTTTCACAATTTTTTTTTTCATTAATTTTTTTCACTAATAAATTAAAAAAAAAAATTTTTAAATAAAAAAAAATTTTTTTAAAAAAATTGGAAAAAACTTAAAAAACAATTTCGAAAAAAAATTTTTTTAAAAATTAAAAAAAAAAATTTTAATTTTATTTTAAAGTATAATTTGGTGAAGGGTGTATAAGATTCGGAATATTGCTCTCTTACTTGTTTAAATTTTTAGGTCATATTTAGAATTTTTTGAAGCATATTTTAGGCGCATATTTTCCAGTAATAAATTCCCCCCTATTCATTATCTTTATTTTTTTAATACCCTAAATATTCGAATAATAATATGAACTAAAGTCGGTATATCTGCATTTAAAGATGTGTAAATACAACATAGCTACATAAAGCGCTTCTTCCCCAAATAGGTCAGCCCATAGTATTTAGTGATAGATTGGGATTTTACTCTCTCCGATTTCATTTAAATTCAGACTATAGCCAGACCCATATCTTATACATATATTTCTTGTTTATAGCTCTCAAAATTTGGAAAATTTTTCGAATATCTTTGGAATGTGTTATTCGATTTTAATGAAAGGCTCTAGTAGGAACGACTTTAGTTTTCAAATATTTCATAAAAATCCGATCAGTGTAAATTATCATTTTATAATACATATGTGGAAGGAAACAAAAATGTTCAACAAGGCATCGGACCTTACCTATTCCAAATTTATTAATCGATATGCTTTAGCGGCACTTGTTTTCAAATTAAAGAAGTAAAGAAAAGCTTCCCGCATATGACGATTTGTTATCTCAAAATTCGAAAAAAACGTGTTAACTTATAGATATTATAAAAACCTGAAGATTAAAATGTTAAAAATTAATTTTTATTAAAATTATGTTTAAATAAATTTAACTTTTTACCCCCTAAATATTTGAATTTCTAAATATGAATGCTTTGTAATGCAGTGTCTGAAATATTTTTGCAAATTTATCAAAGTAAAGAACAAAAATAATGACATAGTAGGCCATCCAGTTTTAATATGCTCCGTAGACCCCCTGGTTTCTAAACAACTAATGAGATATCTTTATAGATTGGAAAAGTGTTCTACGTAACCTTTATTACCTTCATTGAATGGTTCTTGAATAAATTTTATACAAGGTTTAATGAACAAAAACCCTTTCACATGAATGAATATGGAAATAGTTCTTTCATCATGGTTTCTTATATCAAATGACGTTCTTGAAACAAGTTTACACGAGGGAAAGCGTGTTTTCACTATTGAAAATATCAAAATGAAAGTTTGGCGGCCAAGTTTTAATTAAAAAAATCATCCTTAGCACATATTCAACTTGATTACTTTCTTAATCGCCTAAATTGCCACAGATACCATACATACGATGCATCAAAAATATGTCACTGTTGGCTATGGACTTTGAGCTGGAGGTATCATTGGACCATACTTCTGCTAAAATGCTGTTGGTCAAGCAAATAATGTTACTTGTGCTTGTGTATTAAGACATGATAACAACGATTTTTCTACATAAATTGGATGATGCACCCAGTGAAAGAATTCAATTACTTCATGAGACATTTTCAGGTCGTATACACTCTCGATTCTGTGATCAGAATTATCCTTTCTCGATTTAACACTATTTGTTTTTATTCGGTTTTTTGACAACAACCCTACAACTATTGAAGGAATGGCAAGATTTACATATGCCAACAAAATTTCGAGAAAAGAGAGCGTGGAGGCCATTTACCCGATGTGCTATTCCATACATAACGCTTTCCTGTGTACTTTATGATTCAATTAGAAATAATAATCAGAAATAAAAACAAGTAAGAGAGCTAAATTCGGCTGTGTCGAATCATATATACCTTTCACCAAATTATACTTTTAAATAAAAATTTTTAATATTTTTAGGTAAACAAAATGATTTTTCAAAATTTAAAAAATAATAATTTTTTTCAAAATTGTTTTCAAACATTTTTTTTTCGAAATAGTTTTTTTTAAATTTTTTCAATAATGATTTTTAATTTTTTAAATTTAAAAATGAAAAAAAATTTATGACAGAAATCCAGATATAGATCAAAAAATCGAGATTGGCTCGGTTTTTTCCTTATATCTCAGCCATTTGTGGGCCGATTTTCTCGATTTTATATAGCAACCGAGCCGGAAGTATTCCCGATATATTGATGTATTAATCAATTTTTTAAGTTATTTGGGGTCTTCAGAAAATTGATTTCAACAGACAGACTAAGCCATGTCGACTCCTCTATCTATAAGGATCCAGAATATATATACTTTATAGTGTCGGAAAATTATATTGTGTAAATTACAAACGGAATGACAAACTTATATATACCCTTCTCACTGTGTTTTCTAATTTAAAACTTGCGTACATTTTGGGACACCTTTTATAAATAGTCTCCAAATAATGCTCCACATAAAGGGTTCTAGAAGTGATTGTAACATTATTGGTTCCAATAATATTACTGAAGAGATTATTTTTATACTCGTTCTATAATAAAAAATATATGTAATGATAGAAATTATTCTTTAATTTTTTAGTTCATAGTTTGGAAATTTTTAATACAAAAGTAAACAAATGATTGGAAAATATTAAAACTAGCCAGCAAACGAACAGACTAGACTGTTTATTAATAGTCTACATTGTAGACTCTACAATTTTAAATTAAGAAATTCATAATATTAAATTAATTTATAACAAGATAAAGTGCATATCTTTTAATTTACTCTCCTCTTTCCCCTTACAATCACTCAGTTATTATAAGAGCTTATTTTTAATTTGTTTCTCTTTTACTCAAACAAAATTCTCTGTTTATTTTCTAGTTACTCATTTCCACTACAACCTGTTTTCCTATTGGAATCTTGACATTTTGTTGTTGCCGTATTTTCATCAATCGTACGTACATACGTATGTTGAATACAAGCCATACAATACAATACCATCCATACACCAGGTGAGTTTTTCCATTTACATTATTAGTTTTTCCTGTCATTTGTTTGCTCATTTTTTTACCCCGTCTTTTGCTGCTTCATCTTTATTATTTTCTGATTTTCTATACAATTTTCTAGTTCTTGCTGTTGTTGTTGTTGTTAGTGTTCTCCCCCTTGTTGTTTTCTATTGTTGTTGCTCACAGTGTGCGAGTACGAGAATTAACTTCATTTAGTTCAATTTAGTACTTTTTTGCTTTTGTACTTGTTTGTTGTTGTTATTGTATTTTCTATTATAAAAGAAGAATAAGCAAAGAAATGATTTTTCTTTTTTTGATTTAAATGCTGCTGCTGTTGGAGTTTGTCTTCTTCCCTAAGCAGGTGGAAATTCATGGCAGGGCTACACTGCTGGTTGCTGCCACTGCCACATAATAGAAAAGAAAATTTCTAGCAACAACAACATACAGCACAAGACGAGGTTGTAAGTAAGATATTATTTTAGTGATAATCTGTGTGGTTAATTAGCTATTAATTTTAATGTGATTATAATGATTTTGTTCCTTTTTAATATGTTTATTCGTTTCATTTCTTTAGAAGTCTTTCTTTTTTTTTTTGTTTTTTTGTCTGTAATTTTTTGCTTCTTGCATCCTTTATCTCCTTTGAGGTTAAGTGTGTTGAAATAAATGTAATTTTAATTAATAACTTATTAAATTTTATACATTAAGCTTATCTTTTATTGCATAAAATATGTGTGTATGTATGTACGAACGTTCATACTTTTGCTGGGGCGTGATGAATTTAATTTAAAAAACATTGTTTATACATTTTTTAAAGGGCTATTTAATCGATGGAAATCTTAAATAAGGAAATTTAATAGATAATAGTTAGATGATAGTTTTTATCAGGGATGCAACAAAACTAGAACATTAATTGTGCTGCTAAGCACTTTTTACATTGGTCATCTTTCCATAACTCGGTATTGTACATAGCAGCAAGGTGGCGAATCCGGAGCCACAGGTTTATACGGAACCTTAATCTGGAAAGAGTTTAATTTAAACTTAATTTAATAAGGAGCTGTGGGGATCCACTTGGACCAGGACTTACCCTGTATGGATCATTGATGAGGTCGCTTTAGGGAGCTCTCAGCGGCTGTGAGTTAAAATCCAAAGTACTGTTGTTGACTCATTAGAGCCATTAAATAAGAGCGAAATGCAATTTTCTCTGTGCTTAGGAAATGTATTGAAGTGGTGGTGTTTCTGCCCTGTTTGTTGATGATCCTGAGACCACACATTTTGACTTTTATAGGCTGGGGTTTTTGATGTTAGTGATCATATGTATATCAGACTGGATTAACAATGTCGGACGCTGCTGTTTGGCTTTGTTGATTGACTACCTGTGACAGGGACTAGTAAGATTAGGTTCACAAGTGAAAATAAATTATAGATTGAATTTAAAGCAGTTAGTAGAGAGAAGAATTCAGACCATCATGCGACAGATACGGGGCCACTATGAGGTGCCATTTGCATGTCCGGTCTTATTAAAGGCATCTATATATCTTAACTCCTTCCCAGATAATTCGGAGAGGTTGCTAAAGGAGCGTTTCCCTAAAAACCTGGAACGCAGATCACCCAGTGTCGGTATGGCAGGGATTAGATAGCCTGCCCTCCTACGTAAGGTACTTGTGCATTGATCCATGTAGTGAATATACGAAGAGTTGCGAATTGTGTGTTCCACGCTAGTCACACAGTGTAAGTGTCGCTTGTCTCTATCCAGTGTTAATATCGACATGGCAGGTACTCACGTAAATCATAAATACATCTGTCAATTTTTCAGTTCTTGTTGATATCGAAAAACAATAGAGTATTAATTAATTTTCTGAATCAGAAATAAAGATTGCCAATAGAAAGGATGCAATTTACCAGTGCCCCCAACTTCTGGTCATTGTCATGGAAATGTTGAAAAAAGATTACATGACATTTGCCCATGATTCAATAAAAAAATAACATTCTTAAGAAAAAAGCTGTGTTTTCTATTTTTTGGGACATCCAATATATTCTATTAGATCAAGGAGATTTTAAGCAGGTAACTGCTACCGAAAGTATTTTTTGTGTAATTTTCTGTTGCTCAGCGTAAGAAATCTTTCTGTCTGCTGAGCTGATATAGAGGCATTTTTTCGTAGTTTTGCGATTTTCAATGCTGACAAAGTCAATGCAAAAATTGATCTAAGTATTTGTTATTTTTCATATTCTCTAGTGCAGAGGTCTAACTTTGATGTATGGGACATTTTTGAATAAAGAAAGACTAGATGATAATGTGATGGACTTTCAGACAGAAAGTTTGAAGATTCTGGGTGTTTCTACAGACATAAGTGTAAATATGACGAATCGATAAATTATAAAATGAAGCTTTTAGTAGATATGCAATTATGCGTTGAAATTCCTTGAACAAATCCTAATTGTAAAAGCAGATGTTTGCATTTTTCTTAAAGACCTTCTTGCACTAAACATGGTTAGATTAGGTTCCATGGGCAGCCGCTCTTCAAGCAGCTCACTTGGGTCCATTCAAAAACTGATCCCATTGTGATAACCAAGGGGTAAACAGCTGTGATAACCAAGGGGTAAATAGCAGATTCTCTGATAAAGGAGTAGATTCGTCTAAGACTCATCCTTGATACTAAGCATAGGTGGGACACCGTCTCCTCCTCTTCTACATTGTGACAGCTCCTACAGTAGTCATTGTACCGTAAGCCCAGTCTTTTAGCATGTGTCCCAATTATACAGTGTACTGTAATGAAGGAAACAATTAGCCTTATTTGCTCTCGACGAAATTCCATAAGTAGGTTCGTTCTGCTGGCATCATATACGGGCCAAGTAAACCTCGATCTAACACAGGAAGATTAGATGGTCCACCTGCTTTGTGCAGACTCATATAGTGTCATCTTGAATATAACAAGCCATCTTGAATTTAACAAGGGAAATACCAGAAAAGGGGTCGATCTCCTCATCATCCATCATCTCTTTTGACCAGTTCATCTGCAATACAATTACCCTGATTTCCATCGTGACCAGGGACCCTTATAAGCGTTATCCTAGAATGTCTCGCTATCTCATTAAGGGATACCCGGCATTCCTCGGTTAACCTAGATGTCGTGAACACACCCGCTATTCCGTTAACGTCTGCCTAGCTTTCAGTAAATATGCACATATCACCAAATATTTGATAAAACCTCAGCCAGTTGGATGCACGTTTAATGGCCGTAACTTCTGCCTGAAGAGCCGTACAAAAGTTAGGTAGCCTGAAGTAGGATTTGATCCCAAAGTTCTCAATAAAGAAACCTTCACCGACCCTACTGCCCCTTTTCGAGCCATCAGTATATACCCTTATGACATCGTCAGGGGGAAAGAGTCCGCGCTGGCATAAATCCCTATTCGGGATTATAGTATGGAAATGCCTATCGAAAAAAGGACATTACTATGTAGGTGTCCATAGAAGTTCAGTATCCTAGAGTGACCATGGTCTTTAGCAGATCACGAACAGCATACAGACATTCAGTCTCACAACAGAGTTGAGAGCCATTTGTATCACCATCAAATCAACTGGTAACCAGTTTAAAATAGTAAAATGTGCCTTAGAGGGGGTAGACCTTGTAATCAGTATTGCGATAGTCCTGAGAACTCGTTCAACGGCCTTCCGGTGAGTAACATTGTCCGAAGCGTGCCACCACATCAACACTCCATAGAACAAGATGAGTTTAACAACTGCTTTAAAGATCCAATTAATACCCTTCGGCATAGTACCCCAGTTAGTACCAATTCCCCTTTTACAGAAATAAATGGCAATATAAGCCTTATTAATCCTGTTTTGAATATTCAAATTCCAGGATAATCTTTTATCCAGAATGATGCCAAGGTACTTTGCATTATCCTTGATCTCAAGATTAATTCCATTCAGTCTAGGTGGTCTAAAGTCATCGATCTTATACCTCCTAGTGAAGAGAACCAATTCCGTTTTTTGTGGGTTCAGACTAAGTCCACTCGAAATACTCCTCTCACTCAGTGAACTTAATGCCGATTCCATGCAAATAGATATTGTATCCAGAAATTTACCAGATATAAATACTGCAACATCGTCAGCATATGCGACTGTTTTGATCCTTCTGTTGTCCATCTTGAGTAACAGGGTATTCACAGTCAAATTCCACAGAAGTGGTGAAAGTATGACTCTATAGCTGAGTATCTTTCCGACTAGCCGGCGAACACATATATCAATTCCAAATTCATCCATCGCAGTTAGGATGGCATCGGGCCTGACATTGTTAAAAGCTCCTTCAATATCGAGAAAGGCAACAAGTGAGAAAGAATGAAGTTGCACTAAACATAATACTACCAAAATTCTACTGAAAAATTAAAAATAGAAAAACATGTTTGAGATTTCATTATATTTTTCACTTCAAATGCGTACGAATGTTTAATTTTTGACCGTGCAAATATCCATATGAGCCTTCAGTGCTGCAAAAACGGCTCTTATCGGTATAGACCTATGACTTCAAATAACCAGTTTCCAATAAAAGGAAAACCACAGTAACAGTCACTGCTTGACCAGCCTCCTTTCCGAAGAAGTAGGGTCCAATGATGCCTCCAATCTAAAATCTACATCAAACAGTGATAGGTTGTGGTAGCATTTGTTTTACATCAACAAGGTGACATGTGCTGAATATGGAATTGACAACAGCAATTTCGTATGCACATTTTTATACCTTAAAAATTAGACGGTTTTTGCAAATGAAATTCCAAATTTGATTTAACAATTTAATTGCATAAAATTTCTATTTTTAGAATTTTGTAAAATGTTGCAGCAGCTTATTTGTATAAATGTGGGTTTTTGTGGAAAAATTAAATCACACACATATTTGTGTCTGATTATTCGCTCGCTTGCTTGCTCGCTCTCTCCCTCTGCTCCTACATCACACTTGCACCATTTGTGTACAATAATTTAAATCTCTCAATTCAAATCTTGTTAATTGTCCTACAAAAAATCCGTTAAAAACATTTTCTAATTAAACAACATGTACCACCATCGAGAAAAATAACCGTTGCATACAGCACATACAACAGCAGCAACATCACTGCAACTACTTACTACATTTACAGCAGCAACGACAACAACAGCAACAAAATACCGAAAAAACCGAAATGTAAAAAATGGTCATTTGATTGGAATTTTCATTAATGTTTATAATGGTTGGCAACAACAACTACAGCTACGGTTGTAGTTGTTGGCTGATGGTTGGTTGGTTGGCTGGTTAAAAAGTTTTTTGGTTTTAGATTTTTAGCTTTTAGCCATCAGTATTTGGTTTTTTGTGTTTTTGTAACTAATTACAACAATGTTTGTGGTTTTTACATTAACACATTTCGATTGAAAATTTAACTTTTTTGTAGTTTTTTTTTTTTTTGGTTTGTTTGTTTCACCGTTAAAGGTTTACGAGTCTATGTTGGTTAATAGTGCGAATTTAAGGTATTTGCCTTTTTTTATTTTCTTAACAACAGCAACAACAACGAATAAAAAAAAAAACGCTGCTCCTGCTGATGCTTAAAGTTTATGTTGTGGTAATTGTTGTTGTCGTTACGCATTGATTTCATGGGATTTTTTATTTTTTTTAAAAAACCAAGAAAATTTTATTTGATTATTGTGTGAGCTTTTGTTGTGTTGTCTTAAGCGTTATAAAAATAAAACTAAATCCAGTGTATTGAATGAATGAATTCCTAAAATGATACAGTTATCTTTAACTGTGCCACGGTAATATATTTTTTGTCGTATGGACTTTATTTACTCTTAAATTTTTTCGAAAATATGAGAATCAATAGGCACTCGATATTGTGGCATGATAACAGAGTTATTTATGGTTAAATTTTATTAACTGTTTAACATAAAAAGTAACACACAACTTATGACTTAGAACCAATAATCTCGTGTCGTTTACGAAAATACATGATTTTCACAAACAATATACAACACAACATACAATCCTCCAAAAAGCAATATTCGAAAAACAAAATCTTTGAAATCTGTAAAAGGATAATTGTTTTACAATTCTTTGAGAGTGGGTGAAAAAAACTGATACCCGGTAGTGCCTAGATTAATGTTCTATAGTCAGGAGTCTTAACAAGTTGGCATTTTAGAAAATATAAAGATTTTTGAGAATCTGTACAAGTACTTTGGTCCTTTTCTCGCAGTTCTTTGGAAGCTGAAGAAAAAAAGTATTGGACTACATTCTTGGTAGTGTCTTGATAGAGTGTGCGGGAAAAAGGATTAGCAGTCATTCCTGGTAGTGTCTACAAAAATGTCTTATACTCAAAAGTCTTAAATGTTGGCATTTTTGAAATTATTAAGATGTTTCGAATAAATCACTTGTGAAATCAGTAAAAGGAGATTTTGCGAAAAAAAAGAATTGGAAATCTTTCCTGGTATTGTCTAAATAAACGTCCATTGGTCATAACCTTTAATAGTTAGCTTCCTTTGGAATTATAAAGATTTTTCCAAAAAAATTACTTTCCGCTTTTTTTTATTACGTTTCAATATCATCCAAAAATAACTCCGTTTTCATGTCGCGACATCGAGCACAGTCACTTCTTGACCAGCCTTGTATTCGTAGAACTATGCTTCAATGATCCCCGCGTCCCAAAATCCACACCAGCTCGATGTCATGTCGCGACATCGAACACAGTCACTTCTTGACCAGCCTCGTATTCGTATAACTATTCTTCAATGATGCCTGCGTCCCAAAATCCACACCAAACAATGAGACGTTATGGTTGCATTTATATTTCGACGATCACACGTGAACGCCAAATTCGGCAATTTTTATACCCTTCACCTTCGTGAGAAGGGTATATATAAATTTGTCATTCCGTTTGTAATTTTCACAATATAATTTTCCGACCCTGTAAAGTATATATATTCTGGATCCTTATAGATAGCAGAGTCGATTAAGCCATGTCCGTCTGTCTGTTGAAATCAATTTTCTGAAGACTCCAGATATCTTCGGGATCCAAATCTTCAATAATTCTGTGAGACATGCTTTCGAGAAGTTTCCTATTTAAAATCAGCAAAATCCGTCCATAAATAAAGGAGATATGAGCAAAAATCCGAGACAACCTCTGAAAATTTCATCTAAAAAAGACAATTTATTGCATGCTTTGACAAAAAAGCAACAAAACGTAGATATGTTTGGATGTGTGTTGGCTTCATTGCTTTGCGTATTTTGTTTTTTTGGTGTTTCGTTTCGTTTGGCGTTGTGGTTTTTATACTCTTCACCTTCGTGAGAAGGGTATATATAAGATTGTTATTTCGTTTGTAACTTCTACAATATAATCTGTTTGTCAGCAATTAAATGTAAAATTTTTAAAAGTTTTCTTGATATATTTAGGATGCTATACGCCGAAAATGACAATTAAAGCATCCACAACAAAGGTGAAGGGTATATAAGTTTCGGCATAGCCGAATATAGCACTCTTACTTGTTACAACTCAGAACGCCATCAAGTATCACATTTTTTAATCTTATTTTGTAAAACATTTTCGACTGCATCCTTATTGATAAAGGATCAGTGTATATGTTGATTGAATTTAACTTATGGAAGAGCGCATATATCTAATTGACCTAAATCTTGATTCAATACAGCAGACGTTCAAAAATTTTAAAAATCAATCTAATAGCTGTGGTATAATTGAAAAACAACGATGACTTAGATTTTTGAAAATATTTTTGGATATATCTCGAATACAAAGTTCTGTACATTTATGAAACCATGAAAATATGTTCGTTTTAAAAAAATTTCGCTATAACCGAGTTCTTTAATAACATAATAATTTGTTTGAACAATTTAAGTACAATCAATGGGAACATTGAAAGATATTCGCTAAAGATACAGTTCATTATAACCTATTGTTGTCCTAAAATTTAGGACCTAAATGCTTACATAAAATTTGTATTAATTGCCATAAATTAAACAATTCTTTTAATAATCTGCCACAAATGCAACACAACACATAATGCACTCGTATTCATTGCATTTAAGGCCCAAATACATATTAGTGGCTAAAATAATAAAAGAAACTCTTAAAAAACTTTAAAAACAAAACAACGTTTCTTTATTTAAAAACTAAACAAAAAAAACAAACGGTCATTGTCTATTGAATAAACAGATTGTTGTTTGACTATGAGTTCGAGTACATATTTGCTTCTCATTATCTACGGTAAAAGTGTTGCGCATGCGCAACACTGACAATAAGCAACGCTAAGCTGCTGATGACGACGCCGATGATGATGATGCTGATGGTGGCTAAGTAAACTCCAGATACTAATGCTAAGCCAAAATTGTATACACAAGCTGGCCAAAAAGCTTTTGGAGTTTTATGGGCCTGCTTTTAGGTTTTTTTTTTTCGCTTCAACTTCTTGGTACTTTGCTTCCTAAAAAGTTATAGCAAAAACAACAGCAACCAACATTTTTTTGTTGACTTTTTTCGTTTGCAATGCGTCGCTAATAGAAAAATAACAATGTAACGATGTAACGGTTTGGTGAGAGATGGTGATTGTATGATGTTGGTTATGCATTTTTTTTCTCCAACTTTTTTCTTCTGTTGTTGTGGTTGTTTTGTTTATTGAATTGTTTTAAGGTTATGGTTTCATGCGTATATTATTATCATTATTGTTGCATTGTGTTTAGCAATTTCCCAGTGAATGTTTATTTAAAAAAGGTGTCATTTCTGAGTATTGTTTATTTGCTAGGGTTTTTAATTGCAACAAATGAATGTTTCGAAAGACTTTCAAAATAGATTTCCTTTTGTATTGATTATTAACTAATTAACAAATAAATTTAACAATTATACTAATCGATAACAAACTCATGTCATGTTTCTAGGTTCAATAATTTACAAAAATCATAATGTGCTATTTGAAGAATGTAGAGGAGAGATTCTTTCTACGGTCAGGAACATAAATTATATTATTTATGTTGCCTTATTAATTAATATTGAAGATTAAAAATCAGAAGAGAATAATTTACTATTAATATTACCTTTGCCTTATGCTTACTTAACTCAAGAAGCAAGTAATAGTCCTATATTCGGGTGTACCAAATCTTATATATGCCATTAAGGGTTAATTTCCATTTTTGTGCTGTTGTTATAAATACTAAACTACATGTTATATTTTTCTTAAGTTTCATCAAAATTGCCCCAAAAATAAATAACATTTCGCCATCTTAAAATTAGAAATTCCAAACATTGAAAAATTTTACCTTTGACCTTCACGATTTAAGGTTTAACATTTTCCAATTTTAGTAAAACTTTCAGAGTATATTTAAAATTATCTGGACTATAATATTCTGAATAGGTTTTACTTAAAATTCATAACAGTAAGGAAATAGAGCTTATTCGCCATAAAATGGCCAAATATTAGTTTTTCTCGAAAATTTCAAAATTTAAATCGCAGGAAAAACTATAAGAGATATTTTGATAATTTTTCCATATTTTTATTCCCTATTATATTCTCAATAAATCCCAACAAGATGATGAAAAATTTCTTAAGATGATGAAATTTGTTTAACAAAATTTTTAAAAAGTTGAAAATGGAGTTTTGAAAATGCCGTTAAAAAATTTTTACTATTTTGATCATACCTGCGAATAGGTTAGCGGTATCCTACGAAGACAAAAACTCATATACAAGTAAATATGGATATATTTTAAGCAAAAATTTGCTTTTATTTTAATATTTATCAAAATATGTTAATTTTGTTTCTACATTTCATATTCTAGTGGCCTTAGACACGTAATGGCCTGGGGAATTTTTAATAACTTTAACATTTTTTGACCAATTTCTTTTTTCTATGTCTCATTAGAACGATAATTACGTACACATTTCGCTTCTTTAAAATTAAATTGCAAAAGTAATTATTTAATGGCAAATGTTTACAAAAACTGAAAAAATGCATTTTTTACACTTCTAAATGCATCTCAAAACTTCAGAGGTCTTAACCCCAACCGATTTACCTAAAATTTTTTCAGGATGATTTTTTTTACCAATGTTCATGGCAAGAATACAACTTTCGTTTATTAAGGGCCACCCTAATGAATATACATGATTGATACATCTACTTATATAGCCGCTATAGTTTTGATTCGGTTTAAATTCTGGAAAATCGTCCAACAAATGGCTGCGATATAAGCAAAAAAGTAAGACTATCTGAATTTTTTACCTAATTTTGATAAAAACGAAAAATATTTTTTAACCCGAATTTTATTTTCAACAAAAAAATTTTTCCTCCCCACACATTTGTTTAATCAAAAAAATACCAAATATTTTGTCCAGTTTTTTTTTTTATTTTATCGAAAAAAACTAGTTTCAAGAAAAAAATTTTTAAATTTTTATCTTAAAGTGTATTTTGGTGGAGGGCATATAATATGCGCCAAAAACGCATACTTGTTCTTCTTTAGATTGTTAGTTTGATTCATAAAGTACATAGACCTTTTATATCAAATAACCCGAGGGAAAATCTGCAACTTAAAAATAAAAACGCGTCATATTAATTCAATATTGTTCATTGTTATACAAAGTGGAGCAAAAGTAATCCTCCTATCAGAAAATGCTATACATTTTGCCGATTATTGGTCAAATAAATAGTCAGCAATATTCCGCGTTCTGGAGCAGTGTAGCGTAACATTGTTTATTAACGTGTATTTCGCATGTGTTTACTACACAAATGTTAAAACAGAACTGACATTAGGGGCCAATCGCAAAATTTATAGCATTTTCTTTTGCGACACCTTGTATATTGTAATAGAAAAATTATATTGAAATACGATAATTCAATCATTTTCAACTTTAAATTAATATTTTTTCATATTGAAATAAAAATTTTCAACATTACTAGATTTTCGTTAATGTTTCTTATTGATTCAATATGGTTTTTATTGATTTTAAGTCGTTTTTTCTCCAATGGCGTTAAATTACACGGTCTAAGCGCCTAATTCTGAGTACCAAAGATACGACCAAGAAATATCTCATGCAGTAATTGAATTGTTTCACGGGCTGTGTGTCATGTTGATATCACGATATCAGGCACCAGTTACAGTCAATGCTTGACCAGGCGCATTATGAGAGAAGTATGTTCCAATGATACCTTCAGCTCAAAATCCACACCAAACAGTAACACGGTGTGGATGTATTCATTGTTCGAACCCCAAAGAATAAAAAAATTCGTCAAGGTGAAAACCTCCTTCATCGCTTGTTTGAACTGTGGCCGCCAAATTTTATTATTTTTGAAGTAACAACGAGTTGTTTTCTTTGTGTAATGGTCCATTTTTACTAACCCTAAGCTGTCAAACTGTTTTTTGTTTTGGTTGACATTACTTTACTGCATTGAAATCTTGCTTGAATTTTGGCACACCCTTAATGAGATACAAAATCAACAAAGAGTATATTATCTATTATCAAATTCAATCTTTGACTTGAATGCGCATTCCGTTAGTATTATCCAAATTAGAAACAATTTTTAGCACTGTAGTTCAATACTCTGACCCGCACTCTTTAAAATTCAAAAGTCTTACAGCCTGTTTATAGAAAAAGAAGGAGTAAGCAGAACGAGAATTTAACATGTGGGCAATTCCACGAGAATGACTACAACGACTAAAAACCCTTGAAACTTTTTTTCAAGATGATTTGAATAGGAGAAAACACTAAAATATTACTATGTGTCAGTATTTAACCCTTTGACGGACACTGACGTCTATAGACGTCATAACAAGGGTTTCTGGGGGGACATGACGTGTATACACGTCATAAATTGTTACCTTCCAAATAACGGAGATACAGCAAGTGTCCCACGGGAAGACCTCCTAAAATTTTGGTGTCCGTCAAAGGGTTAAAGCTTATTATAACATTTTATTGGCAAAAATAATAGTTTAAACTGACTATATTTAATTTTTTAATTTGATTGGCGTGTTTTAGGCTAAAATTGCGGTCAAAACTAAGCTCCAAATTAGCATATAGTGTGAAATGAATTTGATTGTTTATTGAAACTGAATGTTTTCTATTAATTTTTTAGTTTTTGTATAGATATATTTACAGAATATATATTGTTTTATTATAAGAGAAAAATCTGTCACGTACGGTATGTCACGTACGATATTAAATTATATTTATTATAAAATCATCCAATGATTGCTTTTATTTAAATATGACAGATTGTAAAAGACAAATATTTCGTTTAGTGTAAGAAATTAAAAGAAAACATAACACCTCTCACGATTCTCAAATTTTCGCATATTTCTACATGTACCTCAAAATTACTTCCGTTTTATGTCACGTACGATATACCCTTATTTCGCTCGATATTTTGGATAACAATGTTTCGAAAGAACTTATTATTTTTTTTTTAAAATATAGCACCCTCTGAATGAAACATACAGACCAAATTATTTTTCAGATACTCTTATTTTTGGAAAATCTCTTCCACTCTATAGGCGAACAAATGTCACGTACGATGATACGATGATGTTATAGTAACAAAAACGAAACACATTGAAATTGTATGTTGGGCTTACTCGATCTTGTTCTATAAACTGGTTGTTAATCTTATAATAGAAGACCGGGGTTTTATATAAACCGGTATTCGCTTATATCTCTAATTGCATAATTCCTTTAACACAGATTATATAATTAGTTTACGTTATTTCAAAGCCTCCAAATGGTTATTTTTGTCTATAAAAGAATCGAGATAGTCTCAGCCAGTTATGAGCAGATCTTGAAGAATTTGAACAACAAAATTCTGAGGGTTGCAAATAAATATTGTTCAAGAGACATTATAATTTATCTGGGTTGTATTCGATCTTGCCTACGGACGTCATGTGGAACATGTTTAAAGAGTTTGACATAATTTGAAGTTGCTTGTTGTGGTTCTAGAAAACCAATAGTTTCCAGAGGACAGTATCGTCATTAATAGCTGATTAAAAACAAGATATAAGCGTTATAAATGAAGATGTGACACAAGATAACTACAATTCGACACATACTATTTAACTTGGAAGCTGCACAACAATGACATAATATGACAATGTGTTTGAGTCTTTGATGATTCAGAGCCGTTTTCTATATAAAGTCAACTTATGTTGTCATAAAGTCATTATAGCCTTTGAAATTGACCCTATTTTACTGCAGTCGATCTGTTGGGTAACTATTTCTTGTGGTAATGTAATGGTGGCAATGTGCGAATGTGTGTGGCTGCCATTTTTTGCTAACGTTTTTTTATACAAATAATTTCTTTCTGTTTTTTTTTTTATTACTCTTTCCCCAATAAACCCAGAAAACAATGGCTAATTCTGAGATTTAATCAATCGCGTAATATAAGCTAAGCAGGCGCAGAAGAAGCAAACTAAAGACACAGAAAAACTGTCATACCACTCAAATGAACGGAGAGGTGAAAAAAAAAATCCAAACCAAACCATTCTACGGGCTTAAAAACAATAAAGCTGAAAAATTTTCTTAAATCTTAAATAAATATAAAAAACACTGCAATATTTTCTTAATGCATTTTAATTTTTCTTACAGTTGTTGTTGCAAATATTATGTATGTACGTTTTGTCGTCGTCGTCGTTGTTGTAATAACAAAAATATTATTTTATAATTGACATTGACTATGGTGGGAATGCTGGTTATTACCAAAACTGAAAGTTTCCATTTTTTGTTGTGTAAACTTAATAAACAACTTTAAATAATAAAGCAGATAAAAAAAAAAAGAAAATACATGCAATTTATTTATATGTATACTTAGTTTTTTTTCTTATTAAAGCTGAGATTTCTAATTATTTGCAATAACAACAAACTGCTGCAGCACAGCACAGCAACTGAAAGGGGGCTAAAGATGGAAAGCAAGAATCCATCTACTGATTAAATATTTATGCCTTGCATACCAATCATCATCATCGGTCATTCTCATCAGCATCGCGCTGATCGTTTCATCATTATGATGATCGTGTTTGCTCATTATCTCCACTATAATCATCTGTATTATTGGTATTTATCCTTAAAGTTGTTGGGTTTTTTTTCTTTGTATTGTAGTGTTCATGTTGCAAGTCTCGGTTAGTGTATGGGTCGTATGCCCGGATCTGTGAATGTTTGTGTGTTTAAAGAAGGATTTATACAATTACCTTAAAAATTCAACTACAATTAAGTGACAATTTTTTGTAGTTGTTGTTAGTGCTGCAGCATGCTTCATGTAGTTCGTTTTTGTTGTTGTTTTCTTACGTTTATTTGCAGCAGCAGTCTGCATGTACGTGATTACAATACAGCTGAGAGCTGTTTTGGTCGGCGATTTAATGTTTACTTTAACTTATTAAATATATTGACTACTGGGGTTTTTATTTTCAAATTAGACAGTGGGGCGAACATTTTATAAAAAAAGTTACTTTGAAGTTCTATATAAAAGGTGAAATTAATTGATCTAAATCAAACTTCGTGATGATCATTCAGAATCGATGTTTTATGATTAACTAGCTTGACCCGGTGCGCTTCGCTACCCCTGTCGATGTAAAAATCGGTTCAGCTGTTTAGTAATTATTGTTTAAAAACTAAAGGTACCAATTTTACCCGTTTTCCCCCTTTTTACCCCTTTCTGGTCCAAGTATTGAAAAAATTTATAGCCTATTGACGCTTCCAAGTAAGGATCTATCTACGTTCCAAATTTCAATAAAATCGGTTCAGCCGTTTAGGCGTGATGCTCAAACAAACAAACAAACAAACAAACAAACAAACAAACAAACAAACAAACAAACAAACAAACAAACAAACAAACAAACAAACAAACAAACAAACAAACAAACAAACAAACAAACAAACAAACAAACAAACAAACAAACAAACAAACAAACAAACAAACAAACAAACAAACAAACAAACAAACAAACAAACAAACAAACAAACAAACAAACAAACAAACAAACAAACAAATAAACAAACTTACAAAGACATTTATATATTTATATAGATTGATCAACAAATTTCGAACGATAAAAATTATAGTGTTTTGGAGCATTTATGAATTTAGTCTTGGTCTTAGTTCTCTACAGTACAAATATCGTGATTCAATATCGATGATACACAGAGACTGATCATTATGTGACTTAACGTAGAATAGAGCCATTATCGGTTACACATCCATTCAATTAACATTAAAATAACCTTGGATATCCTTAAGATAATAAGATCAACCTCAAATACCAGTAATTTTACTTCACATCAATTAGAGCCATGATCCGGATCGCTTCAAGTGAGATTTTGATCACTCAAAATATTGAATCGTTGAATGATTTTATACACATCCAACATTTATTTGCGCGGGGTCAACTTCTGAGAAAGCAGTTTCTACAGAAATATTAATTTCCACAAACACACTTCCTCAAGTGAACAGGGAGAAATTTTACTTTATAATTACTAAATAGCCCACTGTTCTCCAGTAAATTCAGCAATGTTGACTGCAATTAACTGAACATTTTCCCTTAAAGGCCACAAGTCAGTGATCGTGTTTGTTGGTTTAGGTTTTTGTAAAGAAGTGCGTGTATTAGTCTTCATATCTCTAAGAGAGCAAGTGTGTGTATTTATTACCAACAGCAAGCAGCAATATATTCGAATAGTCTGAGACGTTATTGTTCTCGAGCTACGAGGAATAACTATGATCGTTGTAGTCGTCGTCGTCAACGTTGAGTTGTTATAGTGGAATGTTTAGACCAACATATTCCAAGTTCTATAAAAACCAATAACAATACTAAAACAGTATAAAATGTGCAGCAAAAAATAAATAAATAAATAAAAAAAAAACATTATACCGCACCTTATGCTCTACGCATAAGCAACAATACAACTTGTCCAGCAATGTAGACCCTTCCATACAGCTAAGGAAAAAGATTTTTTCCCTTTTGCGCACAAAAAAAAAAAGAAAAAAAAAAACGTAAAACAACCAAAATAAAATGGTAAAAGGAAGCATCATTTATGTGCCTGAGCCAGTGTTGCATTGCAAAATCAAAGAAATAGCTGTGTGTGGAGCAGCCACAGTCAGCCAGCAAGCGCAGTAGCTGCAGCACACGACATTCTCTTGAAAATAGTTTGAATGCATACTTGAAAAACATTTTACATGCCTTTCCTTCCTGTTTTCTATAGATACACTGCCATACATACTTACTTACGTACGTATAATATTGTATGTCTATGTCTACTCTACATACATATTTTTTATAGAATTACAAAATATATACAACGTATAAGCGAGGGTGGTTTGGAGATATGAAATTGAGCTTTGTATACGCTTTATTCACAATTTTTATTTGGTGTTCTACAAGAAATAAAGAATAGCATAATAAGGATGAGGATTCGATTTAACAAAGTCCGCTAAGTGTGAGGAAATTCATTTTTAGCAGCCCTGATATCTCTTTGATCTCAATTCCATTTTGGCGCCTACAATATTCCATAGTTTTTTTTTCTCAATTTCCGAATTTGTCAGACTGGCGATCGTTCGTTCCAGGTTGAATTTTCTGAAAATCGTACATAAGCAAATTAAGTTCAAGATAAATGTGCGGAAGCTGATCTTGTAAATTATAGTGAAATTAAGGCATGTTGCTAAAAAATATTAATATATACAACTTTATAGTATCGCAAATGAATATTGTACAAATTTATTGTTTCTCAAATGAAGTATGTATTGTAAACCACGACAGCCAACGAGTAAGTTAACAACTCCGAGTTTTCGTAAGATAAAAATATATATTTTCCACAAAAAATCCGGGTTTTCACCACAAATTCGATTTTTCACTATCTCATTAAATAATCAAATTTTTTCCCCCAAAATCCGACTTTTCACGAAAATAATATTTTTTCACAAAAAATCCGTGCTTTAAAAAAATCTAAATATTTTTCACCAAAAAATCAGACTTTTATAAAAAAATAAATTTTTTTCCAAAAAACATTCAAGCTGCAGTTTAAATGAGGTATATAGTCGGTATAATTCGGATGTTTATTTTCTTTAAAAAGTGTTAGTTTTTTCTCTTCTTCAACAAGAGTGAGTGGCAGATAGCGGAGTCGAGTTAGATGAGAGATAACCACAAATTTGTACACAAAAATGTTACCGGATAACTTGTAGATGCAAAGTCCTTCACAACGATGTATAACGACACCCAGGAGTTTAGATCGGCAATGATTGAATTTCAGGAAAAATATTTATTAAACCAAGTTTTTGAAGAAAATCTATAAATATGAAGGTAGTGTGTAAGCCATGACATTTGGCATTAAATTTCATTCCGTCGTTTAAAGTCGTTTGAGTTTCGGAATAAGTGGGCTTAAATCCGTTTTTTTAACAAACAATTTACTTAGTGAAATTATAGAGTTGATTCATTTTGTCTAGAGTGGCAGTTCTCAGAATGTGGAAAGATTGTAAATAGGGGTCTGATTTTCATGCAAAATGTTTTGAAATGAAAATCCTCCATTGCTCAAATAGAAAGAATATGAGCAATGGAGGATACTAAGAACGAATCAAGCCATTATCGGATACTCTGTTCCAAAGTGAAGCGTATCCCAGAGAGAGCCTTCTACACAAATCAAAACAAATAGTATTCGGAATGGGCAAGGTCTGGACAATAAGGCGGGTGAGGCAAAACATCCCAACCACTTCATTCTACATAGTTTTTAACAGGTATTGCATAATGCGGCCTAGCGTTGTCATGATGGAATATTACGGTTTCATGTCTGGCAGCATTTTCTGGGCATTTTAAGCAAGTGCTCGCTTAAAACGAATAAGTTGAGTACGGTTCAATGTAATGGTCTGGCCAGATTTCAGCAGCTCATAATAGATATGACGCTTTTGCTCCCACCTTTGGTGTCGATTCGGCTGGTTGACCGGGCTTCAAGTACGATATCTTAAAGATATCAAAAGCTTTCAAGGTCTCTCGGCTTCAATTCGTATGGTACCCAAATTTCCAGCTTTGGAATAAATCCTACTGCTGAGTAGCTCCCAGTGATTTTGAAAGCTCTTGTTGAGTTTAATAACAATATTCATGGAGTAATGTCTCCAATTCTTGGTCTTCAAATGTTTTTGACTGGCCTGGGTGTGCTTTGTCTTCCGTGTCAAAATCATCATATCTGAACCGCACAAACCATTAAGCTTTGGTGAGCAATCGGTGAGCTTCAGCGGCACTTTTTTTTTAAATTAAGATGTAAATCACAATAAAATTCGACATTTTCGAAGCAAAAACAACTTTGTTGTTAAGAGTATAATGTTCTATAACTAAGTGAGAATAAATGACAGATATTTACCCTTCAATAACAAAACATGCAAACATATGCCCTAAAAATCGATGCCATTTCTCAGTAAAATGTGTGATTCGGATGGATAGAAAAAACATATTGTTACGTTTTAACCTTTTTAAAACGGCGGTTTATTTCCATTAAATAAACTTAGTGTCTTTATACACATTTATCAATTCGCAGAAATGCACACACACTTTATAATGTACAAACTCAAATGTACACGACAGTTGATGTTAACTCTAACAGTGCCAATGATCAACTTCACTCACGACTGCAAACTCTGGCACTATTTATACATACGCCATCTCTCGGGAATCTTCTACAATGCTCTTAACGGACAAGCTAGTACATTAGATTTCTAGAGTTTTCGTTGTCAATGTTAGCAGCTTAAACATTTAGTGTTGCCATACTTATAAACAATGCTAATAACCGCATGCTATCAACATTGTTGATAAGTAGAAGCTTCTACTGATATACGTGTTTATAAACATGATGAATGTTGCAGGCAGTCGTTACAGACCGTTAAATTCAAATCGCTATTGCACATTCGTAACAATATAAATCCGTTATTTACATAAATTTTATGGTTTACCCTCGTATATTATTATACTCATACGCGTTTATTATGCGTATTTTCAATGAGTTTTTTGTTTGTTTTAGTTTTGTCTCATCTACTTAAGGGCGTTTTGGTTTTATACATGTACCTACAACAATATAAGAGATGCAGTAGCAAAAAGTAAAAACATATTGATATGTACACTTTAAATATCAAGGCACTATGGGTCTATACAAATATAGAAAAAGTTTAAAAAATCTAAATGAGAAAATATATTATTTTTTATATAAAAAATTGAATTTTTTTTCCTTAAGATTCATCAGAAAATCAGTATTACACATCAAGCAATTCGTGTTAATTACAGAGATATATTTATTTGGAAATCATAAGATATTTTTTATAACAGGCATTTTAGGATGATAAAACCCATTGTGCATAGTAAAGAAATAGTTTTGTTTGTTTAAGTTGATGTTTGGTCAACGGTTACAATGTTGTTATTGGCATATTTTAAGGTCTTCAAAGTGAAGTGAATATTTGTCATGAAAATTTACAACATAAAAATATTTATGTTGGCTGACTTGACGACTGAGTTCGTTTGGTTTAATGCCTGCTTGTTGCATGCTTAATGCCAAAATCATCCAAGCATCTTCTTTTTTCTTTTACATACATATATTTTTTGCTATTTTTGTTTTTTTTTGTTTCTGTTAATGCAACTTTGGCAAAATGTGCGAAAATGTCTAGAAAATATTCATTGTATGTTTTAAAGAGATTTTGTATCTTTTAAAGAGATGCTAAAAACAACAGATCTTTTAACGACACAAGTCTATATGACTTTTATTTATTCTTTGTTGCAATTCAGCAATTTTTTTTTCAGTAAAATCACTCCCTAAACCTGTAACATGGCTGCCCTTACTCTTCTGCTTTTTAGCTAAGGACAGACGTGTCCTTTTGTTTTGTTAGTTAAAATATGTAATTAAAGCATAAATTCCTTGTTTTCCTTAAGGAATTTCGTTGCGTTTAAAGTTTTGATATTTATGTTCAAACAAAAACAAACCCATATGGTGTTTTACATTAACAAATCCCATTTAAATCTTTAACGTAAAAAACTATTCCTTTGATTTGAAAATAAATATAAAAACTATACGGAAAAGTGTAGAAAATGTTTTTTTTTTTTCTTTCGTTTCGATTTTATGTTTGTTGTTGTTTTTTTCCATTTCGTTTGTATTCCCAATTTCCATTTGAATGGTTTTAACTGACCTTCTTGGCACTTAGCATATTGTAATTCGATTAGTTTTGGTTGCAATTGCCAAAAATGGTAATTTGTACAAATTGCAATATGGAATAGTTGTTAGTTTAGCTTTACTAAGCTTAACTAGCAATAGCATTTGCAAAAGCTGCTGCTGTTGCCGTATGTACTACTTGATAGCCCAGCTAAGTAAAACCAATATGAAAACGATATAGAAAAAAATTAAACAGCACAAAGCTCCACTAACGAACTAACCAATATATACGTTCTCCCCAAAAAATGCATTCTAAATAGGACCAACTAAGTTTTTTTTTTAAATAGTTGAAACAAATATGTTCAGCACTAGTTCAGTTCTAGTTCAGTTCTAGTTCTAGTTCAGTTCTAGTTCAGTTCTAGTTCAGTTCTAGTTCAGTTCTAGTTCAGTTCTAGTTCAGTTCTAGTTCAGTTCTAGTTCAGTTCTAGTTCAGTTCTAGTTCAGTTCTAGTTCAGTTCTAGTTCAGTTCTAGTTCAGTTCTAGTTCAGTTCTAGTTCAGTTCTAGTTCAGTTCTAGTTCAGTTCTAGTTCAGTTCTAGTTCAGTTCTAGTTCAGTTCTAGTTCAGTTCTAGTTCAGTTCTAGTTCAGTTCTAGTTCAGTTCTAGTTCAGTTCTAGTTCAGTTCTAGTTCTAGTTCAGTTCTAGTTCAGTTCTAGTTCAGTTCTAGTTCAGTTCTAGTTCAGTTCTAGTTCAGTTCTAGTTCTAGTTCAGTTCTAGTTCAGTTCTAGTTCAGTTCTAGTTCAGTTCTAGTTCTAGTTCAGTTCTAGTTCAGTTCTAGTTCAGTTCTAGTTCTAGTTCAGTTCTAGTTCAGTTCTAGTTCAGTTCTAGTTCAGTTCTAGTTCAGTTCTAGTTCAGTTCTAGTTCAGTTCAAGTTCAGTTCTAGTTCAGTTCTAGTTCAGTTCAAGTTCAGTTCTAGTTCAGTTCTAGTTCAGTTCTAGTTCTAGTTCAGTTCTAGTTCAGTTCTAGTTCAGTTCTAGTTCAGTTCTAGTTCAGTTCTAGTTCAGTTCTAGATCAGTTCAGTTCTAGTTCAGTTCTAGTTCAGTTCTAGTTCAGTTCTAGTTCAGTTCTAGTTCAGTTCTAGTTCAGTTCTAGTTCAGTTCTAGTTCAGTTCTAGTTCAGTTCTAGTTCAGTTCTAGTTCAGTTCTAGTTCAGTTCTAGTTCAGTTCTAGTTCAGTTCTAGTTCAGTTCTAGTTCAGTTCTAGTTCAGTTCTAGTTCAGTTCTAGTTCAGTTCTAGTTCAGTTCTAGTTCAGTTCTAGTTCAGTTCTAGTTCAGTTCTAGTTCAGTTCTAGTTCAGTTCTAGTTCAGTTCTAGTTCAGTTCTAGTTCAGTTCTAGTTCAGTTCTAGTTCAGTTCTAGTTCAGTTCTAGTTCAGTTCTAGTTCAGTTCTAGTTCAGTTCTAGTTCAGTTCTAGTTCAGTTCTAGTTCAGTTCTAGTTCAGTTCTAGTTCAGTTCTAGTTCAGTTCTAGTTCAGTTCTAGTTCAGTTCTAGTTCAGTTCTAGTTCAGTTCTAGTTCAGTTCTAGTTCAGTTCTAGTTCAGTTCTAGTTCAGTTCTAGTTCAGTTCTAGTTCAGTTCTAGTTCAGTTCTAGTTCAGTTCTAGTTCAGTTCTAGTTCAGTTCTAGTTCAGTTCTAGTTCAGTTCTAGTTCAGTTCTAGTTCAGTTCTAGTTCAGTTCTAGTTCAGTTCTAGTTCAGTTCTAGTTCAGTTCTAGTTCAGTTCTAGTTCAGTTCTAGTTCAGTTCAGTTCAGTTCTAGTTCAGTTCTAGTTCAGTTCTAGTTCAGTTCTAGTTCAGTTCTAGTTCAGTTCTAGTTCAGTTCTAGTTCAGTTCAGTTCAGTTCTAGTTCAGTTCTAGTTCAGTTCTAGTTCAGTTCTAGTTCAGTTCAGTTCTAGTTCAGTTCTAGTTCAGTTCTAGTTCAGTTCTAGTTCAGTTCTAGTTCAGTTCAGTTCAGTTCAGTTCAGTTCTAGTTCAGTTCTAGTTCAGTTCTAGTTCAGTTCTAGTTCAGTTCTAGTTCAGTTCTAGTTCAGTTCAGTTCAGTTCTAGTTCAGTTCTAGTTCAGTTCAGTTCTAGTTCAGTTCTAGTTCAGTTCTAGTTCAGTTCTAGTTCAGTTCTAGTTCAGTTCTAGTTCAGTTCTAGTTCAGTTCTAGTTCAGTTCTAGTTCAGTTCTAGTTCAGTTCTAGTTCAGTTCTAGTTCAGTTCTAGTTCAGTTCTAGTTCAGTTCTAGTTCAGTTCTAGTTCAGTTCTAGTTCAGTTCTAGTTCAGTTCTAGTTCAGTTCTAGTTCAGTTCTAGTTCAGTTCTAGTTCAGTTCTAGTTCAGTTCTAGTTCAGTTCTAGTTCAGTTCTAGTTCAGTTCTAGTTCAGTTCTAGTTCAGTTCTAGTTCAGTTCTAGTTCAGTTCTAGTTCAGTTCTAGTTCAGTTCTAGTTCAGTTCTAGTTCAGTTCTAGTTCAGTTCTAGTTCAGTTCTAGTTCAGTTCTAGTTCAGTTCTAGTTCAGTTCTAGTTCAGTTCTAGTTCAGTTCTAGTTCAGTTCTAGTTCAGTTCTAGTTCAGTTCTAGTTCAGTTCTAGTTCAGTTCTAGTTCAGTTCTAGTTCAGTTCTAGTTCAGTTCTAGTTCAGTTCTAGTTCAGTTCTAGTTCAGTTCTAGTTCAGTTCTAGTTCAGTTCTAGTTCAGTTCTAGTTCAGTTCTAGTTCAGTTCTAGTTCAGTTCAGTTCTAGTTCAGTTCTAGTTTAGTTCTAGTTTAGTTCTAGTTCAGTTCTAGTTCTGTTCTAGTTCTGTTCTAGTTCTGTTCTAGTTCTGTTCTAGTTCTGTTCTAGTTCTGTTCTAGTTCTGTTCTAGTTCTGTTCTAGTTCTGTTCTAGTTCTGTTCTAGTTCTGTTCTAGTTCTGTTCTAGTTCTGTTCTAGTTCTGTTCTAGTTCTGTTCTAGTTCTGTTCTAGTTCTGTTCTAGTTCTGTTCTAGTTCTGTTCTAGTTCTGTTCTAGTTCTGTTCTAGTTCTGTTCTAGTTCTGTTCTAGTTCTGTTCTAGTTCTGTTCTAGTTCTGTTCTAGTTCTGTTCTAGTTCTGTTCTAGTTCTGTTCTAGTTCTGTTCTAGTTCTGTTCTAGTTCTGTTCTAGTTCTGTTCTAGTTCTGTTCTAGTTCTGTTCTAGTTCTGTTCTAGTTCTGTTCTAGTTCTGTTCTAGTTCTGTTCTAGTTCTGTTCAAGTTCTGTTCTAGTTCTGTTCTAGTTCTGTTCTAGTTCTGTTCTAGTTCTGTTCTAGTTCTGTTCTTGTTCTGTTCTAGTTCTGTTCTAGTTCTGTTCTAGTTCAGTTGGTGCTTATAAAGTATCACCAAATATAATTCAACGTTGGTTCCATTTTTTGGCAACTGCATAAGTACACACATACTCACCGTTATATTAGAAATTTTTATTGAACTTAAGCTGTGGAGCAATAGAAAAAAATTGGTAAAATGTTAGTTTTACCCTGTTTATAAGTTAAAGAGAACTTTTTCTATTTTTGCGATATACATTTTTTTCTTCTTTTATATTTTGAATTGAAACTTTCGCGTCATAAGCATATCTTCCTTATTTTCCACCAAAAATACACAAATAACGAAAGAAAAATATATATATGTTATTTTTTTCGTTTAACTATGAAAAACTATTATTGGTTTCAAAGCATTTCGTGGTGTAGACTTACTCGTTTGTTCGTACAGGAGTATGTAGAATTATATTCCAGCCATTTCACCCAAAAATGTACAAAATCAGCGAATTATGCGCAGCTGTGCTACTGTTTTTTTTCTTTCAATTCTACTTCTTTTGGTCTTTTTAGACTTCTTATTTGTTGTGGTATATTGAACTAGGAAACGTAGTTTAGTTTAAGGAGCATTTTTTCGTACAATTTCAATACGGCTTTTAGTCTTTTGTATTGCCTTTTACGTACGAGAGCAAAGCGAAAAAAAAAACAATTTTTAAAAAAGAATCGTTATTCGTTGTAATACGGTTTGTTTTAGTAAATTGTTATTGTAGCAGCTTCTGTTTTACTGGCTGGTTACCACAGCCAGCTTCCTTCTACTGATGACGACAATGATGCTGCTGCTGTTCCTCTGATGATGATGATGAGGACGGAGAATTTTTATTATTCGTACATTTTATTTTGCCGTTTAGTTTAGTTGAGGTTTATTGATGGAACATTCAAAAATTTGGTTGCTAAAAATTCATGCTACATTCGTATTAGGGGGATTAGAGAAATGAGAATGCAAGTAACTACAAATTGCAATATATTTTTAAATTTTTGAAACTTCCAAAGTTTTTGCTTAACCCTTTTATTATTTAACTTCACCTTTTTATCGTAGACATTATCATACATTATAGTATTAAGAATATATTTTATGGGGGTTTTGTAAATATAAAATAGACAAAAATATTTAATAACTTGAATGTTCGATTTCCAAAAATTTTTTCTATCAATTGTAAAACATGTTCTTTTGGGTTCTAGTTCTTCTATTTTATTTTGTTTATCTTGAATCAGTTCACATGAACCCGAATTATTAAGCCGAAATTAGCTTATCAGTAGACGTTTTAGATAATTTCGTATGCAACTTAGAACAAAATTATGTATTTCAATTGCTTCAAAAAGGCGCTTCTTGGATGCAGTAGTGTAAGTTAACGATCAATTGTAAACGAGAAGGAACTAAATCTTGACACATTTCTTTATATTAATTTATATAAGAGCCAGTTGGCCAACTTACATTTCTTACCCCCAATATTATTTTCATTTTATCGAAGCGCAATTGAAAATATACATATATTTTGTTTCTATAGTATCACCACAACTTCCTTAATTGGATTATGAAAAACTTACAAAGTAATTTAATATTTTCTTGGGATAAAAGTTAAATTTTGTATTTTATTTTCCGGTCCTTGAAGTGGTGGAAAACAATTTAAATATACTGTTTAAATAATAAGGGCAAATATAACTTATTAAAATATGATGGAAGATTAGGTTTTGGTAAGAAACAGCTGTGCATGTTTTTGGCACAAAACATGAGAGGCTGATGGTTGAAATCTTGTAATCTTAGATTTAAAATATAAATTGTAATAATTTATTTAATTGCAAGTTCAATTGAAAGAAGACAAAAAAACAAGTGAAAATTATTGAGAAGAAATTAATGTGTCTGAACATGAAGTGCCAAAGTTGATCTCTTGGAGTTTAAGGCTTTTAGAGCAGTTGTTTCATGAGCAAAAAGTAATTAACTATTGAGAAGACACAAATTCAAACATAGCAGTGTCTAGAAGTTGTGGTGTCCCCTTGGATACTCTAGTGTCTCCTCGGATATTCTAGTGTCTTCTCGGACATTCTAGTGTCTCTTCGGATACTCTGGTGTCTCCTTAGACCTTATAGTGTCTCCTCGGATACTGGAGTGTCTTCTCGGTCACTCTAGTGTCTCTTCGGATACTCTAGTATCTCATCAGACACTCTAGTGTCTCCTCAGATACATCAGTGTCTTCACGGATATTCAGACACTGTAGTGTCTCCTCGGACACTGTAGTGTCTCCTCGGACACTCTAGTGTCTCCTCGGACATTCTAGTATCTTCTCGGACATTCTAGTGGCTCCTCGAACACTCTAATAGCTCATCAGACACTCTAGTGTCTCCTCAGATACTGTAGAATCTTCTCGAATATTCAAGTATCTCCTCAGACACTGTAATGTCTTCTCAGACACTGCAGTGTCTTCTTGGTCACTCTAGTATCACATCAGACATTGTTGTGTCTTCTCAGACATTCTAGTGTCTCTTCGGATACTCTAGTATCTCATCAGACACACTAGTTTCTCCTCAGATACTTCAGTGTCTTCACGGATATTCAAGTGCCTCGTCAGACACTGTAGTGTCTCCCCGAACACTCTAGTGTATCCTCAGACACTCTTGTGTCTTCTCAAACACTGGATTGTCTTCTCGCACAGTCTTGTATCTCAGCAGACACTCTAGTGTCTCCTCGGACACTCTAGTATCTCTTTAGATATTGTAGTGTATCCTCAGACACTCCAGTATCTCTTCAGGCACTATAATGTTTCCTCAGTCACTCTAGTACATTTCGGACATTCTAATGAGCGGAACTCGTTAAATTTGTCTAAAGAGAAACACATAGGAGACTGTATATTAAAAACGCAATAGGAAATTTCGTGTTATGCAGCATAACAATGCATTTGTAATGAGGTATGTTCTGTTTGTGCCGATCACCGTTTTTAAAGCTTGTAGCTTACACTGCAATGAGATGCTCTTCGAGAATGGTGATACACTGACCACCACATTTAAGGCGATTTGGTATTGATGAACTTTACATGGGTAAATGTGTCAGGATCGCAAAGGTACGAACTTATTGCAAGAGTTGCTGGGAAGGATACAATTGTATTCTACACTAACGGCTTGAAGTTAGTTAACAGAACGTAACTCCGTTTTAATGATGCCATTCAACTTGAGCCGAGTTTCTGACAATAACCTATGTTATTATACCCTGAGAGAATAGAAAATGCTTTTGAACTGTCCAAAATAAGATCCTAAACCGTTAATATTGATCGAAGATATTAAAGCCTTTCAGTACTTCAAAAATTAATTAAGTAAAGAGCTGGACCTATCAGATATTAGCGCAAGACAACTTGCTAGTGTAGGGTATCGTATGGTCGGCAACTATACTTTCTTACTTATTTAATATTAAGGCTATTAAAAATGCATTTCTAAACAAAATGTTATTTATACAGACAGTTCAAAGAATTTGTGTTTTAAGAAAAAAATTTAACTGACCGTTTAACGGCCTATAATATAAGGCGAGTTTAAACTCAATCAATAACGATAACAAAATACCACATTGTATGCATACTTAACAACTTAGCCAATAAAAGCAATAAAAAGTAAATCGCAGTAAAATAAAAAAATCGTCTTGCCAATATTTTAATCATTATAAATTTAAAACTCAATTAATTAATTTGTTAATGTTTATAAACAAGCGGATGTATTTTAAGCAGTCAACCAGCAACTACAATTAATCTCAAAATCAGTGTTATCAATTATGTTCTCAAACATGTATTAAGCTTCTGTGGAAATCTCGTTGCGTTCACAAACAAATCTCATATTCCCAGGCCTCATCTCCTCATATGTAACATCTCTCTATAGCTTCTAGACTTGGTAGTTTTTATGATATTTTAATCGAAATGTCATAAATTTTATTTTAACACTTTTCAAATTATGTGGGTTTTTTTTTTGCTTCTTTAGAGATCTTCTTTATTCAAATATTTTTACTTATTCAATGGCCTTGTTTGAAAATTTGTATATCTTAATGATGAGAGCTTATTAATCACATTTCTGACACCCCAACATGAACATTAAACGTTTCTTTGGAAAACCACAAAATAAAAGCGGCACCAAACCGGCAAAGTTTTGCTCTATATGATTATAAATTACAAACTGTCTTTAAAAATTAAAACACCACTTTCAACAACAGCAAAAACCAAAAAAAAAAAAAAAATCTTTTTATTTTATTTATATGCAAAAAGGCTCAAAACCAACCATAGTTGGCAAAATAAATGGAAGCCCACGTTTTTTTTTTTGTATTTGTTGGCTTTCTTACCTTTTATAACAAAAAAAAAAAAGCTGAATACAAATTTTTAAGACCAGGTAATTTGTTCGCTGGCAAACACACATGTATAAAATAAAATATACTATATACAACCCCTATAATAAATATTTAAAAAAAGGTGAATATGTAAAAAAAAACCAAAGAAAGAAAAGAGATTCACAAAATACCGCCATAATGTAAAAAAAAGTGATTATGAGGGGCTCATGCGATCGTCGTCATCATTATCATCTTTAAATAAGCAGCAGTCCAAGAATTACCACTAAAACCCATACATAAAGAGAAGATAACTTAATTAAGCGATATAAGTATCATTTTATATTATACCTGCCCTACTACAGTCACATATACAAATATGTATTTATAAAAAACAGCAATTTTGTTTAAAGCTAAATACCCTATAATATCTCAGTGTTCTTGTCATAGAGCTGGTAACAAGTATAGAATTAGTGACAGCTTAAAGATGACCAGTAAACTTTAGTTGGATAAATAGAAGACTCCTGTTCTTGGATTATATGTATAGATCCATAATTAATCGCCTGTTTATTGAAACGATGAACTTACCCTCTTTTTAACCCGCTTAGGTGTGAAAAAATACTTTTGACATCCAAATATTTAAGCAATATTCAATATATTCAACTTCATCCCAGAAATGGGACAATAAATCACATATTAATATTTCAATAATCCTCAAAAACCAAAGGATTATCTTGCACCCAGGTCTGCAAAATTTTACATCAAATATAACTTGCAAATAGAACTTGCTTCAAAAATTTAAATTTTCTGGTAAAAAATAAACAATTTTCAAACTGCTGTAACGTAATCCAACCAAAAATTCTAAGGAGTGTCATAACAGTAGATAACTCGTTTACCGAACATAATGCGTAAACTAGCGATTGTGTGCTGAGATGTTGTTCTAAATTCAAAGTTTGACCTAGTTTATATCTTCATATCGCGTACAGCCATGACTAAGGCTTTTTGCGGTAATTTTCATAAAAACATGGACTAAGTAGCTTGAAAAGATAATATGCTAGGGTACTAATGGATAACTAATATAGAATATAAACATAAGGGACAAAGTATGCCGTAACACACCGCAGGATGGTATGATATTGTCACTACTTTGGGTGACAACAATATATAGTCTCCTTAAAAATTGTTTCCTATGAAATAACTTACCAAGAAGCAACATCTCAATGGAATGTTTTGATAGAATCGAGGGATTGACTTCATCACCAAAATTATCGAAATATATCAATGGGAGGTAGAAATGCTTATATCACACAATATGATGTCTTAAAATCAAGGCACTGAATGGGTCTTGAGTTTTATATTAAAAGCCATGAATATGAAAATGCCTTTCGCCCTCTCAGGAAATAAGGACTGAGATCATACAATTCTTAACACACGTTTTTAATTAAAACTTTTAACCCAAGTATTATTTGATTTTTTTTTTTTAATCAAGTAACCTTTGAAAAGCATGTCAGTTACATACAAGGCTCAAAAAGTTCCTGACAGGAACTCTGCTAAAAATTTAGAGGCCAAAGACAGAGCACGGAAATTGAAGTCAAATTTTATACAAAAAATTTACCTGCTGCATAATGGATGACGAATGGATGATGGATGACGCAGTTTCTGGGTCAATTTTTTTATGTTGCAGATGCTCGAGGGAATGTTGAAGAAAAGTTTAGGATCCAATAGCTAACGAAATTTCCCAAAAAATTCTTGGTATGGCAAGCAATATGCAGTTGCGGCAAAAAAGCCAAACATTTGTTACAAAGGGCTCCATAATAACCGAAATTAACATCAAGGAATGTTCTTAATGTGTCCACTTATTTTTGGCGTAATTTGGCAAATGTCACTATGGTAAGGTCTTGAGTGGTACAAGAACAATAATATGGTATTTGTACCAAGAAGGGCAATTCCTCCAAACTACCTGGAGCTGAGTCCAGTGGAGAGATATTGGTGTCCAAAAGTGTGGTAGATTTTAAACGGAGATGGACAACCTGTTCGAACAAAGTGACATAAAGTACTATAAAAACCATAATGGAAGGGTTTTCGAAAAAGCTTCAAAATTTCATCATTAGTGATTAGAACTATAAAAAACATATATATTTTTTTTGTAAATTGTAACAGTAATTTCAATCAAATAAAAAAAGACTTAAAACTGTAATTTTAGTGGTTTCATTTTTATTAACATATATGTATGTTAACAACTTTTCGATCTCAGTCCTTAAATATCTACTCAACAAATGTAAACGGCTTACTCTTTTCACATTGGTTACACTTTGAATACTGTCAACTAACCAATATTAAACCTTCCGGGCAGTTAGAAAAAGTACTCATGGAATAACCACGAAGAGGCTAATAAAATATTATGGATCTTCACAAAGAAAGATAAGAGATCATCTTGAATTTGAGTATATCACAATTGAGAAGGCTGATAGGAGCACTCTATTGTCATGCTGAACTATAGTCGCAACACGAACGCAAGGCGCTCTCGGACAATGTAGTTTGTAGGAAACTTAGGAACACATACATATGACGGCTGTTGGTTGAATAAGGTTTGGTATTTGTTAGGAGCCACAATATTTAACCGGGAACTTATTAAGGGTTCCGATTGGAAATATTGAGGTGTTACTAGCTTTCTAACCTAGATTATAATGTTAGGTTATCGAGATGAATCTCTTTAGAGTGCTTAATGGGACGTCTTTTCGTATATATCCAAATTCAAGAGTGTGGAACATTATATTTTTCTTCTAATCAACCTAACCTAGTATAAGGATAACATATAATACCAGTTGAAATTTAAGATAACTTAAAACTAGCTCATGATCAATCAGAAACAAGTCGAAAGTGACTGAAAAGCTAACAAATTTTTCATGTTGAAAGATATTTAGTATTACAATGTAATGTCCGCAGAATAAGTCAATACTCATTTGCTGTGTATAAGTTTCAACTTGAGATACTTTGAGTTACTTTAGAAGTCAGTTGTAGATGAGATAGATAGCAATAAGTAAACTTGATTTTTGAGTTAGCTCATACAAGTCCCACAGAGATAATTTAATAATATATGTGTAATTTAACCCTATATATCGCTCATTTGCTGCAACAACGTCATAATTCAAAAAAAGACGTTTCGAGAAAAACGGCTTTGAATGTTTTATTACATTTTACTATTTCTTAAATAAATGTTCAACAAATCATGAGATTTTAGAAATAAAGCCTGATTTGAAAAGTAGATGTTAATATCCTTCTAATCTGAATTTAACCGAAATTTTTTCTTGTCAAATATACGAGAAAACATGAATTTTGATTTTGATGTTTACAACAAAAAACACTCTCACGGAAAAAATTATTGACTTTTTTGAAAACTGATAAAACTATATGAAATACTATAGAACGACGCACATTTCGTATTACTCAGTTAAAAACACAGGGACGTTGTTGCAGCAAATGAGCGATATCACAAATTTTTTAAAGAAGTTCTTTGTATAATTCAAACTTGTGAAAATTACTTGCACAATGAAAATCGTATAAATTGTAACTTGTACACAGAACTGGTCTCATCATTGCTTTCACGAAAGTAGTGACCAGTTCTACATAGTGACTTTATATGAAAAGGTAATATATAAAACTTCAACTTGGCATTAGCCTCAGAGAGGGTAAATTTACACCTTTTAGGCACACTGTGACATACCGCGAAACTAACTCAAATGAACTTGTCCTAGTTGGTACCGTACAATAACTCCCAAATGAAATAACTGCCCAGGAAAAATTTAATAATCCCCACATAATTTTTCATACAAATTGGGACTGATTTCATTATAAAATAAGAGGTTTAGCTTAGAAAAGATTTAATGCATTGCCGGCCTTCCGCAGAGGTCTTCTCCTCTGAGGTGAATCAAAAACGGGTTTTGCTTAGTAAAGATTTCTTGCATTGTCGGGCAAAAAGATTTTCTGAACATATCTGCAGTACTTAAAAGATATCTTTACAGCGCTTAGACGGTTTTTGATACACCACAGAAAAAAAAACCTTTGCGACCGGCAATACAAGAAATCTTTATTGAGCGGAGGCGATAAAATCTTTAACATTTTTGTAGGCAAAGGTTCATTCCTTCGGTATTGGGAATTATTTCACTTTTGTTGGGAGTTTCTTCACATTTTTAGTGCATTTAAACAGATTCAGCAAAGATGATAAATAACTTAAATGAGAATGTGTTGGGTTTGGTGAAAGCTAGCTGAATGAAATGTGCGCCGATAGACTAAACGATAGGCCAGTACACCAGCCTATCAGTCTGAGGTTTTGCAGGTTCGATTCCCGCCAAAGACTCTGCAGACAAACCAAAAGTCTCTGCAGTTTGTTTCAAAAAGCTCTTCGCTGATAGTATTGTTGCATTCGTGTAATTATTATTAATGTTCGTGACACGAGGTTTTCATTGATTTAATACAGTGGTCAATTCAAAAGGATTTTGGAATATCGGTTATAATTGCATTGTATCTCATTGTGACTTTTGCTTCTTATCTCATACTTTGTATGAACTTCTTAAACATTCATATTGTTTACAGGTAAATAAACGATAATGTTCGGCCCCTAGTGACACAATTGACTTAAATTTTCGTCTTTCTTAATCTTTGTTAATCTGATATTGGCTGATATTTTGTGAAATACAATTCCTAGTTGAAAACTGTAGCTTTGTACCATGAAATTCCTTGATCCAAATTAAAATCAATGACCCAACAAAATGTTAAATTTAAAGAAGAGTTTGAAATGCGACCTAAACTTATTAAATATCTGCTACACACTTCATATTTGTGTGCCCACCACTTTAACGCAAAACAATTTAAAGACAAAATTGTATATAAATCCGGTTTTATATTTTTGGAAAAAAGTTACAAATTATTATGATTCGCATAAAATGTCTTTGCAATGTATTGTTAAAGAAAAATATGACTGTTTTTTTTCTTAAAAGGTGTTTAAAGTACAAATATTTAAGTTTTAATCCAAATATTAACATATAAAATGTATACTTAATATCTTAAAAAGGGGTTTAAAGATGTAATTGTCACTTCATATGGCTCTTACGCTTTTGTCAGGTTCATATGCTATGACAGATAAAAGTGGAAAGGTGGCGGTAAAGAAATTGGTAAATATTCAACAAAATAAATAAACTTTTAAAGAAGTGCAATTTGTTCAGCTTCAGGAGGTAGACATAAAATGGGCTTATTTGGCATCAATTTCTCCTTTTTTTTTTTTTGCTTGAAAATAGTCGAATAGTTTTAAATAAAAAAATAAACCTTATTGTGAAATTTCAAATTAAATAGAAAGTATATGTAAGTGTCAAAAACAGTTATGTACACTATATGTATATAGGAAGATACATAATTTAACCCATTTTTTACCACTAAATATTTATTACCACACTTTCTTCTAAAATTGTCTTTTAAATTAAATATTTAACAGTTCATTAAAATAAATCGTTTTTTTTAAAGTAACTTTTTCTTTCTTTTTTTTCCACCAAAGACTATAAATTTAAAACTAATAAAAAATTGGTCACTTATTTCAAGAGGTATACAAATTTATAAACGACTTTAAACTTTTACAATTTATTTATTTATTATTATTTTGTTTGGGTTTTGGATCAAATTTCCCAATTAATGGAACATTTTCTGTTTAACACTCGCTGTTTTCAAGTAATGAAAACAACAATTCGTACCAATGTTTACAGACATTTTGAACACTACCGCTAGTTTTTGTTTTAGCTGAGGAAATGTTTAGTGATGGAATGAGGAAGGCTGTGGAGGGGGGTTGGTGGACATAAATTATTAAAGTTTGAATTTAGGAAAATAGAAATAAAAACAGAAAACAGAACATAAACATGGAGATAAACATAGAGAGACTGTGACTACCACAAACAGACGAAATGTTGATTAAACTACCGTAAAAACTTTATTGTCACGACATGAGATCTTGTTCGCTCATTTATCTTGTTCAAACTCCATGTTAAAGATATTAATTTTATTTCGGTACTTTTCATACACTTATTTAAAAACCAATAATAAAAACAACAACTACAACAACAAAAAATAATGATAATTGTTGCAGGCAGAGTTGGACACTAATGAAGTCTTTAAGATGATCAGTAATAGAAGTTATACGAGTAGAAATGGTATTATAATCAGACAGAATTACAATTTGAAATAAAAACATCAGACTAAGGACCGTTTTCTCATTAGGTGATTTTCTTTTTTCCCAGCGAAAAACTGCAGATTAAAGAAATTTGGTTTTCTCAATGTTTCATTGGCTTCTATTCTGTCGCAAAGCTAACTCGACCTCATCTGCCAATTATTTATTTATGGTACAGATAAATTCAATCAGCTGACTGCTGTTATTTTTTTGTAAATGTGTTTGTATTTTTGTAAACGAAATTAAATAGATTTTATAAAAAAAAAAGTTTAATAGAGGAATTAACATTAATTTAATGGAGGACGAACTCGATGAACATGATTTCCAAGTGAATGCTGAAAGAGTTTATCATGCCAGGCCTAACTACCTGGCAGAAATGGAGGAACATGAATTTTTCAAAGGATTCCGGCTGTCGATGGCCATATTAAACAGCTGATTTATGTCAACATTTTGTCACTTGAAGGCAGGGTTCCCAACTTTCGCATCTATTTTGAGAGGTATTGCCAACTGAAAATAATGTTTTTTGTCGGTGTATTGAGAAAACCAAAATTGTTATCGGACAGTTTATCGGCCTAATAAATTTATGTCGACATTTAGTTTGGCGATACATTGAGAAAACGGGCTTAACTTTTTGTCTGTTTAAACTATATGTATAAGGTTGTCGTTCGAATAATAATTATTTGAATAATCGAGGAAAAATATACTTTTTATTCACATTTTTCAATTTAGAATGAAAAATTATTCGGTCAGGAAAATCTTATACACACCATTCCAGCCGAAACTTATCCTTGGTCCAAGAAATTATTATTTTTTTAAAAATATGTCAAATATTATCATTTCTAAATCATTCATTTTCAACTCTTATTTCTGTCGAATTGGACAGCGAAGGAAAATTACATAAAAAAATAATTAAAACTTTTCAAAAAAAACTACAATTTGGACTTTCAAAAAAATAGCAAAAGATCTGAAGGCTCAGCCTCACTCGTCAAAAGTCATTAAACAGTATAGGGAAGGCTTGAACATTGAGAGAAATCCTGGATCAGGAAAGAAAAAACGACATTGGTGATGCAAAATAAGTAGAACAGCTCTTTCGAAGAGCACCGAACACTTCTAACAGAAAAGCAGCTTGTAAAGTTAAATGCTCTGATTCTTTTGTGCGCAGAACCAAAGCTAATGAGGAGTTTAAGTCGTATAAAGTTCAGAAAATTCCATATCGCAATGCGGCAAAGAACTTAGAAGCAAAATAACGTGCGAAAAAATGTATGTACAATTTTATAAAAAAAATACACCTGTTGTTTGATGGATGATGAAACTTATGTGCTGGCAGACTTTTTACAACAACCTGGTCAAGATTTTGGCTGATTGACGAGGTAATGTTCAAGAACAATACCGGACAAAAAAACGCACAAAATTCCCCAAGAAGTTTCTTGTGTGGCAAGCCACTTGCAATTGTAGCAGAAGCTGCCAATCATTTGTGACATCAGGCACAATAAACACAGAAATATATATTACGGAGTGTTTACAAAAACTGATTTTACATTTCTTAAAACATATTTCTGACCCGATTTGGCATCATACCACCATGGAAAAAAGGTCCTTGAGTGGTATTCAAACAATAATGCCAATTTTGTACCACGGGAGGCAAATCCACCCAACTGTCCAGAACTTTGGCCTTTGGAAAGGTATTGGGCTCTTGTAAAATTAACACAGAAAAGGTATCCCAGCAGATGTCCGATTTTAAATATAGGTGGATAATGAATAACGGAAGCAATTATAAAATCTTTAATGTGAGGATTAATATGCCAATATTTTAATATTTAATATTTACAATATTTTAATAAATTTAAATATTTTTGCGAATTTTTATATTGAAAGATTCAAGTTTTATTTAACTTAGTACAATTTTTTTCTGGCACACTCTTTATTTTCAAGTTAAATTTAAAAACAAAAATTTGGAAAAAATATATTTTACTAGTTGACCGCCCCGCCCCGGCTTCGCTCGGTTTCTATTGTTAGTATTTCAAGTTTCTCCAAATAATGTCTCTTATTAAGAAAAATGAGAATTGCCGAATTTTAGTATTTTAGTATTCTTTTTCTTTACAAACCATCTCCTGAAAATTTCGAATCGAATAAAAAAAAAATCAGGCAAATCGCTCTAGATGTTCTCACGTGATGCCATTACATACATGGACCATTTCATTTTTATATATAAAGATTAAATTTTTTATTAATATTTTTACTAGTAATTCGTTCGAATAATAGAGGAAATTTTGAATATTAATTGATCACTCTAATAATAATAAAATTATTAACTTTTTATACTATGTGGGGCCGCCCACTAGCCCCCATTACAACTACGAATCCATGTAAACACAAATCAACTTAGAAACACCTCAGCACTGACTGTGTGAAATTTCATTAAGATAAATCCAATCGTTCTCGCGCTACGGAATTATTTCCAAAATAAAAAGCTTCTAAACCACTGTGCGATGTTAATTAGATTTGAGCCGTTTTAAATTTTTTTGTACCGACGCACAGTGGCACAATTGAGGTTGAAAAAATCAAAAATTTCATGTACCGATAACTAGGTAAGGGATCATCATTCCTTTTGATTCTATTGATAGATCTATTATGAAAATAATAAACAAATTTGTATGTTTGCTTTGTACTTGTCCAGGTAAATCGATATTTACCAACTCTCCATTTTTTCAATATTTCTCAACTTTGCTGCAAAATAAAAAAAAAACTATAATTTTCTATATTTGCCACATTTTTAAAATAAGTTATTTGATTATTCCTTTACGCAGCTTCATCTTCATTAGTCAGGCAATGTAAGAATTCTCTGTCAATGCTTGGTCATCTATTTGACATTACTTTAGTTTGAGTCCCTGCGCACAGATACCACTATGATAATGAACAGGCAGACGAACTAGCCAGAATGGAATCTGCCTTAGATATCTCCAATGGGGTCTCAATGGCAATTCCACTGGGGATTATCAAAGGTATTATCTTGACACATTTTCTTACAAAGGCTGATGTGGCCCTCTTTTAACGAAAAACGTACTATGGAACTGATAACCCGGAATAGAAGGGATATATCAAGGCTGCTGGCAGTATTAACGGGGCACTGGACGTGAGTCAAGCATGCTAATCTCGTCGGAACTCTCTTTTAACGACCATTGTCGTAGCTGTAAGAATAGGGAAAAAGAGAAAACGATTTTCCAACTTCTATGCGAATGCCCAGCCCTGAGTGTCAAGAGGCATACGTTCATGGACAACTACATATTAACCAACATTGGTGAGGTAGTCGGGTCTAAACTCAACTGAGATATCTCACTGCTACAGGTTGGGTCTAGCAAACTTGACATTTTATATACTTTACGATGTAAACAACTGACAAGTAGTGTGGTCTTGTCAAAACGGGGTCCCTTCGACTCTACTTGATTCTTCGCACGCAGTGAACTACCACGTAAACCAAACCAAAAATTCGTTTACCTAATGCAAAAATTTCCAGCTGCCCGTCTTTGCCCCATTTTTTGCTAGAGGTAAAATTTTGAATTGTTTCAAAACTGAGATGCGTGCATATTTGGACAATTTATAACATATAACTGTGAAAAACCATTAATTTAAAAATGAAAGCCCAACAAATTTAAAAATAAAAAATCTTTTCTGGAATATTTTTAAATTTTAAAGCCTTTAAAAAGAAACATAAAACATAAAAAATTTTTCAAAATATTTTAGGTTACTTCCAATAAAATTGATTTTTCCACAAATTTGCACCTAAACAGCGTAGAAACTTTTTCATAGGCTGATCAATTATCTACCAAATACCTTTTAAATTTTTTGATTATCTCATTTAGTTCAAAAGTTATGATTTTATTACATAATATAAAATAAATCACTTGACTTCTTTCTGCACTAAACGCGGATTTCTCGGCTTTGCTTCACCTTAATAGGGGTCAGTATTTATTTTTCTTTGCGTTAAAGGATACATTTACCTTTACAAAACAGTAATCGTCCAATAACTCAATTTTGGTTTTTTTGTTGCTTGACTGGGTTTTGAAATAAGCCATTTAATTAGGGTATGTGCACATAGAATATGCACTATATAGCTATATGTAGCGTTTATTTAACGTTCCCTAATGATCACCTTTAGGTTTAAACTCCAGTACTACTATAATAGACTGTTTAAAGTGAATATTGGATCGGTCTAACAAATTGGTTTATTTTAAATTCCTCTTGTCCTAGCCTTTCTGCATGAGGATCACATTCTTTCAAAGCCTCTTTATAGGAAGAGTACAACCAAATCAAACGAGTTGAAATTAAAAACAAAAAAATCATAGAATAACCAACCACAAAAACCGAGTGATTAATCGCACCACCCGCTGTGTAAATTCCATAATAATCAAAAATTACTTGTTCTCGCCCGTAATCAGCCAAATAGTTTAACCACTCAAATGAAAAGCAGCAGCAGCAGCAACAACAACGACAACATGAAAATGGAAATCAAAATAAAACAACAACCACAGCAGCAGCAGCACGTACAAATATTTTAGGTGGCTAATAACTGATTTAAGTTAAGTGAGAGATTTTAACATCATTAACATGGCTGTGAAGAAAAAACATCTTTGTTTTTTCTCCGATGAGTTTGATGGACTACTTCATACGGTTTAATAACATTTATTTTTTTTTTATTTTTAACTCTTTTTTTTCATATTGCTGTTGTTTGAAATCATGTGAAGTGTGTTAAATTTTTGATTGAAAAATATGTAGAGAGAGGAGAGTTAAAAAAAAAACAACATTCGTCAACTATTTTATTTGATGGACAATCTGGGAAAGCAGCATAAAAACCATAAAAAAAATTATGATCAATCGATCTTTTGTTTGATTTTTGGTTATTTGGGGCCGCAAGCTAAAGTTTGTTATTTAAAAAGTTAGTTCCACTTGATTTATAATTTTTTAATGTTTTGAAGATTGTTTAAAAGGGAGTTATTCCCATAAATGCTTAAATCAAACAGTGATGCTGAATTGCAGAAAGGCTAAACTGTGGAGTGTAAAATTGGAAAGAAATTTTTTAAGCACTATGTGAGAAAATAAATGAATCATTTTCGACTCGATAATTCAGTTTATTATTCTATAAGATTCCATCAAAATTAATAGGAATCTTGAAAAGGAATTGGTATTATTATTGTAGAGAGTTGTTAATCAGCCCTATAAGGGAAAACATGTCCTCCTCTCCTTTACAAAATAATAATTACTCTTTAGTGAGTTCCCCCTAGGAAGCAGGTTTTGTTCTGCTTTTATTCATAGCTTATGTTTTTCGAGCCCATATTGACAAACTTTTAGTATATATAAAGTATTTGACAGCCCCTACACAAATTTCTCCCACTGTCGTTAATAATGATCTTACATTAAAACATTGTAATTTTTCAAATATTATTAGTAATGAAACAAATAAAGAAGATAAGCTTAATTAAAACCATGAAATTAATTTAATGAACTTTGTTTTTTTTTTTTCTTTTTGAGAAAGGAATAAAAACATACACTCGCACCTTGATTTCATTAAAACTATTTAATTTGCAAAACCATCAATTCGATTCAACAAACAATGATTAATTTTTTCCTCTTATTTTGTTTAACTCTATTTAATGTTGCTATTTCTAGTAATATTAATGAGCAGCAGCATTTCATTGATTGCATGTTTATTTCAAGTAAAATATTTTCTCAATTCGAGGCAACGACAATCAAAAGCAGAAGAAACGTTTCATATCATAAATTGACAGTTTGAAGGCCGGAGGTCATTTTAATATCTATGCGAACACAAACGATACTTGTACGTTTAAATGTACAAACACTTAAGAGTAAAATATACAACAACTCGTATTTTAAATGTGAACAAAAAGCATATTTAAGTTTAACAACAATCGATAAAAGCTTAAAGGAATTTTGAAAAATTGCATGTAGGATGCTGCAAAAGTATACACGCAGGCTATATAGGGGCAGCAGTAAATACTGCCTTAGTGTCAAAGTAAAAATGAGAAAAAAAAAAAGTTTTAAAGATTTTCTACTCATGGTTTTTTTAATTATATACATTTATTTTGTAGTATTGATATTTTTGTTAGATTTTTTTTTTAATTTATATTCAATTTTCGGCTTACCCTAATTATATGCATGCATGTCTTTATGAGAATTTTTGCATTTAATAAATAAATTTTATAAAACTTTAAGCGCCTACATACACTAGACTTGTTTTATTAAAAGCAACTCAATTACATCTTTACACCCATCCTTTGGAAATTAAAATATGTTCTTCGGCTCTCTGCTAGTACTTAGTACATGCATGTTTAATATGTAAGTAGTACTCATTCCCTTGTTATCAAGTAAAGTATGAAGCCAACTTATTAAGGACGCGGTTCTTTTATATACTTTTTACCATGAGTGTTGTTTATGGTCCACAGTCGTGGTTTTATAACAGTTTTGTCTAGTTTTCATAATCGTGGTTTTATAACAGTTTCGTCTATTCTCCATAATCGTGTTTTTATAGTCTATTCTTCATAATCATGGTTTTATAACAGTTTAGTAAATGCTCCATAGTCGTGGTTTTATAACAGTTTCGTCTATTCCTCTTGTCTATTCTTCACAATCATGGTTTTATAACAGTTTCGTTCAATCTCCATAACCGTGGTTTTATAACAGTTTAGTCTATTCTCCATAATCATAGCTTTTTAACAGTTTAGTCTATTCTCCATAATCGTGGTTTTAAAACAGTTTCGTCTATTCTCCATAATCGTGCTTTTATAACAGTTTCCTCTATTCTTCATAATCGTGGTTTTATAACAGTTTCGCATATTGTCCATCATCTTTGTTTTATAACAGTTTTGTCTATTCTCCATAATCATAGTTTTATAACAGTTTAGTCTATTCTCCATAATTGTGGTTTTAAAACAGTTCAGGCTATTCTTCATAATCATGGTTTTTTAACAGTTACGTCCAATCTCCATAATCGTGGTTTTATAACAGTTTAGTCTATGCTTCATAGTCGTGGTTTTTTAACAGTTTCGTCCAATCTCCATGATCGTGGTTTTATAACAGTTTTGTCTATTCTCCATAATTGTGATTTTATAACAGTTTCGTCTATTCTCCATAATCTTGGTTTTATAACAGTTTAGTCTATTCTCCATAATCGGTGCTTTCTAAGAGTTTAGTCTATCATTTATTTCAAACGATCCCACTGTCAAATAACTACAGTGCAAGTTCGGTATTCGTGACTAATTAAAAACTAGACCTGTCCCGAAAACTGAATTTACACGAAAACAGAACCCAAAATTTTATTGAAAAAATTTATGTAATTTTTAAAATTTATTGATATACATATTACATATTAAAATTTTTTGAAGAAATTGGACATTTTGAGTTGTTTTTTTGGCAAATTATGTTTTAAAACAACAGTTGAATCACGTAGTTCATATAGTGCTGCTGTCGGCTTATCATTTTCCAAAGCATATGTATGTATGCATATGTTTATCGATGTTAAACAATCGTCTACTTTAATTTAGTTTTCTCCATGACCACTATCATATAAATCATCCGATTCCATATCTGATAATTCCATTTGCTCCTCATTACTTTCCACATGAAATTCTTCTTGAATCCAGTTGTTTATGTCAGCATTAGTGAGCTACAAGTGTACTAATAGTAGAAAGATCTTTGTTTTCTTCCCGAATTATATTTTGTAAAAAATTTAAGGGCATGTTATCCTCTTCACTCTATTCAGTACCGAATTCCAGCAAGGCGTTCCAGGATTTCTGGATATTGGACACTGATATTTTATCCCAGGATGTAGCTAGAATCTGAACTGCATTTTTGAGATTGAAGTTTTTTTAGTTTGAGCTCCAAATTTGTTCCCTTCTGGTCAAGCAAGTCGGTGAGCAGTTGTTTTTTTATAATTTAATTTGACCAAGTTTTGATATAACGGTTGAATAAGCGCAGTGCAATTACGTGGTAGATTCATTGCTATAATTAAACCGCCATCACTTTTTAGTTCCTAAACTGGAAAAAAGCAAAACTACATTCTGCGGCAGACCTTTTGAAACCAAAAATTCTCGTACCTAAAAAATGTTTACTTATGAACAACTTACTTTTACTAATTGGTGAAAATTAACTTACGTGGGTAACAAATTCGTGATGAAACCAGTCCTTGAATAGAAATGCTATCATCCGGGCGTTATTACTGGAGTTGTATATTACAGGATTATTGAAAAAGCTTTTAAAGGCGCGTGGGTTTTTCGATTTTCCCACGACCAACAATTTCAGTTTGTCTGTGCCATTCGCATTTGAACAGGACAAAAAAGTTATTCGTTCTTTACATATTTTTCTTACGGGCGCTGTTTTCTCATTACATGTGAGAAGAGTGTGATTTGGAAGCATTCTATAATATAAATCAGATTCGTAGGCATTGTAGATTTGGTGAACAGTCAACCCATGTTCATCAACGTAGTCCTTAAACTCTTTCACAAATGGATGAATAAGTTAAGGTTTCGAAGACAATTTCTCGCCGATATTTTTAAAAATCTAATTCCATGTCGACCTTTACATTTCTTAACCATCCTTCACTGGCATTAAAACCTGAATTGGTTTGATAAATTTTTGAAAACAAATGACTGGCTTTTGTTTGTAAAATCGCTGCTGATATTGGAACATTTGTTTCTCTTCGTTTTAGAAACCACATTTTTCCATTCTTGGGTACTCAGCTTTCTTAAGGTGCAACGTTTGCCAGGGCCACTTTCTGTTGTACGTATGAAGTTTTTTATTGAATTTTCTTGCTTTATAATGCGGTAAACCGAAGACTTAAGTAATTTACGCAAATTGAATTGAAACCTCCAGTTTTAAATTTTTTTAAAATCTTTCATTTTTGAGAAATCGTTGGTTTTACAATATGTTGAACTTTTCCCATATTAAAAGATGTATTTGCACAACAAATGACACGAATAAACTGACAAAATTGAAGATCAAAATCAACCAAAAAGGTTGATATACCCAAAGACGGCGATTTCCCTTTTTTGCTTATAGACATTGTAATCAAATTTAAAACAAACCGATAAAACTCGCGAAAATATAACCTGTTTTTCGTAAACTGTCGCGATTATAGAACCTGCAATGTTAAAAAATAAGCCGTCGTGATAATGCGTAGTCGCGAATACCGAGCTTGCACTGTATATCTGAGATCAAAGGAAATATTATAGTACTTTATGTTTGCTGCTTTTTTGTCAAAATCGGTTTGTTGCTTTACAACATAAAGATTGATAAAAATTCTACAAAGGCGTCGTGATCAATATAGGACACAGTGGGCCACCGTGTTGTTTTCTAGAAGAAATTTTTGATATGCCTTATAGCTGTGCAATTGATATTGTAAGTAGATATAATTGTGAAACTATTTTTATTTTTTCTGGAGGATGTGTAAAGTAGTTTATTTCAATTCTTGAACTATTTATTTTATGCTTCTATAAATCTATTAAAATTCCTCGTTAATCAGTTTTATTATTGGCCAACTATTTTCATCTTTTAAAATTCAAATAACATTTTTTTTTTTTGTTGCTGTAAAAAATAGATTATAGTTCTACAACTGAATGTATAAAAAAAAGCTGTATCAGATAAATGTATAACAGATGTTTTCTAAACAATTTTTCAAACAGTTCTCTAGAAGTTCTTAATGTAATATTTTTTAATAAATTTAGTAGATTCATATCAGTACAAGAATAAAATGGTTTATAAAGCTTAAATTGTTGCACAAAATGCAAAATAATGCAACAACAGTGGATACTTTCACAAAAATACAAAATTTTAAAAGTTATCAAAATATTTTAAATTGTATCCAAGAAAATTCTATAAAAAATAAATTAAGATCTGTGGTAGAACATCCGTGGTAGTTCAAGTATCAAATATACATATGTCTTATTTAAAGAGCTTTAACTGTAATGTCAGTTAAAGAGTTGAGAGTTGTTGTTTTGTTTGTATTTTCAGTTGTAGTGTCCAATTTAATTGTGTGTTTGTCTGCACCACGAAGGTGTCATATTCATAATTTACTACACAGGGTCACCACAGGGGGGAGACTTTAGCATAAAAATTCATTTCTAGTCTACATATGTCCTCTAGTCTATTTAGTTCTCTTTTTTCATAATTTTTTATTTTTTTTTAATTTTATTCCTGCATAAGTTTTTCTTTTTTTTGTAATTTTTCCTATTCAAAGCTCTTTTTTGCTTGTTGCAAGTATGGGTGTGTGTGAGTGACTCAGTGAGTGAGTGTGTTGATGTGTGAGTGTGTGTGTATCTGTGAATTAATAATGTCCAGGGAATGCGGTTGTTGTTGTGGACCATGTTATTTAACAACTTGGTCGACTGCTCTAAATTACTTGTGAAATTACTGTGACAGTTTGGTTTCTTACGCTTTTTTTTTTTTTTTGTTTGTTTGTCTCTCCTTCAGTTTATTTTTATGATTTTATATATTTTTTGTATGTATTTTATGGATGGCATTTGTGAGGGTTTGTTTGATTTGTTGTTTTGTTATTTATTTAGTGTGTCCGTCCGTGTGCTCATTTTTTATATTGTTGCCCTCATCATGTATGAAAGAATTATCACAATTTTTTAATTTGGTGTCTAGTAAATATGAAAGAATGTCATGGAAATATTTGTTATAGTTTTTCTTTTAACTATTTTATATATTTTTTTTTATTGCTTAACTTCATAAATATGTAGAGTGGCATTTAGAAAAAGGAATGGGCTGTGAAGGTTTGATCTTAAGGAGTTTGAACAGAGTTCGTTTATAATTTAGCAGAGGTTTAAATTTTATTAGATAATAAATTTAATGTTAGTAAATGTTAAATTTAAAAGATTTAGAAAGAGATTTTTAATTTTTGATCTCCAAAAATATATAAATTATACCTACACTTGAAATTTGTTTATGATAAATGTTAAAAATTTCATTTCATTTTTCATTGCGGTCCAAGAAGGATGGAAAATTAAACTTTTGTTTGGTATCAACAGGATTTTCTGTAGAAATTCTTGAGTATAAAATTATTTTCATCAAAGATTGTCAACACCAAATTACTTAACTTCATAAATATGGTGTTGACAATCTTTGATAAAAAATACTTTTGTACTCAAGAATTTCTACAGAAAATCCTCTTTTACTGAATAACTTATTCAGTAAACGTTGAAAATAAATAGTACTATTTGAGTATTATTATGATACCGAACTAGAATTTCCACAGAAAAGACTGTTATATTGAATAATTCATTAATTATACACATGATTTTCATCAGGAAAAACAGTTATACACAAGATTTTCCATAGAAAACATTGTTCTACAAAAGATTTTATATAGAAACAAGTAACAGAGCAATATTCGGCTATAATCTTATATATCCTTCACCAAATTGTACTTTAAAATAAAATTGAAATTTTTTTTTTTGTAATTTATTTTAAATTTTTTTATTTCGAAAAAGTTTTTTTTAATTTTTTAAAAAATGTTTTCTTGATTTAATTTTTTTTTTATTATTAGTGAAATAAATTTATAACAAAAAAATGTTTTTTGTGAAAAAAATTCGGGTTAAAAAATATTTTTCTCGATTTTGATCCATTGTAGGTCCAACTTTGTATAGCCTTATATACAGTTGCAATGGACTTTGAAATATCTATCATTGTATATCCATATTGTCTATATTTATGACTTAGTAATCGAGATATAGATCAAAAATAGGCCAAAAATACAGGTTGTCTCTGATTTTTGCTCACATCTCCATTATTTATGGACGGATTTTGCTGATTTGAAATAGGAAACTTCTCGAAAGCATAACTGACAGAATTATTGAAGATTTGGATCCCGAAGATATCTAGGGTCTTCATAATTGATTTTAGCAGACAGACAGACAGACATGGCTTATTCGACTCCGGTATTTATAAGGGTCGGAAAATTATATTGTGGAAATTACAAACGGAATGACAAACTTATATTCTCATGATGGTGAAGGATATAAAAACTGTTATACAAATATTTCTAATAGAAAATACTTTTGTACACAATATTTGCTTTAGAAAATACTATTGGGTGTATGATTTAAAAATGCTGGATTTGCACTAGATGGTATATCCTTCTAACTCTTTTTATATTTTTAATAAATTATATGTCATTTTGAAGGGTACATATCTATCATTCTGTTCTCACTTAGTTATTGAACATTATAGTGTAAACAACAAATATTTTTGCTTCGAAAATATTGAATTTTGTACCAACGAATCGCCCGGTATTGGAAGTTTTGCTTTACTTCTTTAATTTGAAAAAAGTGACGCTGAAGCATATCGATTACTCTCCAAAGGTTATAGTGAATGTGTTTTATAGGTTTTAATGTGGGTGATGTTTTGTGCAATTCAGAAGTGGACCAGCCAAAAAAAGTTTGAAAACCAGGAATTGGAGGCATTACTCCATGAAAATTGTTCTAAAACTCAGCAAAGACTTGCCAAATCATTGGAAGCTACTTAAGCAGCATTTTCGAAATGTTTGCGAAGAGCACGATTCCCCCAAAAGCAGGGAAATTGGGTACAATACGAATTAAAGCCGAGAGATCTTGAAAGACGATTTTGCATTACTTGCGATGAAAAATGAATCCGTTACAATAACGCGAAACGTAAGAGATCCAATGTGGAGGCCGTAATATTCCATCATGACAACTCTAGGACACATTATGCAACAGCTGTTTTAAATGTATTTGGAATGAAGTGGTTGAGATGTTTTTTTTTTACCCTCTTTGTAGTCAAGACCTTGTCTCGTACGTAATTTCAATTAATTTACTTATGTTAAGACCCGCTTTCATGTGAAAATGTTTCAATTAAAAGCAGCCACGATTGATTTAATTTAATAAAAATTGTCTGCAAATAATTGCTAATATAGCTTAACGTTTTAAATAGTTAAATCCTACTTATCACTACGACCAATGAACATTTAAAAAACTCTATTCATTCTGCATACCATCCTATAAAATCATTAATAATTCCACAATATTCAAACTATAAGAAAGAAGAAAAAAACTCAGGACAACAATGAACTCATTGACTACATTGTAACGCATTGTATTCGTATCGTAGTATTTATAAGCAGCAAAGCAGCACACCACTGATATATTTCAATGCGTTAATAAAAATGTATTTCTTTTCAATTATAAATTACTCCATTAACAATAACGCAATTTAAGTCAATTAAAAGACTCCTTAACTGCGTTTTGTGCCAGACCAGTGCAGTTGAGTTCAATGCAGAACAGAACACAACAGAACAGAACAAGTTTTGCATTGTAAATAGTAAATGGTGGAATTGTGATCGCTCTTTATCACCTTCGATAAATTTTCGTAAGTTTAACTTCATTTAATTTAAATCACAACAATTATTCATTGAAATCAATGATCATCATCGCTGCAATTAATAATTTATTGTAGAAGTGTAGGAATTGACAAACAGGATAACTAATCGTATATAATAAGGCAGGCACCTGACTGTGTCTTAAGGTAGTCAATGCTCTTTCGCTCACAGTGGGAACGTTCAAATGAACGAATGAATGCTAGCAAAGCGATGGCGTAATGTTATGCAGTCAATGCATCTAGCATTGACTAGCCAGATCAGTTTAGACCCATGGCTAAAAAGTATGGAAAAGAAAGGATTTCAAAAGATAATTAACTTTTATAAAAATGCTTTACTATGCTTAATGATCGACGATTTTCTATAACGCCAATATATGAATGACAATTGTGAAAATTCCTGCATGCGGAGAACAAGAGAAAAAATTTTGCAAGAAATAGCAACAAGGTCTTTGGCAACACAAAAACAGCACCCAAGATATTTTTCCTTTCAACAGTACACTTCATTTGTCTGGCCAAAAGAATGCATTTGTCATTTGCAGCTCAGCAGGTTATACAGAGTTTTTGCCTTTCCAGTCAGCCTTTTTTTAACATAATTTTTTTTTTTTTATTTTCTATTTTGGTGGTTAAAGCTTATACAAGTATGGCAGAGAGAAATAATAAGAATAAGAAACAGGATGAACTGCAAAGTGATTGAGGTAACCATGTCTAGAATAAGGGAATTAGGAGCGATTACCTCTCTTCCACTAGAAAACTATGTCAGGACCTAAAGTAAAATTAAATACGCGTTCCAGTGAATATATTTATTAATTCGAGAACTATAGCGACATAAATTTAGTGCCGGTACTTTGAACATAACAAAGCTGTCTTAAGCCAAATATTCGTAAGCTTGCTGATTTTTTTCATGATCAATCCAAATGTCTCAAGCAATACAGCTTTTACCAGAGGTCTTTTTTTATCGAGACAGGAATATGTCCAAACCTATTTCCATAGATTCCAACACATGACGCATTCGGACTTATGCCATTCCTTTTTGTTTTGTTGAGTGTTTGAGGAATAGATTGAGGTGTTTGAGGATGTTGATTCTGATGTATTTGATTGGTCTTCCGCTTTCATGCTGTAGGTCACTTATACAACCTGAACTTATGAGTCTGTTCAGACCAGATGGTTTACTTTGACTACATGCTCGATATCAAATTCGGCGTCTATAATTGAATCTTTGTTCTAATGGTTTTTGTAAAAGTTGTCAAGATGAAGACGAGAAGGAGAACACCTCCTCCGTATTTGCCCTGTTCTATCGGGGACTAGTTTTCCAACATTGGGTAACCCATTTCTGCACGACCTACGAGATCTAAGTATGAAGAGTGGATATTAGGAAGATATCCATATTTGCATCAGGTTAGTTCAGTACCGAACTACATACGACCAACTTGGAGGACCGGAACATGATCGTTTTAGGGTATCACAAAGGGACCAATTTATGGATACAACTAGTATCACTGTTATTTATAACCAAACCTAATGCCAGCCAGCATTTATGGTATTCTCCTTTTAAGAGGTATTAAGATCGAGTGTCGTCATGCACTCTGTTACATATCTAAAAGAACTCGGTGCGCATAATACTTGATCCTGGTCATGAGGACATTGCTTGAAGCGTTGATATGACAGATACAGGATTTATTCGAAATTCTGTAGCAAACGGGATGATTTATCTGAGATTAGGAAGGTTTACTTCGTCCATGTGCAAATCCCTAAAGTATGCTTGGAACAAACATACTCCATTTCTTTGCTAATGGAGCCCGGCATCGCGGTAATATGATCGAGAGAGGATTTATTAGAAATTCGTTAGCAAACGGGATGATATATCTGAGGCCAGGAAGGTTTACTTCGTCCAGTTGCAAATCTCTAATGCTAGTATTGCTCGTGCTCTGTGATTGCCCTATATTAGAGTTGTGCTGAATGAAGGGGAATGTTTCTGATGTCTTACAATTCTGTTCTGGTGAAGTTAAGGGCTGCAAATCTATTTACACTGGCGTAGAACAAATCACGTTATCTAAAAGCTTTGCTGTTGTAATGCTTACATCCTGATATCCCTTTTGTTATTTTGTATAGAGATAGACAATGAAGTTCTGTGTAAAAAATATCGGTCCAGATCCATTTGCTATAAGTGGGAGACAAAATTAATTCGATGCAAAAATTGGAATTTAAAACAACTATACTGTAGGATTTGTTTAAGTTTGTAGAATTTTTTGGCGACCACTGACGTAGATTTGCAGTCTAGAATATATATGTATCTTTATTATTTATTATAAGTTTGTTTTCCAATCGGTCCCACTGTGAAATGGTCACCTCAAACATACTCAACATAGTGCCAGCATTGAAGGGTACCAACTTAAGGAAGACTCAAACTCTAGCCTTTTTATAGCAGCTTGTTAATAGCAAATGGTAGCATCAAACTAAACTAAACTATGATTCTAATATGAGTAAAAAACATGAAAATAAAAAAATAACGTTTAAATTTCTTCAAGTTTCAGCTCCCTGTGGTGTGCGGAGCGTAGAAAATAACAACAGCAAAACTTTTTGTTGTGTGTGTGTGTGTTTTTTTGTTTTTGGTAAAATAAGTGAGTTTAGGCAGTAATATTGTGTGATCATTTGTACATGTATCAAACAACTTTTAACATGCATTGAGTCAGTTACAGAATCAAAAATCAAAGAGTCACAATTGGAGTCATAGTTGCTCTATGCCAGACTAACTGCCAACGTCTGCATTATTGTATGATTATGGTTTATATTGTTGCATCGCATCATTTAAAGCATTCAATTTGCAATTGAACTGTTTTGTTTGTTTGTTTGTTGGATTCTCTTACGTTCCTGGTGGCTGGTGTTTCTGGTGTAGACGTAGATTTTGATGGTCTAGCCACCATTTTAGGGAAGTAACTCGTCGTACAACAACAGCCACAACAACGTGTACATGTACGTGGGATTGTTGAAACGTCAAGTCAAGCTGTGCCAGTCAGTGCTGAGTTACTTTAGCATTCTATATAAAAATTGCTACGCGTTTAGCATGCTACACACAATCAAACAATCCAGACCAACATACCTTTCTTTACTTACTTACTTACATACATTTCTACATGTGCCTGTAAGTAGATGATATTTAGTCCTAGACCAGAGAGCAAAATGCATAAAATGATGGCTTATAAAAAAGATTATTTATCACCTGTATTTCAAACTTGCATTCAGGAAGCAGTAGGAGACATTTTTTTCATTCCCTTCATTTATTTGTTTCTCTGCTTGTTTGTTTGTTTGTTTGTTGCCTCGTTTTATGAATAAGTGTTCAACAATCTTTATATTTAGATGCCTGCACCCAACCAAACCTCTCTACATGACAGCTTTTTTCAAGGTCTTCAATAAGTGTTGAGTGACAACAGAAAAACAGCAACAACAACACCAAAGGATAACACCAAGGGGGCTTAAGAGTTAAACCAGAACAACAACAAAAACTGAATACGAAAATAAAAAAAGAAAATATTACATATCTATATAAATATATAAATGTCTTTGTAAGTTTGTTTGTTTATTTGTTTGTTTGTTTGTTTGTTTGTTTGTTTGTTTGTTTGTTTGTTTGTTTGTTTGTTTGTTTGTTTGTTTGTTTGTTTGTTTGTTTGTTTGTTTGAGCATCACGCCTAAACGGCTGAACCGATTTTATTGAAATTTGGAACGTAGATAGATCCTTACTTGGAAGCGTCAATAGGCTATAAATTTTTTCAATACTTGGACCAGAAAGGGATAAAAAGGGGAAAAAACGGGTAAAATTGGTACCTTTAGTTTTTAAACAATAATTACTAAACGGCTGAACCGATTTTTACATAGACAGGGGTAGCGAAGCGCACCGGGTCAAGCTAGTAAAAAATAAAAGTGAAGAGCATAAAAATTGAAAACATAATAGTATTTTTTGTTTCTGGTCTGGAACAATAATAAGAGCACTTTAGGTTTTGTATTTTTTTTTTTTTTTTATTCAAACTGGTGGTTATAATCAATATTTTTTGGGGTATATTTTTTTTTTTGGTTTAACCCAAATTCTTTATAAAAAAAAAGTATATTTGTTGTTCTATGTACAGAAAATGTTTATGTGTTTGGTTGTTTCCCAGAATAACATCATCCAACTAACTTTTATACACAAAAATGGTTAAATACAAAGGGCAGACAAATAAATCACATCACCTTCTTTGTTTCCCCAAAAAATATACACCAAATATACGGATATATACACGCACACATACATATATATATATTCCTGCATACACCCGAAAGAAATTAGAAGTGAAAACATTTTCAAAAAGAAGTTTCCAAACCCGAGGGTTAATTTCTTATATTGTTTTGAAAGAGACATTTAACCAATTTAACCCAAAAATTAAATGCAAATTATATTATTTCTGATTATGTTTATGTAAAACGCGTATCTCAAATATTTATTTAAATATTTCTTGCAATTTGACTGATTTGTTCAAAAGAATCAACGTCCTCTCATCATATATACAAGTAATGTTTTTTAAAATTTTTCTTTACATTGTAAAATAATACATACAAAACTATTGTAAACACATTTATACATATATATTTTTAAATAATGTTAAAATATAAATAATTTACTTACTTGAGTGCCCGAATATTGGGACTGTGTATAATTAAATCTTTATTTAATCTATTGTTTATTGTAGTTTAATTTGTTATTCAAAAAATATATTTAATAAACGAAATTTAAAAAAAAAAAAAAAAAAAAAAAAAAAAAATCAACGTCCTCTCTTAAAGCATAAAAAACAGTTTGCGCAATTTTGAGCCATGAGTACAAGATAAGGGTTAAACAAATGGAACATAGTGGAACCCTTGAGAAAGTTTATAAATTTTTGGATAATGTTGGATATGTGGGATAACCTTGTCAATATATTGTCTGTATCTTCCTAATGTTAAGGATATTTGTTTCTGAAAACACAGTGATACAAAAATGAATAAAGTGGAAATACCTGGGAAGTGCTACTAGTTTTCTGGATTTTGTATTTTGCCAAATACCTCCAATATCTTAAGTTACTAGTAAAATCCCGTTTTATGCACTTATACACACCATTCCACCCAAAACTTATCCTTGGAACATTTCTATCAGAAAAGTAGCTCGTAAAGTTGCTCTGATTCTTTCGTGCGCAGAGCCAAAGCTAATGCTGTACTGCAATCGTATAAAGTTTAGAAAGTTTCAGAAGCAAAAGAACAGTGGAAAAAACGGAGGTCGCATTTTATAAAAAAATACATCTGTTGTATGATGGATTATGAATCCTATATCCTGACAGTCTTTTAACAAGTTCCAGGTCATGATTTGTATATGGCTAATTTACGAGGTAATGTTCAAGAAAAATACTGGACCAAAAACCAAACAAAATTTCCCAAGAAGTTTCTTGCATGGCAAGCATTTGCAGTTTTGGCAAAAAAAGTCAAACATTTGCGACATCAGGCACGATAAACACAGAAATATATATTACGGAGTGTCTACAAAAACGGAATTTACAGCACAGAGTGCTTTCATATTTCTGGGCCGATTTTGCACCATTCAACTGTGGAAAAAAGACCTTCAGTGGCATTCCAACCAATCCTCCCAACTGTCTAGAACGCCTGTGGAATGGTATTGGGCTCTTGTAAAAAAATAATTATAGAACACAGGAGAGGTAGTCAAGGACATGTCCGCCTTTAAGCGTTAGTTAACGGAAACAACTGTAAAATCTTTAATGGGAAGATTTCCGGAAAAAGTGGATAAATTTATAAATGCCGAGTAATATGCCAATATTTTATTGTTTAATGAATTTGTGCAATATTTGAATAAATTTACATATTTTCATTTCGCTCATTTGCTACAACAACGTCATAACTCAAAATCCGTGGTTTTTGAACTGAGTCATACAAAATATGCGCCGTTCTATAGACTTTCATATAGTTTTATCAGTTTTCAAAAAAATCAATTATTTATTGTGTGAAAGTGTTTTTTTGTTGTAAACATCAAAATTAAAATTCATGTTTTCTCAAATATTTGACAAGAAAAAATTTGGGTTAAATACAGATTAGAATGATATTAATGTCATCTATTTAAATCGGGTTTTATTTCTGAAATCACATGATTTGTTGAAAATTTATTTAAGAAATAGTAAAATGTCATAAAACATTCAAAGCCGTTTTTCTCGAAACGACTTTTTTTGAATTATGACGTTGTTGCAGCAAATGAGCGATATTTAAATCTTAAGTTTTATTTAACTTAAGGGGCATTCATGTCAAGTGAACCAGCTTTTGAAATCGATGTCTTCCGATTGGGATGAAATACGCCATGGTTAGTAATTCAGACACAATTTTTTAACAAGATCGGTCGAGAACGTTCTGAGTTGGAGGGGGTCAAAATTTGACATTTTGGAAAATAAGTTCGATTTTGCAAAAAAAAAAAGTCAAAAATTTTATGTCTTGAGTTACAAAACATTTATTTTGATAGATATCCCACTCGCATCCCACTAAGCGACCAAATAGGTCTACAAGGAAAATATCTAAGCTTTCTTTTGAGAAAAAAGGGCCCATTTTGAAAAAAAAAGTCAAACAAGTTTTTGAAAATGTCAAAAAATTTTAGTTTTTTCTTCCGAAAGATTGAAGAAATAGCTATCTAAACTATTTGGGACACCTTTTGTTAATAACAATAGGTAATAAGTTACATGGATGAAAAAACACCTGTTTGGCCAAATTTTGAGCCCCTCTAACTCAGAAAGTTCTAGACCGATCTTGTTGAAAAATTGTCTGAATTACTATCCAATAGAACTAACCATGGTGCAAATTTCGTCCCAATCGGAAAACATCGATTTCAAAAGTTTGTTCACTTGACATGAAATGCCCCTTAATACAATTATACGTTTTTTGTTTGACTCACTCTTTATATGCCTGTAACTTAGTTTAATATCAAATCATTTTAAGAGGATTTAGAAAAAAGAATCTGATGACTACAAAACAATAAATGGATTTCCAACTTCTTGGTTAGTATTTTGGAATACAATATGCTACAGGCAATCATTCAGGTGGAGATATACGCCATCATCATTTGTATTTTTGTCAGCCAAGCTTTGTTGTTCGTCGTTTAATTTTTTAATAGAAATTCGCAGTAGCACCTATCAAAAATGTTTATAAAATTTATTTTGCCTCTTATCGCATAATCGGACTAGAGTTTGTCTGATACAAATGTGCTCTAAACATATAAATATGTACCAGAAATTAGTTTTTATCGCTTCTATTTACACTACACATACCTGTATAGCTAAAAAATAACAAAAATAAAAATTTGCTTAATTGAAACTGTTTTACAGAAAAACCAAAATAACTCAATTTCTTGCGCACAACACATAATCGAACAAAGTAAAATAGGTATTCAAAAGTTTGCGATCAGTATTTAGTTGCATATACTTTGATGTTTAGAATGGTGTGTAAGCGCTTTGGAATCGATTTTACTAAGTTTTGGTATACTTCCGGCACAGTTGAGTTCCATGCTTCTACTTAGTAAGGTCTCTCACATACTCTCTCACATATACGGGTACCATGTGAATACAAAGCCCTTGTGAGAGACTTAAACACATGGAAATACTTGAAATTTTAACTTCAATTTTTCGACTAAATAAAGGTCGAACCGCGTTATTACACTTCCATAGAATATTTTTACGAATTTTTTGAACACTTTGCTGCACAATTTCATTCCCAAAAAGTTTTAATTTTGAACAAATGAAAAAAATTATTTTTTTTAATTTTTAACACTTATTTTTATTTGTGGTTGCATTTCAATTATAGAACAGAGTTTAAAAATTTGGTATTGAAAATCAAACAAATTGAAACTTAACACAATTTTATAAAACTCTGTAGGTCTGGTGAAAATTAAAAAGGCACCAACACATGTACATTTTTATTACTAACACATATTTAGACTTAGGTACTTTTCACTAACAATTGCTTAGAGTTAGGTACTGCTGTCAAAGAGTCCGACTATTTGTTATAATTTGGTTTCAATTATGAAAATTTGTATTTCAAAATTATTATTAAATTGGTAAAGCGTCAAGTTTAGGAATTATCATAGCCTTTTTTCAGTTTGACTCTTTAAATGCTCTATATTTTGTAAATTTGCACACTTTTATGGCAAACTCAATAATAAAATTCGAAAATTTGTTTTATAAAATATCATGTACCATTAATAATACAAGATTTAGCTAATCCTGTCAATCCTGTCAATATCGTCGCTGACACTATTAAAATATGAAAACTATTGTCGTTATGAAACTTATGCCACAAAAAGTTTGAACAAAACATGTCCTTAAGTTTAGATAAAGAGAAAAAGGGATGCGTTTATAGCTGTGACATGAAGTGTTTGCCATTTTCAGATACTACCTAGAATCTTGAGCTCCTAGATTATTAGCTGAATATTCGAGTGTATCTGCCAAAGTTTCACTCATGTATTGTAAATTCTAGTAGCCTGCGGCGGTTTTTTTCTTCTTTCATTTTCCTACAAAATGTTCATGTTCACGCTGCCATACATTTTTCTTCATTGTATTAACAATGGTCTCATATATAAATATAAATAAATAGGTGCCCAAAAATCCGTAAAGGGAAGCATTGTCTTTGTTTTCTGTTATTTTTTTCTCATATTTTTTTTTTTCATTTCAACATTATCAAACACCAAGTGTGGAGTATGTTTGCTTTATGGCTGAATTTCAACCCAAAACAAAAAATCATAAAAGACCTATAGAATAAAGGATTCATTTGCAATCATCTGTAAGAATATTTGTATAAGTACCACAATGCTTGTGTGCGAAATTGTATTTTTGAACAGCAAAAACCTTGCTTACACATGTATAAAAAGGGTTAGATTGCTTTGATTTTACACGAATCGCTGTGTTAGTGTTTTAGGCCAACGAAAGGTTAACTAAATTAAGCAGCAGACTTTAGTTAAATAAAGACTAACACACTCACTTTTAAGCATATGAAAATTAAACCTCGGTTATTGATATGGAGAGTATGTTGACAGCATGTAATACTTGAACCAACACTTTGATAATAGAATAATGATCGTAAATACTTATGTGAGGAGGATTTTAATAAGGGACAGTGGTTTATTATATTGTTGGATGTTAAAATTAAGACAGAGGAACATTTTTCATTAAAGGTTTTTTTGGTTGTTTTATTTTGAATGAATTCTCAAGGTCCTTCAATTGATCTATTCTTTAACACTCACTTAGTATACAACGTCCGATAGTTTAAATGACAGCTTGAAGATTTCCTAGATATTTGTTTAAATATGACTTCTGAACTCTCCTCACTAAAAATTCTAATCTGCCCCACTGTACCACATTTCCATTATGAAAGTATTTATTTACAGATTTGTTTTCGGTTTTTCATTCCTTGAGAATCTTTTCGCCCTTACACTGTAAAATTATACCGATACAAAAGAAGGACCTACAATGACCGCCATAAACCATTCAAATGTTTCGCTTATTCCCTTTTAGTTCTGGTGTGTTCAATATTTGTTTGTTTAACAAAATTTAACTAAAGGTTTCGGTATCACTTAAAATAAAAACCGAAGGTGTTTTACAAACAGCCAAACATTCAATTGTTCCAACTGACAAGCCAATAACCACTACAGCTACAACAACCCGCGGACAGTTGAACCAGTACAAAACCAAAACTCTTCATCTTGGGCCCATAAAAATACCAGAGAAATACAAAAACCAAAATCAAACAAAACTAAAGTAAAGTAAAGTAAAGAAAATAAAAAGAAGACTGCATAAACCAATACAGGAAGAAGGATGTCAAACCAAACAGCAACTAAATCAAGAAAAAACTAAAATGTTTAAATAAAAAAAAAAAAATAAATAAATGAAAACAAAAGCTACAGCAAAACGTTTGTAAAACATCATGTCCATAGAGCAGCCACCAAAAAGAATTGTTTATTCTTAAACTGGATAGATGGGACTGGGCCTGGTTAGGGTTGGCTTCGTTTGGGTTTAAGGTGGCGGTAAAGGGCAAATGACAGCAAAAACACATAAAAGAAGTGTAAGAATATTAAATGTATGAGATGGTGGGTTTGGCGGTCAATTGTTTGTTTGTTTCTGCGTGTTGAAGATGTTTATCAACAAATAAAAATCTTTGTTAATCTTTAACAAAATGAAATGTAGAAAACAAAATATACCAAAACGACTTCAATTCAAGAAAAAACAATTTTGAGAAAAGGATAAAATTGCAGCTCATAAAAAATTTATATTTAAACGAATGCAAGTTACCCTACAGTCAGCAGAATGATACAAAATTCATGCATTTTATTAGCAAGTTAGTAAATGGGAGTCAGGTTAAAGCTGCCGACAATAACTGTGGCAAACATATAAATTCTACACAATTTTCGTTTGAATTTATCACTTCGTTATTTTTTTTTAATAGTTTTAAAAAGTACTGGGTTAGTACATTTTAAGGCCTTTACACTGTCTCAATTCTCTTCCCAACTGAACAGATGAGATTTCTTTAGATAATGTATCTGCTTTACTTTTTCAAAAAGACTCCTCATATATTGGGTAATATAGAATCTGACAAATAAAACAGGACTTGAACACCCAGATGACTTTGTAACTGATCGTTTAGTATTCTGATCTGATGTATCGCATTATTATTTAACTTTAGTGGAATTCTTCAACCTTTTTCCAAGTGATCCAAACAATTCTAGCCACTGATTATATTACAACTATTACGGTACTGATAACATACGTTGATTTGGGTACAAGAACGCGACATTAGAACATGAACAAAATTAAATTTAAAATTTACCGTTAATAGAGTTTTGGCCTCGTTTAGATTTGTTTATATTAATTTTTAGAAAGATTTCATAAAATGTGTTCAATCATGATATAAATATGTAAACAAGAAATACTAAAGAAAATATCATTATAAGTATTGGATAAAAATGCGAGGTTTTTTCAAATGTTTGGCTTTTATTTTAAAACATTTCTACAATATAAATTTATTCAAAGAATTGGCATTGTTAGCTATGACCTTTTCCCATCTTTCTGACAACATATAGATTCCGAGCTAAAGGAACTGCTAATCTTTTGAGGCCAAGAACGTCATGACAATATTGGATACTCTGTTACAAAGTGAAGCGTATCCCAGAGAGAGTGTTCGGCATCGATCGAAACAAATAGTAGACGTACGGTCCTTGGTCTAGACTATAAAGCGGGTGAAGCAAAACCACTTCAGTCTAAACACTTTTTAACATATATTGCAACATGTGGCCGAGCATTGTCATGATGGAATATTACCTTTCCATGACTGGCTGCATATTTTGGCCGATTTTCGGCCAACGCTCGCTTCAAACACATCATGTGCATTTGGTAGAGGTTCTCTGTGATGGTCAGGGCAGATTTCAGCAGCTCATAATAGATAGGAACCTTTTGCACTCACCATATGGAGAGAATTACCTTAGTGCTATGGATATTTGGCTTCGGTGTCGATGCGTGCTTTGTTCAATGGACAAAAAACAAAAAAAAGGTCAGGTCATTGATGTTAATAAAATTTATATTTTTGAATAGATAACTAAATAACTCATTCTTGTGATAAAGATTTTTTTATAAATATATATTTTTGTCGTCACTAGAGGTCGCTAAAGTTAGAACATTTTAAACCTAAATTTTATTGAGAAAAATATATTTTTTTTGTGGTTAACTAAAATAATTGTTAAAGTTCGCTTTAAAAGATATAAACTTGCGATTGGCTGCAAATGAAGCAATATGAATGTAAAATTATGGGAGATTACTGTTTTTGTCCAAAAAAGTTTAACTATTTAATCTGTGCAATTTTTAATAATTAACATTTTTTTATATTATAAGCCTGAAATTCTAAAACTTTGCTGGAATATTAGTAAAATATATGTTAATCGATTTTGATTATATTTTACTGTAAAATAACCTTAAGTATTATATTTAAGAAAATGTAATCATTAGTTGTCCTTTCGTATGAAAACTATTAAAATTTTGTTTTTGTTTTAATGTATAAAATCACATTTCGTAAATTTTCAATTTGATGGTTTGGGGAAATAGCTCCCAATTTTTGATTTTTTATAAAATAATACCGTTTTTTCTTTTAAATAACTAAGAAATATTGCGTTATTTAATAAAATTAGCTTTATGACATAAACTTTATTAATAGTTCTTTATTTGGTTCTTGATGTTGTATGTTTTGTTTGCTGAAATCCAAAAAAATACCAAAGTTTGATTTAATTTTGAAAAAATAAATGTTAATAGATTTTAATTTTTCTTTAATTTTGTCTAATCCCTATTTCTTATTTGTTATAATGTGAAATCATCATTTGTCCGTTTTGACTAGAAGTTTAAAAAACTAGTTTTTGATGGCACACATAAATAATAGATTTTTACCGCAAATGTAAGCAACTCAATAATTGTATATAACCTACACATCCTTAGGTTGAGATAGTAATATGAGGTTCTGCTGATATTAGTAACACATAAAGTATAATCCAACATCCAGTTTCTAATATTACAGCTGCACCATCAGTCTATGAACACTTCAAAATGTCCGTCCATCCGTCCTTCCGAATTTCGAAAATAGATACAATATTTCACTATGTTTTTTAACGGGTTTGTGGGATGCAGTGCAAAAATTGATATGAAAGTTTCATTATTTCAAATAAACACGGCAGTATATTTCTATAGCCTAATTTTAAATAAATTGTTTACTTATTTATACAAGTTTGTAGGGAATGATGTTGATTTGTTTATCTTGGTATAAATTTTGAACCTATTAGATGATTTTAAAAGCATTTATAGATTTTTTAAAAAAGGGATATATGACAGCTATGCAAATCCTTGCTAGAATTGAAATGTTAATAACTAAATTAATGCTTGTTTCCAAAATAAAAAACGATTTTTACGAATTTGTAATAAAAAAATTAGATGTTATACAGGATATTGAAATGTTGATGTATTGGAATTATGAATATCCTTCCGATGGCATTTCCATAATTTTGCATCTAATATTATGAGAGAACAAGAATTTCAAAAAAATTAATGATTTTATTCAGATTTATAGGTTTTTTAAGGAAAAGGATGTATGGCAGCCACCCGAATCCTTGCTGCGATTCTAATAAAAATGTTAACAAACAACAACAACAAAAATGATTATAACCAAATTTTAAAATGTTAGGAGTACAACTCTAAATTTTATTCAATATTATATGTGCAGGATATATGCGAGGTACCCGTGTCCTAGCACGAATTTTTTCAAAAATTATATTTTTTCTTAATCTTACCAAAAGGTAATATTCTACTAATTTTTATTCGTCTGCAATAAGTCCTTCTATTTTTGTCCATTGCCTATATGATAACAAAGCACTGTGCGTCTGGTTGTCCGGGCTTCACATACGAGCTCTTATTCTTCGGGTTATTGTAATGGATCCATTTTTCATCGCAAGTAATGATTCGGCGAAAAAAACGATTTTATTTTATAGCGTTCAAGCATAATTTCGGACATGCAAAATCGTCTTTCATGTTCTCTCGGCTGCAATGCATATGGTACCCAATTTCCATGCTTTTGGATGAATCCTGCTAAAAACATTTTGAAATTGCTGCTTGAGTAGCTCCCAATGATTTTGCAAGCTCTTGTTGAGTTTGACAACAATCTTCATGGAGTAATGCCTCCAATTCTTGGTCTACAAACTTGTTTGGCTGGCCTAAGCGACTTTGTCTTCCGTGTCAAAATCACCACTTCTGAACCGAGCACGTTGAAACTGGTGGAACACATTCACCAAAAGCTTTGGTGAGCTCTTTTTTCAAATTAAAGAAGTACAGCATTTTCACTATAATGTTCAATAACTAAGTTAGAATAAATGACAGAAAATTACATATAAGTTATTAAAAACAAAAACCGAAATTTTTTCTTGATAACAACTAATAAGATTAGTTTAAATATAATGTTAGAAAACATATTTTGTTTTCGACATCGGTGGACCATTCTGTAGAAATATGTATATATGTATTTTCTAATTATATATAGACACAACGAACTTAAAAGGAATTAATAAGGAATTTTTAAGGAAAAAATTAAACTAAAGCATTTCAATCATATGTTGTCACAAATACTCCTCTAAACCCAATATACCTCTAAAATCCAATAAATATTGAAGAAGGGTATTCAATTTAAAAAAATTCGAAACTCATATGAATACAAAGAAAAACAAAATCATAACAATTGACTACAAACAACAACAAGAAAAAAAAGGGTCTCCCTGATAATCTTAGGTTTATTTTCATCTCAGATTTTTTTGTTTGTTTTTTTCTGTTGCCGTGGTTGTTGTAATTTTGAACAACAGCAACAACTACACATACAACAGGGGAGAAAAAAATGTAGATTGAAAATCGTTTATTGTGGCAACATGCTTTAGGCGTGATTGTTATAAAAACAGCTTGTTAACAAGTGTTGGCACACTAATTGTATAATCTTTTTCCACTTCTTATTATACAGTCATACATAAAATTTTTACACACTTTTCACTAAAAAGTTGTTGGTTATTCTTTGACTTACGTATTAAATTGCTGCAACTCGAAATCGAAAATAAAATTATACTCATGCATAACTATATGAAAATAACCAAAACTTAAAATATGTCCGCCCTCCTTTTTTCGAGAGAATTTGGTTTTCTTTTTTTTTTTTTTTTGTTTTAATCGGGGCAAAAAGAATATCCTGTCATCACTTGAAACAAGGCAAAAACAAAAAAAAAAAAAAACACTCATGCATATACAAACATAACTCAAAACGTTGTTGGTATGTATGTTCGGATGTGAATAAATAAATTTAAGTGCAAAAATTGCTCATGTAGTATGAGTTGTGAGTTGAGAGCGTGATTGTTGTTGTGTCAGTGTATGTTAAAGTGTCACTCTTAGTTGCCCATAAATTAAATGCTTGTCAGTATTAATTACAACAACTGTCATTTGTATTGACATTACCCGATTGCTTCAAAAGTAATAACAACAATTGTCAATTTATTGATAGAATATTGTAGTTGTTGTTGTTGTTGCTGTTTTTTTTTTCTTTCTCGTTATTGTTCATTCTTCTTTTTTTTCTCTTTAATTTTCAACACTTCTTTTTTTTTCGTCATGCTTCATTCCTGGAGTTAAACATGTGTCGATATTGAATGTTGAGTATTTATTATTATTGTTCAGTTTTATTTTTTTTTTTTCTTGCGCTCTTGACTTCTTTCGTTTCAATGGAAATTCATTGCATGCTATATGAAAAGCAACAACAACAACAACAAAAAAAGTAGCTGTCATCACTTTTTCTTTTTGCACGAAACAAACTAAACACAAACTAAAACTTCATTTCATTTCATTGGCAACTCCTCTTTGACTCATCCCAACTGTTGTTGTAGTTGATATTGTTTGTTTCATACAAAAAGTTGTCAAAACACAACACCATCTTTGATTTCCTTGCCACGCTCTAGCTCTCCTCCTCGGCCCACTAGTCATTGTCTAGATTCCAGAACACAGTCAACACAGTTTTGTGAATGGGTCAATGATAGATGGTATTAAGACTATAATCACATACTTGTTGTTGACGTAATAAAACAACTACAACAAAGAAAGCACGAAATAAACAAAAAGCGTCGATTGCAATTTATTAATGTGGGAGATAAACAATGAGACATTTTGTTGGAAGTCTGACCGTTATAAACATTTTAAAATTGTTTGCAACATTTTAAACAACAAATTTTAAAGAAGAATCGATTAACATGGTTTAGATGACGAATTTATTTGATTTCATATTGATTTTGAGTAATTCTCCAATACTTTGATTCACTCCCAACTTAAGCTTCCTTTCCAAAAAGTATTCGAAAACATAGGCAAGATTTTAATTAAATAGAAAACATAGATTTTTCTTTAAATTGTTATTGAGTCATAAAGTACACATGATGGGGTTATGTATGGAATAGCACAACGGTGAAATGGCCTCCACGGCTTTTTCTGATACATAAGTGTTGGTGAATTTCCCTCTTCAATACAGGAATGGGTTTGGGTTTCTTGTCATGAACTATTGACTCCATATAACCCCTTTAAAAGAAATTAAACGATATATAGCCTTGGTAGGCGTTCGTATTGTTCAGGTTACGAAGATTTTCGTCCATTTACACGTAAACAATCCGAATGTAAACAATAGAGCGTAAAAATACAAATTTTTCATTCAGTTGCTTGATGTTGTTGCGGATATTTTATTTTTTACCCATTAAATGCCTCTATTTGTCTACCAAGGATCTAGTGTGCCAATTATGATCACCGGAAGCAGAGAACCAGCATATGGATCATGCTATAATTGAATTGTTTCACGGGCTGTATGGCGTCAAATGTATTGTTACGAATGTGCAATGACGATTTGAATTCAACGGTCTGTAACGACTGCCTGCAGCATTCATCATGTTTGAAGGCACGTCCATCATTGTTTATAAGTATGGCAACACTAAATGTTTGGGCTGCTGGCAATAACATCGAAAAGCTCTAGAAATCGAATGTACTAGTATGTCTGATAAGAGCATTGTAGAAGATTCCCGATAGATGGCGTGTGTATAAATAGTGGCAGAGCTGGCATTCGTGAGTTGAGTTGATCATTGTCGCTGTTAGAGTTAACATCAATTGTCGTACATTGTAAAGTTTGTGTGCATTTCTGCGAATTGATATACGTGTATAAAGACACTGAGTGACTATTTAATTCTGTTGTTGCTATACATTCTAAATCAATACAGATTTGTTACAATTTTAAACTACTAAAACTGCTTTTATTTGCAATCAAAAGTATCCGGTTTATTTAAAGGAAATAAACCCACGTTTTTAAAAGGTAAAAACGTAACAGTATGTATTTTGAAACCAAATGACGACCACATCACTGTTAGACAATTTAGGCAGAATGAACATTTAATTTTCGAAGAACGTTGTGAATGTATTTATCTGTCGACAATCAACTGTGAATCTCTGAACTTCAAATGACCCAGTTTTGATTTAATTTTCTTTTGCCCAGTTCGTTGGTTTTTCTGCAATCAAGCATTCAAGTTGAATCGATATGATTATACATATTTTGACGAGACCATACAAATCAGTGAATTCGATGATATAAATCAAGACTACTTAGATGCTAGTGAAATGAGTAATATATCCAACGTGTTGCATGTAGATGTCGAAGTTGTCTACATTTAGCTCATAATCATAGGTTTTTGTAGTCTATGTTTAGATTTAAGCGCAGGTCAATTTGTAGTCTAATTTTAGCTTCAACCGTAGACCTTTATTCAAGTGCTCTATTTATCTAAATAATTCCAACCGGGTCATTCCTAAATTTAATCCCACTACGCCATTATAAACAAAACAAAGTATAAACAAAATTTAATTTTCCTTTTTCTTAGCTTTTGTTAGGTTTCTTTAAGCTGTCGGTCGTCTCTGGCTCTTTTGTTTGCAATGGCAAGTGTAAATTCATTGTTGACAATGTCAACATTTTTATTTTTACTAGCATTTATTGCCAATAAATGGCAAAATAGCTTTAAACTGACAGCAAGTTTTTTTTTGCACTTTGTATTCGTTTATTTTTTTTTTTTTCTTCCAACTTAGCCTTCTCTTCTACATTTCCCCACTTTAGTTTAGTCAACAACAACAAGTATGTGTAGATGAGAGATGACCTTAAGTAGTTGTGACTATAAAATACAAATTTTTAAATTACAAAAGCATAAGATGGGGAATTGCAACACACACTCAACAACTAGAAAAGTAACTGACACAAATCAAAATGTTATACAAGATTTTGCTTTCAAACCTTTTATCATTTCAACCTAATAAAAATAAATAAAAACTCATAAAAAATCATTTATATGTTCTCTATCATCGAAAGATATCAGATCTAAAAGATGTTGTTGCTGTTTTCGATGTCGCTGTTTGTCTACACACGCATCTATTTGAAAAATCCAACCTATAAACACCTCTTAAAAAATGAAATGTGTACATCTGTATGAATGTGTCAGTGTGTATTTGTGTAGCTGTATAAGTATTTTCTTCCTGCCTTAAAATATTAATAAATTTTAATTTTTCCATTTTTATATTTATTATAACACGTAATATGACAATAATCTAACAGCAGAACATGCAAATACTTTAATAAGAAATGTTAACACTAGCAACGAAATAATAATATGTACTTAGATTATTTCAGATATTTGGTGAATTAAATAGGTCTCTTATCAGTCGTATTGTCATAATGTCCTAATATATCACGACTCGGCGGCTCGGCTTAATCGACTCTTAGGAATTCGGCGATGGTCTCTGCAATAAACATAGCATAGAAAGTAGTATTAATTTAGGAAATAAAAACCATTGTGAAATATTAGGACATTATGACAATACGACATGATAAGAGACCTTGTGAATTGACCAATTTATTAACTTAATGTCACAATAGAATTTCAAATTCTATTCTAACTAAACTTATCGAGCACACAGAACTACCGAAACCATACGCCTGATACCAGAAGACATGAGGGATTGAACCTGTAAATCCATACTGATAGTTCTTACCGTCTTTCCTGTACCCTATATTTAAGATATTTTTTAAGCCATTACTACAATGTTTTGATTTAGGTTGATTTGAGGATTTGTATTCAATCATAATCAAATATTAGTAGGCAAAAATCTCTATGGTCAATAATACTCAAACATTAAACGTTTTTCAGTTCAAAATTTACAAAATCTCAGTTTTAATAAATGAGTCTTAAGCTACGTACACACGGTTGTTAGATTTTACAATGTTGTCAGATCTGACAATGTGCTCGCAATGTACTGCCAATGAAATATTATTAGCAAAAGGTAAATTGTCAGTTTAGACGATTGTAAGAAAACCTTACAATTTCATTGTCAGACAATTGTCAAACAATACATTTATCTGCCAACAAAAATTGTCAGTTCACACGGTTGCTTCACTTTTGTTTATTTTAAATACATATGCACAGTGTTACCAATAGAAATAATTTATCTGACAATGATCTTACGATGATCTGGCAATGGCAACATAAGGTGTTTACACGATTGTCAGATGTCTGACAATAGTATTGTCTTACAATATACTGACAATACTTTATCTGACAACGTTGTAAGACAAAAATTTTAAGTTCACACGGTTGTTAGACACTTTCTGAACATTTTTCTGACAATATTGTACAATCAGACAACCGTGTGTACGTAGCTTTAGGTTGATTTGAGGATTTATACCCAATCATAGGCAAAAATCTCTGTGGTCAATAATAATCAGTTAAAATTTTACAAAATCTCAGCTTTAATAACTGAGATTAAAGGCTTTATTCATAATCAATTTTTAAATTTATCAAAAGCTTATAAAACAAATGTTGTATAGAAATTCTTCTTTATAAACCTTTTATAACTTAAAAAATTTATTATGAATAAAGGGGTAACAAATTAATTATTTTAATCGAAAAGTTTCTTTTCGTTTCATACTAATTCTTTAAACAATTTGATGCCAGAGTAAACGCATTCCTTTAACTTTGGTCTAGTGTATTTATATTTGTATTTAAAGTTAAATACATAAAATGTCAATAAACTGCTGGAGGGATTAAAAATAAAACTTTAACAAGAATAAAAGTATGATCGGTCAAGCCCGACCATATAATACCATACACTGAGTAAATGAACAAAAACATTCTATTAAAATTTCAATCATTTATTTTCGTGAATGATTTTCGGAAGTGGGCTTTATATGGGAGAAATTTTGACCCTATAGCCTAAAATTAGGTCATGTGATTCATTTCTATACAAAACTTATTTTTGTTGATTTTTATGTGGATAGCAAGATTTTTAAGAGAGTTGTGCTCATTAAAGTTATTTTCTGAAGTGGGCCTTATATGGGAGCTATGACCAATTATTGACCGATTGCCATGAAATTAGGTGACATGACATGATTTGTAGTGAAATTTCTTGTAGATACCTATATAAATTACACATTTATGACCGATAAAGTCCTATATCTGAAGTACATTTGATGGGTGCTACACGCAGAAAAAAAATATAGTTGTGCATGGTTACTGTAATCATTTCAACATTTGTGCATGTTTACTGTAAACATTTTAACATTTTTAACAAATTATAGTCACGGTAACTATATATATGATAGTGGTAACAATAATATGGTTAATTTACGATTTACATGATTGTATCAACCATATATGTGGTTACAGTAAACATGTATATGTTTGTGACAACCATTTATATGATGAAGGACTTACTATATTATGTTGCTCTCGGCTTATGGATATCATAATCTAAGAACAACATATTATGATAAAATTATTCATCATATAAATGGTTGTCACAAACATATACATGTTTACTGTAACTATATTTATGGTTAATACAATCATGTGAATCGTAAATCAACCATATTATTGTTACCACAATCATATATATAGTAACTGTGACTATAATATTGTTGAAAATGTTGAAATGGTTACAGCAAACATGCACAACTATATTTTTTTTCTGCGTGTAGGTGAAAAAACGGCCCGATTGCAGCCAGTTTCAATAGGGATCCTTTGAGTTTTTTCTTTGCAAAAACCATAATTTTTGAAATCAAAATGATATAATTGATCGACCTATGATATGAGTGTTTGAAAGGGGTTATAAGCCTTTTAGGTGCCTACTTATCTGTTAGAAAAGTTTAAATTTGTGGAAAAATCAATATTATGGGAAGTAAATTAAATTTTATATAAAATTTTGGATTTTTTGGTTTCTTTTTATGATTTAAAATTATTCCAGAAAAGATGAAGAAATTTTTTTTTAAATTTTTTGTAAAATATTCCAGGAAAGATTAAAACGGACATCGCTTAATCGACTCAGAAAGTGAAGTCGATCACTATATTTAGAAGATATGACCAACAAATTTAAAAACTACATAACCATATTTGAAATGAAAAAACCTTTGCAGAAATTTTGCAGTATTAATAGGTAATAATTTCAATTCTTAAGAACTCCAAGAATTCAAAAGTTTTTATCCCAAAACTGGAGGCATCTAATGGAGTCCGACTTCAGGTTTCAACTGGTGAAACTTCAAATCGCTATTGCAAAGCCTTCTTTTGGATTTGTTTGCGTTTCACAAAACACACTAAATTTCTCTAATCGATCCATGTTTATAAATTTTAGCATCACAGCGAGATTGAGTAGCATCAGCTTAAGGGGCCAGTAATGTTTCGTTCCAACTGGCCATATCATTTAGGAGATATGCCCAAAAGATTGAAAAACCTATACAGCCTTGTGTTAGAAAAATTTCTTAAAACTTACAAAAAATTTGCAATATTACTAGGAGAACAGAATCAGACAGAAGGTGTATGCCTAATTAAATATTTTCTTTAATTGATTATAACTCTAAAACTACTTAACATTTTAGGCCAGATTTTGTAGCATCTGATAGAGCAAGATTTCAGCTTTTATGTGGAAAAACTTTTAAACGCATACTACCACGCCTACCCACTGCAACGGCTCCTTTATGATTTATTCAGGTTTTTAGTTTATACCTTAATATATACCTAAATATTCATTATGGTACATACATAGTAAGATTGAGCATCGTCAGTTCTATATGCCTGTCAAATTATGTCTCAATTGCCCCTTCCATTTAGAAGATATGACCAAAAGTTTAAAATAACGAAAACAACCACAATCGACTCAGAAAGTGAAGTCGATAACTAACTTAGTTTGAGATGGGTGTTATACTAATATTTTTGGGGGGTGCAAACATCAGCACAAATCCATAATACCCTCCCCACTATGGAGATGTAGGGTTCAATAAATTCATAAATATAAATGTGTACTCTATAGTAGGTCAATTTCTTAAATACAAACGAAAATTCAACAACGTTCATATGTATGCCGAAATTCTCTCAATGATTATTGATCTAAACAGCGTCAGAAGCAGCCAACAGCAAGGGCAGTTCATTTCAATTTAGTTTTATACTGTCTTATAGAACATACCAATTTTTTGCTCCATAAATTAATAACCAAATTTTGATTTCAAGTTGATAATTGGAAATTGTCAAAAGCGAAGCAGTGACAGTATAAATAGATTTTCAATATTCCACTACCACTGGTTCACTTTGTATAAATTAAAGCATTGCAGTGATAGCAACAGACCATATACATATATGTCAGCGATTGCCCTTCACACAAAATATTGGATCAAATCCATTTGTTGCGAATTAAAATTATGAATTTGTCTAAACAAAGAAATAGAGTCAACGGAGCACACAGCACACTGCCTACTGCTTGATTTTACAAACGTGTATTCGCACTACGGTTGTTTTTATTTTAAATAACACAATATTTTTATACAACAAAACTATTAAATAGCTCATCTTAGGGTTCACCATGATCAACTCAAATGTAGTACTTATTCCTTTTTAAATTTATTTCAGTATTTTTAATCGCTTTTAGTAAGTAACTCTTTTATTTGTGTTTAAAAGCAAACATTTTATTAATGTGTCTGTTTGCTGTTTGAGTTCGCATCAGTATTAAAGTGTAAATATTTTAGCCCATCGTTGATTTGAATGGACATACTACATACATTCATATTTACAAATGTTGTATAATTGCTAAGTAAGCTTGACATTAAAGGGTACTTGAGTTAAGAATTATTTACGATGTCAAGTAACTAAATAGGGACAATAAATGATTTATATATTTACTACCAAAAAAATTATATACATTTTAAAAAATATTTAGAAAATTATAATGTGTTCTATGCTATAAATGTTGATTTATTTATTTTAACAAACACTTTTTTTTATTTGCAGATTAACTACAGAAGGGATAGAGTACTGGAATATGATGAATTTACCATGTTTTCTGGAAAATTGAACAACATACTACTTATATAATTTGTAAATATTTGTATTTGTAATAAGTTCAATAAAGTAATCTTATATCTTATACAAAATTTAATTTAATTTATTTAAATAAGTTGATAAGTATACAAATTCTCATTCAATTTAAAATAATTAATAATTTCCCAAATGTCCAATGCAAAGTTTTTCTGAAACCAAATGAATCTTTAAATTCGTTAAAGGTTACAGTTGATACCATAACATTTCCTAAACTGCCCCCTTGCTAATTTGCTCCCATTACCTTAATACCTTGATATTAATCTTGTTATTCAATATAGACAATATTTTCTTATATGGTAAAATTTAGCAGCTTGGAGAATGTATTTTTTCATTTAAATACGTTAAAAACTACTAAAGTTTTCAGTCCAAAACTGTGCCATCTAATGGAGTCCGACATCAGCTTTCAGCTGGCGAAACTTCAAATCGCTATTGCTAACCTTTTTTTGGATTTGTTTGAGTTTCAAAAAAAATAAAAAAATAAATAAATATAATCGATCCATGTTTATACATTTTACTGACTGAGTAGCATTAGCACAAGGGGCCAGTGATGTTTCGTTCCAATTGGCCATATCGTTTAGGAGATATGCCCAAAAGTTTAAAAAACCTATACAGCCTTATGTTAGAAAAATTTCTAAAAACTTTCCAAAAATTTGCAATATTACTAGGAGAACAGAATCAGACAGAAGGTGTTTGGCTAAATAAATATTTTCTTTAATTGATTATAACTTTAAAAGTACTTAACATTTTAGGCCAGATTTTGTAGCATCTGATAGAGCAAGATTTCAGCTTTTATGTGGTAAAACTTTAAAACGCATACTACCACGCCTACCCACTGCAACGGCTCCTTTTTGATTTGTTAAGGTTTTTAGTTTATACCTTAATATATTCCTAAATATTCATTATGGTACATACATATTAAGATTGAGCATCGTCAGTTCTATATACCTGTCAAATTATGTTTCAATTGCCCCTTTCATATAAAAGATATGACCAAAAGTTTAAAATAACGAACACAACCATATGTAACAAATATAAACCAAATTTTCCTAATATTTTGCAATATTACCAGGAGAACAGAATCAGACAGAAGGTGTTTGGCTAATTAAATATTTTATTTAATTGTTTATAACTCTACAACTACTAAACATTTTATCCTAAATTTTGTAGCATCTGATAGAGCAAGATTTCAGCTTTTATGTGGTATAACATTAAACCTCCCACTGCCACGCCTTATTGTAGATTTGCTTGATTTTTTATGTTTACCTCAATATTTCTCTAATTATTCAATAGAGGATAACATTTTCGTTTATGGTTAAATGGGCCAGCATTACGTCGACATACTTGGCAAGTTTCGTACCCATTGCTTCCCCCATTTAGAAGATATGACCAAAAGTTTAAAATAAGGAACACAACCATATGTAATAAATATAGACCAAATTTTCCTAATAAATTATGCCTAACTAAGTATTTTTTTCAATTGATTATAATTCTAAAACTACTTAACATTTTAGACCAGATTTTGTAGCATCTGATAGAGCAAGATTTCAGCTTTTATGTGGTAAAACTTTTAAACGCATACTACCACGCCTACCCACTGCAATGGCTCCTTTTTGATTTATTCAGGTTTTTAGTTTATACCTTAATATATTCCTAAATATTCATTATGGTACATACACATTAAGATTGAGCATCGTCAGTTCTACATGCCTGTCAAATTATGTCTCAATTGCCCCTTCCATTTAGGAGATATGCCCAAAAGTTTAAAAAACCTATACAGCCTTATGTTAGAAAAATTTCAAAAAAACTTATAAAAAATTTGCAATATTACTAGGAGAACAGAATCAGACAGTAGGTGTTTGCCTAATTAAATATTTTATTTAATTGATTATAACTCTAAAACTACTTAACATTTTAGGCCAGATTTTGTAGCATCTGATAGAGCTAGATTTCAGCTTTTATGTGGAAAAACTTTTAAACGCATACTACCACGCCTACCCACTGCAGCGCCCCCTTTTTGATTTTTTCAGGTTTTTAGTTTATTCCATAATATATTCCTAAATATTCATTATGGTACATACATATTAAGATTGAGCATCGTCAGTTCTATATGCCTGTCAAATTATGTCCCAATTGCCCCTTCCATTTAGAAGATATGACCAAAAGTTTAAAATAAAGAACACAACCATCTGTAATAAATATAAACCAAATTTTTCTAATTTTTTGCAATATTACTAGGAGAACAGAATCAGATAGAAGGTGTTTGCCTAATTAAATATTTTCTTTAATTGACTATATCTCTACAAGTTCTAAACATTTTATCCTAAATTTTGTCGCATCTGATAGAGGGAGATTTCAGCTTTTATGTGGTAAAACTTTTAGCCTCCCACTGCAACGCCTTCTTATTGATTTGCTCGCATTTTTAATACATACCTTAATATTTCTCAAGTTATTCAATATAGACCACATTTTCTTTTATGATAATATTGAGCAGCATCTGGTTTTATATCAATTGCCTCTACTATTTAGAAGATACGACCAACAAATTTTAAAACTAGATAACCATATTTAAAAGAAAGTATAACAAAAACTTTGAAGACATTTTTCATTTAAATACTTTCTTCAAATCTTTAGAACTCCAAGGCTACAAATGTTTTTATCCCAAAACTGGTGGCATCTAATGGAGTCCGACTTCAGGTTTCAGCTGTCGAAACTTTAAATCGCTATTGCAAAGCCTTCTGTTGGATTTGTGTGTGTATTAAATCAACAATCTCTAATCGATTCATTTTTATAAATTTTAGTATCACAGCAACATTGAGCAGCATCAGCTTAAGGGGCCAGTACAGTTTCGTTCCAATTGGCTATACCATTTGGGAGATATCCCCAAAAGTTTAAAAAACCTATACAGCCTTGTGTTAGAAAAATTTCTAAAAACTTACAAAAAATTTGCAATATCACTAGGAGAACAGAATCAGACAGAAAGTGTTTGCCTAATTAAACATTTTCTTTAACTGATTATAACTCTAAAACTACTTAACATTTTAGGCCAGATTTTGTAGCATCCGATAGAGCAAGATTCCAGCTTTCATGTAATAAAACTTTTAACCGCCCACTGCCACGCCTTCTTATTGATTTGCTTGATTTTTTATATTTACCTCAATATTCCTCTAATTATTCAATTGACGATAACATTTTCGTTTATGGTAAAATGGGGCAGCATTACTTTTCCATTTAGAAGATATGACCAAAAGTTTAAAATAACGAACACAACCATATGTAATAAATATAAGCCAAATTTTCCTAATATTTTGCAGTATTACTAGGAGAACAGAATCAAACAGAAGGTGTTTGCCTAATTAACTATTTTCTTTAATTGATTATAACTCTAAAACTACTTAACATTTTAGCCCAGATTTTGTAGCATCTGATAGAGCAAGACCTGAGCTTTCATATAATAAATGTTTTAGTCGCCCACTGCCACGCCTTCTTGTTGATTTGCTTGATTTTTTATATTTACTTCAATATTTCTCTAGTTATTCAATAGTCCATAACATTTTCGTTTATGGTAAAATGGAGCAACATTACGTCTATATACTTGGCAAGTTTCATACCCATTGCTTCCACCATTTAGAAGATATGACCAAAAGTTTAAAATAACGAACGCAACCATCTGTAATAAATCCTAATATTTTGTATTACTAGGAGAACAGAATCAGAATGAAGGTGTTTGCCTAATAAAAAATGTGTTCTTTAATTCATTATATCTCTTAAACTACATAAGATTTTAGCCCAGATTTTGTAGCAACTGATAGCAACGGATTTCAGCTTTCATTTAATGTATCACTTAACTGCCAACGCACGTCATATCTACTTCGACTACAACGAATACGACTCAGCAATATGCTGGCGATGATCTTCTTTCAGGTACCACAAAGAGAACGTTTATTGGACCCAAGTGAGCTGTACAAACGAAGGTTTTGAACGGCTGCCTGATACCTAACCTAACTGCCCATGGCCACGCCTTCTTTTTTTAAAAAAAATATGTTTTTATCTGATTCACAGTAAAACTGGCCTTGGTTTTAATTCGAGTTTTTATATAAAGCTTATTTTTAATCTGACTTTATAAAGTGTCTATTTTTGTCTACCAACTTTCCATTGATTGATCTGGAATTAAGCTGCTTTATTTTATTATTAAATACTTCATAATTTATTATTTTAAAATAAAGTAAATTTATTGATAACGTTACCTTTAATTAGTTTTATTAAGTTAAATTTTTACATATATAAATCTTATACCTTGTTATGTCTACCGCTTACAACCTGCAAATGAAAAAGAAGAAACAAATTAACTTTAAGTAATATTACTTTGCCTCATATATTTAAATTTACATTATTGTGGACATTTTTTTTTTTTTTAAAGTTTCAAGATATTTAGCTTTTAAATAAATTTACGTGTAAGTTTTGTTGGTTTGCAGACATAAGCTTCACTTAAAGACTAAATTATTTTCAATTTAATAAAATGCATTTGGGTAAAAACTCCCACAGGATTGAAGCTGTGAGTATATCACAAAAGTCATCATTATTTATAGTTAAATTCAGGCTTTTAAAATAAATAACCATCAACATTGATTAGTTTAACAAACAAGTTATAGGAATTATCTATAGTATAGATTCTTTCTACTAAAAGTGTCATATATCCTCTTTAAAGCCTCATCATCATCAACACAGCAACAGCTAGAGCAGCAACAGCAGCACCATCATCATCACCAGTTACATCCACAAGCACTAAAACCATCATCATCTTTGTTGTCGTCATCGGCATCATCAGCGTTGTTGTCACTACCAATGCCGACTTTTACTTGCATTTATTGGCTACAAACGACTACATGTGAGTACATACGAGGCTGGTTTTAACAAAATTGTTAATTTGAGGACAATTTTATAGTTAATTGTTGAAGAGGTTAGGGAAGTACATAAGACCCAAAGATCTTTTTATATGAATCTATATATATTGTAGATTTATGTAAGAGTTTTGGCATAGTAAAATTTTTGCGAGAGAGAGTGAGAAAGTTAAATTTACCGATGAATATTTACGCCCTTCAACTTATGAACTCAATAGGACAAATAATTGGTTAAAACATATTTGGAAATGTCATTTGTTCTGTTCAGTTTTTAGTAGAGTTGGCAAAAAACCGATGAATTTGAAGACTGCGGGCGGTTTCGGTTTTAAAAAATTGAAAAAAAAATTTTAAATTCAAACTTGACGGGTGTTCAAGAGGATAAAGGAAGATTGGTACTTTTTCGTTAATGGTACTTTTTTAATATATTAAAATAGTTAGCTTATATACGTTAAAGTAGGCAAATATGCTTCTTAGTAAAGAAATAATCAAGATTAGGGTGCTCAATTGTATTATGATACCAAAAAAGGAGAACTAAACCAAACTAAGGAGTACTTTTTCGTTCTTCAAAAATGTACTTATTGAATTTCTATAATAATAGAACCAGAAATTTGAAATAAGGCATTCATGATGGTTAGTGGGAATACAGAATGTAGGTCCTTATGTTACTTGTTTTTATTTTAATAATAGAAGCCACATTATAATGAATCAATAAACATGAAACTAGAGACGTATTATCCTGAATTAGTATTAATTCACAAAGGGAGACTTCGTAGTACTATTTATTTCTTCTAAATGGGGTGGCGAAGCGCATCGGGGTACTAGCTCCATTCTTTTATCGTATATTTGGAAAAAACCAAGTCTTTGTTAGAAAGATTTTGCATTTTTTTTTTATTAAATATATAAACAGTCATTTGAAGTTAAATACTCGTATTATATATCTTTAAATGAGCGCGTGTGAATATTTATTAACTTGTATCCTTGCCCAACCCGAGAAAGGTAGCCAGCTACATCATCTGAAGCAATCTTTGCAATACAATTTAAAAAATTTTAAGAAATCTTTATTTTACATCGGTTTGTAAGTGTACGAGCGCAGCAAAATGCATAGCAATAGCATAGGAAAAAACAAAAATTTATTATGCATTTATAGAAATACAACTTTTTTAAAATAGTAGTAGAAATACTACTTTTTTAAAATAGTAGTAGAAATACTATTTTTTTTTAAATAGTAGTAGAAATACTACTTTTTTAAAAAATAGTAGTAGAAATACTACTTTTTTTAAAAATAGTAGTAGAAATACTACTTTTTTAAAAATAGTAGTAGAAATACTACTTTTTTAAAATAGTAGTAGAAATACTACTTTTTTAAAATAGTAGTAGAAATACTACTTTTTTAAAATAGTAGTAGAAATACTACTTTTTTTAAAAGGTAATAGAAATACTACTTTTTTTAAAAATAGTAGTAGAAATACTACTTTTTTAAAATAGTAGTAGAAATACTACTTGTTTTAAAAATAGTAGTAGAAATACTACTTTTTCTAAATAGTAGTAGAAATACTACCTTTTTTAAAAATAACTAGCTTATAGTGGTAGTGAGTCACAGCGACTCACTGTACCACTATAAGCTGGTTGGTTGGTTTGTTGCTTTACGTGGTAGTTCACTGCGTGCGAACAATCAAGTAGTGTCGAAGGGATTCCGTTTTGTCAAGACCACACCACTCGTCGGATGTAATGTCGTTTACATCGTCATGTATGTAGAATGTATACAAAAAAGTCGAGTTTCGTAGACCCACCTGTAGCTGTGAGATATCTCAGTAGGTCATTGAGTTTAGACCCTCACCAAGGTTGGTCAATATATAGTTGCCGAGGAATTTATGTCTCTTGACACTCAGGGCTGGGCATTTGCAGAGAAGGTGGAAAATTGTTTCCTATTTTTCCCTATCCTTACAGCTACGACAATGGTCGTTAAAAGGGAGTCCCTGGCGATTTGCATGCTTTCCTAACGTCTAGTTTCCTGTTAATACTGCCAGCAGCCTTGATATATACATTCTATTCCGGGTTATCAGTTGCATAGTTCGCATCAACTTGGCTATCCTAAATGTGTCTAAATTACGCCATCTAATCTACGCCTTTGTAAGAAAGTGTCTGAAGATAATACCTTTAATAGTCCCCAGTGGAATTGCTACTGAGATCGCATTGGAGATATCTAAGGCAGATCCCATTCTGGCTAGTTCGCCTGCCTTTTCATTACCGTAGTGGTCTCTGTGCGGAGGGACCCAAACCAAAGTAATGTTAGATATTCGATCTAGCCTTGACAGAGATAAGCTTATATGTATTTTTTTATTTTTTGACTTTTACTGTTTGTTATGGCTTTTTTTAAGAGCTTATGCTAATTTCAAGCAAGCAATACAAACACTGGCTTCTAGTAACTTTACTAATGTTATCCTCTTCAATATATGAATAACATTTCTTAAACAGTTCAGATTCTGATAAAATTCAAGAGAATATAATCACGCAAGCGCAAGGTTGTCGGTAACGCTACTTTGGATTATAGGTAACGGTATATAGATGTCGCAGTAACTGCATTTATTTTGGTAAGTTCAGCGATAACGATAAACAATCTTACGCAGAATGTAGTTTATCAATGACAAATTCGTTGTAAATCGTGATAACTCCACAATTACAATGATTTTTGTTTCTTATTTGCGACAGCTGAACGAGTAAGAGTTTGAATTCCAGTTGGTTCATTCTACAGCCGACCACTATCATACCTTAATTCTAATGTGTTCTAGTTTTGTGTATCGACCTACATATTTGTTTAACTAGTGTTGATAATTTATTTCACAGCTAGATTGATCAGCTTTAAACAACTCTTTCTGTCCAGCATGTTTCGTTCACAAGCTCAGATATGTTAAGAAGAGTTAACAAAAATTAAAATGTAATTCTTATTAGAGAATATTTGTAGACAAATTTGTTTTATTTGTCTTAATTTTCTAATCTTTCAATAAAATTACTTCAACTAAGAGTCACTCACACGATCCTCGTACCTCCAAACTAGTATTAAACAATCATGCAGATGGAAGTCAAAGTCAGGCTTACACAACATTATTGGCGTCATTTTAAGTTTTAATCCTCGTAAGAAAAAGTGACATGTGTTCTAGATATAGAACCTTCCTTACGACGTAACATTCGTGCAATGTTCCATTCCTTGTTGTCTCTCGCTTGCAGCTCCTTCGTTCAGTGCCTGGTAGGCAGAGGCAGAAGTAGACACTAAATAACATTCGAACAAAGTTGCATATGAGGCCATTATAATGTAATCCAAACACATACAAACTCTTGTCTCTGGGATGCCCATAAGGATGTTAGGGGCAACAGGAAAATCTATGTAGTATATGAAATAATAATAATGAAAGAACTACGTATGCACTAGCCTGAATGGCTGGCTGGCTGGCTGGCTGGATGTTTGGTTGTTTGGCTGACTGGCTTTTAAGCTTATAAAAATAAAATGCCTGGATTAAGCCAAAACCAAGTGCAACACAAAATTGACCAAAAGAACTCCCATATAAGCACAAAATGTAGATAATGCTAGTGGGTGTTGCAAGAAATAGAAAAAAGCGCAAGCCAACACCAAAACCAATATTTTTATTTGTGTAGTGTGCAGTGTAGTTACTAGGAAAACTATTTGTTTAACCAAAAGCTTAAATTGGTTTGTAAGCTTTGAATACCTTTAAGAGCATCTTTACTTGTGGTTTTTGGCATATCGCTCAATTTCTCTGTTTTTTTTTTTTTTTTTTTTTGTTTTGGAGTTTGTCTACATTTGTTCAAAGCAACTAGAATGTACACTCGGAAATGAAATCTTAGCCATATTTAACATTTAAGTCCGGAAAACAAAGTTTTGGATCAAAAGCTCATCGACTAGTTACTCTCAAATATAATTTATTCTTTCGTCGTTGTCAGTAACATTAGTCGCTCATATTAATTTGACCATAGACCAGATTTTTCTGAGATTAGACTCTCAATAATGAATGAATATAGAGGACTCGGTACAGTTTATCAGTGATTTCAAAGATATTCTAAATTTGGCACAGTATCCATATGAAAGTAATCGTCGCTAGTTTGAATAAATTCAGGATATTGTCACAGCTTTCAGATGTATCGTTTGATATACTTATACGAGCCAGTTGAGACTTTAGCTCTGTATTTCCAGTTAATACATTCATTAATCATCTGAGAGTGGGTATATTTACGTGCAGAGTCTCCTTTGTATTCTTTTGGTTTGGAGTTCCTCATAAAATGTCTGTCGTTTTGCCGACTGCAGTATTTTCGTTTATTGCAAATTCTTTAAGCTTAATCACATACAAACGACTCAAGAGTTCAACCTACTTCGTATATACACTACTTTTATTTGACAGATATGGAATATTATTCCCATATAGGGGCCGAAGTTGTAAGGTCTAGTCTGCAGATACCGGACTGAGTTGCAGTGGATCTTAAAGTGACCGAAATTGTTTAGCCTTATTTTACATAGGGATTATTCAGTGAAAAAGTCACCCATTTGCTATTGATTTGCTAACACTAATTCGCTTTTCCTCCCTCGTACACCCCCTAATATATAGAATTTCTGCAAGGCAGTTAACAACACATTTTTTTTTATTACGTAGGTGTCGCCTTTCTAAATTTTCGGTATATCTTTGGCATTTACAGTCGGATCTTAAGGTATGATATATCAATGTTTTTGTCTCAAGAAGACCAATATTTTGCTCTAAGGTTAGCAAAAGTTCATTGATTTCTAATTTTCTGACATGACAATGCTACATTGGGGTGGTAGAAACAGGGATCTGGTGGATAAATACTAGAACGGGTTACTTAACCCTCTAACTGGCAAGACCGTAAAAGTTATCCGATGAAGCCAATAATTTTTTTTCAAGTAGATGTAGTCAATAGAACCTTAAGATTTAATTTTCAGGAGAAAAAATCATTCTGAACGAACGCCAGGTAAAAAACTGTTTACGTGTAATATGACACCAAAGTTAAATTTTATATATAAACAAATTTTATTCAGAGAACAAAGTTAAAATACGCATTATTTTCGATGGTGGTAGTTCCAGAAACAATTTTGATTAAATTGACAGCATAAAGACAGGTTTCATTTGGAACAAACGACTTGGGTGTCAAATTTTTTGCAATGTTACACCTTTTTCGGCTTTTCTCTTCACGCAAACAAGAAAAAGATCATCAGCATCGAACTGAACATTAGCACCTTGATGAGCAGCTGTTTTTCCAACACTTGAAATGCCAGACTGTAGTGATAAAGACTCAGCGAGATTTTGATGGTCATCCTACAGACGATATATTTTTGAAGGAAACAAGTCCAGCAGCTATTTCTTCCCGCAAATCTGGAAGCTGTAAAAGCCGTTTTTTAATCAGACACATTGTTGGAAGCATTTGTAAAGACCATGCCCACAAAATAGTAGAACAACCTAATTATAATATTGCGAATCTTAGCTCAAATATGGTATCGACCCTGGAGACCATCCATGATATCTACTCCACCCATCCGATCATTATATTCTCGAATAATTTGAGGGCAGTTGATTTCGATAAATTTCATCTGCTTTCTGACATAACGAGGAACCTCTGATTGTTCTTCGCCAGGATTGATTCTTCTAAATCGGGAAGACACATTTGGTATCCTTCCATAATACAGCATTCAAGTCGACTCCATGTATTGAGGTCATGTATTCTACGCAAAATCACCTCTTCCCTGGGTTCATTTCTCGTTTACACAAAAGCAAATCATGATTAGTACCATGATTAGTACCTCTCATTGTGCCCAAACCATAAATTCCTCTGGCTCGTAAATAGACTAACAGCGGCTTCGATTTGTAAAAGTTATCAAAATACAGGAACATTTTAGTTAGCTCCAATGTCCGGAATAACAGGTAAAATGATATTATCTTCGAACCTATTGTAGATTTAAAACCGGTAGCCAAAACCGTTTGAACCACAAAGCACGAATAATTTGATCGCTCTTTTATGCGGCTTATTGGGCATGTATTTTCGAAAATGGTGTTTTGTCTTTGGAACATAAGTGGAATCAGCAACACTGTCATGGCTATCAATACTTTTACCTGTGTTGTCTACAGAACTCTACAGAATCGATGAACTCGAGAAATTTTTCATCAGACATTTGCTCCAAATAGATATTTTTCGTAAAAGAACGTTTAGTAATATCCATCTTTAACACAATAGTAAAATAAAAGGAAAAATAATAGAACCATTAGTTTTATGAACAACAGGTGAAAACTACAATGTAAGAGAGGAGGACATTTTTGTACACTCAACCCGGCAAGACCGCCTTGAGTAGGCCTTCGCTATTTCGTTTTTAAATCAAATTTTTTATATTTTTCACTTCAAATACGTTTTAAAGCTTAAATATAAAATGTTATCTACTTACCCTAAAATGTTGATGTCGATCATTTTATTCTAAATGTTGTTATACCCTTCACCTTCGTGAGAAGGGTATATATAAATTTGTCATTCCGTTTGTAATTTCCACAATATAATTTTCCGACCCTATAAAGTATATATATTCTGGATCCTTATCGATAGCGGAATCGATTAAGCCATGTCCGTCTGTCTGTCTGTCTGTTGAAATCAATTTTCTGAAGACCCCAGTTGTCTTTGGGATACAAATCTTCAATAATTCTATCAGACATGCTTTCGAGAATTTTGCTATTTAAAATCAGCAAAATCCGTCCATAAATAACGGAGATATGAGCAAAAATCCGACACAACCTCTGAAAATTTCATCAAAAAAAGACAATTTATTGCATGCTTTGACAAAAAAAAAAAACAACAAAGCGTTTGTGTGGATGTGTGTTTGTTATTTCTTTGCGTATTTTGTTTTTATACCCTTCACCATGAGAGGCAAGGGTATATATAAAGAGAGAGTTGTATATAATGACTTTTCATATGAGCATCTCTATCATACGTAAACACTACACACACCCAATAACAACATTCTACAACAATGGTGCGCAGCCCATAGCACTATTGCGCAAAATCAAATCACACGTATTCTTATGCTCTTACAATTTAGTAGCCGTTGTCCACTCAACGAGACAAGTAAAAAAGCGCATGAGCATGAGTATATGACTTTTACTTTATTTTTTTCAGTTTTTGTAATTGTGCAAAATAATTGTTGTGTTTATTTGGTTAGTTATCAGTGAGCACTAAACGCGTGAATATGAATATCGAATGTTTTTCAATTGCATCTGATATAATATTATGATTTTTTCTTGTTGTTGTTGCTATATAAAGAGTTTTGCATGGGTAAAGGCAATGTACGTAAATATGTATACTTAGGTGAAGGGTGTTACCGCCGTCACTGTTTATTTATTTATTTACATATTTTCTTATTTTATTTATTACATTTTGTTTGTCCTATTTCACTCAGAACAAATATATGTACATACATGTAGTTAATAAGTATGTACTTACATACATGTTTATGCATATGTTTACTCTTTTTTTCTTATTGTACAATTGCTTAATAACGGTTCTATCTGGTGATCGTCTACTGCTTTAAAAGGCATTGTAGTCAATTGTTAAGGGCTTTTTGTTTTGAGTTTGTAAAAGAGACTGTGAAAACAAATTGTTTTAAAGCATCGCTAAATATTGTACTTTGTTAAAATTCTAAGTAAAGAAAATAAAGTAAATTTATATTTGTTGCTCTTAAAAGTTGTTTTTTAATTAAATCAAACTCGGAAGCCACAGTTCTTTAAAACAATTTTTCGTGTTTTAATAAAATTAAAAAATTATTTGCCGTGTTTATACAAATAAATCGTGTTTCAAATTAGACAAACTAAAATGTCGCAAACCGATTTTAATTGTAATAAATGTGATCTCAAAGACACGGATCGCATGGTGCAGTGTGACTCCTGTGATAAGTGGTTCCATTTTGAATGCGTTGGGGTAAATAGTGACGTTGCAAATATGAGTTGGAATTGCTCCTGTGGAAACGACCAGCCCGTCGCTATTAAAAGTAGCACATCCACCTCCACTTCACAAACACTACCATCCGTTAATGCCACTGCTGAGTTCACCGCAGGTTTGCGGGCAGCCTCATCCCCTGCAAGCCAAATATGTAGACCTCTTTCAGATGTGCCCGGTCCATCGTTATGGGGTAATACAGTACAACCACCTAATCAACATAATGCTGGCCCTGAAAAAGGTGCATATAAAAAAGCACAAAAGCAACCAATGCATGAACAGGGAAACAGAGAGAAATGTATTAGATGAAACAGTTATGGCTCCAGCAAAGGTTTTGCCAACAGCAAACTTAGGTGAAAATTATACGCAGTACAATTTTACCAACCAACGTGGCCCAACCACGTCATCCAGTTTTTTGTCATCACATACACAACTGAAGTTGCAGATGCTGGAGGAAGAAAATGAGCTACAAAGAAAATATTTGGAGAAGAAATATAGTATCCTTTCTCAAGGTGATGTAAGCCAGACTTCAAATTCTTTTCTAAACATGTCTTCTTTCCAGCCAACTGCGAAACAAATTGCAGCAAGACAGGTGATACCAAAGGAATTGCCAAATTTCGACGGCAATCCTGAAGACTGGCCCCTGTTCATTAGTAATTATAAAAATAGCACAGAAATAGCAGGTTACACTGATGGTGAAAACTTAATGCGTTTACAGTCGTGCCTTCGGGGGCGTGCCAAGGAACTGGTAAAAAGCAAATTGCTAATTCCGTCTATGGTGAGTGAAATTATACAAACACTTGAAATGTGTTTCGGTCGCCCAGAACATATACTAGATAGCATGATAGAGAAGGCAACGAAAATCCCTCCACTTAAGGACAGGCTCGACAGCATCATCGAATATGCACTCACCATACGAAATATTTGCTCAACTATGGAGGCATGTAATTTAATGGCTCATTTAAATAATCCGCTCCTGGTGAAAAACTTAGTTGAAAAATTACCCAACAATCATAAGTTAAGTTGGGCAATGCACATAAAGGATGATAAAGTTCCAGTGGTGAAATCATTCAGCGACTGGATATACAATATAGCAGCCGCAGCCAGCCAAGTCGTGTCTCCCATAGGTAGTAAAAAGACCGCATCTGTAAACAATCATTCAGAGCAAGTTCAAAGCAACAAATTATTTTGTGTTGTTTGTAAAAGTGAGCAGCACAAAATACAGAATTGTGGTGAATTCCAGTCCTTGAATTTAGATGCCAAGTGGAAAGTTGTAAACGAAAACAAATTGTGCCGCCAGTGTTTAAATTCCCATAGGCGCAAGTGTTTCTCAAAAAAGGTGTGTGATATCAGCAACTGTACGGCAAAACATCATCCTTTGTTACACAAATATACAATATCGTCTAACCCTGTTGAAGTAGCAACTCAAGGGCGTAGTGGAAGTGTAAATGCACACAACGACCGTAGTCAAGACAAACAGTGTTTCAGAATCCTCCCAATTCGTCTATATAGGAATGGTGGCTCTTTGACGACGTTCGCATTTTTAGATGAAGGTTCATCAGTGACCTTAATAGAGCAAAGCCTTTTCGATAAGTTAGGACTTACCGGCAAACAAGAACCTTTGGAGCTACGTTGGACTGGCGATACAACCCGATCTGAAAACGATTCTGTAAAAATTAATATAGAAGTATCCAGCATCAAAAATGATAGTATATTCACACTTTACGATGTACATACAGTGAATAATCTTGGTCTTCCCATACAATCTATAAATTTTGATGATATAGTCAAAGACAACACATATCTGAAAGGTTTGCCTATACAGTCATACACAAATGCAAAACCGATGGTTCTAATTGGCCTTAACAATTGGAGACTGGCTGTTCCTTTAAAAATTAGAGAAGGCGGACGTACTCAGCCAATTGCAACAAAGACTCGTCTGGGATGGACCCTGCAAGGTAGTGGAACAGATTTAAATAAATTTTCTACACTAAATATACATACATGTGAGTGCGATAATCAGTACAGAACACTACACGATGAAGTGAAGGAATATTTTGGTTTAGATAAGCCCCAAGAGAAAAACATTTTGTCGTCGGAAAACAACAGAGCGATGCAAATTCTTGAAACTACCGCCATTAAAAAGAATCATCAGTTTGAAGTCGGTTTACTCTGGAAAGATGAAGTCCCACAATTGCCAGAGAGTTATGAAGTCGCTTGCCATCGCCTAAAGTGTCTCCAGAAGAAATTCAATAAAGATCCCCAGCTACAGCAGACTATGCAAGCGGAAATTGATAAACTTATTTCCAAAGGTTATGCTCGAAGGGTATCAGAGGCAGAAATGTTTTCTCATGAAGGTCGCACCTGGTATCTTCCCATTTTTGTTGCTCTAAATCCGAATAAACCTGGTAAAGTTCGTCTAGTATGGGACGCAGCAGCAAGGTCGCATAATAAGTCTCTAAATGACTTTTTAATTTGTGGTCCTGATTTACTTACGTCACTTTTCAACATTTTAATCGAGTTTCGTGTGGGACAAATAGCAATTTGTGGTGACATAGCAGAAATGTTTCATCGTATAAATGTTAAGGACGAAGACATGCATGCTCAGCGATTTTTGTGGTTCGAAAATGGCAACATTATACTACGACCATGTGTTTATGTAATGAAGGCTCTGACCTTTGGTATAAGTTGCGCACCTTGCATCGCTCACTTTGTTAGAAATAGAAACGCAAGTGATTTTAAGAATATGTATCCTCGAGCTGTGAAATCGATACAGTGCTATCATTATATGGACGATTTTATCGATAGTGTGGACACCGAGGAAGAGGCGAAGGAACTGGCGATTCAAGTTCGAATGATTCATGCAGCTGCTGGGTTTTATATGAGAAACTGGGTTACTAATTCCGCGCATGTAAGACAACACTTGTCTGATGATGGCTCAGCAACTCAGACCTCGTTTAAAGCAATAGAAAAAATTCTTGGTATGTATTGGGAATCCAATAATGATGTTTTCCAATATAATTCTAGATTTTCGAGGCTTCGAAGAGATGTATTCCAGCCGCATGTGGTCCCTACTAAAAGGGAAGTCCTTCAAGTCCTAATGTCGATTTTCGACCCCCTGGGATTCGTCTCCCATTACACAATTGGTCTCAAAATGCTTCTACAAGATATATGGCGGTCAGGAATAAAATGGGACGATGAATTAAACGAAGATCTTCTTCCGAAATGGTCTTCATGGCTTGGTAATTTGGTGAAAATATCATCAATCGTCATCCCGCGATGCTACTCTAAGCTGCTGAAAATGACGGTACATGTCCAGCTACATACATTCGTAGATGCCGGCGAAAATGCATATGCTGCAGTATGCTACTTCCGAATCCAGCATAATGATGACGTCGATGTTCGTATTGTTGCAGCCAAGTCAAAAGTCACCCCTTTAAAGCCCATATCTATACCTCGTCTAGAGCTTCAAGCTGCTTTAGTCGGAACGAGACTGGCCTCAAAAATTCGTAGCGCAACACGCCTTAACTGTGAGGAATGTTTCTTTTGGTCCGACTCAAAAACAGTTCTTAAATGGCTTTCAATAGACCCTAAAAACTTCAAAGCATTCGTTATGTATAGAGTTGGAGAAATATTAGAATTTTCTAATGTCACGCAATGGAGTTGGGTGCCGTCAAAATTAAACCCTGCGGACTATGCTACCAAAATATGTGCAGCCGACGACGATGTGTGGCTCAATGGTCCTGTATTTTTGAAAGGTAATAAGAATATATGGCCTAAATGTCCAGATCTAGGAGGCCCAAATAACGAAGAAATACGAAATCATTTATTGATTATTGATAAATTAAGCAGTTTCTCAATTAACATAGAATATTTTTCAAACTGGAAACGTCTTTACATGGCACTCTCGCAATTTCTGCTATATATTGAAAAATTAAAGTTTAAAACCCGTGGAAGTAAAATACCAGATGGTATGCGGTTCGAATATATACAAAAGGCAAAAAATATTTTGTTCAAGTATGCCCAAGCCAAAGAATTTTCAGAAGAAATTTGGTGTCTACGAAATAATAAGAAGATACACCCTGGAAGTAAACTTAAACAGCTCAATATTTTCCTTGATGATCACGAAATCATTCGCGCTTGCGGTAGAGTTGAATCTCTAAATTGCAACAACGCTATTATTCTGCCACATAGTCATTATATTACGTTTTTGTTGGTCCGAAATTACCACGAGAATTTTCATCATTGTCTTCACGAAGCCACACTATGCAAAATTAAATCAAAATTTTACATTCCAAAGTTGAGAACCCTTTATAAGAGTGTGCGATCCAACTGTCAGCGATGTAAGAACCAGTCAGTTGTACCCCAGCCGCCATTAATGGCATCTTTACCAGCAGCAAGACTTGCCAGCTTCGAACGTCCATTTACATACGTAGGTATTGACTTTTTTGGACCCTTATATGTAGCAGTAGGCAGGCGCAGAGAAAAAAGATGGGGTGTTCTGTTTACATGTTTGACACTTCGAGCAATTCATATTGAGGTCGCTCACAGCCTTGACACGAGCTCATGTATTATGTGTATTCAAAATTTCATAAGTCGCCGTGGCTCTCCGAAAGAGATATACACCGACAACGGAACAAATTTTAAAGCTGTTGATAGAGTTCTTCGCGAGGAGAAACAAAATCTGGACCTACACCAAGTCTTTTCTAAACACGACGAAATAAAGTGGAGATTCAATCCCCCTGCGGCACCACATATGGGCGGTGCATGGGAAAGGTTGGTACGTACGGTGAAAACTATTCTTTACGCAATGTGTCCTGCCTTCAAATTTAACGACGAATCATTGAAAAGTGCTCTGTGCGAAATTGAATTTATAATTAACTCTCGTCCCTTAACTTTTGTGGCTCTAGACTCAGCTGAAGACGACGCACTAACTCCGAACCATCTACTCCTCGGATCTGCAGATGGATACAAACCGCTATGTGAAACTAACTACGATCTACGACAGCGATGGCATCAAACTCAGAAATTTGCAAATAACTTTTGGAGAAGGTGGGTTCGTGAATATGGCCCTAATTTAGTCCGGCGCAACAAGTGGTTCGAAAAAGTGAAGCCACCATCCGTTGGAGATATAGTGATAATAGTGGACGATACGCTTCCCCGAAACAACTGGCCCAAGGGAGTAATAACTGAAACAACAACCGCAAAAGATGGTCAAGTTCGTCGTGTTAAAGTCAGAACCAGTTCCAGTATATTTGAGAGGCCCGTAACGAAAATAGCTGTATTAGATGTCGGTAATACTCAGGATAGCAAGCTCGTCGATTCCTAATTCGCTTACAAGGGGGGGAATGTTACCGCCGTCACTGTTTATTTATTTATTTACATATTTTCTTATTTTATTTATTACATTTTGTTTGTCCTATTTCACTCAGAACAAATATATGTACATACATGTAGTTAATAAGTATGTACTTACATACATGTTTATGCATATGTTTACTCTTTTTTTCTTATTGTACAATTGCTTAATAACGGTTCTATCTGGTGATCGTCTACTGCTTTAAAAGGCATTGTAGTCAATTGTTAAGGGCTTTTTGTTTTGAGTTTGTAAAAGAGACTGTGAAAACAAATTGTTTTAAAGCATCGCTAAATATTGTACTTTGTTAAAATTCTAAGTAAAGAAAATAAAGTAAATTTATATTTGTTGCTCTTAAAAGTTGTTTTTTAATTAAATCAAACTCGGAAGCCACAAAGGGTATATAAGATTCGGCACAGCCGAATTTAGTTCTTTTACTTGTTTTTTGCGAAATAATTTACAATGCTAATTTGATGACTTTTTGCACTTGATTGATCATGGCTGACAAACGACTTGTCAGAATATATTGGATGGTATAAAGAAAATGTAAAAAAGTGTTGTCTGAAGACAGTTTTCATATTTTGAAGCGAAAAAATGTTTAATACAGCACTGGGCTCAAAAATCGTAGACCGCATTGAGGTGGTCTTACCGGTTAGAGGGTTAAGGTCAAGTGCCCTTAGAGAAAAACATTGGATTTCTCGTTCGTTATATTATGGGGTGTACGCTTGTAAGGTGGTACGCTCTAGTACACAAGGTTATCAGATCTTACAATATTGTCAGAAAACTGTTCAGAAAATGTCTAATAACCGAGTGAACTTACAGTTTCAGAATGCTCAAATATTGAAGTATATAACTGCAAATTAGAAAAAAAAAATTTCTAAAATTCTCCAAATTTTTTGATTTTCCTCATATGTATTTGAAAATAATAGCATTGCCCCCTCAGGTATATAACTAACATTTTACTGCAAGTGTAAAGATTTAATATAATCCATTGTATCCCTCCATAGACACATATGCCTCACATACATAAATAAATAAATAAAAATACATATGAAAATGTGTAATGTGTAAAGAAATACAAATACTTGGACATCCAATGGACACATGAAAAGTGTTGTGTATGTGTGGCAAAGTATGTCTCCTTGTGGTGTTGTTGTTTGATGCCATTTTGGCGTTTTTTAAAAGTGTTCTTGTGTTACTGATAGCAACACTATCAGTAGTGGCTTCATGAAAATAAATGTAGCCGGTAGATATGTACGAAACGTATGCAGGCATAAAAGAACGGACGGCCGTCGGACACTATGGCATACCAAAACTGAAACCTTTTTTTTATATTAACTTATTATTCGCCGCAAAAAAAAGAAAAAAAAGAAATAAACCAAACTACTCGTATATTTACAATTTCAATTTGTAAGTGTATGTAGTATGTAGTTTTTATTTTTTCCTTCAAACTGACTCGATTTAAAACCAAAACTGTAAAACCTTTATTTTTTTCTGTATATTTGCAATCTGAATACCATTTATACAATAAAAGAAAAACCTCATATGATCCCTTACATATTGTTAACTTTAGTTGAATTATTATCGCTTTTTTTAGGTAGATTTTTTTTTTGCTGGTGGTGAGCGTTATTGTTAAAGTTAAAATAAATTTTAAGAAACTAAAATAAACTTCAGTTAGTTTAAAAAAAAAGAGAAATAATAAAAGAATTTTTTCATTTCTTAAAAGATACAACAATATTTTGCTTGTAACTTACTGTTGCACATACGACTACACTCTTTCACACATGTTGGCTGTTGCATGGCTGATACTTTTTTTGTATATTTTTCGTATTTGGCTTTATTTGGCAAAGTTTCATTATTCATTCCGCTGTCTGTGAGGTGGTTGTAGTGTTGCTGTTTTTATTCGGCTGCTGCTGCTGTTTAGTTAAGCCCTGTTTGACTGGCATTTCTCAACTTCTTCTTAGAGTGTTAAGGCGACCTTTTGATGACCTAAAAAAAAATTGCAAAATTGGTTTCATTTAATTTAACGTCTGATAGTATTTGGCAGTTTGATATCAATAACATAGAAAATTTGTTTCTTTTATTTTTCCTCTTCCTCTTATTTTGCACAAATTGCGGAAAATAACCCATGAAGAAAAAAAAAACTTGAATTGAGATAAAAAGTTTCCAAAAAGTCATGAGTCAAAAAAATATTTCAGTAATGCAACATGCTTGCAAAAAGAAATAATAAAAAAAAAACAGCAACGAAACTTTGTAATTTATAAGACGGAATGAAACAATTTATTTGGAAATCAGCTAAAAAAGAACTTTATATATTTTATGCAGGAATTTCAGCAGTGTTTAAGATCTGCCATATAAAATCGGAAATTATTCAATTGATTGATAGTGTGCATATTGGTGGCATGTAGATAAACTTCAGATAAAAGATATTTATTTTGTTTAATTCTTAATGACTTCAATACGATCACAATTAATGGTGAAATAACTTTTCCCAGTAATCGACTAAGATATCAAAGGAGTAATTGTTGTAATACATATGAGAAAAATCCAATTTTTTTTTTTTTTTTTGCAATAATTTGACTAAAAATATTTTTTAAATTTTTTTTCTTATTACTCGTAACATAAGTATGCATACGTAGAACGAAAAAAAATATAAACAAAATTGCTCTTCTTTCACACATATGTTTGATACAATAACAAAATACATGGCAATACATGCTTGTGAATTGGGTTCTTTCGCTCTCAGTTATCTATATACACTTCCAAAGTATTCAGAAAATGCCGGCATTCCATATTTTATTTGTAATTCACATTCCCTCTATAGTTTTATTTGTACAATATATAATAATATGCAAATTGGGAATTTAGCTCATTAAAACTAATAGTCCAGCATACTATCGTCTAGTCTATCGGGGCACCCATTTCATTGGGTCACAAACGATTACTTTAAATCATAACATGGGGTCAGTACAGTACGGAAATAATTTTAGTTTTTCTCGATCACTTCGTTTTGGTGATCGAAAAAATACAAATTCAAAACATCATAAATATTTTAGTCTAAAAATCATTTTAAAATGGTTTATTTGGTTTGAAATATATGAGTTTAATCTTCTAAACACAAAAAGAATTGTAAAAATCGGTTGGAAAATGGCTGATTTACGGTAGTTTGCAGGATGTTCACCAAATAAAGCAAAATACTGTCAGCTAAGTTTTTTAAAAAATATGAGATTATGCAAGTCCACTTATTTTTGGCCTTATTTGGCATCCTGTCACTATGGTAAGCAAGTTCTTGAGTGGTACAGGAACAATAATGTGGTATTGTACCAAGAGAGTCAAATCCAGTGGAGAGATAATGGGCTTTTGTTAAAAGAGAATTGAAGAGCACAAAAAAGGTGTCCAAAAGTGTGGTAGATTTTAAACGCAAATGGGCTACCCGTTAGAACAAAGTGTCAGAAAGCACTATAAAAAAAAGCTTAATGGAAGGGTTTCCGGAAACTGTATAAATTCATCACTAGAGTTCTATACAAATAATAAGTTTTTTAAATTGTAATAATAATTTCAATCAAATAAAAAAAATCAAATCTGTAGGTTTAGTGGTTTCTTTTTTATTAACATTTATGTATGTTAAGATTTGTTCGATCTCATTCCTTATTATACAATTATCGAACTTTAATTTAATGACTCGATTTGTAATATTACTTAATCAATAATTTTAGTACCCAGTTCCTTTTAGATTATATTTGTATTGGAAAAAGTGCTGAATATATCATACATTGCATCTGGCAAAGATTTGACATTTTAAAATATTGATTAACAAAGAAAATTTAATAATTTTTAATATCCATTTCCAAAATTAATCCACAAAAGTATATTTTTTTTTTATTTGACTATTTCTATTTGAAATATTGACTGTGCCATTGTGTTACTCCAAACAGAATAGTGTCCAAAATGGCAAAATTGTACCACAAATCCCATTACTGATTTCAACAATTCTCAAATTTTTTGTTTTCCCTCATATATTTTTAATTAATGTTAACTCTGAAATTACAAAATTTCCAGGTTCAAGGCATATTATTTCAAATTAAAACAAATTATTCCATAAACTTTACATCCTTTCGTAACAACTCAAAAATAAAAGTTCAACATTTTCAAAACAATTTCATTAGTTTCACAAAAAAGGACCAACAACTCAACAAAACCTAATAAAACTATATAAAAATTGTCTTTATAATTAATAACAACAATAACCAGAAACGTTATTAGAATTTTAAAACATATACTTATTTATTATTCCTATAAGTTCCTTAAGAAAGGTTCTCTAATAACGACCCGACCAGACAATTAGACGTACATATATGATCATGTACGAGCATGCATGTACCCTCAAACTACATATGTAATTACATACTATGTAATCAGTGTCTGTGAGTAAGTATGTGTGTAAGTTTGTAACTTAAATATTGACTGACTGACTGACTAATAAGTTACTGTGACAAATAATAGTAACAATAATAATCATAATAATAAAAATAATACTAATAATGATGATGATGATAGTATAGACATCACTTTAAATTTAATAAACGTTCCATCACAATGCAACAGCAACAACAACAACAATACATGACAATACTTACAACAACATTGTACAGCCAGTATAAGACCAGACTTATAGATCGCAACCAAGTAGAACTAAAAGCAGCTAAAACAATAAGTATGTATGTACGAATATTATGTCTGTGAAAGTACGAGGAGTGTTTTGTTAAGTTTTAGGTGGTATTAAGTTACATGTATGGAGAAAATAGTTGCTGTTGTAAAAAGTATGGCTGTATTTATGAACAGAACACTAATCAATTCATTGTATTGAAAAGCGTGGAACATTTTAACAAATGATCTTCTTAAATAAACATGAATTAAAATAAGTAATATTTACTATTTAGTTCAATAAAGGTCCTCATGTAAACGCTTAAATGCCTCATAAACTGTGCAATCTTTGCAATTTTACACTCTCGCAAATGAACTGTCATACATTGTATAGAAATTCGTTTGCTCGCAAACTTAAACAGAATTCTTGTGCATTTGATAAATCAGCTGCCTTTATTTACTTTTATATATACAAATAAAAATGAAATAGTCAATTTATGTAATCGTATCACGTGAGAACGGCTGGAGCGATTTGGCTAATATTTTTTATTCAATTCTATATACGGAGCAAGCTCGGTATTCGGAACTAATTAAAAACCAGACCTGTCGCAAAAACTGAATTTTCGCGAAAACAGAATCCTTTTTGTTGATGTACACATTAAACATTTTTAAAGAGATTGGAGATTTTAAGTTGCTTTTTTGGCAAATTATTTTTTAAAACAACAGCTGAATCACGTAGTTCATATAGTGCTGTTGTCGGCTTATTATTTTCCAAAGCCCATTGTATGCATATGTTTATCGATGTTAAACAATCGTCCGCTTCAGTTTTGTTTTCTTCATGACCACTATCGTATAAATCCTCCGATTCCATATCTGATAATTCCATTTGCTACTCATTACTTTCCACATGAAATTCTTCTTGAATCCAGTTGTTTATGTCAGCATTCGTGAAAAGATGTCCCGTATCAATTTGAGCTACAAGTGTACCAATAGTAGAAAGATCTTCGTTTTCTTTCTGAATTATATTTTGTAAAAAATTTAAGGACATGTTATCGTCTTCACTCCTTTCAGTATCGAATTCGAGCAAGGCGTTCCAGGATTTTCGGATATTGGACACTGATATTTTATCCCAGGACGTACCTAGAATCTGAACTGCATTTTTGAGATTGAAGTTTTTTAGTTTGAGCTCCAAATTTGTTCCCTTCTCGCCATACAAGTGGGTGAGCAGTTGTTTTTTATAATTTAATTTGACCAAGTTGATAACGTTTTGATCTAACGGTTGAATAAGCGCAGTGCAATTGGGTGATAGATTCATTGCTATAATTAAACCGTCATCAATTTTTAGTTCCTCAACTGGGTGACACATCGCGTTATTTAAAGCAAAACTGCTTTTTGCGGCAGACCTTTTGAAGCCAAAAATTCTCGGATCTAAAAAATGTTTACTTATGAACAACTTACTTTTACTAATTGGTGAAAATTAACTTACGTGGGCAACAGATACGTGATGAAACCAATCCTTAAATATAAATGCTTTCATCCAGTCGTTATTACTGGAGTTGTATATTACAGGACTAACGAAAAAGCCTATAAAGGCGCGTGGAATTTTCGATTTTTCAACAACCAACAATTTCAGTTTGTCTGTGCCATTCGCATTTGAACAGGGCAAACAAGTTATTCGTTCTTTACATATTTTTCTTCCGGGCGCTGTTTTCTCATTACATATGACAAGAGTGTGATTTGGAAGCATCCTATAATATAAACCAGATTCGTTGGCATTGGAGATTTGGTGAAGAGTCAACCCATGATCATCAACATAATCCTTAAACTCTTTCACAAATGGATGGATAAGTTGAGGTTTCGAACACAATTTCTCGCCCGTAATTTTCAAAAATCTAATTCCATGTCGACGCTTAAATTTCTTCAACCATCCTTCACTGGCATTAAAACCTGAATTGGTTTGATAAATTTTTAAAAACAAATGACTTGCTTTTGTTTGTAAAATCGCTGCTGACATTGGAACATTTGGTTTCCTTTGTTTTAGAAACCACTTATAAAGCATTTTATCCATTCTTGGGTACTTTGCCGGGGCCACTTTCTGTTGTACGTATGAACTTTTTTATTGAATTTTCTTGCTTTATAATGCGGTAAACTGAAGACTTATGTAACTTGTAATTCATGCAAATTGAATTTATAAATTCTAAACTTTTAAATTTTTTAAAAATCTATAATTTTTGAGAAATCGTTGGTTTTACAATATGTTGAACTTTTTCCATATTAAAAGATGTATTTACACAACAAATGACACGAATAAACTGACAAAATTGAAGATCAAAATTAACCAAAAAGGTTAATATAACAAAAGACGGGGATTTCCCTTTTTTTGTTATATAGACATTATAATCAAATTTAAAACAAACAGATAAAAGTCGGGAAAATAGAACGTGTTTTTCGTAAACTGTCGCGATTATAGAAACTTGGTAAGAAATAAGTCGTCGCGAATGGGTAGTCGCGAATACCGAGCTTGCACTGTATAGACTTAGATACAAATCATTAGTAAATAGTTACCGAGCGAAGCCGGAACGGTCAGATAGATTATAATAAACGAAAATCAGTTAAAATGTTACATACATGTTAAAATTATGTGACTTTGGAACATAATGAGTAAATGATATTATGTACCGAAATGTTATCCAACAGCAAGAATATTCCAAACTATGTTTATAAATAGTTTGTTTCAAAGATTTCGCCGTGCCGAATCTTATATACCCTTCACCAAATTAGGCTTGATGTAAATCTGCGATATATATTTGGATGTGTTACAAACGGAATGACTAAATCAATATACCCCCTTCGATTTTAATACAAAATGGTGGGACATGGTTATTTTTAGAAACGCATGACTTTGTTAAGTAGCTTTACAACTGACATTATGGAACTCACCCCTACGTATAATCGAATTATTGTTTGTGATTCGTTTACATTTCTGAACTGATACAATAAAATGTTTCTCATATAAATTCTAACATTGGCCTGAAAAAATTAGGAGTACTCTGTCGCTGACCACATTACGTATAACTAATAATAACTGAATCTAATGTTACACATTAAGATACTTTAAATACATTACTTTAGATACATTAAAATACTTTAAAAATATATTAAACTAGCCTGAGCCGGTGCGCTTCGCTACCCCTGTCGTAGTAAGAAAAATATGTAAGGATTTTATTTTTTCCCCCTGTTTATTCCTTTCTGGTCCAAGTATTGAAAAAAGTTATAGCCTATTGACGCTTTCAAGTAAGGATCTATCTACGTTCCAAATTTCAATAAAATCAGTTCAGCCGTTTAGGCGTGATGCTCAAACAAACAAACTTACAAAGACATTTATATATTTATATAGATACAAAAGGTCAATAGTAATGGATTCAGCGTATAAGAATTAGGATTATCCCCAATTTTGTTCATTTTGGATCAAATGTTACACTTTACAACATATTTACTTCTTAGAAATTATCTATTACTTTTTAAATTTAGTGCAGAACATTTTAAAAAGTTAGAAAAAAGTTACTCTGTAGTATGAGAATTGGTTCTTACTTAGATTTATTGAATTTTCCTAACAATTACTACTTGAGTCCTCATGTATTAATTCTCAATAAAGCCCAAAACTAACAGGACATCCCCCGGAAGTGTGTTCTGCATTGCTATATGTAATGTAGTGGAAAAAATAAGAGTATTTTTTAGCTTTGTTTGCTTTGTTTTAGATTATTTTGGTCTGTCTCCTGTAAATAGTGTACGTTGACAACGTCTTCGGAAATACTTCCATTGCATTAAGACAAAAAAGAAAAAAGAAAACAAAAAAACACGTGTACATACTCTCAAATGCGAGTGAGTATACAAATATACATATACAATAGTAAAAATATCTATCTACACTACATCCATTCCAAATACTCGCACATCCAGCACACGAACAGTGTTTGTTCATGTTTGTCTGAATGTTTCAACAACCTTTCGTGCTTTATCTTAAGTGATATTAATTAAAATATCGTTTATATCACTGCTCATAAAAATAGCAAACTGATGGAGTAGAGCGTAAATTCTTTAATGCAATACGAATACAGCAGACATACATACAAATAACGTATTCAGAGAAACGGATATAAGTATATTCGAATGTATACAGAAGACAAGCGTTGTAAGACAAATGTTGAAACTAAAAACAGATGATGCCTTAAAAATACGAGTAAAAAAAACGCCATGAATGGAACTAAAGTGCCAGAGCTGTGTGCTATGTGTGGATGTCGTAAAAAGCTATAAAACTATATAATATTGAATTGAAAATTATTCTTATTCCTTACTACATCATATTTTTTGGTTAATAAGTTTGTGGAGAATGTTTGTGACACTTCGCTATGGGAAATGAGATTAATTTGGTGTTAAGTTGGTTAATTTCTCATAGATCCTACGACATAAATCGTTTACGTGAATGAAATGATTTCATTGCTAATGTTTGGTAAGCGGTCAAAAATTAAATTAATGGTATGTTTGTTTAATTAAGTTGCGCTGAAACACTCCGATTGCTCACCAAAGCTTATGGTGAAAGTGTTCCATCGGTTTCAACATGCGAGAGATTGTTTGTGCGGTTCAGAACTAGTTTGAAGACCATGAATTGGAGGCATTACTCCATGAAGATCGTTGTCAAACTTAATAAGAGCTTGCAAAATCATTGGGAGCTACTCAAGCAGCAATTTCAAAACATTTGCAAGCAGAAAGATTCATACAAAAGCAGGGAAATTGGGTACCATACGAATTTAAGCTGAGAGACCTTGGAAGACAACTTTGTATTTCTGAAATGCTGCTTGAACGTTATAAAAGAAAATCAATTTTGCACCGAATCATTACTTAAGAAATCGTATGTGTATCCCGGTAATGCTCTGTATTTGGTGGGACCAAAAGGGTTCTACCTATTATGAGCTGCTTAAATTTGGCCAGACCATCACAGGCAACCGGTATCGAACGGAACTCATTCGTTTGACCAAACATGAAACCGTAATATTCCGACGTGACAACGCTAGGCCACATGTTGAAATATCTATTAAAAACTGTTTAAAAAGAAGTGGTTGCAAAGTTTTGCCTCACCCGCCTTATAGTCCAGACCTTGCCACGTCCGTCTGCTATTATGGCCTGAAAAGATGAACAGTTCTTTTCGCTCGGAATCCATATGTTGCTAGAAAAATGGGAAAAGGTCATAGCTAACAATGGCCAATACTTTGAATATATTTATATTGTACAAATGTTCCAATATAAGAGCTATAAAGTTGACCAAATAAAGCTAATGGTGATGGGTTTAATAAGGAATAGGAGAAAGAACACAACATTTCAGTTCTCAACAACTCGAGTATTACTTTCTAGTCGACTTCAACAACCATTCAGTTCCTGTCAATATTTCTCCAAACCGTTTGTAAACTTGTACAACCATAAGCTCCTATAAGTTCAAGCAAAAGTTCTATACTTTTTCATTATTATTAGTACTTTTTTTTTCATCTTTTCAAACGATGTGGAAGTATTTATTTTCTTTCTTTCTTTTATTTTTTACCATTTCTTGTGTTTAGAAAACAAAGCAGAATATAGAATGATGATGGTGGAAGCAGCAACCAGCATTGAGTACATTGAGCGTGCGGAGTATGTATGAGAAGTACTATTGTAGCATTATTTGTAGTTTTGTAATAAAATTAACGTTAAGTGCAGTTCTTTGTAAGGACTTTGATATCATAAAAGTGCAAATAACTGTCAAACTTTACTATACTTTAATTCCTTTTTTATATTTAACGTACATACGTATAAAGAAATAAAACCAACAACAACAACAACAGCAACAAATATAAAAAAATAAACAATGCCACACCGAAGGCGATCTTAAAGATACGATACGTATTTCACTTTATTCTTTACTTATTTTCCATTTTTGTTATTGCTGCTTTGGATGTTTGTGTTGCAAACAAAAGCTGCGACTCTTAAATAAGAGGAATTGTTTTGTTGCAGCAGTAGTATTTGTGTTTCTTTGATGTGAACTTTTGTTAAGCTCTTATACTGAATGTGTATATATATGTACGAGTGTTTATAGTAAAATAACCGTTAGTTAGATGGAAAAAGATCAAAAAACAACAACGAACCAAACCAAACCAAATAAAAAGTTTTTAATGTCTTTTATATTTCAAATTTAATGATTGATTAAAACAGATAAACAAACTACTGGATATATTTTAAGCCACCAATTTTTAAAAGCCTTCCTTCTGTCAACCGAAACATTGTAAACCATTTGATATCTTTGTATGTTTGTAGTTTCATTTCGAAAGTTCATAGTGGTCCAATTTTAAAAGCTGTTAATGACATTGATGGACAATTTAAAGAAAAGTATGGGAATGTATTGCCAAGTTTTATTGAATAAAAGCAGAGTTTAAAAGATATAAAGATTTTAGCCTGTGAACTATTTTAAGTAAGTTTGCCGAGTTCGAAATTGAATTCTTCTGCTACTATGTATTTAAAAAACTAGCAAATAGAAGAGGTCTGCTAATAGTTTCAAAAATTATTTGAGAACTTTATATCAAATATGTATCACATATAACTAGTCTCGTTATTCATTGAAATTTGAATTTCTTCAAATATTAATAAAAGGTGTGGAAAATGTATGCAAGATTTGCATTTGTCGACAGTTTCATTTTGTCATTTTGCATAAATATCTCTATTATTTATTATTTTGTTGAATTTCCTCCTTGAATGAGTTGTTGTGTTAGCGTACTTGATGGCATAGACCTTTTACTTCAAATAACCCCTAGGAAATAAATCCAATGGTGTTAAATCACACGATCAAGAGGGTCAATTTCGATCAACGTCTCATTCAGTTAACCATCTTGTTGAAACCAGATGTTGTCCACATCAATATCCTCAAACTTAGGTAGAATGAACTCTATTGTCATCTCGCAATGTCGAGAACCACTAACAGTCACTGCTTGACCAGTACCACCAGCCCAAAATACACAACAAACAGTGACTCGTTGTGAATGTTTTTGTTCTTCGACAACCACATGTGAGTTCTCTAAACCGTAAAAACTGCAATTTTAACGATTAACAAATTATTAATGTGAAAATCGCTTAGTATAATGGAACTGTGGCGGCATCTTTCATTATTTTAAAAATATTGATCAACAATGATAATGCGTAGCTCAAACTAGCATGTAATGCTTCATTTTTACTAACACTACATCTTGCGTAAATTATGCTCTAGATTCTTTACTATATATTCGTACTGGAAACCAGTATATGATGGACTGGTCCTTCGCAGATAAGATGAACAATAGTTTTCTCTTTTTCACACAAATCAAGCAAATCCAAAAACGCTTACATGCCTAACCCGTACTTATAATTTTTAGCTGAAGAACTGTTGCATTACTGTTAAAAATTATACCAATACTTCCATTAATATTTCTGTCGAATAAAGTTTACATGCCTCTGAGATAGACAACATTTGGAAAATGGTATAAGAATCTTATCCAGGATTCATCAGAAAAGAGCCACCACAGTCCATCATATAATCGACATTCGAATACTGCTAGAAATTTACTGTCTGCTCCTCGATTTCTGATTTCCATTTCGAACAAAAACTTAAATGTTTTTATACAAAATGTGATTTCTATATTTTTAACTCTTGAAGGCAAATGTCAAGATCAGGCATTTGCTGTTTTGTTTTCGATATAGAGGAATCCAATTTCATTCGAATTCAGTAGTTGAAGAAAGGGGGTTTGAACTCGATGAAAATGAAAGGGGGTTTGAACTCGATGAAAATGAAAGGGGGTTTGAACTCGATGAAAATGAATAGGGATTTGAACTCGATGAAAATGAATGGGGATTTGATTTTTACAAAATTTTTCATTGTTTTAAAAAATTCTTATCGCACACATTTTTTTTCCACGGTGATTCCTCTTTGCTGTTATTTTCATGCCTATAGAAAAATTTTTAAAAAATTATTTTTCATTGTTTTGACAAAAATTTTTATCGCGCACATTTTTTCCACGTTGATTCCTCTTTCACATCGTTTTCATACGGGTAAGAAATTTTTATTGTAGAAAATTTATTTTTCAGTGTTTTGAAAAATGTTTCTAGTTTTCAAAAATGTACTTTAGGAAAACTGGTAAGCCGTATAAGGTTCTTAGGATGTATCGTCACAACAACAAATATGGAAATGTTGTGATAGCGGAGTTAGAGGAGTGGATGCTATACCTTCCAAAAAGATATAACGCTTTGGAAGATGCTGCTATTGAGGGGACCTCTGAGGAGCAATTTCTATTGAGCAAAAAGACGGATATAATAACTGGGAACTATATCATCGAATTAGAAGAGATTGGTGAATATGGAAATGATGATCTGATGTTTATCCCCAACGCACAACCCTACTTTGGCTGGGAAAGTAGCAAAAAAGCTAAACATTAAATAATAATAATTATAATTATAATAATAGAAATAATAAAAAATATATAAAACAAAAAAAATTTTAGTTTTTTAATTTATTTTTTTTTTTTTTTTTATATAAAGATAGAACAAATTTTAAAATTTACTATTCTTATTAGCATAGCTGTTTTAAAATGATGTCTCGCATAACTATTATACAATTTTTAAAGGATTTTGAGGGATATATTTTTTTAGAGCATCTGGAATTAATCAAACATTTCCTAAAGTTAATAGATGAAAGTGAAAAAAATGATGATTATAAATGTGGATTTATAAGTTGCTTACAAGAAGATGTTGAACTGATTCCTGAACGATATGAAATAAACTTTGAAAAGCAAAAGAAAATGATTGAAGACTTAATAAAAAAATATTATTTATTATCAAAATACTTTTATACCATATGAAAATTAAATAAAAAGCATTTTTTAAAAGAGTTTTGTTTGTATTTATTTATTTATTTATTTTTTTTTTTTTATATAGAAATTCTAGACACAAGTGTCCACAATTAAATGTATTATATTGTTGTTTTCGCTTATGATTGTATTTGATGTTTTTTCCCAAATATTTTATGATTTCCAACGGTGGTTGTAAATTTCCAAAACTATCAAAATATTCCAAATCATTATTGTTTTTATAATATGCTACCCAATGAGTGCCACTACCAGTTGAAGAATCCAAATTAACTATTCCACACTCAGATTGTTTAGATTGTTTTGGAAGCATATCTCGCATAAATACGCCTCTAAAGTTAGGAATATTTCTATTAGCAAACTTCATGATATCTGCATCTGTAAGTGGTCTGTTGGGTAGCATATTTAATAGTTTTTTGAATTTTTACAAATTATACCATAACCTCTCTTGTATGGTTTAAGATATAGTCCTTTTCCCATGGCAATAGATTCCATTGCTTTATTGTGACGTGTAGATTCATCTATTTTTTTCTTAGCATTTTTAGCAGAGGTAACAGCTTTTGCAATTGATGTAGCTCCCGAAGTTATACTGCCTAATGCTCCAAGTGCAGTTAAAATTGGAATAAGTGGTAAGAATCCTCCAGTTTTGGGAAGTTTTATAATCCGTGGAACAATGACATTATGTTTATTTCCTTTAAATGATTTACTAATAACTTTTTGGGCAATTTTAATAGCATCTTGTATATCCTGAGGTTTCTCTTTCTTCAACATATTGGTAGCAGTTTTAATAGTTTTCAAAAACAGTTTTTTATTACAGAACTGTTTTTTGTTTTGGAGTCCCATACCAAGTTTTGTTTTTGTCTTCATTGCATTGGTCACTATATATGCACTTGTCTTTTCACCAATACTACTATCTTTTGCTAAAACTCTTTCCCAAGCTCTTTCAGTTAAAATTTTGTCAGCTTGATTGCGTTCTGTTGAATCATTACTTTGCGAATAAGCTATATCATGTTCTCTACAAGCAGAATCTAATGGATTAATACCATTATCTCCTCTAGCTAAACGTTTTTTTAGTTTTGTTCCTGGTCCACAAAATTGATATCCTGGTATATGAAGCTCTATTGGTAAAACGTCTATTAAATTATTTAATATACCTTGTCCTCTCATAACTTTTTTTGAAATGAATAAAATATTAATGTGTAACATCTTATATATACTTTGACAAACAAAAAAAAATTATTAGTTACCAAAATGCGTTTAATAAAACAAGACAAAAATATTTCCGTGAGAAACATGGACTTTTCTACTGATGCAAACACAAAACTACGTCATAGTAGTTTATTACCGAACAGCATTAGGGCTCTAATTGTTGGTCCATCTAATTGTGGGAAGACTAATGTTATGCTTAGTCTCATTGAAAGTCCGAATGGTTTAAAATTTGAGAACATATATTTATATTCAAAATCGCTCTATCAACCAAAATATCAGTACTTGGAAAAACTCATTGCACCTATAACAGGGATGGGATATTTTACATTTAGTGATAATGAGAGTGTTATACCACCTGATGAAGCCAAAAATAATTCACTAATGATATTCGATGATGTTGCTTGCGAGAAACAAAATAATATACGATCATATTTTTGTATGGGTCGCCACAGAAATGTTGATTTTTTTTACTTATGTCAAACATATAAAAGAATTCCTAAACATTTGATTCGAGACAACGCAAATATGATAATTATGTTTAAACAGGATGAATTAAATATGCGTCATGTTTATAATGATCACGTTGGAACAGATATGGCATTTGAAAAATTTTTTGATTTGTGTCGTGAATGTTGGCAAGACAAATTTGGCTTTTTAGTAATTAGCAAAGATAATGAGATGAATGGTGGGAGATATAGAAAATTTTTTGATAACTTTATTCAATTATAAATGCTGTTCATGAGCTGTTCAACGCTGTTCATGAGCTGTTCATGAGCCGTTAAAAGCTGTTCATGAGCTGTTCAACACTGTTCATGAGCTGTTCAAAGCTGTTCATGAGCCGTTAAAAGCTGTTCATGAGCTGTTCATGAGCTGTTCAAAGCTGTTCATGAGCCGTTAAAAGCTGTTCATGAGCTGTTTAAAGCCGTTCATGAGCTGTTGAAAGCTGGTCATGAGCTGTTCAAAGCTGTTCCAAAGCTGATAATAGTTGAATAAAAAGAATGTGCAAAACAGTTTTACCATTATTAACTTGCAAGCAACGGTATTGATCTGATCTCCCAGAGCTATATTAAGATGAATGAACAACTACTTAAAGAATTAATAAAGACTCGATCTGTTTTAAAACAAAAATATCGAAGTTTAAAAGTTGGTGAAACTGAAAAAGACGAGATATTAGCAAAAACATTTAAGCCAATAACTGAACCATTAAAAGAACTTGTGAAAAATAACAACACTCAATATGATAAACCTAAAGCAGAAAATATTTACACTCAAAACAATTCTTTCGATTTCAATAATATGTTGTCTAAAGTTGAAACGAGTACTCCTAAGAAAGACATACAACTTAAAGATGATGAAAACAGTAACGATACAAACAGTGTAGATTCGACATTTAATTCAGCTAATAATTCATCTAATGTTATTGACTTATCATTACTGCAGAAAAATAAATTGCTTGATACAACATATGGTCCACATAAAAACTCATATAATGTTTGGAAGTTTGGTAATAGCGATATAGAAATAAATGAAGAAAAAATTAACATTGGAAATCAAAATTGGGCCGTTACACCAGGCTTGATTCAATTATTGTTTCATAAAGAACCAACAAATTATGAACCATATGAGTTGGATATTTATAAAAATATTTTGATTAAAACCAATGCACACAAAAGACAATTTAATTCCAAAAATCAAATTAAGGGCACTAAGAGCAAAAAGTACAACACTATTATAAAAAAATTGTTTAAGGATGAAATTTCTATAACACCAAAAAGATCATTAAGATCACAAACGCATAAAGGAAACGGAATGATTATGAAAGTCAATAATGAAAGATCCAACTATATATACTGAAACGATCCTAATGAATTAGTAGATCGACTTAGACTATTGGTTGCATCGGAAGGCGCGGGACACAATAATCATCGCAATGAAATTAATTCAATTTTAGAGGAATTGCAAGAAGCAAATATTATTGCGTAGAAAGCAATAATCATAAATAAATAGTGGAAGGATAACAAAATATGCCTGTTGATAAGTTTGGTCATCACTCAAAGAGTCAAAACAATTTTATAAAAAATGAGAAAAATAAAAGAAAAATTCGTCAAGTTGTTGGACTTGTGTTGGATAAAAATAATAACATTAATGTTCAAAACAAAAGGATCACAAATGTTTCGTTTCCTACACAAGAAAAAGACGCTGTTAATAAACATTACTTGGGAACAGAAATCAGACAATTGCAACAAGATTTAACAACATTGAATAAACAAGAATATAAAAAACTTGATGGAAAACTTAATAATATTGATAATTCAATACAAAACATGATATCTCATAGAGAAATGTCTTTAAAATTACATTTTAGTGAACAGATCGAAACGCTGTTAGAGAAAGTACAAAGACTGGAGAATTTTGTTTTTACGTCAATAATTACAAAAAGTGAACCGCCAAGCAGTACAGATCCAATAAAAAAGAAATATAAAATAAAATATTAATACAATTCAAGTATGGATGAAAAACGAGAGTTGGTTATTGAGCTTCATTCCCAAGCAAGGAAAAATTTTAAACGACGGAGAGTAATAATGAAGGGTATTGATGATTTATGGCAAGCGGATTTAGTTGAAATGGGAAATTACTCTACATATAATAAAGGATTTAAATATTTATTAACAGTCATCGATACCTTTTCAAAATTTGCTTGGATTCGACCACTAAAATCTAAAACGGCTATAGATGTTACAAATGCTATGAATGACATATTTAATTTAGGCCGTATACCAAAAAATTTGCAAACAGATGATGGAAAAGAATTTTTCAACAACTTATTCAAAAACCTAATGACAAAATATAAAATTAATCACTATTCTACTTACAGCATTATGAAAGCCTCAATTGTAGAACGATTTAACTGAACTCTGAAAGGTATGATGTGGAAAGAATTCAGTTACAATGGCTCATATCATTGGGTTGATTTGTATGAAAAACTAATTAGTGATTATAACAAAAAAATCCATCGAGTTATCAAAATGGCTCCTATTGACGTAAAACCTTCTAATGAAAAATTATTGTTAAATACCGTTTATAACCATATAAAAATATTTAAGAAAAACAAGTTTAATATTGGTGACAATGTACGCATTAGCAAATATAAACATTGTTTTGAAAAAGGGTATACTCCAAATTGGACAACAGAAATATTTAAAATCAAACATATTAAAATTACATATCCAACGACATATATTTTAGAAGACTATATGGGAAATCCTATTAAAGGTGGATTCTATGAAGAGGAGCTACTATCAACCAGATATCCAAATACGTATCTTGTGGAAAAGGTTATAAGAATAAAAAATAATCGTGCTTTTGTTAAATGGTTGGGATTTACAAATGATCACAACTCTTGGATTAATAAAAACGAAATATTGTAATAAATTTCTTATATCTATTAAGTTTATAAATAAAGAAAATATATTTTAAAACAAAAAAAATGTATATGTTTTTATTCATTCCATTTTTAGTATTCAATATGTCTATTACATTAACTTTGAACGGAAACTCGTCAATTTTAACTGCAAATTATTTTCCACCCATAGCATTGGAAGAGGATTATGAATGCTCACTTATAGATTTTCATACATATAATAGCATACCCAATGTCGATGAGGATAATAATTTGTTTCATATTGGTGATAACATTATTGAAATTCCTATTGGTTCCTATGAGCTGGAAGATATTGCAGATTATTTAGAAAGTGAATATGAGCATTTGACTAATGGTGAAAAATCGATTAAAATAGAAGCCAATAACAATACAATGAGAGTTGAAATAACTACTTCTCATGATTCAATATATTTCAATAAAAAAAGAACAATTGGAAAGTTAATGGGTTTTAACAAAAAAACTTTAAACGGGGGTTCCAATTATCTCTCTGAACTACCCGTAAATATTCTCAAAGTGAATACAATACGTATTGATTGTAATATCGCTGTTGGATCTTATATAAATGGAGAAAGGGCACATACAATTCATGAATTTGGAATAAATGTTTCCCCAGGATATAAAATGGATGAAATTCCACGAAACTTAATCTATTTACCTCTAAACACCAAGGAGATAAGTTCTATCGCGGTCACTATTGTAGATCAAAATAGTGAGTTTATAAATTTTCGTGGTGAAAATATTACTCTACGTCTTCATTTACGACCCAAACAATAATGATTATATACAATAAAAACGTTGTTGTTAGAATGAGGAGAGACATTTGTGTGTTGAACACTGCATCAGCAAGAACAACCTTAAACGCATCAAAACTGACCGAAGCAAATAAACAATTCCTAAAATCCTTGAATTTTATTTTAAAGAATAATGACTGACATAATTAATGTTTTAGAAAAACCAATGATGGATGAAAGAATCATAAAAAAAGATTATCATACATATACACCGTATATTCAGTCATTTAATAATAATGATGAAATTCGTATTTCAATACAAAATCAAGATTTATATGTTTTACCGAGTGAAAGCTTTTTGTATATTGAAGGTACTGTGTTAGATGCTACAAGTGGTCTAAAATCGAAAAACTTTAAATTGAAAAATAATTTTGTACCCAATTTATTTGAGGAGATTCGTTATGAGCTTAATGGTGTTGAAATAGATCGCACTCGACATTTGGGTGTTTCTAGCACAATTAAAAATTATCTATCCCTAAATGACAGCGAAAGTATTATGATGGGGAATGCAAGCTGGTCTTATGATAAAGACATCGATGTTGGTGAAGGATTTTTCAACTTTTATGTCCCGCTTAAATCATTATTAGGATTTGCTGAGGATTATAATAAAATTATGTTAAATTGTAAACATGAATTAATATTATTACGTACCAAAAATGATGATAATATTGTAAATTCTAATCAAACTACTGAAAAACCAAAAATTACAATTCAAAATATTAGTTGGAGAATTCCGCATGTAAAACTTTCGGATTATGCTAAACTGAACACAATAAAAATTATTAATAGTGGAAATGTGTTGCCAATAGCATTTCGTAGTTGGGATTGCCACTACCATCCTCAACTATCAGCATCACAAAATCATATTTGGAATGTAAAACTAGCTGCAAACAGAGAACGTCCACGTTTTGTACTAATTGCTTTTAAACATAACAATAAGCTTACCCATTCAAATCTTAACAATATTAAAGTACATTTAAATTCAGACTCATATCCCTATGATGACTTAAATGTTAAATTTGATAATCAACGTTTTGCCATTCTATACGATATGTATGTTAAGTTTCAACAAAATTTCTATATGAGGGAGGCTCAACCACTCCTCTCAGCTGAAGAATTTAAGGAAAAAGCACCTATAATCGTGATTGATGTCAGTCATCAAAATGAAGCAGTCACAACAGGCCCAATTGATATAAAAGTTGAGTTTTCTACAGATAAAATAGTAGCGGCTAATACATCTGCATACTGTTTACTCATACACGATCGTTTAATCGAATACTCACCGCTTACAGCTTCCGTCAAAAAAATTGTTTAAACAGTTAATCAACATTTTAATATTATAAATTATTTCTTTTTATTTGTTTCAAAATTAATTCATTTTAACTTATATTTATATAATATATACAGCAAAAAATAAATAATTAAATAAATTTATAAAATAAAACAAAGTGGATTTTTATTACTTAATATTCTAATTGCATAAATATTTCATCATCATCGTCAGAAAATAAAATACTATTATTTTTATTATTGCTTATATCAATTTCCATTAACATTTCATCATCAGAATCAGAAAATATAATATTATTATTTGCGTTTTCTTCTATACCTAAAAATATTTCATCATTTCCATCATTATCCCAATTGTTTAATAAATTTTCTTCGCCTGATTTTTGTACAATATTACTATTGTCCTCTTCTAAATAATTTGCAATATCATGCAATTCAAAGTCATCTTCTTTTAGTTTGTAATGCCCCCAAGCATATGTCTGTATACCGTCAAACTTTATATATCTTTTGTCGTCATTATAGCTTAAGACAACTTTTTCAATTTTTTGTGTATATATTTGGTGTTGATACGTTCTAAATGTATACATTGAATCACTATAAATATTTTTTGAATATAAACACTTTTTATAATCGGTTAATGTTACCCTATCTAATGCCATTTTTTTAACGCCCTTTGATTTTTTTATTTCACCATTATTATCATTCTTAATGGAATACATTTTAGCTCTCAAACCTACAAATTCTCTCATAATCACTCCACAGTTTTCATCCTTCATCATTCCTAAAATTTTTTTATTTACAAGTGGCAAATTAAAAATATTTTGCGGATGATAATCAGACGTATCAAAACGATGAAGTAAATCATTTTCTATATCTTTATAAAAATCTTCAGTCCTAATTGTGTATATAAATGAATCTGTATCCATATAATTTAAATGTATTTTACTATTATATTTCGGTTTCATATAATTGTAATGAAAATCGTACATTTTCAACTTAGAAACTTCTAAAATACTAAATCCTAAGTACATAGGTTTATTGCACTTTACACTCATACGTTTTAATTGTACAGCAAACATGTCATCTCCAAACCTAGACATACTGTGAAAATTTAGTTGAGCAATATGAGCTCGTGCTTCCCTATGATTTCTTCTTTCAGATTCCCACTTTGTAACTATGTACACAGACTTCCTTTTTTCTACATTTTCCATGGTCTTTCCATAGACAGCATTATTCAATAATTTAAAGAAATCTTTTTCAAAAGCATTAGATGCTCTACTCCTATGAAATGTATTCAAGTCTGTGTATGATTTAAGCCATGGTGCCTGTTTAAATTTTATGACTCTATGGATTTTTTTCAAAATCATTCCATTTTCTATGCACTGTTTTAATACTCTATAATGTATAGAATATTTTGTTTTATTTGTTAAGTCGGCAATCAACTTTTCATTAATCATTGGAGCAATAATTTTATTCTCCGGACAAAAAGGTAAATCATTATGATAGTCATGTAATACTTCTGGATATTCTAAATCTACTTCCAAAATATATCCTTCATTAGCCTCGTCGTCTATTGTAAGAATATCGAGGTTATCAATTTCCTCATTATTTAACCATATAAAGTCAGAGAAGGGTAAATATTGAGACATTGCCCACCCATATAGATTATTGGCATCTAAATACATCAAGTATTGAGAGGGCTTTTTTGCATCATAATCGCTCATGTACTTATTATTGGCTACAGAATGTCTTAATGAGCATTGTACAAGTCCACCTCTAATCCCCATTTTTATCATGTTGTACATGTCAACATCAGTTATTAATTCCAGTCTTATTTTTGTTGATTTTAACATAGCGTCCCACGATAAACCTGGTGCCGTATAATAATGACATGGGTCTAAATCATAAATTTTTTTACAAATTTTTCGGAAATTTTCAAAAATGTCAGCCAAAATAAGCGTATCACTTTTAACATATAATTCAGTGTAATCAAGAAGTGTTTTGCAATTAAAAGTTTCCCATACTTTTTTTGCATGTTCGAAATCTTCTAAATTACACTCTTTATTTGTTAAAAGATTTTTAAATTCAGTCCGTTCAGGGAGGTTTCCTTCAGAAAGTTTTGAAAAGGAGTCTATATATGAATATGGATATATGCCTTTTCTTCTTATAAGATCAAACTCAGCTTCATTAGGGAAATATTTTTTAATGATTTTAAAATCATTCGAAGCTAAGTTTGATGATAGTGCATCTAAACTGGAAGCCATAAACCTAAATGAGTCTACAAATCGTATTTGAAAACCATCGTTTTCAATTGGTACATTTTTTGTGATGGAAATATAAGTTTCTTTATTTATGGGAATTATTTCTATGGTACCTTCAACTTTGCCTAATTCCCTTATAAATAAATGACTGTCATATGAGGATAAATTATGGAAAAACACTGGTATAATTTTTTTAATTTTGTAATTAATATTACAATGATTATGAAGGGCACTCCTAAAACAACCAGTTAAGTGACAATGATCACGAACTCTATCATCACCCAAAGGTTTTCCACAAAGTGAACAATCTATGCAAGTTCTAAACCGTTCGTTTTCTTCATTTGTTAAATATTTCATTGGGACAACTTTGTTTAAATAATTTTTAAAAATGTATGTTGTGTCTTTAAGCAATTCCCTGACAAATACTTGGGGGCTATCTAATCCACTATAAGTTAATGACTTTGAATAATTGTCATTATAGCTACACTTAATATAATAACTAAATGAACAGGGAATGTGTTTTTGTTCATTAATTTTTTTATGACTAACCCTACTGTTAATTTTTTCTAATAAACATTCAAAGTCTGCGTATACAACGAATGGCACTTCTAAATTATTAGCCATATTTTGGAATTCAATATACTTATCTTCAACTGCAGGCATTGTAGTTATCATTTGTAAACATCCATCTTTATGTCGGATAACCATTTCAGGATCTTGCGAATAATTTAAGCATGTCATGCAAAAATGAACGCTATTTTTGCTATTGCTTAAAGATGACCTCAGAAATCTGAAAGAAATAAAACCATATAAATATTTACATAATAATAATAATAATAAAAAAATATATTTATATTACCTTGACAAATCTTTAATGAGAACATAATGTCTTTTGCTGCAATCCTCGTTCTCAAGCAACATCAAACTTATGTGAATTTTTCTATATTTATCACAACATCTGTATGGACCAACAATTTGATTTCCTTTCACGTCAAATCCAAATACATTTACGCTTATAAATGGATTTTGTGCCTCAAATATTGAAATATCCTTCAAATCTAGAGGAAATTTAATATTTTCGAAATTCAGTGTAATTCCATTTGCATATATAATCTGGTCTGCAATATTTTCAATATTGTAGGAGGAGCATATCATAGATTTTTTGTAGTTGCTTGGAGCCTTTAATGCAGCTATAACACACCATTTGAAGCAAAACGCATCCTCATTTTTAATATTAAGACATGCATTTAGCTTCATTAATTTATAAGGAAGTTCGAATTATGTTATGTTGATTTATATTTATATTTAAATATTTAATTTCCAACAATGCCCATCCACTATCACGTTCCTGGAACTCTGCCATTTTATTTTTTAAATCTTCAGCTTTTTTCAAGTAAATATTTCTTAGTGTGTGAGATCGGTTTACTGCTGTCATTTTTGTCAAAGAGGAATTATTTTTAGAAATCAGAATATATTCATAATTTTTCCTAAAGTACATTTTTGAAAACTAGAAACATTTTTCAAAACACTGAAAAATAAATTTTCTACAATAAAAATTTCTTACCCGTATGAAAACGATGTGAAAGAGGAATCAACGTGGAAAAAAAATGTGCGCGATAAAAATTTTTGTCAAAACAATGAAAAATAATTTTTTAAAAATTTTTCTATAGGCATGAAAATAACAGCAAAGAGGAATCACCGTGGAAAAAAAATGTGTGCGATAAGAATTTTTTAAAACAATGAAAAATTTTGTAAAAATCAAATCCCCATTCATTTTCATCGAGTTCAAATCCCTATTCATTTTCATCGAGTTCAAACCCCCTTTCATTTTCATCGAGTTCAAACCCCCTTTCTTCAACTACTGAATTCGAGTAACTAACTTTCGTTCCCTTTGTTTTTGCGTTCGAGATCGAGGAACAGAACATAGAACCTTGAACAAACTTGGAACTCCGTAAAAGGTATTGTGTAGTCAAAAGCAAGCTTAAGATCCCCCATGGTAATGAGTTCTTGATCTTCAACATTCAAATGCTGATAGTTTAGCAACGCAGGTAATGCAATTAAGGACTGAGATCGAACAATTTTTAACATAATTGAAATCACTAAACTTACAGTTTTGAATCTGAAATTATTGTTACAATTAACAAAAAAAAAATATGTTTATAGTTCTAATCACTAATGATTAAATTTTGAACCTTTTTCGAAAACCCTTCCATTATGGTTGTCCATCTGAATTTAAAATCGACCACACTTTTGGACACCTTTTTTGTGCTCTTCAATTATCTTTTAACAAGAGCCCAATATCTCTCCACTGGACTCAGCTCCAAGCAGTTTGGAGGAATTGCATCTCTTGGAACAAATACCACATTATTGTTCTTGAACCACTCAAGACCTTTCTTACCATAGTGGCAGATGCCAAATCAGGCCAAAAATAAGTGGACACACTAAGAAGTCTTATGAATGGAAACATCCTTTTTTGTAAACATTCCTTGATGTAAATTTCGGTATTTATAGAGTCATTTGTTACAAATGTTTGGCTTTTTTGCCGCGACTGAATATTGCTTGTCATACCAAGAACTTTTTGGGAAATTTTGTCTGTTTTTGGGTCCTTAACTTTTCCTCAACATTCCCTCGAGCATCTGCAACATAAAAAAATGGACCCAGAAGCCGCGAAAAATGTTCCATACGTACGTTTCGTCATCCATTATGCAGCAGGTATATTTTTTGTATGAAATATGACTTCAATTTCCGTTCTCTGTCTTTGGCCTCTAAATTTTTACCAGAGTCAGGAACTTTTTGAGCCTTGTATGCTTTTAAACCTTCATTGCCTTTAATTTTTCGTACCAAATATTCCGAGTATTGAGCTAACCGGACTTCTTTCTTACCAGACGTGTTAGCAGCTCTTTTGAAATGCTTTCTATTTTTTGGCTTTAGAAACATCATGTGAACCATTCCTTCTACATGAACCAGGTTTTCTATCAACGGACAAGTTCTCCCGATACTGTTTAATAATATTGGAATTAGTTTGACGGCAGACCTTTGATTGTTTGGCCAACTTTTTGTACGCACTTTTTTCTGGTCACTCATTTTAATCAAAGTAACAACAAATGAACATAATTGACATTAAACATAATAACTGACATGCTTTACAAAGGTAACTTGATAAAAAAAAAAAAAAAAAAAAAAAAAAAATAATACTTGGGTTAAAAGTTTTAATGAAAAACGTGTGTTAAGAATTTTACGATCTCAGTCCTTATATTTGAATAAGGAATAATATAGAATTCCGAGGCTATAAAGAATTAGTACACGCAGAAAAAAAAGTATAGTTGTACATTGTTACTGTAACCATTTCAAATTTGTGCATGGTTACTGTAACAATTTCAAAATTTTTAACAATATTATAGTCACAGTAACTATATATATAATTGTGGTAACAATAATATGGTTAATTTACGATTCACATAAATATTTCAACCATATATATGGTTACAGTAACCATGTATATGTTTGTGACAACCATTTATATGATGAATAATTTTATCATAATATGTTGTTCTCAGATTATGATATGAGAGCATCATAATATGGTAAGTCCTTCATCATATAAATGGTTGTCACAAACATATACATGGTTACTGTAACCATATATATGGTTGAAGTATTCATGTGAATCGTAAATTAACCATATTATTGTTACCACAATCATATATATAGTTACTGTGATTATAATATTGTTAAAAATTTTGAAATTGTTACAGTAACCATGCACAAATTTGAAATGGTTACAGTAACAATGTACAACTATATTTTTTTTTTCTGCGTGTACGTAATGCACATTGGTCGCAATGCAAACAGTTCTTTAAATTACGTTAATGAACACTATTTCCAATTATATTTTAGAAGTTACTAATTGTATTTTAAAAATTTGTCTCAGACATTTCCAATAGAATTACAAAACATATTATTTCAATATTTAGCTATCAAAGGTGATGGAGAAATTCAGAAAGTATGGCAAATAGTTGATACGGCTTCTGTGAAGCACATATGCAGAATAAGACAGAGGAATCACGAACGAAAAATCATGTAATATTTCAATAATCATGTAATCTTTCAATAGTATCGAAAGCACTCACCAAACAAAAACCTGAGAAGCACTCCCGATTTTACTATGCTTCAATAATTCCTCACACGCCTCTGTGCTTCCAGGTACACATAGAAAACAGATTCGTAGTAGCAACCGAATGTGTTGCCAAACGAATAACTCGATTGCACACATCGAATTTTTCGGTTCTATCAAAAAAAAGTCAGTTGTTAAAGGAGAATGTCGGTTAGACAACCGAACTTCTCCTACCACTTCACAAATTTTATAGCCACAACTGTAAAATTCGGTCAGTAATGTAGAATCATTCGATTAGCAACAAATTCGGTTGCTACTACGAATATATTTTCTCGTTGTAGCAGTAGGTAGCACTTTGCCTTACTTTACAGCATTTATTCATAATTTTTGAAAGCTAGATATTGTGTAAAATTTTGGTAATTTTCGGATCAAAAATCTGTAACTTTTGAATAGGCGGGACTTTAAGCTTTAATTCGTTTTTAACCATAAAAATCGAATCATAATAAAAAAAGTAATGAGAAAAATACATTTTTGATTTTTTTTTAGTTTTTGTATAAAAGTAAGACAAGTAAATGAGGTGTTTCTATATGCTTTTTCATTAGTTTTAATAGTACTAACAACTGATATTTGTTTTAGCTTAGATTTTTTGTAGAAAATTACGTTTAAGCCCCAAACATTTTTTTAAAAATATGTTCAGCTGCAGTAGAGTTAAAATAAAATTTCATTGATAGAAAATGCATGATACTTAAAAAAACATGCTTTCGAAGTTTAAAGTTTAAAACCGTTAAAAAAGATTTTCAAACAACCTCAACATTTTGAGTTTTTTTGGAAAAAATAAAACTGTTTTAGGGTAGGCCGTATTACTTTAGTACCCCTAATTCATACATTTTTAGACCGATTTAAAAATTTTAAACAATTATGGAGAGTCAAGGAATTAATCTTTCATAAAATGTATATTTCATGAAATTATTTTAGTTTTTATAAAAAGTCTAGCATTTTTGTAATTTTTCAAATTCAACAACAGTTATTTTAATTTTTTTCTATGAAAACATATTTTTTTTTGCACACTATTTTAAAGACAATTTTATATAGAAAAAACGAGATATTACTTGTTAAAATCGGTTTATATTTGCAAAAGTTATTGTACTTTTTCGAAAAAAGTTCAAATAAATTTAACTTGTAAATTAAAAAAGTCTAAGTTTTTTGTATTTTTCATATACACTGGGGGAAAAATACTATAAGAGGTGTTAATGAAAAGTTGAATAACTATTACAATCTTTATCCGATTAGAAAAATTAAAACAGTGTTTTGTGACAAACTAAATGTTCTTTATACATTGTTATATATTTGTAAGCTTTCTTATGAAAATAAAATCAATAAAAAGCTACTAAAATCGAAAAACTTTATATTTCTTTTTTTTTTTTTTAATTTCTGAGTTGCTCAACATTTTTGCATGCCATTTGTTTATAGGCACGAAAAGGCAGCTAGCTTTGATATATGTTTTTAATAATAATATAGGCTTTAATTCTATGTTAAAACCAGATCGGCGGTAAAAGGCGCCAACAGTTAAAATCCTAGTCAAAGTTGCGTAGGTAAGCCAAAAAACATTATATATTTTAAGTGAATAAATTTCAAATATGCTAACAATATATACAAAGCTCATATTGAAAATAGAATCTCGACAAGATACCCTTTCCAACAAGGTAAAACAAGCCTAAAACAAATAATTACAAATATTAAAAATACGCCCTTGAATATGGTATGATTTTAACTCTCCAAATCTTTAAAGTCGAAATAGTGTGCTCTGTCGCCATTTTCAAATACTTCTGTTGACATAATAACTATAATTTCTGCAAATAATTATTGCTTTACGATAGAACTTGTTTTATGGTTAATTTCAAACATTTGCCAAAATCAATTATGAGATGCATGCATAAATCTGGGGGCAGATTCTCGCACACGTAATCGAAATTAATTTCGAACGCTTATTAGCGTTCGAGTAAAAACTCGTTCGTTATCGAGCACAATCATTATAATTTTCTATACATTTTATTGGATATCGAATAAGAGAATCCCAAAAATAGAAAAAACTCGCACGTTCGAATAAGAATTCGATCGTGTTCGACTGCGGTAATTAGCCCCCTGAATATTTAGTAATGCATATCTGTCTACAAGTATAGTTAACATAGCTCTAAATGCCTTTCAAAATGTATGAGAGGAGAAGTTCACACTTCGGTAAGCGTTATACTTTAAAGGGTGACTGTTTGAAGTTTAGTCTTGTTTGGATTAACTCCTAGACCACTTATGGGAAAGAACTTCTACGCTTCAAGTAATTTTCGAATGGTATTCTTAAGGATGGACAAAGTTTCATTACATCAAGAGCATTACTTCCGATTTAAGGAAAATAAGACAGACGATTTATCCCCATGAATGTTAAATTGCTTGGGGATTTTTCTGTTTTTCATTAAAACCAAATTCCAAGTACTACTTCATTTTCGCTTCTATAGAATTATTTTTTCTGTTATGAATAAATATATCTTCTTCTATAACCAAATTATACAGGAGGACCTAAACTTTTAGAAAATATATCAACAAGCGAACTATAAGGATTGAAAGTAATTTTAAAATGTTCTTGATTTTTGATACAAAGATGTATGGAGATTGTATTTCAAACTTGTTCTAAACTTATTAAGCATTAAGGTATAATATTCCTTTAAGGCTTTAAATGAATTTCAAGATAAGAAAAAGGGAAGACAAAACAAAACAAAAAAAAAAAAAACGAGACTAAGAATATCATCTGGCAATTCATTGCAATTGAATTGAATTAAGTATTAATTCTGTAATCCTTTAAGTCATGCTTTATCTCAAAATGTTTATTTTTAAACAAACTTCCATAAACCCTTAAGGATATAATTCATAAATTGTAAAATCTCTACATAGTAAATGTTGGTTTTTTTTTTTTTTTTTTGTCGTTTTCCTTCAATATTTTAAATACATTTTGTCATACATATGTATGTAGATACGAGTTCGAATGTTTGAAGTACATACAACATGTTGTATGTATGTAGTTTTCGATGCTGTGAATCTTAAAGATTGTAAATATCAAGAACGAGACAAGAGAACTGAAAAATAAGTTTATTGTTATAGCAAAAAGCTTTTACGTTACATTATACAAATGTGCTTAAATAGCAAAAGATATGATGACATTCAGATAAATATTAAGATAAGCCAAAAAACTTACAAAAAAATCAACAACAACAACAACTAAACTACAAAGAGCGACTGATAGACGTAGTGATATATAGAGAAGGGGAGCTGCAAGGAGCTGTAAAATAATATTAAAATTATATATTTACATATGTATGCATGGCATAGCATACGAATTGAACAAGATTATTCACGACGGGATATACTCGTATCTTCTGTACATAAGATGAAATATAATTATGTTTGAGCGAGTATGCAAGCATTTCATCTTTAACACGAAATTTTTGTACAGGTGCCAAGTTTGACATCGTCATAGGTAGGTGCAGTTTCAAGGCCACGATTACAATTATAAAATTAAACTAAAGTTGAAGTAAACTTGTTTCTTAATATACAAGTTCTCGCCATTTAGTGTTTGATGGCGGAACCAAAACTAGCCATAATTTTATAATAATAAAGGATGTTTTTTTTTGTAAAAATATTGAATTTTTTTGTCAAATAATTTTTTTAAAAACTATTTGTTGCTAAATCCTGTTCTAATACTTATGTTATTCCTATTTCTGATTATCGTTTAATCTTAAAAAATAAACAGCAAATTGTAAATATTTACGAGCGTAAGTGTTTTGTGTTGCCATCTCCTGCTTTTATGCAGTAAAATCTGCAGGCAGGGGTGCATTTTATTTATTATTTTAACTGTTAACGAGCCATAAATATTTGTATAATTTAATTTCACTGATTGTTGCATGTTTGCATCAAATTTGTTTTTATAGTCAAAATACCAGGATGTTTAATAGATTTTTATGTTGTCTCTGGTTTTATTATTTAATATATGTATTACATATTTTAATAACATGGTGTGTTAAGGAATTTCTAAGATTTTGAACAGTGAATATCAAAAGTTGTAAATACTATTCTTTACATTGATTTGAAGTAATTGCTCGCAAATTCATGCAAGATTTAAATTTGCATTAAAGTGTAGCCAACTAAAACAAGTAATAGTGTTATATTCGGCTATATCGAATCTTGTATACCCGCCATTTGGGCCCTATCGTGACAGACGGACAAACAGACGGACGTACATGCCTAGATCGTATTAGAATTTGTGGGTCTGTGATGAATATTTCGATGTGTTACAAACGGAATGCCAAAATCAATGATGGTGGGTGTAAAAAGAAACAGTTTGACAACTGGGAGTTTAGGGTTAGAAGAAATTAATTATTACACGAGAGAATAAACCATTTTCATTGTTAACAGTAATTCAAAAATAATAAGGGTCCTCATGTAAACGCTTAAATGCCTCGCAAACTGTGCAATCTGTGCATTTTTACGCTCTCGCAAATGAACTGTCAAAAAATGTATGGAAATTCGTTTGCACAACTCCGATAAGTTTGCGCGACAATTTAGACTCGCAAACTTAAATTTATTGTGCATTTGAATATCAGCTGCTTTTGTTTACTTTTATTTATGAAAAATAAAAATCAAATAAAATATAAATATTTTGTGCATGTGAAAATTGTGTAACTTTGGAACAGAATGATTGGATTGAATGGCAATGTGTATGGAAACATTCACCAAGAGCTAGAACATATACAAAATCTTCCAAACTATGTATATCATCGTTTGTTCCAAAGATTTAACTTTCATTCAACATTTTTAGAATTTAAATTTATACAATTTGAAAAACTTATTTTTTACAACTTTTGTTGAATTTATTTTTATTTGACATTTTTAACAAATATAAACTTTCTGTGTAAACTTGCACAAAATTGAAAAGGTGGGTTCATGAAACACGTCGCGCAAATTTGCACATTTGCACAAATGGGAAACTTAAGCGTTTAAATGAGTACCCTTAATGAAATTTTTCAACTGATGATTGAATATCAATAAGTAAGCTGTTCATTTTCGGCTTAGAGAACGGAAAACTAATGCTTCCGCGGTTTGGTGCGGATTTTGGGCTGGAGGTATCATTGTTCCATACTTCTTCGAAAATAAGGCTGCTCAAGTGAACTGGAGCTAAATCTCGCGACATTATAACATAATTATTTCTGTCTATATTGGAAGTTGTTGATATGGATGCCATGTGGTTTAACAAGACACATGCCAAACAAAAAGTGAATACATTTTCTAGTCGAGTGCTTTCGTTTCGGTGATCAATGTTGGCCACCTAGATTATGTGATTTATCACCATTGGATTTCTCTTTATGTGGTTATTTAAAAGCATCGTAAATTGAAGGAGGAAACAACGTTTCATGAACGTTTTTTTAATAAGATTTACTTTTAATGTGCTAAAATCCCAATTTTATTTTTTGCTTGGACCAGCACTACTCATGCAATGCATTGTGTTGGAACTTGGAAATTAGGTTATGGTAGGGAGGATAGAGGGAGTATTTGTGGACATTTGATTTGAATTTTCCTATATTAAAAGTGACGGGAAAGACTTCAGCAGGAAGATTATTCCACATATGGACTGTACTAAAAATCGAATTTTTCTTTGTAATGTGTTGTGCGATCTACTGCCCTGTCGACCACAAATTGATGAGCAATTGCCGAAGAATATGCTTTGCGTAAAAAACTTCGGGTTTTGGGAACAAGTGCAGAGCGTGATCTTAAACCCACATTACGATGATGTTCCGGTCACCGATAAGCAAATTCACCCTCTCTTGTAAGCGGTCAAGGAACTCCAAAATGGACTTCCATTTTGGGTCGGATATAATTGGTATAATTAGTAAGAAGATCAGATGGAGAGAAGTATTTCATATACCGTTTTAGAAACCAATGCTTCCATCGACACTTGAATAATGTGTTTTGTCCAGCGGAAATCACACTGAATGCTCATGCCTAGAACATCAAGAGCTTCTGATTATTTGCCAAAACTTATCCCTGTTCCAACAAATTGTTATTTTTTTAATCACGTGAGCTTTTAAAAATATGTCAGATATTATATATTATTATTCTACTAAAATAATTAAACTTTTCAAATAAATCCAATATGGACTCCCAAAAAATAACAAAAATCTGTTGTAAAAGCCATTAAACAGTATAATATTGAAAGAGAAGGCAATGAAATCGAACAACTCTTTCGAAGATCACCGAACACTTCTGTCAGAAAAGCAGCTCGTAAAGTTAAATGCTCTGATTCCTTTGTGCACAGAGCCAAAGCTGATGCGGGGTTGAAGTCGTATAAAGTTCAGAAAGTTCCAGATCGTAATGCGGTAAAGAACTTAGAAGCAAAAGAACGATCGAAAAAATTTAGGTAAAATTAAAAAAAAAAACATGTAAAAGAGCTATGTTCGGCTGTGCCGAATCTTATATACCCTTCACCAAATTATAGATAAAATTTAAAAAAATGTTTTTTTAAATATTTTTTTTTTCGAAATTGTTTTTTAAAAGTTTTTCCAATTTTTTAATTTAAAAATTTATTTTTTTTAATTTATTAGTGAAAAAAATTTATGACAAAAAATGTTTTTTGTGAAAAAAAAAATTCGGGTTAAAAAATATTTTTCCCGATTTTGACCCATTGTAGGTCCAACTTACTATAGCCTTATAAACATAGTTGCAATGGACTTTGAAATATCTATCATTAGATATCCATATTTTCTGTATGTATAACATAGTAATCGAGATATAGATCAAAAATAGGCCAAAAAAAATAGAGGTTGTCTCGGATTTTTGTTCATATCTCCGTTATTTATGGATGGATTTTGCTGATTTTAACTAGGAAACTTCTCGAAAGCATGTCTGACAGAATTATTGAAGATTTGGATCCCGAAGATATCTGGGGTATTCAGAAAGTTGATTGCAACAGGCAGACAGATGGACATGGCTAAATCGATTCCACTATCTATAAGGATCCAGAATATATATACTTTATAGGGTCGGAAAGTTATATTGTGAAAATTACAAACGGAATGACAAACTAATATATACCCTTCTCAAGAAGGTGAAGGGTATAATAAACCCTTGAATAGACGAAGTAATATTCAAAAATAATACAGGTAACAAAAATAAAAAAATTCCCAAGAAGTTTCTTGTGTGACAATCCATTTGCAGTTGTGGCAAAATAAGCCGATCATTTGTGACATCAGGCACGAAAATACAGAAATATATATTACGTAGTGTCTACAAAAACTTTTAAAACAGAGTGCCTTCACATTCCTAGCCCGATTTGTCATCATACCACTATTGAGAAAAGGGCCTTGAGTGGTATTCATGTCAATTTTATACCACGGTAGTCAAATCCAACCAAAAGTCTTTGGCCCTTGTAAAAAAGAATAAAAGAACACAGGAATGGCATCCCAGGACATGTCCGATTTGAAGCGTAAGTGGACCACCTCAACCATAATGTTATCGGAAGAAACTATAAAATCTGGAAAAAAGTAGATAAATTTATAAATACCGAGTAATATTCCAATATTTTAATGTTTAATGAATTTGTAGAATATTTGAATAAATTTACGTATTTTTGAGAATTTTAATATTGAACGGTTTAAGTTTTATTATTCGTGAGAAGGGTATATATAAGTTTGTCATTCCGTTGTAATTTCCACAATATAATTTTCCGACCCTATAAAGTATATATATTCTGGATCCTTTTAGATAGCGGAATCGATTTAGCCATGTCCGTCTGTCTGTCTGTCCGTCCGTCTGTTGAAATCAATTTTCTGATGACCCCAGATATCGTCGGGATCCAAATCTTCCATAATTCTGTCTGACATGCTTTCGAGAAGTTTCCTATTTAAAATCAGCAAAATCCGTCCATAAATAATAATAAGATATTTCAAAGTCCATTGCAACGATGTATTTAAGTTGGACCTATAGTGGGTCAAAATATTTTTTAACCCGAATTTTTTTAACAAAAAACGTTTTTTTGTCATAAATTTTGTTCACTAATAAATTAAAAAAAAAATAAATTTAAAATTAAAAAAATTTTTTTTTAAAATATTGGAAAAAACTTAAAAAAATTTTTTTTTTTAAATTAAAAAAATTAATTTTAATTTTATTTTAAAGTATAATTTGGTGAAGGGTATATAAGATTCGGCACAGCCGAATATAGCTCTCTTACTTGTTTAATTTAATACAAGTATACGTTATCTTGGTTAAGCATAACATTCATGTTTTTGCTTCATTGCCCCAACCTCCCACAGGCTTGGTCTATAATTGAATGGCAAATGTTGCTATCATCAGCAAAAGAATAGATAGGATTGGAAGTTTGACGTAGAAGGTAGTTTTGAAAAGATAATAAATATACTATGAGAGAGGATGGAGTCTTGCGGATTTTGAACTCGTGCGATCTCTGAGAAAACTTCAAGAGAAGTTATAACTAACATCAAAAGCAATAAGAACGGCACCATTTTTTCGATAGGAAAATTGCTACTGGACAATAATTTTGAGGGTTGTTAGTCTCTCCGTTTTCAGAAATTGGCGTTACATTAGGACCTTCCAACATACAGGAAATTTGCCGGCATGAATTAATTCGTCTTGAAGACTATAATTCATAGTAAATTGTACGATTACATCATATAGGTAACGGTAATTGCAGTTATTTCGGTAACGATAGCTTAGCTGAAATGGTATTTTAGCCAACCTAGTGTTTACGAGATCAATTTTAATTTGATTTTGAAAACAACTAAAGAATTTTTTAATCTTTGCTTTTGCATTCCCATAAAAATAGTCATGGTTAAATGCTTTAATATAATCTTTATAAATTAATTCAATCTAATTAAAAGACAATGTATCTCGATTCGAACATAAATGCTAACAATTAGGAATTTCACACTTCTTGTTTCACTTTAAATGTTAAATTGTATTGTATAATTTAGTATTCATTACAAAACTAACACCATAAATCTGTGTGAAATAGCTTTAAACTTCCTTAAACAAATAAATAAATAATTGCTTATTACTATGCTATAATTGAGGCTATAATAGAATAATAATTGTACATACGAGTAAATATCAACTAGATTAGCAAGTCCACGTATTGGCAAATATACAATTGTTTTATGGTTAAACTGTTAAACATCTGTAGCAACAACAGTTTTGTATTGGTACTTGTGTAAAGATAATTTGTCATTTATCGCAAAACAGAGTTTTAGCCCAGTCAATTCAATATCAACCACACCAGCCAACCAACAAGCTGCCAAGCAATTTAGCATTAATTTTATTAAGGTTTTCTTATATAATATTTTTTACACAAAATGGTTTTATTTTTTTGAATGACATTTGTTACGATATGCAGCAAATTTATGTACAAACGTATCAAGCAGTTTTTTTTTTTGTTTTGTTTGAGTTTTAGCTCATGCAAATTGAAATTTAATTGGATTTTAATTAAATGCAGTATTTCTCATTTATGTTGAACATATGAATGAACAAAAACATTCAACTGCACTGCACACACACTCCCATATACTCGTAGTACAACATAAATACATATGCACATAAGCATAAACATGTATGAAACATGACATAAACTTGACATCAAATTGTCATGACATGTTAATGTCATTTTATAAATAATAAATAGCATATTTAAAGAAATAATCATGTGGTTTTCCACAGAAAATTAAAAAACAAAAGTATTGGGTAAAAATAACCAAAACAACAACAGCAACTTAATCGATTTTAAATAAAGATGGTTGCGTTTCAAAACATTGCATTTTTTTTATTATTTTCAATTTTTTTATTTTTTTTGCAAAACACCACAAAAGTTGGTTTACTTTAATTGAATTAAATACATATAGACTTAACAGACCATGTCAGGAATTTGTTCATTGGTCAATTTAATTTTAAGGGTTAAAAATATCTTTACAAAATGGTTTTTAACTTTTGAAATTCTACAGTAATAGTCTTATACGGGCTTGTAGCTTGAGACAATTTGAAGTTTTGTATGTGTTTTTTTTTTTTTGTTTAGCCAATTTATTTTTGAATTTTATGCAAACAATCTGCATACACTGAACATTTTTAAGCACTAAATTCTTATAAACTGGCACACAGTGGTTAGAAACTTTTATTTTGGGATTGATTCGGTAGCTCGTGAACGATTGGAAATATCTTATCTGAGTAGTGTTTATATCCGGGTTTTTCTTCGCAATTTCGTTTTTTTTGTAAACCGGTTAATTTTAAATGTGGATTTTCGGATAACCGATTTATTTCACTCGGTTAACCAGTTTTTAAAATTTGGTCTTAAAATCAATAAATGTCACGTTTTGTTGATTTGGTAAGGTTTGTTATTCTATTTGAAATTTCCACATTTTTGAATTACGACCTCAATAAAGTATATAAATTCTGGATCGTTAAAAATAGCGGAGTTGATATAGCCATGTCAATCTATCCGTCTGTCTGTTGAAATCAACTTCCCGAAGTCTTCAAATAACTTACATACTTCATTAATACATCAATCCGCTAAAGTCCAACTTTGGTAGTTATTTATAATCGAGAAAATCTGCCCATAAATGGCAGAGATGTAAGAAAAAATACCTCAATTTGTTGTTGTTTTTACTATGTATGTAGATACGCACATCCCAGCAGTTACGCAAGTAGTCAATGTATCGGTTATAGACAGTAATTGTCACTATTGTCTGATCACTGGCTGACTCTAATTTATATATTTTGGGTCATTTGACATGTGATCTTTGTAGTGTAGAGAGAAGTGACTTGGTTACTTTATACATTCCAGGTAATCTAGAGTGAAGTCAATCGTCACTTTAGTGTCTCTAAGTAATCTAGAGTGTAGTCACTTTAAACGTTTATTTTGTATTGGACTTTTGTGTGAGTACTTCCTCTTATACTGTTAAGTGTTAACCTTTTTAAAACGTTGGTTTATTTCCTTTAAATAAACCGGATACTTTTGATTGCAAATAAAAGCAGTTTAAAATTGTAACAACTCTTCATTTATTTAAAATGTACTACAACAACAGAATTAAATAGTCACTCAGTGTCTTTATACACGTTTATCAATTCGCAGAAATACAAACTCAAACGTACACGACAGTTGATGTTAACTCTAACAGCGCCAATGATGAACTCACTCACGAATGCAAACTCTGCTACTATTTATACACACATCATCTTTCGTTAATATTCTACAATGCTCTTAACGGACAAACTAGTATCTTTGAATTCGAGAGCTTTCGATGTCAAGGACTGAGATTGAAAAATGTGTGTCACTTTGTTCGAACTGGCTGTCCATCTCCGTTTAAAATCTACCACACTTTTGGACACCTTTTTTGTGCTCTTCAATTATCTTTTAAGAAGCCTTAGCTCCAGACAGTTTGGAGAATTTTTTGTGCTATTCAATTATCTTTTAAGAAGCCTTAGCTCCATACAGTTTGGAGCATTTGCCTCTCTTGGTACAAATACCACATTATTGTGGTTACCAAATCAGGCCAAAAATAAGTGGACACTATGAAGTAGTCTTATGAATGGAAGCAGCCTTTTTGTTAACATTCCTTGATGTAAATTTCGGTATTTATAGAGCCCTTTATAACAAATATTTGGCTTTTTTGCCGCAATTGCATATTGCTTGCTATACCAAGAACTTTTTGGGAAATTTTGTCTGCTTTTGGAACTTTTTGAGCCTTGTATGTTTTTAAATCTGCATTGGCTTTAACTTTTCATACCAAATAGTCCGAGTATTGAGCTAACCGGGCTGCTTTCCTACCAGATGTGTTGGGAGCTCTATTGAAAATGCTTTTTATTTTTTTTGCTTTAGAAACATCATGTAGATCATTCCTTCTACCTGAACCATGTTTTATATCAAGGCGCAAATTCTCCTGGTACTATTTCATAACATTGGAAACAGTTTGATAGCAGACCTTTGATTGTTTTGCAACTTTTGTTAGGACCAAGTTGGGTTTTGTTGAAAATATTTAATAATTTTAGTACGTACTTTTTTCTGGTCACTCATTTTAATCAGATTAACAACAAATTAACATAACTGACACGCTTTACGAAGGTAAATTGATAAAAAAATCGAATAATACATGGGTTAAAAGTTTTAATGAAAAACGTGTGTTAAGAATTTTACGATCTTAGTCCTTATGTTCGAATTCTAGAGCTTTCGATGTCAATGTTAGCAGCTTAAACATTTAGTGTTGCCATACTTTAAACAATGCTAATGACCGCATGCTATCAACATTGTTGTTAAGTAGAAGCTTCTACTGATGGACGTGTTTATTAACATGATGAATGATGCAGACAGTCGTTACAGGCCGTTAAATTCAAATAGCTAACAATAACAATACAAATTGTGTTGATATAATTCTCATACAGTTTATTTTCTTCTTTCTTAAGAACATTTTTAGTGTCTCTAAGTGTCCTAGAGTGTAGTCAGTTAAAACAATATTTTATACTGCACTTTAGAAAGTAGTTATTGTACCCACATGAAATAATATATTGGAGAGTTATCGGACGATTACAAGCAATCGGTTGTTAGACTGTCTATGAGATATCTTTTTAATAGACTACTTGAACTTGAGGTCAATTAGCATTCAGTCCAATATTTTTTTTTTTAACAATTTTTTTTATTATATTTGCCACAGCATTCTTACGTGTTTTTATTTATATTACCATTGGTTTGATTTATAATCTAATATATAATTGTCCAATTCGCAATCGGTTTCGTAGCGTTGTATGTCGTTATTTTTATGCCCTTCACCATTTTTGTCATTCCGTTTGTAATTTCTACATTTTTAATTTGCGACCCCACAAAGTATATATATTCTGGATCGTTATAGATAGCTAAGTTGATATAGCCAACTCCGTCTGTCCATCTTTATGTTGAAATCAACTTTTCGTAGCCCCCAAATAACTTACATACATGATTCATACATCAATATATCGGAAATTCTCCCGGCTCGGTTGCTATTTAAAATCAAGACAATCGGCCGCGGCGCGCAAATGGCTGATATACAAACAGGACAGCCTCGATTTTTTACCCATTAATTTTTTTAGTCATTAATATAGACAATATCCAATAATAGAAATTTCAAAGACATTTTTTGTTATAAAATTTTTTTCACAAATAAATTTAAAAAAAAAATTTGAAAAAAAAGTTGTCCATAAATAAAAAAAAAATTAAATTTTGCAAAGCTGTTAAGAATAGTCAGATCTCGCAAACAACCAACTGGCCCAATTTTTTGGATACTAAGGTAGAATCATTCGATTGGCAACTAATTCGGTTGCTATCACGAATCTGTTTTCTCTGTGTACATATAAATTATTATGTTATTTCCATAAACTTTATGTTTAATAATTCCTTACCACTAAAAACGACAAACTGTAAAGCTGTGTATTTTTATGATTTCTACATATAAAAAAAGTTTCAAAACTTTTAAAATAATTCCTTGGTTAATCGAAAAACAGTTTTTTTTTAAATGTCCAATTTTCGGTTTTTTAATAATTCAGTTTTTTATAAATACTGGTTCTGAGGTGTTTTTGAGTTGAGTTGATGTGTATTTATATTGGTTTAAGATTAAGATAAGATGTTGATACATATCTTTTTTTAAATTTTTCCCCAAAAAGGTCTTCATATAATTTCTCTAATAGAAAAAAATGTCCTCGGTATCGTATATATATTATGCATATTTCTGAAAAAAAACTTAACGCAAATGCGTTAAAATTAAGGGAATAGAACTAAATACAAAAATCGATATAGCATTTTAATTCGAAAGCTAAAAGCACGAAAGGGTTTTCTTTTTTTTTTTCACAAAAAATCACTAAAACAGAAATTTCAGGTTTTTATGTAAATGTTATTCTGAAAATTAATATGCTACATTTTTTTCAATTTTAGTGTTACATAGTGTTTAAATCTACCCTTTAGGAGACTCGCAAACTTTTCGTACTCTTCAAAATGTTAAATTTTTTTCAGATAAACCTTATGGGGACCTCACCAACGCCTTTACTAGCTGAAAATATCGACCACAACGCGGTAATGCTAATGTATAATACAACTGAAAGTAAAATGTTTATTAATATACTTTTGAAGGCAGATTCTTGAAATTTTGTTAACTCATTTTTTTTTCTCCAAGTGCATTTCAGTTTATCGTTTTTGAATATATCTGAAGCAGGAAATTCAATTTTAGAAATGCAGTTGTACAAATGTCATTCTTTCCGTTTACTGTATCTGAGTAAATGTTTCTCATTTTGTTTTATACAAGAAAAAAAAGTAAAAAATTAGCATAACTCCATATTATTATGATGACTTCTGTCAACATTCACAGCTTTTTCTTAGCTTATGCACATGCAGGCAGCAGCGTGAAGAGAACACACAGTCAGTTACAGAGTAACCTGTAGTTAAACAGTTTTTGTTTGTTTTATTTAAATAATATTTGCAACTAACTAACTCCGACTTCCATTTAATTTGCTAAATTTGTTGGAATACATTAAGCATAACAGGCAACAGAGTGATTGACTTAAAAAAAAAAAAAAAAAACGAAAGACAGACAGACAGACGGACGGACAGATTGTATACTATTAAATTTGCTGGGTAAATGAGTGGGAAAAATAAAAGCACAAATTCGTCTGCATTTTAATTCTATTACAATGAGAATAAATTGATAAATTAGCATAAATACTTATGAGTATTTATAATAATTTCTTTCATTTATATGTATGTTTAAACTGAAGTGGAAATGAAAATAATTTGTAAAACTTAATAATTTAAATTAATTTAGAGAAAGACAACTAAAATAAGTGACTCAAGCATATAAAACCGGGTTCTTTAAATTCCAAATGCGACAACAATTAGGATAACTTTGATTGAAAAATCAAACACAAGTTGTTGATGATTAATCTATGTAACGAACTTTCTTGACTGAGCATGTAGTCTTCAGTAGTTTGGAATATGTATACTGATTTATTCGGAAGTCAACTTCGATCGAAATGATATCTTATGCGTAATATATAAGAAATTTATCACTAAATTTTATAACAGTGACAATTCGTCTTCAGGGAACACGAATTCTTTATTGAGGTGATTTTGTACGTCTGAAATGCTGCTATATCGCTATAAAAGCCGAATAATTACTTGCGATTAAAAATCGAACCACGACGATAACCCGAAGCGTAAGAGATCGTATGTGAAGCCCGGTCAACAAGCCGAATCGACACCAAAGCCAAATATCCATGGCTTTAATGTAAATGCTCTGTATTTGGTGGGACCAAAAGAGCCCTAAATATTATGAGCAGCTGAAATCTAGCCAAACCATCACAGGGAACTTGAACCGAACACAACTGATTCGTTTGAAGCGAGCAATGGCCAAAAAAAAACTCACAGAATATGCGGCCAGACATGAAACTGTAATATTACATCATGACAACGCTAGGCCAAATGTTGCAATAACTGTTAAAAACTATTTAGAAATACAGTGCAAGCTCGGTATTCGCGACTATCCATTATCGCGACGGCTTATTTTTTAACATTGCAGGTTCTATAATCGCGACAGTTTACGAAAAACAGGTTCTATTTTTGCGACTTTATCTGCTTGTTTTAAATTTGATTAAAATATCTATAACCGAAAAAGGAAAATCGACGTCTTTTGGTATATTAACCTTTTTGGTTGATTTTGATCTTCAATTTTGTCAGTTTATTCGTGTCGTTTGTTGTGTAAATACATCTTTTAATATGGGAAAAGTTCAACATATTGTAAAACCAACGATTTGTCAAAAATTAGAGATTTAAAAAAATGAAAAGTGGAGATTCCATAAATTAAATTTGCGTGAATTACAAGTTACATAAGTCTTCGGTTTACCACATTATAAAACAAGAAAATTCCATAAAAAAGTTCATACGTACAACAGAAAGTTGCACCTTTAAGAAAGCTAAGTACCCTATAATATAGTGGTTTCTAAAACAAAGAGAAAAAAATTGTCTTCGAAACCTCAACTTATTGATCCATTTGTGAAAGAGTTTAAGGATAATGTTGATGAGCATGGGTTGACTCTTCAACAAATCTACAATGCCGACGAATCTGGTTTATATTATAGGATTCTTTCAAATCACACTCTTGTCACATGTAATGAGAAAACAGCGTCCGGAAGAAAAATATGTAAAGAATGGCACAGACAAACTGAAATTGTTGGTTGTTGAAAAATCGAAAAACCCACGCTCCATTAAAGGCTTTTTGAATAATCCTGTAATATACAACTCCAGTAATAACGCCTGGATGACATCATTTATATTCAAGTACTGGTTCCATCTCGAATTTGTTACCCACGTAAGTTAATTTTCAGCAATTAGTAAAAGTAAGTTGTTAATAAGTAAACATTTTTTAGGTCCGAGAATTTTTGGCTTCAAAAGGCGACGTGTCACCCAGTTGAGGAACTAAAAAGTGATGACGGATAGCAATGAATCTACCACTCAATTGCACTGCGCTTATTCAACCGTTAGATCAAAACGTTATCAACTTGGTTAAATTAAATTATAAAAAACAACTGCTCACCTACTTGCTTGACGAAAAGGGAACGAATTTGGAGCTCAAACTAAAAAACTTCAATCTCAATGCTTATATTCTAGCTACGTCCTGAGATAAAATATCAGTGTCCAATATCCGAAAATCCTGGAATGCCTTGCTCGAATTCGGTACTGAATGTAGGGAAGAGGATAACATGCCCTTAAATTGTTTACAAAATATAATTCAGGAAGAAAACGAAGATCTTTCTACTATTGGCATACTTGTAGAAGAAGAATTTCATGTGGAAAGTTATGAGGAGCAAATGGAATTATCGGATATGTAATTGGAGGATTCATACGATAGTGGTCATGAAGAAAACAAAGTAAAAAAATGGACGATTGTTTAACATCGATAAACATATGCATACAATGGGCTTTGGAAAATGATAAGCCTACAACAGCACTATATGAACTACGTGATTCAGCTGTTGTTTTAAAAAATAATTTGCCAAAAAAGTAACTCAAAATCTCCAGTTTCTTTAAAAATGTTTAATATGTAATATGTATATCAATAAAAAGGATTCAAATTTTAAAAATTACATAAAATAAAATTTTGGGTTCTGTTTTCGCAAAAATTCAGTTTTCGCGACAGGTCTGGTTTTTAATTAGTCGCGAATACCGAGCTTGCACTGTAAGTGGTTGGGAAATTTTGCCACACCCGCCTTATAGTTCAGACCTTGCCCCATCCGACTACTATTTGTTCGATCGATACAGAACGCTCTATGTGGGATGCAGTTCACTTCAGAGTATCCGAAATTGGCTTGATTCGTTCTTGGACTCAAAAGATGAACAGTTCTTTTAGAGCGGAATCCATATGTTGTCAGAAACATGGGAAAAGTTCATAGCTAACAATGGCCAATACTTTGAATAAATTTATATTGTGCTAATGTTTCAAAATAAAAGTTAAATATTTGAAAAAATTCCGCATTCAAAATATGACTGAAAAATATAACTAATTATGTTTAATTAATGAACATACTCGCACATTGTTAATTTTATCAAATATCTCAATTATTAGTTTATTAATGTTTTTATACCACAACAACAACAAAACTTGTTAAATTGTACTTAAAAAAGATGACATGTCATGTTAATTTTCTTCGTCTGTTTGTTTGTTCCTGGAAAAAACATACTGAATTGAATTCCTGTTCACTACATTGCCACCTATTATGCTGGTGTCAGAATCAACAAAAATTTACAGTTATATGCGTAAAAATATGCCATAAATGAAAAAGAAACAACAACAATAAAAAAAATTCAAACAATGGCAACAAATATTTATATTTAACACATCTATACACTCACACACATGTCATGACATGCCCACTACACGCAGTCAGTACAACAAACATTTCAAAATATTTCGCTTACAGTAGAATTATTGTTTTGTTGTTGGTTGAATGGCTGGCGTGTGTATGTATGTCCGTCCTCATGTTGCTGGACTTGAGTTGCTTGCAACAACATGCGTAAAATTTTATTAAGCCACATTTACAGCAATAAAGAAACAAACAAACAAACTAACAACAACAGATCTTTGTAACTACTTGCAACAGAGAATGAATACCAGAAGCCAAAATTATCAAGCCATTCCAATCAATGAGAGCAATAACAACCAGCCAGCCAGCCAGCCAACCAACTGTGTGGAAAATAAAGAAAATATCGAAATAAAAGAAATTTCTGTGTGTTCATAACAGCTTTAAGCTGCAGATTGTCGTAATAAACTGGTGTAGTTTTTTTATGTTCTTTGGCCAAAAATAAAATATGGTTATTATTTGTTTATTTTTGTTTCTTTGTTAAGCCATAACTGTTGGGGGACTGAGGGTCAAATTTGATGCAATAAATTAAACAATTTCTTAAGTTCGATTAAAGTAAACAAATGGAATTATACCTACTTAAATAGTTTATATTGGCGAGAAGTATTGTTATTATATGAGTTAAGTGAACAATTATTTTACTTTTTATAGCCATCATTCCCAGAGGAGAACCCTCGATAACATTCGAGGTATTTTTAATATTTAATTTTAGGTTTACATTAAATGGCCCCAGAAAATGTCATCGTTGTTCCCAAGTGAAAGTTTACTTCATAGTATTTCTCAAAATTGTTAGTCCAAGGATAGAACAACAAGGATAAAAAGGTTCTTATTCACGTTTTTCTGATTTTTCTTATATCAAGGTATCGTAGTGTTAAAATACTAAAGTGTTCTAAAATTCAAGCAAGATTTGAATTTGCGCAGCAATAACGATGTGACAGTTTTCAGTTTGGGATTACTACAAATGAAGCATCACGTGAGAGAACAACACGATTTCATTATTGAACAATATGGTGAAAATATGAATTTAACATCGTATAACAAGTATACCCACCATCAATATGGTGGGTATACTTGAATAAAATATTGTTATGATAAAGGCGTCATATGGGGTAGGGTCAGTTATGAACAGATCCTCACAAAAGTTAGTGAAAGATTTAGATTCATATAAAATTCAATTGTACAATTTTATCACGATATTAATTATTAAAAGACAATTATGAATGTTCAAGTCATTTTTTGAAGGGAACCTTGTTTAGAGAATAGGGACAAATGTTGTACGATTTATCAGAGAAGTAATTTGTGTAAAACTTTATCAGGATTGCCGTATAATCAACATATTTATGTTTGCTCAAACAATAATCCGTACACGGAGCAAACAGATTCGTGATAGCAACCGAATTTGTTGCCAATCGAATGATTCTACCTTAATAACCAAAAAAATTAAATATGTGCAACCGAATCATTCGATTGGTAACAAATTCGGTTGCTATCATGAATCTGTTTTCTCTGTGTAGGTTATTTGTGTATGGGGGCTAGGTGAAATCATGGATCGATATTGTCCACACTTATAAACAGAGAGTGTTTGTGGATAATTTCGTTTGGGTCCTATCGTGTATTCAACAGACAGACATACCTAGATTGTCTTAGAATCTTATGAGGACCCAGGATATGTATACTTTTTGGTTCTACGACCAATATTTATGGTGAAGGGTATAAATATCAGGAAGATTGAATCAATTGGTGATAATAAATACGCTGGTATTCCAAGAACAAGCAGTTCAGATATCAAAGTAGTGCTTGAGAGTGAAAGTCCAAAAACATCAATTCGGCGTCGCACAGTGTTGCTAATTTTGAAATAGCGGTCAAAAGTATTTTTTTTTTTTGCCGCCAATTTTCAATTTTAAATACTCGTATTAAAGTTAACACCTGATAACTTCAGAAGCCAAAAATTCAGGTCTCTATGTAATTAGTTTCCCTATAAACAGGGTGATCCAATATTATTATTTGACTGAAAAGTAGGATTTTGTAATAAACTTTTAAAAATTCAATCGCTTATAACTATTTATTTTCCAGAGGGTTTTTCATGAAATAAACGGTTTTTGTTAAAATGGTTTCATAGCTTTAATTTCAATGTAGATATATATATATGTTTCCACCACTCGCTTTCATCGCTTTCATATTATTTTTAAAAATTTATTAAATTTTAAATAAATTTAAAGTTTGATGGAATACAACCATAGGGAATTCCTAATATTTCGGAAAAAACCTAGTACCATTTCAAAGTTCGTACTCTCCCTTATTTACATACCCACTTGGTTTTGCGCTTTTTGCTACTTTTGATCTTGATCAATTTTTCTGACTCAAGTCTGATGTTTATACTCCATACCACCATAAATGTTGTATAGTTAGTATAAATGTATTCTTGTAAACAAAGTACATGTATAAAATTTGGTACATACAATTTGTCCGGACCAAGGACGAAACCTATTGAAACAGGCTGAAATCGGTCCATTATTTCACATAGCCCCCACACAAATGTCCTCCCGAAATTGAACTTTATCCGTCATATATGTTTAATTAATATAGATATCTACACAAAATTCCTTTCCAAATAAGTTTTATGTATACAATTGTCATGTCACCTACTTTTATGGCGATCGGTCCATAATTAGTCATAGGTCCTATATAAGGCCCTTAAAAATATTGGAAGGTACACAAAATTCAAAACAAATAACTTTCGTATAGAAATAAATAAGACGACCTAATTTCATGGTGATCGATCCATAATTAGTCATAGCTCACATATAAGGCCCTCTTCCGAAAATTATTCACGAAAATAAATTATTGAAATTTTAAAGAAAAATGATTTTGCTTATTTTTTTAGTGTAGGTCGGGCTTGACCTATAAAACGGTACCGTGAAATAGCTCCCAAATGAAATAACTCCCCACGAAAAAATGAAATAACACCCAACAAATTTTTCATACAACTTGGGACTTATTTCATTATGAAACAACTCCTAACGCGTAGGGTGTTATTTCATAATTTTTTGTTGGGAGTTATTTCATAATGAAATAACACCCAATGAAACAACTCCCAATGAAATTTTTGTTGGGTTTTATTTCATTTAACTTTGGGAATTAGGAGTAATTTCACTGTATTGGGAGTTATTTCAATTTTGTCATTTTTAAAGTGTATTAAAAACCGGTTCCGCATACTATAAACTTTTTGCGTTGCCGGCCTTCGGCCGGGCTCTAAGGTTTTCTCCTCTGGGGTGTATCAAAAACCGGCTTCGCTCAGAAAATATTATCTTTGCATTGTCGGCCTTTGTCAGGTCCCAACGATTTCTTACTCTGGTGCGAAATTAAAATCTGCTCTCTGAAATAGAAAAAGATAAAAGAGTGCGTATATGAAAGCAAAAGTGCTACATATTTCCAAAATAATATAAAATAACAATCTAAAGATGAATAAAACTATAATCTGGCATCAATTTAGGGACTCTCTTTAGGTACCGTGAAATAACTCCCAAATGAAATAACTGCCAATGAAATAACTCCCAATGAATTAAGTCCCATCAAAAATGAAATAATTTCCAAACTTGAAAAATGAAAGAGCTACCAAAGGGTAAAATGAAATAACTCCCAATAATCGGCGGTTTCATAATTTTAAAAATATTATTTCCAAAAAAGGCGAAATAACTCCCAATGAAATAATTCCCAATCCGAATCAATTTACTTATGTAATCTAACTCCCAATGAAATACTGAACTACAAAGATGGTATTATTCTTCGCTCACCAAACATTTTTTGCATTGAGGGCCTGTGGCGTAGCGGGGTGTATCAAAAACTGGCTTCGCTCAGAAAAGTTTTTTGCATTGCCGGCCTACGGCCGGGCGCTAAGGTTTTATCCTCTGGGGTGTATCAAAATCTGGCTTCGCTCAGAAAAGATTTCTTTCATTGCAGAAAGGTTTTATATTTCAGAGAGCAGATTTTCATTTCGCACCAGAGTAAGAAATCGTTGGGACCTGACAAAGGCCGACAATGCAAAGATAATATTTTCTGAGCGAAGCCGGTTTTTGATACACCCCAGAGGAGAAAACCTTAGCGCCCGGCCGAAGGCCGGCAACGCAAAAAGTTTATAGTATGCGGAGCCGGTTTTTAATACACTTTAAAAATGACAAAATTGAAATAACTCCCAATACAGTGAAATTACTCCTAATTCCCAAAGTTAAATGAAATAAAACCCAACAAAAATTTCATTGGGAGTTGTTTCATTGGGTGTTATTTCATTATGAAATAACTCCCAACAAAAAATTATGAAATAACACCCTACGCGTTAGGAGTTGTTTCATAATGAAATAAGTCCCAAGTTGTATGAAAAATTTGTTGGGTGTTATTTCATTTTTTCGTGGGGAGTTATTTCATTTGGGAGCTATTTCACGGTACCCTCTCTTTAGTTTAAACACGTAATGTTTTAGAATAAAACCAATTATTACGTACATATCACTCCGTGTATACAGTGCCGGTCAAAATAATAGCAACATAGAACCTTAAAGCAATTAACATGGGAAATATTTTTATTTCCATAGTAATTTTAATTAAATATATTACAAAATCGATAATTAATCTCTATTTCTTCTATGAGCAAAGTTTTCTTTGAGAAATATTACACTTTCAATCAATTATATGGTAGTTTTAAAAAATACCCAGATTTTGTGGAGTCAAAATAATAGCACCATCGTAAGAAATTGTTGAAAAATAAAGAATATTTATGTTTTCGTTTTAAAAAATCGCTATAAAATTATAATTTGAATCTTTTTATATCGAATTGAGTAAAATTAAAAAAAAAAATATTTTATAATTTTTTTAGTAACAAAAAAGTGGTGTATGTGAGCTCTAGTTTAAAAATTTATAATTTCTGAACATAGAAATTAGCTGAATTCAGAATAGAAATATTTATAGATATTTAGAAATGGTATTAAAAAACAATGCGTTCAAATAAAAATATAAATTTTAGGTTGCGAAACCGCTCATAAAACTCTTGACCCACCATTTAGAAAATCAGGCCTTTATGTTCTTTACGGTGGTCAAATGTGATCACTAGTGTTGCAGTTATTCGCTGACCAATACGAGGACAAAATTTAAATTATTTAAATACTAGAAAAGTTTCACCAATAACAATATAACATCCTCTATTAAAGGTAAAATTTCAAAAGTCGCATTACCATTCTTCAACATTCAATTACCAAAACATTTTTTGGTCAAATAATTAAACAAATTATATTGTTTGATATCAGACTTCTATAGAATGTTCTCTGAATCCAATTTCAATAAAAATGTAAGATAAGATGAATAATACACACAGATTTTAAAATTATAGTTTGATCGTGGTTTTCCTACTATAATATTCGTAGAATATATTGAATATGTGGAATAAATAATTCAATCTTATATGATCAAATGCTTGATAAAATCATACTCAGATATAAATGAAAGAAATTATGACCTTAGGAATGATATCTGGAATGATAAATTTATATAAACTTAGGTTTCATGCTAAAAGGTCAATGTCGTGGCACATGATGTGATATCCCCAAACAGAATTTTATTAAAAATATATGGCCAAGAGTCACAAAAAGGGTTAATTCGGGGAATGATATATTTGACATACAAGTTCGATACAAAAATTGCAAAATTTTTGAATCTTTATCGGTAGGCCGTGGTCAGCCTCTTTTTTTCAAAAAAAAAAAATACGAAAATAAAAGACAGTAATATTTTAATTTTAATAACAACGTGTTAAGAACGTTACAAACCATTAATATTGTTACTAAATTAAATTTTGTCCCGGTTAGTTTTTGTTTATTTTAATCGATTTCTATATTGGTGCTATTTTTTTGACTGATGAATTTCTTAGGTATTTATATATTATGTAGTTTTTCTTTAAAATTTGCATCTAATTTTCAAAATTATTTTTAATGTTTGAAAGTTTATTGAATTAAGTATAAATTTATACAAAAACAACAAAAATCAATTTAACAGTTTTTACGCAATATTATTATATAACAATATGAATGTCGTGGTGCTATTATTTTGTCCGCAGCTTTATATTCCGAAGACCATACAAAGGCAATATACGGTATAAGAGGATTTTAAGCTATAACATCACAAAGTCCAGTTTAGGATTCATTCTTAAAAACCGTGTTAAATCTAATTAATCTAAAAAAATTCCTGCTTAATTTTAAAAGGTAGCAGACCATTGATATAAACCTGGATAGGCAAAAAAATACCCAGGAAGGAATCACTATTTCTAATTTGGAAGTTCGTTGCGTACACACAAGATGATTCGAGGCTGTAGAAAATCTATAGTCTAAGTTTGTGAAGGTACGATTCCGCAAGCCAAATATTTACTAAAACAAAAAGTAACCACTATTTTTGCACAAATTATTTTGAAGTTATTTACTCTTACAAATATTCTAGAAATGGATCTTTGGTGGTCACTTATTTACATGATTATAGAGGATTTTGGATTTATTGAGTGGTTTATAAAAAAATCTAATTTTGGTCAGAGATATATGTGATCACTGATCGAGGTGCCTTACTCGATTAAACACTTATTTGCAGATTTATTAAGGATTATAGATTTGTTGATAAAAAATTAATTTTGCTCAGGGGGTTATCTCAGTTCGAGCTCCTTTTCTCTATTAAATGCTTATTTACAAAGTTATTGAAAATTTCAGAATTTTTGAGTTTTTCGTACAAAAAATAGTTGAGGTTGTTTATATTTACAAGTATTTGGGAAAAGCAAAACATCAATACATACATATTTATAAAATTTTCTTAGTGTAGGGTATTATAAAATCCTAGCTTGCTTAACTTTTTTTATCTTTATACTTGTTTTTTTTTTTAAGAATTTCATACAAATATGTAATTTCCTCATAAAAGTCTCACACACAATATATCATAAAAAAAAAAATTCTATAAAATCAACATAAAATATTTGACTTTTTTGTGTTGCATGCAGTCTCTAATGGTTTGTGATCTGCACAAACAAATAAAAAACCAAACATAAATGTCTGTGATAATAACATTAGATAGAATTTTAAATTCGAAATAAAAACGCAATAAATATATAATTTTTATATTTCAAAGCAGGATCTTGTTAGATGGCAGTGTACAGTATTCAATAGATTGGAGAAATTTGCAATAAAATAAGAACTTTTGCAACAAAACACAGAGCACAACAACAGAAAAACTATAAAAACAAAACGACATTTTATGGCAAAGAAAATTTTAATTGCTCTCAAAAGACTTGTTAACTGTTTTCGAACACAAAAATATGTATGTATGTATTTACAGAAACAGCCAAGAAGAAAGAAAGATGGTACTTACCAAAAGATACATTCCTTCCTGCCTTCGTTTGGGATGGTTTGTTTGTTTGTTTGCTTGCTTGGTCGGTTAGGTTAAATGGGCTGTTGTGTTCTGTTTATTATTATTTTCAGCAGTTATAAAATAAATTATGCATGTGCATTTACGAATAAGAGCGTGTAGCCAGCTCTGTGTGTGCATAAATATTTGCAACATTTATATGCCTGTAAAAAGAGAGAACAAAAAAACAACAAAACAAAAAAAATATTTATATTACAATTTTTTTTTTTTTATTTTTATGAATAATATTTTGTGTTTTATTTTTATTTTTTGGTTTATAAATATATTATTTTTAATATACGACATCGAAATCTTGTTAAGCATCTTCAAAAAGGTAATATAAAATTTCGATATGGCCGTAGTTCATAGCCGTACGTGTGTCTGTTTGTTGGCTGTAGTTTTCAGTTCAAAATAAAGAAATAAATCTCAAACCGGGAAGGGAACAACAAAGTTTTATAACAATTTTTTTTTCATCTTGAATTCTTTTTTTTTTTTTGTTAAAAAAAAAAATTATTTATATTCGTTAGTGCATCATCATCATCATATTGTATGTACGAGTACAAGCATCATTTTCCACAATCAAACAAACAAGCGTAGGTACAGTGCAGAACAAAGACTTCCCAGCGGTTAAGCAAGTAGTCAATGTATCCCTTAAAGACAGTAATTGTCACAAATTTCTTATCACTTGGCTGACTACAATTTATATATTTTGGTCATTTGACACGTATGTGCTCTTTGTAGTGCAGAGAGAAGACAATTGGATACTCTATACATCCCAAGTAATCTAGCCTGAAGACAATTGTCACTAAAGTGTATCTAAGTAATCTGGAGTGTAGTCACTTTAAACGTGTTGTGTGATAATTCGTTCAAACTAGTTTTATACAAATTGTTTTGATATAATTCTCATACAGTTCATTTTTATTTTTGCTTAAGTATACTGATATCCCATGTAACAAACATAGCATGAAATCAATAGTCACTTTGGTGTCTCTTAGTAACCTATAGTGAAATCACTTTATAATTTTATTCTGTACTGCACTTTATAAAGCAATCCATTGGAGAGTTGACGAAAGAAGGTTTGTTTACAAGCAATCATTTATTGGACTGTCTATAATATTTCTTTTTAGCTGACTATTTAAGGTCAATTAGCACCAGTACATGTTAAAATAACTAGTTATGCAGCTGATCAAGTAACCAGTTTTGTAGCTACTTATTAATATAACTCACGCTATGCAACCAGTATGTGAATCCAATGAGTTGACTACTTTGGACCAGCAGTCTCAGACAGTCTCCTTGTAATCAAAAAGGATGAATTGACCCCCTTCTTAGGACTTGCACATGTTAAAAGAACTAGTCACGTAGCTATTGAAGTACCTAGTTCCCACCCTAAATGATGGGTAAAGTCACTAGTTCGGGACTGTCTCCTAGAACTGCTGGGTACTTCAATAGAAGATCTCGCATTTGCTAATGTATTTGCGTGGTTACAATAAAGTTACTCTTTATAATTTGTATAGCGCCACCTTTTCCATGTATTTTCACCTGTTTAATAATCTACATTAATCATGTGATCCTATATTTAAGAAATATCAGATTCGTTTTTCGAAATTGCATATTGCCTTATACGAAGTTTGTATCTTGTGTACCATTGATTTTCTTTTAAAAAGTAGAGTTTTTTTTAATCTTAGTGGCCAGTAATATGAGTGATCACAAATCGAGCTTCTTTTTTCAATTAAACGGTTAAGAATTTTTTCATTTATTTAGTTTTTCATGCAAAACATCGATTTTTGTTATAAAGAATGAGTGATCACAGATCGAGCTCATTTTCTCATTTAAACGCTTATTTGCAAAGACTTGAGGTTTTAAGATATTATAATTTTTGAGAGATCTCATCGAGCTCCATTTCACATTTAAACGGTAATCAGCGTTTAAAGTTATTGAGATTTTTTTTGAATTTGAATTTTGATGTGAATTTTGATCAGAAATATGAGTGATCACAGATCGTGCTGACTTTCTCAACTAAACAATTATTTGCAAGGACATTGAGGTTTTTAAATTTTTTCAGTTTTTCATACAAAATATCGAATTTGGATCAGAAATACGAGTGATCAAAATCGAGCTCTTTTTCGCAGTTAAATTTCTAGATTAAACGCCGATTTACAAAATAATTAAGGATTTTAGATTTTTTGAGTTGTTCATTTGTTGTGGGATATGTATGTGTGAGTGATCACATATCGATCTCCTTTTCCAAATACATAAAAAGGTTATTTATACAGTCATTAAGGATTTTGAATTTGTTTAGAATTCTTAACATACATTTTTTCTGGTCCGACATATGAGTGATCGCAAATCGAGATCATTTTCTCATTTAAACGCTTGTTTGTAAAGGTTGAATTTAAATATATATTAATCCAATTATGGATTTTGCTCTGAAATATGGGTGATCACAGATCGATCTTCTTTTCTCATTTAAACGATTATTTATAAAGTTATTGAGGATTTTAGATCTTTTGAATGTTTTTGTACAAGAAATGGATTTTTTGTAATAAATATGTGTGATCACAGATCGAGCTCCTTTACGCAACTAAACGCTTATTCGCAAAGTTATTGAGAATTTTACATTTATTGAGTTTTTCATGCAAAAAATTTATTTTGATCAGAAAAATTAGTGATCACAGATCAAGTTCCATTTCTCGATTGCAAGATCATATCGTCGTCGAAAATCCAAAAGTACGTATCATCAAAAAAATCAAAATCGTGTTTTTGATTGATTCTGATTCATAAGGTAAAAATACATGCCTCTACAAATTTTTAGACTTCTGTGTCCAAAAATAACGATTTTATATCCATAATTCAAAACTACGTATCAACATGTGCATGATTTTCATAAATCAAAAGTACGTATCATCACACTTGAAAACAAAATATTTGGCATTTATTTTTCTTTTAATTTATTAGTGTGGATTTAGTTTACCACCTATTCGACAAGGTAAAGTGTGCATTATAAAATAAATAAATATAACTTATACAAAATCTGGAGACAGTTAATATGATCCGTACATTGGCTTATGAGTCATCGGGAACCATTTATTTTAAAACAGACATTTGAACGAAGTTTTTGTTTTTAATATTTAATATTTCATTTTGAAGGGTACATATCTATCATTTATTCTCGCTTAGTTATAGAATATTATAGTGTAAACAATAAAGTTTTTTTTTACTTCCAAAATGTCGAATTTGTGCCAACAAAGCGATTGCTAACCAAAGCTTATGGTGAATGTGCGGGAGATAGTTTGTTCGGTTCAGAAGTGGGGACTTTGATACGGAAGTCAAAAATCGCCCAGGCCAGCCAAAAAAGTTTGAAGACCAAGAATTAGAGGTATTACTCCATGAAGATTGTTGTCAAGCTCAGCAAGAGCTTGCAAAATCATTGGAATCACTCAATCAGTTATTTCAAAACTTTTGCAAGCAGCAGGATTCATTCAAAAGTGAAAATTGGGTACCATACGCATTGAAACAGATACACATTTAAATACGATTTTGTATGTCTGAAATGCTGCTTGAACGATACAAAAAAAATAATTTTTGCACCGAATCATTACTTGCGGTGAAAAATGGATACATTACGATAACCCGAAGCGTACAAAATCCTTAGTGAAGCCCGGTCAACCAGCCGAATCGACACCAAAGCCATATAACTCTGGCGCTAAGGAAATGCTCTGTATTTGGTTGGACCAAATGGGTCCTATCTATTATGAGCTGCTGAAATCTGGCCAGACCATCGCAAGGGACCTGTACTGAACGCAACATATTCATTTGATGCGAGCATTGGCCGAATAACGCGCAGAATATGCGGCCAGACATGAAACCTTAATATTCCATCATGTCAACGCTAGGCCACATGATGCAATACCTGTTGAAAACTACGTATTTTTAGTCCAGAACCTCCCCGTCCGACTACTATTTGATTCGATCGATACAGAACGCTCTATCTGAGATACGCTACACTTCAGATCAGAGTATCCGATATTGGCTTGATTCTTTCTGGGCCTCAAAAGATGAGCAGTTATTTTGGCTCGGAATTCGTATGTTGCCGGAAAGATGAGAAAAGGTCATATCTAACAATAGACTATGAATAAATTTATATTCAAAATAATATTGAAAAAATCTCACATTTTTAAGTCATACATCCAATATTTAATATTTTTTGTTAAAAAAATTATGATGATACGTCCTTTTGTTTCAGAAAACACAAATCCAAAATAACGTAACACACATAACTTCAAAAATATTTGGTAAAATATATATTTTTCTTCTGAAATTGTTTTGTTGTTGTGTTATAAGCCCATATTCGATAATTTGTTTTTATATCTCAAATATTTTACATTTTATGACGTTTTTTGCTTCTCCTGTAAAATTATAAAATGTGATGTTACGTACTTTTGGATTTTCGACGACGATATACAAACTTAGTAACGGTTTTATAGTTTTTTAAGATTTTTCAAGCAATTGGTTTTAGTTGTGAATATAAAGGAAATTATAGGTGTAGGAAAACGTTTCTTCGCGACTGTAAATATGTGCGTTTGCAAAAATATTGTTTAGTGAGTGCATCATGCAACAACGGCATATGAAAAACCAAAAATAAAAAAAAAAAACAATAACAACCTTTGCGGACATTATAGAATAAAACAAAAACACAAACAGAACAAAAAACAAAAAAAAAAAACTAGAATTAATGAGGTGTATGCAGAACAATTCTCTAGAAATATGCGAGATGCTGTTTTGTTGTTTGGTACCTTGTAATGGTCTTACATCTAAAACTTAACAATTGGGGAAGTCAACCTAACTAATTGTAGATAATAGCATGATAAAGTTTTTAAAGCACTTAATAATAAAATACATTTAAAAGACACAGCAAAACCAGTGTAGAATAGAAATACAATTTTAGATACGAGTATATTTCTTTTATGAATAATTTTTCAGATACGTTGTTAGTACTTTTTTGGCAAATTTTCTTTTCTCTATATAATCACATTTTCCCCTTCTCATACTTCCCCATTACAAATATACTTCCCATAAACATATCTGCACATATGACTAACGTATGACTTGACCGGGTGCACGCATATTTTTTTCTACCAATTTAACAAAAGAACAGACAAAAAGCCTATAGCGCGTTTTTAACATTTTCTCTAAAAAAAAAAGGAAAAAAAAAGTTTACAAGCTACAACCTTTAACGAAAATAATACTTAAAACAATGAGACAACAATAAACGCGAAAACACAAGCATTTAGAAAAGAAAATGGTAAAAAATCCAAATTTTTTTTTCTTATAAAATAAACATAATTTTGCACGTTGTTGAAAGAAAGAAAAAAAATATACGTTACATTGATTTTTTTAAATATTAGTAAAAAGAAGTTATATTTAGAGAAACATTTTTATTTCTAGAGATCTTTAAACTCCCATAAAACGATTTAAAAATATATTAACAATCAAGATTTTCATGCAACAGATCGATGTTTGTTGAGAAATATGAATGGTCACATATTGAGATACTTTTCTCAATTAAACACCTATTTAAAAACTTATTAAGCATTTTGGATATTTTGTGTTTTTTATATAAAATATTGTTATGAATTTGCAATAGCGATTTGAATTTAACGATCTGTAACGACTGCCTGCAACATTCATCAAAACACGGCCATCAGTAGAGCTTTTACTTATCAACAATGGTGATAGCATGGGGTTATTAGCATTTTTTGTAAGTATGGCAACACTAAATGTTTAAGCTGCTAACATTGACATCGAAAGCTCTAGAATTCGAACATACGAGTTTTGACCGTTAAGAACAATGTAGACTACACGGATGAGTATGGCAATGTGTATAAATAGTGAATGCGGTTGCAATAGTCAGTGAGTTTATCATAGGCGCTGTTAGAGTTAACATCATCTGTCTTGTAAATTTAAGTTTGGACATTGTTACAAATTTTAAACAACTAAACGGCTTTTATTTGCAATAAAAAATCCGGTTTATTTAAAGGAAATAAATCAACGTTTTAAAAAGGTTAAAACATAATAATATTGATATTAAGGACTTAGATCGAAAAATTTTTAACATACATATATGTTAATAAAAATGAAACCACAGTCTTTTTTTATTTGATTGAAATTATTGTTACAATTTACAAAAAAAAATAAAAAAATATTGTTATAGTTCTAATCACTAATGATGAAATTTTGAACCTTTTTCGAAAACCCTTCCATTATGGTTTTTATAGTGCTTTATGTCACTTTGTTCGAACAGGTTGTCCATCTCCGTTTAAAATCTACCATACTTTTTTGTGCTCTTCAATTTTCTTTTCACAATAGCCCAATCTATCCACTGGACTCAGCTCCAGGCAGTTTGGTGGAATTGCCTATATTGGTACAAATACCACATTATTGTTCTTGTACCACTCAAGACCTTTCTTACCATAGTGACAGATGCCAAATCAGGCCAAAAATAAGTGGACACATTAAGAAGTCTTATCAATGGAAACATCATTTTTTGTAAACATTCCTTGATGTAAATTTCGGTATTTCTTTTGTCGCAATTGCATATTGCTTGCCATCTTAATAATTATTTGGGAAAATTGGGTCCTAAACTTTTCTTTAACATTCCCTCGAGGATCTGCAACATAAAAAAATTGACCCAGAAGCTACGAAAAACTTTCCATACGTACATTTCGTCATCCATCATGCAGCAGGTATATTTTTAGTACACAATTTGACTTCAATTTCCGTGCTCAGTCTTTGGCCTCTAAGTTTTTAGCAGAGTTCCTGTTAGGAACTTTTTAAGCCTTGTATGCTTTTAAACCTGCATTGGCTTTAAATTTTCGTACCAAATAGTCCGAGTACTGACCTAACCGGGCTGATTTCCTACCGGATGTGTTGGGAACATTCCTTCTACCTGAACCAGGTTTTCTATCAACGGAAAAGTTCTCCCAGTACTGTTTAATAACATTGGAAACAGTTTGATAGCAAACTTTTGATAGTTTTGTCAACTTTTTGTAGGACCTAGTTGGGTTTTGTTGGAAATATTTGATAATTTTAGTACGCACTTTTTTGGTCACTCATTTTAATCAGATTAACAACAAATGAACATAATTGACATTAAACATAATAACTGACATGCTTTGCAAAGGTAACTGATAAAAAAATCAAATAATACTTGTGTTAAAAGTTTTAATGAAAAACGTGTGTTAAGAATTTTACGATCTCAGTCCTTAGGTCAGAAATATGAGTAATCACATATCGGGCTCCTTTTATCATAAACGCTTATTAACAAAGTTATTGAGGATTTTAGAATTTTGAGTTTTTCATACTAAATATAGGTTTTTGGTCAGAAATATAAGTGATGACAGATCAATCTTCTTTTCTCATTTAAACTCTTATTTACATAAGTATTAAGGATATAGAGTTCTTGAAACTTTGTACAAATATCGATTTTTGGTTAGAAATACAAGTGATCACAGAGCGAGCTGCTTTTCTCAATTTAATGCCAATTTACAAAGTTATTGAGGATTTTAGGATTTTCAAATTTTCATTCAAAATATCGATTTTTTATTAAATAAATGAGTCATCACAGATCGAGCTTCTTTTCTCATTTAAACACTTATTTAGATAAGTAGGTATTAAGGATATAGAGTTTTTGAAACGTTTGTACAAACATCGATTTTTGGTTAGAAATACAAGTGATCACAGATCGAGCTCCTTTTCTCAATTTCATGCCTATTTACAAAGTTATTAAGGATTTTAGGATTTTTAAGTTTTCCATGTAAAATATAGATTTTTGACCAGATAAATGAGTCATCACAGATCGAGCTTCATTTCACATTTAAACGCTTATTTACAAAGTCATCGATTTTTTGTCAGAAATATAAGTGATCACAGATCGATCTTTTTTCTCATTAAAGTCTTATTTACATAAATATTGAGGATTTTTTAAACTTTTATACAAAATCGTTTTTTGTTCAGAAATAAAAGTCTGTGGACTTTTGACTGTAATTTAAAAAATTTTCAGGAGTGCGAAAAAACTGTTGAATTGATCGATAATTATTTTATTATTTGTCCTTTAAGAACTTTACTATTTGTCTCAAAGAAGTATACTAAGCTCTTGAAATTCTTTAAGGCCAAATAAAACAAGTAAGAGAGCTATATTCTTATATACTTCACCTAATTATACTTTAAAATAAAATTAAAAATTTTTTAAAAAAATTTTTTTTTTCGAAATTGTTGTTAAAAGTTTTTTCCAATTTTTAAAAAAAATTTTCTTTAATTTAAAAATTTATTTTTTTTAATTTATTAGTGTAAAAAATATATGACAAAAAAATGTTTTTTGTGAAAAAAAAAATCGGTTTAAGAAATATTTTTCCCGATTTTGTCCCATTATAGGTCCAACTTACTATAGCCTTATATACATCGTTGCAATGGACTTTGAAATATCTATCATTAGATATCCATATTGTCTATATTTATGACTTAGTAATCGAGATATAGATAAAAAAAGCCCAAAAATAGGGGTTGTCTCGGATTTTTGCTCATATCTCCGTTATTTATGGACGGATTTTGCTGATTTTAAATAGGAAACTTCTCGAAAGCATGTCTGACTGAATTATTGAAGATTTGGATCCCTAAGATATTTGGGGTCTACAGAAGTTATTACGGACGGACTTTCTTTTCTCAATTTAGTATTTACAAGGTTATTGATGTTTTCAAACAACATCTGGATTTTGGTTAGAAATATAAGATTACAGATTAACCTCATTCTTAATTAAACGCTTGTTTACAAAATTATTGAGGATTTTAGATTTTTTGGGTTTTTTACACAAAAATTAATTTTGGTCAGAAATATGGGTGATCGCAGATCGCTTATATACAAAGTATTTTTGATTTATTGAGATTTTCGAGATTTGGCCACAAAATGATTGACTAAACATGCTATTCTTCTAAATTAGACACTTATTTAAAACGTTATTCATATTTTGAAATTATTGAGTGTTTCATACAAAAATCGAGTTTTCGTCCGAATTATGAGTGATCACAGATCGAGCTTCTTTTTCTATTTCCTTTTTATCAAAAGTGGACTTTGAAACATAGAATTTGTAAGCCAAACATTATACAATATTACTACTTACAGAGCCAATATAATATTATTGTTTAGCTTCAAATGACTTTTTGTAAAAGCAAAGAAATGAAAAAAGGATGTTTATGTTTAATTTGTATTCCTTTTTTTTTAACAAACAGTAGCCCTCATTTATGAATAAAAGAAACAAACAACAAAAAAAAACACATTTGCCACAACAACTCTTCATACATACACGGGAGCAGCATGTATGAATGTATAAATGTTGTTCTGGTTGTTGTACATAAATCCAGATGACGCTTGATGAAATGTTGTTGGGCTGTTGATTGCGCTGATGATGACAAAGAAGATGGGGTTGCGGATTTTAAAATATGAAAAAATATTCTTATTTAACAAAAATCATGCATACAAATTTTGTGCATAAGAAATATTTACAGACATAAAAGCTGTTTGTTTCTGCTACAACAGTAGTTGTACCCTTTAAGCAGCAGCACCACAAACAAAATCTAAAAAAAAAGTCAGCAGATTACCTTTAACTTTAGCCAACAGCCAGAAGAAGATCCATTAGAATGACTCCTTCCTCTAGCTACATACTTTATAAAGTTGGTTTTTTTGTTTTTTTGTATAAATGTTTATACAAGAAATATTTATGCTTTGCACTATGCGCTCTCCCTTTTTTTTAATGCTTTGTCAATATTATTAACCAGAGATACAAACATAGAAAGCCAGAACCCAGGAACGAATGCTTGGTTGACTGCTGGATGGCTGGTTGGTTATATGGCTGATATTTTTTTTTATTTTTCTTTTTTTAGTTGGGACTCATTAAAATTGCAAAAGACATTCACTTACTACTCTTAAGTTAAACGCAAAATAATAAGAGAACGAAGACAAAAACAATGGAAGTAAATTTAGAACGATCAAGAATGATTTAGAAATACCCTAAATTGTAAAACAACTGTTTAATTTTAAACATTATTCAATTAACTACGAATTATAATATTTATCACGAATTCGTAGAAAATTTACTACAGTATACAGCAAAAATCCACAGAAAATTTTCATCATGTTTATATACACGTCCATCAGTAGATGCTTCTACTTATCAGCAATGTTGATAGCATGCGGTTATTAGCATTGTTTATAAGTATGACAGCACTAAATGTTTAAGCTGTTAACATTGACATCGAAAGCTCTAGATCTCGAACATACCAGTTTGTCCGTTAAGAGCATTGCAGAAGATTCCCGAAAGATGGCGTGTGTATAAATAGTGGCAGAGCTTGCAGTTGTGAGTGAGTTTACATAGGCGCTGTTAGAGTTAAGTTGAGCGTATGTTAGACGCGATTGGTGGTCAGCAGCTAACAGCTGATGCACCGTCTGGACTTTGTACGGAAACATCTTCAAATCTTGTACCAAAAATCGCTGTAAATACCGTCGACTGATACCCATTTGCGTGGCACGTCGTCTGGCCGATGTCGACGGCGCTTCCATGACATCCTCGGCTACAGCAGCAATATTCTCTGCAGAACGGCTACTCCGGGGTCTGCCACGCCTGGCAGCATCTCGTGTTGTGCTAGTCTCTTCGAGGCGAGCGGGTAAACGTCGCAGTGTTTCACAAGAAAGCGTTGGACGGCCAGGAAATCTGCGACGAAATTCACGTTGTGCCAAATTCACCGACCGATTATTGGTCAAATAAATAGTCAGCAATATTCTGCGTTCTGGTGCAGTGTAGCGTAACATTGTCTATTAACGTGTATTTCGCATGTGTTTACTACACAAATGTCAAAACAGAACTGCCATTAGGGGCCAATCGCAAAATGTATAGCATTTTCTGATAGGAAGATTAATTTTGCGCCACCTTGTATAAAAAAGTTAAAAATTCATAATAACTTTGTAAATACAAATTTAATCGAGAAAATACTCTCAATTTGTGACCTATCATTCATATTAACTTTACAAATAAACAGTAAGTAGGGAAAATAAGCAGACTAAAAATCTATTTTTTATGGAAAACTTCAAAAATCTGATATCCGCAGTAACTGTGTAGATAAGAGTTTAATCGAGAAAAAGAGATCGATTTGTGATCACTATTTTATTCACCAGCAATTGATCTCTTTTACCTAAAAGTAAAAATTCCTTAATAACTTTGTACATAACCATTTAATAGAGAAAAAAAAGTGTTCCATTTGTTAACCATTTATAACTCTGTTCAAAATCCATCTTTTATACCTATGATCACTTTTATTTTGGACAGAAAATCGATCACTTATGTATATTATACAAAATATCGATTCAGAAATATGAGGGATCACAGATCGGTCTATTTTTCTCGATTGGCCGATGTTTCGCTCATATTTTGATCACTTTATTGAAGGCGAACAGTATATTAACATTTAATGAAAATTGAACTTTGAAACATTTTATTACTAAGTACAGAGCCAAAGCAAAATTATTGTTTAACTTCAAGAAGGTGCCGTTCCACAGGATGGGAAAAAAGGAAATTTCCCTCCCCAAACCTAATATTTTTAGAACAAAATTTAAAACTTTATATAAAAAGCAGGAGAAATACTAAAGAAATTATTCCATTTTCCCCTCCCAAACCAATGATCTGTAAAAAAAAAATTTTAATTTTTAAAATTTTTTTTTTTTTCGAAATAGTTTTTAAAAAGTTTTTACCAATTTTTTTTAATTTAAAATTTTTTTTTTAAAGTTTTTTTTGTGAAAAAAAATTCCAGTTAAAAAATATTTTTTCCGATTTTGAACCATTGTGGGTCCAACTTACTATAGTCTTATATACATCATTGCAATGGACTTTGAAATATCTATCATTAGATATACATATTGTGTATATTTATGATTTAGTAATCGAGATAAAGATCTAAAATAGGCCAAAAATAGAGGTTGTCTAGGATTTTTGCTCATATCTCCGTTATTTATGAACGGATTTTGCTGATTTTAAATAGGAAACTTCTCGAAAGCATGTCTGACAGAATTATTGAAGATTTGGATCCCGAAGATATCTGGAGTCTTCAGAAAGTTGATTTCAACAGACAGACAGATAGACGGACACGGCTTAATCGATTCCGCTATCTATAAGAATGTATATACTTTATAGGGTCGGAAAATTATATTGTGGAAATTACAAACGGAATGACAAACTCATATATACCCTTCTCACGAAGGTGAAGGGTATAAAAAGGATGTTTATATTTAATTTTAACAAACGTAGCCTTCATTTTTAAATGAAAAAACAAATTTCAAGTAGCAAGTTCTTTAAATACATTATAAATAACTTTGTAAATTAACGTTTGATAGAGAATAGGAGTTCGATATTTCTAACAAAAAATAGATCTCTTTTATAAAAATCGAAAAAAGTTTCTCAATTTGTGACCACTCGTAATTATGATCCAAATCCATCTTTTTTCAGACTAAAAATCGATCACTTATATGAAAAACTCAAAAAATCTAAAATCTGTGATATGCTGTCCCATATACCACAACTAACTGACAATACTACTTAGAAAACTGTAGTTAAATGTAGACAATTTTAAAGGAAAGAAAAATATGGAAACAGAAATTGTTCAAGTATGCAACCAACCAGCCAATATTTCTGCATGTTTTTCTTGCCGAAGATGATTGACAACCTGCGTTTAACTGCACCGCTTATAGGAATATGTACGTATGTGCAACATACATACATACATACAAACCTACAACCAACAACTATGAATATATAAATATCCTACTCTCTGGTGCAGCAGGAATCAAGAAAGAAAAACATCCCAACATAAACTAACAAATATTTATGCTAATTTATGAAAATGTTCGTCATTTATCTTTTTCTATCCATGTGAGTTTAACAATGTTTGTGTGTGTTTAAATTTTAAAACATTAAAAAAAAAGTTAAACAAAATAAGCTGGAAAAAAACTAAAAAAATCGACATAAGTTTCTATACTTAAATTGCTGTATGCTGTTAAATTGTATTTGTCTACTTCCTTTCTATACATTTTCTTAATACTTATGTTGTGTGGATGAGTATTTGCCACACAAATAATCAACCCCGTTTAAGCAGATTTTCATTTGTTGCCACAAATTCTTGTTGTTGTTCTTGTTTGCTTTCTCTCTCTCTCTCTTAGGATTTGCAACAAATGTTACATTTGACAGTTGTATTAAGTATTTTCATTTAAAAAAAAAAATATCACAAAATATTTTAAACGTTTTCTCTATGTTGATTTCTGAGTTTTTAATTTAAATTTGACGCAGAAATGTAATCAATATGTGTTTTCTTTTTCAAAAAGAAGCAAACATGTGTAAACGCCTCTTGTTTGGAGTTTCTGTATGTGTATGAAGTGATATTTAGGAACCCAGTAGGCATTTTAGATAGATTTTAGATATTAAGCACATACAAATAGCTATATAAGCTTTGTTCCAGTACTTGTGGGATTTGCTAAATTCTCTTTTTACCAAAAAAAAGTGAAATAACAAATTCTTCTCATTTCAGTTTGAATTAGTTGCATGTAGCGACGCAAAATGAACGCCGAACGTTGAATAGAGTCAAATTTAGATACCGCCACAAAGCGAAACGATGCAAAACGGGCTCTTATACTGAGGGGAAAACAGTGTTGCAAAATCGACAACGGTTGGTGTCATTTTGACACCATATGGTGTCACGTTTATTCGACAACGTGGGTTTACAATTTCTAAACAAACGGTTTAAACAGAAATAAAAGAAAATTATAATAGATAGTTTATATGGTTTCCTAAAACTATAATTATTATTCATTCGATTGGAGAATAGCCTGCAAATCATACATATTTAGTTCTATATTAGTTCTGTCCTCAAGCAGCCCATTTGCTTCTTTATCTAAGTCCCAATGTTCTACTTTCCATTGACTTCGAATGTTAGAGATGAGCGTATCTGACGTTGCCAGCAATAAGGAGTGAGATCGAAAAATTCTTAACATACATATATGTTGATAAAAACGAAACCACTAAACTTACAGTTTTAATTTTTTTTTTATTTGATTGAAATTATTATTACAATTTACAAAAAAGAATATTTTTATAGTTCTAATCATTAGTGATGAAATTTTGAACCATTTTCGGAAACCCTTCCAGAATGGTTTTTATAGCGATTTCTGTCACTTTGTTCGAACAGGTTGTCCATCTCCGTTTAAAATCTACCACACTTTTGGACACTTCAATTCTCTTTTAACAAGAGCCCAATAGCTCTCCACTGGCCTTAGCTCCGGGCAGTTTGGAGGATTTGCCTCTCTTGATACAAATAGCACTTATTGTTCTTGTACCACTCAAGGGCTTGTGTACCATAGTGACAGGATGCCAAGTCAGGCCAAAAATAAGTGACACACTAAAAAGTCTTATGAATGGAAGCAGCCTTCCCCTCGAGCATCAGCAACATAAAAAATTTGACCAGGAAGTCGCGAAAAATCTGCCAGCGTTCCTCTCAGGAACTTTTTGAGCCTTGTATATTTTTAAACCTGCATTAGCTTTAACTTTTAGTACTAAATAGTCCGAGCACTGTGCAAACCGGACTGCTTTCCTACCGGATGTGTTGGGAGCTCTTTTGAAAATGCTTTCTATTTTTTTCGCTTTAGAAACATCATGTGGACCATTCGTTCTACCTGAACCAGGTTTTCTATCAACGGACAAGTTTCCCCGGTACTGTTAATAACATTGGAAAAAGCTTGGTAGCAGACCTTTGAATGCTTGGATAACTTTTTGTAGGACCAAGTTGGGTTTTGTTGAAAATATTTAATAATTTTAGTACGCACTTTTTTCTGGTCACTTATTTTAATCAGATTAACATCAAATGAATATAATTGATATTAAATATAATAACTGACATGTTCTACATGGGTAACTTGATAAAAAAAAATCAAATAATACTTGGGTTAAAAGTTTTAATGAAAACGTGTGTTAAGAATTTTTCGATCTCACTCTTTATATTAAATATATCTTCATTTGCAGAATTTCGTGATATTTTTCTGGTGCTCTCTATAAAATCTGTAGTCCTTATTCTTGTTTGTTGCGGTTCTCTGATAGATCTCCAAGTTGTACTATATGATGCTTAATGCCATTTTATCCATGATAAAGGATTTTGTGAACTGTTGCATATGTCTGCAATATATATTTGGTTGTATATATTCGTAGAGTTTCCATCACATCAACAACTGTTATTTCAGATGTTCTTTCGGGATCTGAAAATAACCTTATTGCTGTTTTTCCATCATTCGTATTGCCTGATCCTTGTTTTGGTAGATCTATAATCTACTCATATTTGAGAAAATCGTCTTCAACATGTTTCTGTTTTAAACTTCTTAACTCCTTATTGGTGCCGTTGTTTCTTATTGGTCCTGTAGGTCCAAAATCCAAATCATAACTGATTTTTATAATGTGTTCCATGAATTTTATTCTTATACGTAACGGTGATATTCCAAATTCATATGCATCAGCATTATCAAATGATATTTCCGAGACTTGGTTTAAGTGACTTGGTTGGATGACGCCTTTGTGTCAGTCAAAGCCTGTCCTACTTTTCCAGCTCTAATTCGAATGGTGATAGTGTTGCAGTTTGGGCTCTAATATCACTGACTTCTTTTTTAATGATGCAGTTTCGTTTTTAAATCCAAATTTAATTGGTCTGCAGTATTTCATACAAAATGATGTTTGATTTTTCTAAATATCCTTTGTTTGCATCATTCTGGCAGGCTCTGAGTCTTCCTTATTCTATATCAATCGCAATAGTGCAAATGAAACCATGAACATATCTGTGTCTGAAGTATTTTCACATACATATTGCTTGTATTGTTTTTGTCCAGAAGAACCATCACATCCCCATTTGCAAAAGAGAGTTAACTTGCAGTTTCCATATTTCTTCAAATCATTTTCTTTAAACGAAAGTAGCCAGCATTCAGTTGCATGATTAAGTAGATCTTGGAGTAGTAACTCTGCCGAAATCAGTGTGATTGTTATAGTCTCCCTTGGTGGCAAACAATCCTTCTTAGCAGCAGTTATGTGATGCTATGATGGATAGAGATTTGGGCCATTTTCAATCGCACGCAATCTGAGCTTAGCATATTGCTGTTTTTTTAACTTCAAATCCAAAAGTAATACTAATGCCTACTCATTGGAGTACTGCTTTTTATCGCTTGGTGTTGGAATACTTTTAGGAATTCCATTTGTTCTCACTGGACTATCGTTAAAATTTTATGAATGATAATGACTTTTGTGAATTATTTCCATGATCGAAATTGATATAAAAGGGTTTTTCAACAACAGGTGTTATTTTGAATCACCCGATATTTCGGTAGCTGCCACTTTTGAAGCTTTTATTCTTTGACACTTGACAAGTAGAAACTACGCCATTAATAAAAATGGAGGGATACACGCTTCAACAACGCATTGAAATAATTAAAATTCTCTACAAAAATGGTGAAAATCAGTTCGGAAAATTAAAGCATTTTTGGGTCGTCGTGAAGCACCTTGTCGGACCGCAATACAGAATTTGGTGAAAAAATTCGAGCTGTTGGGACAAGTTAGTGATGTGAAGAATAAAACCCGTGCACGTTGCTCAAGAACAACTAAGAATATTGCTGCTGTAGCCCAAAGTGTTGAAGAAAACCCAGGTTTTTTCATTCCTCGTGGTTTTTTGGAATTGGTCATTCCACAAACGTAACTAGATCGTATCTTATGATCGGAGTTGGATGATATTGATTTGGACAACGTTTACTTTCAACAAGACGGCGCTACACATGCAACGAAACCATTATTCTTTTACGGGAAAAGTATCCGGTCCCAGTTATCTCTCGAAAAGATGATTACAATTGGCCACCGAGATCTTGTGATTTAACAACTTGCAACTTCTTCCTTTGGAGCCACGAGAAATATAAGGTCTACGCCAACAGCACAGCGTCAATTCAAGACCTCAAAGAAGGTGAGGCTATCAAGGACATAAGGCAGCCACTTTGCGATTTGGTTATGGAAAATTTCATGAAAAGGATATGGTCCTGTAAGCGTGGTAGTGGTGGCCATTTGGCTGATGTTGTTTTCCATTATTAATGGCATAATGACATGAAATAAACATCTGATCATTTATCTTAAAAAATTCCATCTTTCTTTGAATACCAAAATAACACCTCTGGTTAGAAAACCCTGTAGCAAAATGTCTTGAATATTTTCAAATCCGATTTCTTCTATGATAAGAAATTTCCGCATTTTAGATCTATCGCTACAGTTGACGAGTTATTTTGCTGGTCTCCCAAGATTGTTTTGGTTTGTACTTTCTGAAGATACAAGGACAGTAAGTTCGCCCTTTAACCAGTTTTCAAACATGGTATAAAATCTTTGTTAGCTCCATCCAATTTTTTTTGTAGCGCTTTGTTAGGTGTTTGACGAAATCATTTATTTTATTTTCCAAGTCCAATTGTATTTCTGTGCTGCTTATAAGTTTACTTTTCTTTGAACGTAACTTAGAACATCTGCTCCCATTTTTGTTTTTTAAATACTCTTCGAAGAATTCGTAATAGCTGAAGCTTTTCAATAAAGCCTAGTTCTTGGATTTAGCACAACCAATTGAACTAATCTTAATGAATTTCTCAATAACTCTCTTCACAGATGCAGAAGTTATTAAATCAATATTATGATTATATTTTGTAAGAAATTTTTGAACTGTGGCCGTCAAACTTTTCTTAATATTAATTAGCTGTTCTGAATCTCAATTTATATTTTATCAATATTAATTTTGATTTGCTTTTATCAATAGCTCTGTTCAATAACTAAAAGTTGTTACTAGTTAGTAACAATTGTTACTGAAAAGGCGTTCATTAACGCAAAAAACTTGCAAGTAGAGAAAAAATCAAGAGCGTATAAATTTTAGAGAGTGTTCTCTCGTTGCAAACTATTACAAGTTCTATTTTGAACTCGTAATAGTTAGCAGCTTATATTTCATATGTTTTGTGTTATTGTTTATTTATTTACAATTTTATTTTTGTGGTGAAAAAAAATGTAAAAAAAAGAATTTTCAATAAAATTGAAGAAAATGTGAGTATTTATACATTTTAAAAGGAATAAAATAAGAAAATTGTGTGTATATATTTAGGATTCAGTGCAGGCCACCAAGATTTGTAAGATATTGGGACCAAATTGGATCCAATTGTTACTGGAAAAGCGTTCATTTACTTTTTAGTATTTTTGAGAATTTAAGAGAGTAATTTTGTAAATTTTGATTTTATTCTCTCGTTGCAAGTATTTACTTGGAAAGCATAATATAACTTACAAGGTAGAATCAGTAGAAAAGTAAGTTCTCAATTTTTCATGCCTTGAATTGTCAGACAAATACATATACAAAATAAAAAATAAAATATTAAAAATTAAAAAAAGTTTTTAAGAATTTTTGTGAAGAAATCAATTTAACATTAAACATGTAACAAGAAATATGAGTGTGAAATGTGCTGTGTGTAAATGTTCATTTGAACAAAAGGATATACGATTTTTAAAATGTCCTGAACAAAAAATGGAGTACAGCTTGAGGCATTGAGTTTTAAATTTTCTTTATTTGTATTCATATAATTTTTTCTTATTTTCTCATATTTGACATAACAAGGCATACAATTTTAAACTCTCCCTACTGATTCTAGCTGGTTATTGTTGTATCATGCTTGGAAAGTAAATGAACAGACCTAATATAAATTTGAATTTTTCATTTTCAATTTGTTTTTTCTCAATATTGTTATTTTTCAATATTAATTTGAATTTTTTGTTTTTAATTTCTATTTTCTCAATATTAATTTGTACGTGTAAAAAAATGGTGGATCAAACGTGGCAACTTTTCGAACAAAAATTTTCTTCAGCAATGAAGCTCAGTTCTCACTCGGTAGTTATGCCAACAAGCTAAACTGTCGCATATGGGACTCGGAGAAACCAGAAGTGATTGTGGAAAAGCCATTGCATCCGGAAAAAGTGACTGTTAGGTGCGCATTATGGTTTGGAGGTGTCATTGAGCGGTATTTTTTTTTTCTAAAATGACGCTGGAAGAACCGTTACCGTTAATTCAGAGCGCTATGGCCGTATGATAAGCGACCTGTTTTGGTCTGCAATTAAAGATTATGAACTGGATGATATGTAGTTTCAACAAGACGGTGCCACGAGCAACAAGACCGATTTTGGTTTTATTGCATGGGAAGTTTCCAGAAATTTCAAGTTATGGCGAAGTCAATTGGCCACTAAGATCGTGTGATTTGAAGCCGTTAGACTCTTTTTTGTGAAGCTACGACAAATACCGTGGTGACTACGTGAATAATCCCTTAAAGTTGGAGCATTTGAAAACCAACATTCGTCATGTTATCACCAAGATACCGCGAAATATGCGAAAAAGTGGGCTACTGCTGTCACCAATCTAGAGGCGGTCATTCAAATGACATTGTATTTCATACGTAATGGCAAGGTCCAAGCATTATAATTAAATCAAAGTTTCATGGAAATCATAGCATTATGTGTGTTTTATTTAACTTTACTTTTGAAATCAAAAAATGGATAACCCTTTATAAAGAATATTTCTTGATACATAAAAAAAAACATTTTAGTCCTAGTTAAGCAAGAATAATTTAACACTTTTCACTTTTACCACAACAATGTCCATTGGGTCATCTCAAGCATATTAAGCACTGAGTAATAATAAATAGTCATAGATTGAAAATGTCAATCTCTCAGTACGTTCATGCAGATTTCCTTTAAGTTGTCGTTTAAATAAATAAGACATTGATAATGATTGTCGAAGAAGACTCCGTAAATAAATGTTATTTTTATATGTACGTCTAACAAGGAAATTAATATTAAAATGCAAAAGGCATACTTGAAGGATAATCTATTTTAAATTATGTTACAAATCATGAACATAGAGTAAAACTTGAGCAACATTTTTGGTAGAAAACATAGAGAAAAAATACATAGAGTGGAAACTAGAAAAAAACTCAATCGAAAAAATTACTCACACTTACGACTGTTGTTTTTGTTTTCACATAGTTTTTTTACAAATACATTCACACCACTTAGGTTTTTGACAATTAGGTTAGGTCTTTGACAGGAGAGTTTCCGCTCTATGGTAGAAAATTTAATGAAAACTACTCGTAAAATCAATAATTTGTTTAGTGACACAACAAATCTATCAAATTACAACAAATTATAACGTATGGTAAATTTACAAATTTCAAAACTAATTGAAAAGACATTTTCCGCGTCTGGCTGAAAAATTAAAAACAAATTGTAAAAAATATTAGTACAAATAAACCTGTTTAAATGGTTTAAATGGCTTGTTGCCATAATTATCGAAACATCATGGTAGACAACAAGTTTTACATAAATTAATTCAACTTATTTTAAATTTGTAATCTATTAAAATCTAAACCAATCAAATATTATATGGCTATTTGCATACCAATTGTAAAGTAATTAAAATACATACTCTTACACTCGCAGTTAAATACAGGGTTGTAAAGGAGTTGAAATATTAACTTCCTCTAACTCAGCTTATCATTAAGTTCAAAATATCGAATTTGATATACAGTCAGTATACTACATATATTGATTTTGTATTGAGCGTAGATCATTGAAAAAGGAAAACTTGATTCCTTGACAATTGTGCGATTCGCTCTATTAATTAGTAAACATAACACTTTTCGTTTTTTGTTAATTTCTATTGGAATAATCACAGTTCAAAGTTAAAAATTAAATTCATTTACATCTCTGATACAACATTGATTTCTATATTTTTTCTCTTCTCTCTTTTTTTTTTCAAACGTGGGCAGTTTTATATAAACGTTGGCAATTTCAGATGCAGAAAAACTAAAAAAAAAATTATTAACGCGCTACCAAACTGAAATTGAAACTAAGATCGACAGACAAACATGGAGACTGACGTGGCCAACACATTTGCGCAGCTAAAATACATCGCCAACGACAACAGCAACAACAACAACAAATCAATAAATAAATGAATAAAAAATAAATACGTGTTAGTTTTGTTGTTAATTAGAACTCAGGTATTGGTGGTTAACAAGATGCAAAACAGATTGAACGAACAAATGGACAGACGGATGCATGGACAGACATACAGACAATTAAACTAACATATTTACTCCACTTACATACATACAAACGAATAGATAGAGCCACCTAGAACAACAACTAATATAATAAACAAAACAGAATATGAAATTAAAAAACATGACAACTTGCAACTTGTTGTAGAGATCTAAAAAAAAAAAGAAATACAATTACAATGTTTGCAATTCAAATGTGGTGGAAATTTTGGAAGCGCATGTGTTTGTTACTCGTGAGATCTTTGAACAAACATTGTATCTATGAATGTTGATTCGTTTTTATTGCAATATCATGAATTCGATGGAAATTATAGTTGTTTCACAGGAGGGGAATAATTAATAATAGGGAGATTCACAGATAATATTTTAGAACTTTTAGGGATCTTAATATTGAAAATGTTCACTCGGAACTTTTTAACTTATTTTTTCACCACAAACTTGATTAAAAGAATTTTTAATATTAAGAGTTAAGCCGTGTGTCCACTACCAAGTTTTCTTGGGGAAGTTGCTTCCAGAAGTGACTTCCAGAAGTTTTTGTCCTGTAAACACGTATTAGAAGTTAACTTCCTATAGTCACGGCTAGCGGAAGTTACTTGCAGCTATAATGTGGAAACACGTGTTTGTTGCTTGCTAGAAGTAACTTGAATGAATTGCTGTGAACTGCAAGTATTTTGAAGACATGCAGAAGAAGTCGGTTATACGTCGGGTAAACGGTTTGGGGTAGTCTCTTCTGTTTTCAGTTTTGTTTTGTGTTTTCTTGGAAGAATGACAAAAGTCGGTCTGTTGGAGGTATGCCAATCTCATTTTAGTATCCTGCTTTTGAATAATTGTTTGAATTAAACATAAAGTGTATTCAAAATCATCACTAGACAATCTCAGGAAAATTTTCAACTGTTTGGAATCTTCGGTCCGCAATTCTTCAAGTAATGTATTTTGGAAAATAAAATCTAAACGCCGCAGAACCCAATTTCTCACCAAACATTGTTTAATTCGTTGTTTCTTTTTAATTAAATATCGTGCGATGGCATCTTCTTTTGTTACAAGATAATTTTGTACTGTGATTCGTAAAAATGGCAAACTCTACTGCAAGCTGTACTCACATTGTGTGGTATCACATCTGCAATTACTTGCAAGTTTGTCGTAATAACTTGTATAGACTACTTCTGGAATCAGACTTCCGCAAGTTTCGGTTGGATTGGAAACGCTTCAGCAAATACTTGCAGAAGAACTTCTGCAAGTGACTTGCTAATGGACACACGGCTTTAGAGCTTACTTTAGGGTTAATCGATGGAAAAATCATAAGATGTTATTTTTGTATTCGTTTGTTTGAGCTGAATTTAGAGAAAGTAAATAATAGAACATAGAAAATAAAGTCCTGCACAAGACTACATGCTTTATAAAAATGCTATACTAAAATTTTTCATGTTCTGCAATGTTGTGGCGACTGAAACAAGATGTTGACATTGCAAATTTGAGGTCATTGTCATGCCGTGTCAATGCAACATAAACAAATTATTGAGCTGTGTCATAAATAACACTAGCTGCTGTTATCGGTATAAAGTTCAGTAGCATGAGTTGAATGGTTGCTCTTTTATTTGCATTTTTTTTTTACCAAACTATGATTAAATGGTATACAGTTGTAATTAGTAGGAAGCTATTAAAAAAACGTGGTTGGATGCATTTAATTAAAAATACAAATGGCATGACATCGTTTTAGGGAACATATGTCACACGTGTCATTTATCTATGAAATGATGAGGTCTTGGCAATGTTTGGTGTGACAACTGTCGCTGTGTTGAACAATATTTGCAAGATTTAAATAGAAAACTATAAAAAATTGTACAATCAGCGAGCATTTCCCTAAGTGCTGTGCAAGAAACTACAAGACATAAAATATTTTACTTTTACTAATCTCATCAGATCGATTGATTACGAAAATGAAATCAGTTTTTCTAAATTCGATAAAACAGATCAATCGATAAAACAGATCCTATATGTCAAATAAAAAGAAATTTCATAAAATAAAAGAATATTAGATAATTATGTTGAAGTATATATCCAGATCATACTTTAAAGAGTATTAATTGTGAATTACTAGCTTGACCCGGAGCGCTTCGCTACCCCTGTCGTAGTCAAAAAAAATATGTAAGGATTTTATTAAAAAAATAACTGAATATAATTAGTACCAGAATTTCTTAATTCCCCTTTTTATCCCTTTAAAGTCCAAGTAGTAAAAAAGGGTATAGCCTATTGATGCTTCTAAATAACAGTCTATCTATGTTGGCGCTTCCAAGTATGGATCTATCTACGTTCCAAATATCAATAAAATCGATTCAGCCGTTTAGGCGTGATGCTCAAACAAACAAACAAATAAACAAACAAACTTACAAAGACATTTATATATTTATATAGATTAATACAAGTGTTTAGAAATAGCTATTAACTGATCATCCAATAGCGACTTCCGAACTTTGACAGTTGATAGCGGTCATATCAGTGAAGTTATATCAGTCGAATTGGCTGTCATTTATTCAGTAAATACCATGGATATAGCATTCGACAACACGTGCAAATGATAAAATTGTTTTTTTTTTTGATCGTTTTTTGTTTAAGAAAAAAATCATCTTCAGCGATGAAGCCCATTTCTGGATGAATTTGTACGACAGCAAACAAAATTTTGGAATTTGAGACGATACCAATTCATATGAGATCCAAGAGCGCCCTATGCATTCCGAAAAGTTACAGTTGGGAATGGATTTTGGACTGGCGGCGTCATCGGTTCAGATTTCATTGAGAACGACGTTGGCCAGGACATCACCGTCAACAGAGAGCGCAATAGGTTGATGGTTACTAACTTCTTTTGGCCTCAATTGGTTGATATGGATACCAACGAGATGTGGTTGTAAGAGGACGACGCTAAGTGCCATACAGCTCATGCCACATTGGACATTCTACAGGTGCGATTTGAGAGCAATGTCATCTCACATGGACTGGTCGTTGGCTGGGGGCCTCAGAGCCAGCATAACCCATTTCAACAACACGTTGAAATCCGAAAATCAATGACATTACAATTTTTGACAAACTTATTTTTTTTTAGAAAAGTGCCCACTGTGACGTTATTTACCGCGTGATACAAATATGGAGCACATTCATGAATCGGTGCTTTGACTTTTCAGAATTTTTTACTCAAACTGATTTTTTTTTTTAAATTGGCCAAGTTTGGATTGGTCTGGGGGGTGTTATGTCCGCTTAAGTGAGCCAAATTTTACTTTGTACGCTTTTGCATTAAGTTATCTTTCCTAATCATATAAATATTGTATATAGTAAGAGAGCTATATTCGGCTATGCCGAATCTTATATACCCTTCACCTTTGTTGTGGATGCATTAATTGCCCATTTTCAGCGTATAGCATCCTAAATTATCAAGAAAACTTTTTAAAATTTTACATTTAATTGCTGACGAACAGATTATATTGTAGAAGTTACAAACGAAATAACAATTTTATATACCTTTCTCACGAAGGTGAAGAGTATAAAAACAACAACGCCAAACGAAACACCAAAAAAAACAAAATAAGCAAAGCAATGAAGCCAGCACACATCCAAACACATGTACGTTTTGTTGCTTTTTTGTCAAAGCATGCAATAATTTGTCTTTTTTTGATGAAATTTTTAGAGGTTGTCTCGGATTTTTGCTCATATCTCCTTTATCGACTCCGCTATCTATAAGGATCGAGAATATATATACTTTACAGAGTCGGAGAGGCTACATACTAGCCCCCCCCCAGCTAGGAAGCAGATCAAACGTAAATCAACTCGAAAACACCTCAGCTCCAACCATGTGAAATTTTGTAACAATATCTCTAATAGTTTCGAATTATTTCCAAACTTCTATCAAAAATAATAAAATCTGCTCTCCACTATGAATCAATTAATGGGCGATCAGAAAACACAATTCCTAATCTATCTAAAGGAATTCGCCATTTAACTTTCCAATTTTGGTTTCGAATATGAGCTCACAAGACTTCTATCAAGAAGAATAAAATCTATAACAATGTTTGTTCTCTCACGAAGTCTCCGCTATGAATCAACCAATGGGTGATCAGAAAACATAATTCCTAATCACTCTAAAGTGTGTGCTAAAGTTATTACATTTAAAGACCATCTTTTTAATCACATCTTAGTGATAATTTCTATAACATTTTATTTAACTCATACACAACAATTTGTTTGAGTATGTCAGCAATACAAACTAGCAAATGCCATAAACTACATATGTATGTATGTATGTTTATTTGTACCTACCAGCTGGTAAATGTACTAAATCAACATAAATTGTAAACTTTGTTTCATTAAACCATTTATGAGTACGAATTTGAAAGTCAGACATGGCTATAGAAATCTTTATTTCTAAAGTTATTGGTAGAGGTAGAGATAGAAGTAGTAGTAGTAGGTATGTTCTAGTATTTACCCTTAGTATGTAGCTGTATGTAATGTCTTGTCATACAATTTCGTATGTCGTATATTGTAAATGAGAGGACTTTCCTCGGGCCAAAGCAAACAACGATGATTTATTATTTTATAATTCGCTTTAGATGTGGAAACTTGACGAGGTGGACGTCTAACATGACCACTGAGCACTAGTGACTACTATGTGGTGTTCCAACTACAACTACAACTCGAGTACCACAAACGTGGCCACCAAACCAACCAACATCTTTTGTCTGTCCTGTATTTGTCTCTAGGTAGTGGTGACTATGCGTTTGTTTTTTTGTTTTTTTTTCTAGGTTTTTTAACATTTTTTTTCCTACAATTCCTTGCTTCCAGTGTCTGTAGTAAATTTTCAACTGTTTGCAATTCGTTTCTGTTTCATTTTCTATAAATCGCGTTAAAGAATTTACATCATCAAAAGTTATTATTTGTATGTTGGTTGGCTGTTGTTGTTGATCCAGTTCTTTAGCTTCTAGTTCTTAAAGTCTATGAGTATTTTTTCTTTTTTTGCTGGTTTTTTGTAAAGTTTTTTTTTTATTTAGAATTTTTTGTGCAGTTGAACCCAAGCCCAGAAGCAATTTTTGTAATCATAGACATTCGTATACATATAGTTTTTTTTTTATTTTATAAAAAACTACTATAATTTTTTATTAGCGATAATTCTTCATTCTTGATTGAGTTTGAGTGGTTACACAGGAGAATTAGTAATATGGTTTTTTAACGTTTTTTCTCTTTTATTTTTTAATAGGAATTTCCATAATAGAAGTACATAGTTTGTTTTCTGAGGGATTTTGATAAATTAAAGAAAAAAAATATGGTTTGAAAATATTTTAAGAAAAATGAGGGCAAAATATTCATACATATTTATAAATGATTAGATTGTGCAATATTTTTAACATAAAAGTACTTTATCTGATGATTCATTATTTGTATTAAGAAGGGAAAGCGGATGTGGAACTAAGGCAACTTCTTAACAAAAGTTATTTATCAGACAAATTGTGGGTTTCCTTTAACAAATTTTCTAGGCTACTCACATGATTACCTAAAGATTTGCACCTTTTCTCAATCTTTTTTTGCAGATTGCATGCAATTGCCCATATACTCATGATAATTTTCCCAAAAAAACAGGCTGCTTCACAAATTAATAATAACAACAGCCATCATTTGTGCCACAAACAAATAATGACTGTATAAAATTTAACGATTTTAAACACTCACTTGTCCCAAACATTTCCATTAAGATGTATGACCAAACAACGACAACCACAACACCCAAGTGATGACTCCACAATCCCAATGTAAGTATTTATTTATAAGAAAAACAATAACAACAACAACAGAAAAGAGGAAGCCAATTTTATAAATTTTCAGAATTACGTTTATATGCAGATTATTAACTAAATTCACAAAAACAGATGAACAATTTTTATGCTGCAACGCAATGTGGTAACAACAACTTGTGGCAAACATCATTAAAAAGAATTTTGCGTAAGCAAAGTATTACACAGGCAACAATAAAAAAACAAAAAAAAAACAAAACATATTTGAAGTTAAATGATTATTGCTTAAGGTTTTTAACACAAGTAAAACCAAAAAAAAAAAAAAAATATTAAGTTTAAATGGACAAAAGTAAAAATGGAATACAAGTGATCTTGACTACGCAACAACAGCACAAACCACACAAACAATTTACAAAATCGACCACAGGATGATGATGACTTTAAATGGTATGAAGCGGAACCAGAACTTTGAAAGCGTGATTTTTTTGATATGTCGTAGTGGAATTTTGTTTTCCTCATGCCAAAAGCTGTCGATTGTTAAATCGATCCACCCTAGTATACATGTTATCCATGATCATATATAATTTAGAGTTCTCCAGAATTTCAAAATTCGATTTAGTTTGGTTCAAATTTCATATTTTCTAGATGAGTGCAAAATGCGTATAGTAAAACTGTTAATAACCTTAGAACAAATTTTATAATTTTTGATCTCATATTAAAGCTAATGAATCTTAGTTTTAATATTATCTTCTGGGAATCCGCGACTCATCAAAACATGATATTGCATAAAGATCGTTGTTTAGTCGAAGGATATCTCAAAAACGCCATCTTCCTTCCATTTTCCAAAGATTTTACGTAAATATGAGCCATTGCACGATTAAAAACATATGGGCAATTCCACGAGAATGACTACCACGACTGAAAATACAAAAGCCATTGAAACTTTTTTTCAAGATGACTTGAATAGAAGAAAACACCAAAATGTTACTATGTGAAAGTATTTAGAGCTTATTACAACATTTTGAGTGCAAAAATAATAGTTTAAATTGACTTTATTTAATTTTTTAATTTAATTGATATGTTTTAGGCTAAAATTGCGGCGAAAACTAAGCTCCCAATTAGTATGTAGTATGAAGTGAATTTGACTCTGATTGTTTTTTTGCTATTATGATATTGTTTATTAGAACCGAATATATATTTTAAATTTTTTTGTTTAGTTTTTGTATACATATATTTACAGAATATACATTGTTTTACTATAAGAGAAAAATCTGTCACGTACGATATTAAATTGTGTCTATTATAAAATCACCCAGAGATTGTTTTTATTTAAATATGACGGATTGTAAAGGAAAAATATTTCGTATAGTGTAAGAAATTAAAAGAAAACATAACGCCTCTCACGATTCGCAAATTTTCGCATATTTCTAAATGTACCTCAAAATTACTTCCGTTTTATGTCACGTACGATATACCCTTATTTCGCTCGATATTTTGGATAACAATGTTTCGAAAGAACTTATTATTTTTTTTAAAATATAGCACCCTCTGAATGAAACATAAAGACCAAATTATTTTTCAGATACTCTTATTTTTGCAAGATCTATTCGACTCTATAGGCGTACAAATGTCACGTACGATGACATGGAATTGCCCATATGTATGTAGAGAGGTTCTCGAGATAATTGAAATTTAGGGATATATTTGAAAAAATTTATTTATCTTGATAACTTATTGTCCAATTTTTATAAGCTTAGTCGTTATTAATCCTTGAAATTTGTTTCTACTAATACAAAAAACTTTTATTAGAAAGAGGATAATGATAACTATTAAGGTTCTTTAAAGACGGATATATGTATAGAAATTTATTTCCTTAATTTTTGAATTTTGTTTTCATAAAAATAACTTATTTCTGCTAAGAAAAACATATCAAAAATGGAAATGGGATTCTAAGGATGTCATAAGATAAAGATTACATTTGGAAACTACATATTTCTAATAAATAAATAAATACATATAATTGCTAATAACTTTTTACTTAAGAAGGATATTTACAATATAAGGACTGAGCTCGAAAAATTCTTAATACACGTTTTTTCATTAACATTTTTAACCCAACTATTATTTGATTTTTTTATCAAGTTACCTTTGTAAAGCATGTCAGTTATTATGTTGAATAACAATTATGTTCAATTGTTGTTAATCTGATTAAAATGAGTGACCAGAAAAAAGCGCGTACTAAAATTATTAAATATTTTCAACAAAACCCAACTTGGTCCTACAAAAAGTTGGCCAAACAATCAAAGGTCTGCCGTCAAACTGTTTTCAATGTTATTCAACAGTACTGGGAGAACTTACCTGTTGATAGAAAACCTGGTTCAGGTTGAAGGAATGGTTCGCAGGATATTTATTAAGCCAAGAAAAAATAGAAAGCATTTTCAAAAGAGCTCCCAACACATCCGGTATGAAAGCAGCCCGGTTAGCTCAGTGCTCGGACTATTTGGTGCGAAAAGTAAAAGCTAATGCAAGTTTAAAAACATACACGGCTCAAAAAGTTCCTGATAGGAATGCTGCTATAAAATTAGAGCCCAAAAACAGAGCACGGAAATTTAAGTCAATTTTTATAAAAAAAAAAATATTCCTGCTGCATAATGGATCATGAAACGTATGTTCTGGCAGATTTTTCGCAGCTTCCGGGTAAAAATTTTTATGTTGCCGATGCTCGAAGGAATGGTGAATAAAAGTTTAGGATACAAAAGCAGAGAAAATTTCTCAAAAAGTTCTTGGTATGGCAAGCAATATGCAGTTGCAGCAAAAAAGCTAAACATTTGTTACAACGGGTTCTATAAATACCGAAATTTACATCAATGAATGTTTACAACAAAGGATGCTTCCATTCTTAGTGTGTCCACTTATTTCTGGCCTGATTTTGCACCCTGTCTCTATGGTAAGAAAGGTCTTGAGTGGTAAAAGAACAATAATGTGGTATTTGTACTAATAGAGGCAAATTCTCCAAACTGCCTGGAGCTAAGGCCAGTGGAGAGATATTGGGCTCTTGTTAAAAGAGAATTGAAGTGCACAAAAAATGTGTCCAAATGTGTGGTAGATTTTAAACGGAGATGGATAACGTGTTCGAGCAAAGTGACAGAAAGCACTATAAAAACCTTAATGGAAGGTTTTCCGGAAAAGGTTCATAAATTCATTTTTTTGAAAATTGTAATAATAATTTCAATCAAATAAAAAAAAAATCAAAACTGTAAGTTTAGTGGTTTAATTTTTATTATGTTAAGAAATTTTCGATCTCAGTCCTTAATTTATCATATTTTAACATTATTTGTTACATTTACAAAAAGTTTGTATCAGTTTTTTAAAATTTTATTAGGTGTGTAACTTAGAAATGCTGGATTGTTTCAAATATTTATCTTTTATTTTGAAAAATTTGTATAATATAAGTTTATTTAAAGTAGTTGCCATTGTTAGCTATAAGCATTTTCCATTTTGTTGGCAACATATGGATTCAGCGACAAAACAACTGCTCATTTTTTTAAGTCAAGAACAAATCAAGACAATTTCGGATAATCTGTTCTGAAGTGAAGCGTATCACAGAGAGAGCAATGTCTGGACTATAAGGTGGGTGAGGCAAAACTTCCCAACCACTTTTTTTCTAAATAGTTTTTAACTGGTATTGCACGCAACTGATTAGTTTGAAGCGAGCATTGGCCGAAAAACGCCCACAATATGCAGAACAGATTTCAGCAGCTCATATATGTAGGACTCTTTTCATCCACCAAATACGAAGAATTACCTTATCGCCATGGATATTTTGGCTTTAGTGTCGATTCGGCTGATTGACCGGACTTCACATACGATGTCTTACGCTTCGGGTTATCGTGTTGGACCCATTTTTGAGCGCAAGTAATTATTCGGTGCAAAAGAGATTTTCTTTTATAGCGTTCCACAGCATTTCAGGCATACAATATCGTCTTTCAGGGTCTCTCAGTTTCAGTTCGTATGGTAGCAGATTTCCTTGCTTTTGGATGAATCCTGTTGCTTGCAAACGTTTTGAAATTGCTGATTGAGTAGCTCCCAATGATTTTGTAAACTCTTGTTGAGTTTGACAACAATCTTTATGTAGTAATGCCTTAAATTGTTGGACTTAAAAGATTCTTGGCTGACCTGGACGATTTTTGCCTTCCGTTTCAAAATCACCATTTCTGAACACATTTCTGATGAAACATATTCACCATAAGCTTAGTGAGCAATCGGTATGCATCAGCTGGACCTGTTTTCAAATTAAAGAAGAAGTAACTTCCCGCATATGACTCTTTGTTTGCTCAAAATTCGACATTTTCTAAACAAAAAAAAAAAAAACCTTCACCTTCGTGAGAAGGGTATATATAAGTTTGTCATTCCGTTTGTAATTTCCACAATACAATTTTCCGACACTATAAAGTATATATATTCTGGATCATTATAGATAGCGGAGTCGATGTCTGTCTGTCTGTTGAAATCAATTTTCTGAAGACCCAGATATCTTCGAGATCCAAATCTTCAATAATTCTGTCAGACATGCTTTCGAGAAGTTTTCTATTTAAAATCAGCAAAATCCGTCCATAAATGACGGAGATATGAGCAATAATCCGAGACATCCTCTATTTTTGGACTATGTTTGATCTATATCTCCATAACTAAGTCATAAATATAGACAATATGGATATCTAATGATAGATATTTCAAAGTCTATTGCAACGATGTATATAAGGCTATAATGGGTCAAAATCGGGAAAAATATTTTTTAACCCGAACTTTTTATCACAAAAAACATTTTTTTGTCATACATTTTTTTCACTAATAAATTAAAAAAATAAAGTTTTTTTTTAAAAAAATTGGAAAAAAACTTAAAAATCAATTTCGAAAAAAAAAAAATTGTATTTTATTTTAAAGTATAATTTGGTGAAGGGTACATAAGATTCGGCACAGCCGAATAAAACTCTCTTACTTGTTGTTAAGTTATAATGTTCGATAGCTAAATGAGAATAAATGAGAGATATGTACCCTTCAAAATGACATATGAATTATTAAAAACAAAAACCGTGTTTAATGAATAGGCTTCTATTGTAAATCCCGCATTTTTAAGTCACACACCCAATATCTAAAATATCACCCAATTAGGAAAAAACATGAATATATTGATTGTAAATATTGTTTGTATAAAAATCGTTAAAACTGAATTCAGATGGCTTGTACTTCTTTTGCGTCTAGAAATGGAAAAAAAAATCAGAGACACATGTTACTATACCAAAAAATCATTTATCAATGATTTTTTAACAAATTTGGTAAAAGTTTAATCTAATTTTGGCACCAGTACTGTCCAAAACTGAACAAGTTAGTTTGGTTTAGTTCCGTGACCTATCATATATATAGTAGAAGATGTGAATTTAAGTCCACAATCAAATGCGTTTTGCCTCCTTTCATCACCAGATATTCCTTAATATATTTTATTTTTGAATTATATCATGTCCGAGTTCTAGTTCACAATATTGTTAGCACATAAGTACATTCTCTATGGACGAAATTTTCAATAAATCTGCCACCATGTGGACTTGTTGGCATAGAAATTTCGAACCCTTTAAAAAACAATGCAATGATGTTGATCCACACGATCACCAAATCGAGGGAGTACAGCAAATGTACAATTCAATTACTTCAAATTTTACTGGCTGTATGAGAGAGTCTATATATAATCACATGTCGTCCACATCAACATTATCCAATTTAGACTGAAAGAATGATTCCACATGACCAAAATCCGCTACAAGCATTGAAACGTTGTGGATGTATTTGTTTTTCGACGAACAAATGTGTGTTCTCTAAACTCCAAATGCGACAATTTGGACTTCAATACACGATGATGTGATCTTTGGTAAAATTCACAATAAAAATTTAATAAAATAATTCTTTGAAGAACCTGTGCTTAAAATTGAATCTTTAAAGGCATTCAAATGCTGCAAGTAGTAGTAGTAGTAGACACGCAAAAAGTATGATTTAGAAGTTTAAGATGTGATGATGATCATCATCATTTTTGTGGTTAGGTAGTTGCAGTATATGTTTTTTTGTTTCAAGTATTTTTGTATTCTTCTGTTTTCAGTTGATCGATTTGGGCGCAGTTAGCACCTGTCTTTAACTGACTGGCAAATACTACTACAAAGTGATTATTCATTCTGCAAGACAATTGTATAAAGACTGAAACCTACATATAAATACAAAGAGAACTACATGTAAGTACGTACACAGATACCTATAACTAACAAGCAAAGTAAAAGAATACATATTACAGAAAAAACAGTCATCGATAAAATATTAAAATACAATTTTAAAATTCAAATTCATACAAATGCAGACGTACGTACATACCCGTATCTAAGTACAGAACTACTAGAATTGTATATACATTCATATTTATTATGACTAAGGATCTTTTTTTTTATGGTTATTCTTAGACAAACTCTTAATAATATCATGAGGCTGCCTTTGAGTTTGAAACATACGCATTCATAGTTTCCGTCTCTCGGAATAAACAAGCAGACGCACATTGCCTTAAAAACCAGTCTTTGGTGGCACAAACGGCATGATCATGTAAGAACCAACGAACGAACATCAGGTGCATTAATCATAATTAATAATTCATAACAAAATCAATCAAATAAAGAAGGAATTTTTAGTTTCAAAAACCAACAGCAGCCAGCAAAAAAAAAAAAAAAAAACACACATCGAATGAAAATGATTATTATTATTAAAAATGATTAAGGAAATAAATATTTCCATGGTTTAATACACCAAACAACCAAACCAACCAACCAAACAAAACACTTCTTAACACAAAATGATAGATCTGTTTAAACGTTACTAAATATTTAATGGCATTTTCTTATTTCTTTTATTTATATTTCTATTTAATTACGCATCGGTTGGGGCACAAAAATCCCAATTAATTTTTATGGACATTGCCAAGCAAATGCTGTGAATATTTTAAAAACGCAATATATCAATTTGTTTTGTAGTAAAAGATCTATGGGGAAAATTAGCAGGTACGAAGTTAATGCTGGAAGTGATTTGGAAAGAAACTTATGAATTATATTGGTTTGTAAGTAGTTAATATTGAAAATGGAAATTTATGATAGCTGTGTAGCCTTTTTTTCGTTATTTGGGAATATTGGGAACTATGACTGTAAAGAATAACCTATTTAAATCGATTTTTTATTTCAAATTGAACAAGTAAGAGTGTTATATATAACTGAGCAAGTAAGAGTGTTGCCTATTCTTGTATACCCATTATCAATATGTGACAATAAAATACTTTTCTGATATATCAGTTATATAGAATGTAGGGTCAATTATGGACCGATCTTTACAAAAGTTGGTAGAAAGCTTTAGGTTCATATAAAACTTGTCCAATTTCATCAGGATATTAAGGATATTATAAGACAATTAAGAATAGTCAATTTGTGAGGGCGACCTTGTATGGGGACTAGCGGTAAATGTTACCTGATTTTCGCCATTCTTTACAGTATAATTTCAGAGTACTTAGAACTAATTTGTGCAAAATTTTATTAGGATTGCCGCATAATCAACATAATTATGAGTGGTTAAATAGTATTCCGGGGAGACATTTGTATGGGGGCTAAGTGAAATCATTTACCAGCTTCAATACCAAACAAACCTATCAACAGAGAGAATTTGTGGAAAATGTCAGTCAGCTAACATCTTTCGGTTGAGCCCTATCGTGTTGTCAACAGACAGGCTAAGTGAAATCATTTACCAGCTTCAATACCAAACAAACCTATCAACAGAGAGAATTTGTGGAAAATGTCAGTCAGCTAACATCTTTCGGTTGAGCCCTATCGTGTTGTCAACAGACAGACAGAAGGACGGACATATCTAGATCGTATTAAAACCTTACAAGGACCCATAATATCACAATGAGTGGCAAGGGTATATATAAGTTTGTCATTCCGTTTGTAATTTTTAAATTTTTTATTTGCGACCCCACTAAGTGTATATATTCTGGATTGTAAGAGATAGCAGAGTCAATATAGCCATGTCGGTCTGTATGTTGAAATTAAGTTTCCGTAGCCCCCAAATAACTTCCATACATGATATATACATCAATATATCCGCTATAGACCCGTTTCGGTTGCTATTTAAAATCGAAAAAAATCGCAGAGATATACCGGAATAACCTCGATTTTTGACCTATTTTTAATATATATCTGAATTACTAAGTCATTAACCTAACCTAAGTCATTAATATAGACAATATGGATATCTATAGATATATCAAAGACCTTTGCAACAGCGTACGTAAGTCGGACCTATAATGAGTCAAAATCGGGAGAAATATTTTTTAACCCGAATTTTTTTTCCGAAAAAATTTTTTCTGTCATAAAATTGTTTTCACTAAAAAATTATTATTTTTTTTTTTAAATTGAAAAAAATAGATTTCGCCATAAATTTTTTTCACAGAAATTTTTTTTTTTATTATATTCAAAATTTTTATTTTAAAGTATAATTTGGTGTTGGACTTGCAAAATTTCTTTTGAGCTGTATTTTTTAGTGATTATATTCAAAGATTTGTCGGACAGCCATTCCTTGTATGTTTAGTATTTAAGAGCCAAATGATCCGAGGCATCATCTTTATTTTGTTACTTTACTCCAGTCTCACCGATCATTATTGGATGTTGACCACATTGATTCGTTCCACGCATGTAAGTAAGTAATTGTATACAACCGATAGAATTTTCATTCTACTGACTTCTTATGACTATCTTAACTTCTTTTTAACCCTCTAACTGGCAAGACCATAAAAGTTATCCGATGAAGCCAATAATTTTTTTTTAAGTAGATGTAGTCAATAGAACCGTAAGTTTTCATTTTCAGGAGAGAAAATTATCCTGAAAGGCTGCCTGTAGGCGGTCTTGCCAGTTTTCGTGTAATATGCCACCAAAGGTAAATTTTATATATAAACAAATTTTATTGAGAGAAGGGAACAAACAAAGTAAAAATACGCATTATTTTCGATGGTGGTAGTTCCAGAAACAATTTTTACGCCTAAAAACAGGTCTCATTTGGAATTAACGACTTGTGTGTCACATTTTGTGCAATGTTTGCACCTTTTTTGGCTTTTGTCCCCACCCAAATAAGAAAAAGATCGTCAATATCGAACTGAACATCAGCTACTTGATGAGCAGCTCTTTTCACAACACCTGATATGTCAGGCTGTAGTAATAAAGGCTCACCGAAATTTTAAACAGATGGTCATCCTACAGACGGTATATTTTTGAAACAAGTCCAGCAGCTATTTCCACCCTCAAATTTGGAAGCTGCAGTTTTTTCATCGGACACATTGTTGGAAGCATTGGCCTTATCGGCCTGCAGACGTTTGTACAAAAAGAATGCATTTGTAAAGACCATGCCCACAGAATAGTAGAACAACCTAATCATAGTATTGCGAGTCTTAGCTCAAATATGGTATCAACCCTGGAGACCATCCATGAGATCTACTCCACCCATGCGATCATTGTATTCTCGAATAATTTGAGGGCAGTTGATTTCGATGAATTTCTTCTGCTTTCTATCCTACCGAGGAACCTTTGATTGTTCTTCGCAAGGATTGGTTCTTCTGAATCGGGAAGACATATTTGTTATCCTTCCATAGTACATTATTCACATCGACTACATGTATTGAGGTCATGTATTCCACGCAAAATCATCTCTGCTCTTGGTTCATTTCACAGCTTAAACAAAAGCAAGTATGACAAAACAAAATTAGTACCTCTTATTGTTCCCAAACCATAAATTCCTCTGGCTCGTAAATAGACTAAGAGCGGCTTCGATTTGTAAAAGTTATCAAAATACAGGATGTGATGCATGAAATTAGGAATCTGTAAACGTTTTAGGTAGCTCCAATGTCCGGTATAACAGGTAAAATGATATTATCTTCGGACCCATTGTAGATTTAAAACCGGTAGGTAAAACCGTTTGAATCACAAAGCACGAACAATTTGATCTTCCTTTTATGCGGCTTATTGGGCATGTATTTTCGAAAATGGTGTTTCGTCTTTGGAACATAAGTGGAATCAGAAACACTGTCCTCGATATCAATACTTTCATTTGTGCTGTCTACAGAACTCTACAGAATCGATGAACTCGAGAAATTGCTCATCAGACAGACATTTGCTCCAAATTGATATTGGAGGATATTAATAATATCCATCTTTAACACAATAGTAAAATAAAAGGAAAAATAATAGAACCATAAGCAAACAATAGAGTTTAATGAACAAAAGGTGAAAACTACAATGTAAGAGAGGAGGACATTTTTGTACACGTAAACCGGCAAGACCGCCTTGAGGAGGTCTTCGTTATTTCGCTTTTAAATCAAACTTTTTTAATTTTTTTCACTTCAAATTTGTCGATCATTTTATTCTAAATGTTGTTTTTTAATAGTTAAATTTGCGAAATAATTATCGATGCTAATTTGATGACTTTTTGCACTTGATTGATCATAGCTGACAAACGACTTGTCAGAATATATTGGAAGGTATAAAAATAATGTAAAAAAGTGTTATCTAAAGACAGTTTTGGCTATTTGGAAGCGAACAAATGTTTAATACAGCACTGGGGCCCAAAAACCGAAGACTGCCTTGAGGTGGTCTTACCGGTTAGAGGGTTAACTCCCGCTATCCTTATGCGCACACTAGCTATACGAAGATGGTGGACAATAGCTATAGCGATTCAAGTTTTATTTATCCTATCTTGCTTGCTTAGTTTTGCCAAAATAGATGAAACAAATCCCTTTCGTTTTTGTTATTTCACACGCATAAATTCACTTTAAGTCAAAAATAACAAATTGTAACTTGGCACAACGAAGCTGGTGCGATGGTTCCAATGGTGTTCTTACCTTCCAAATTTAGTCTGAGTTTTAATTTGTTATTATTTGTTTCGGTTATAGTAATCAGTTTGCTTTAAGATAAAGTAGCTGGTTGGGCTTTTGCAGACGATCCTGGTGGCAGTCCCCATGATCGTCGTTTTCCTTTTACTTGCTGAGAAGCTAACTTGAAGTCTAGCCATTAGGGTACACCAATGTAAACCTCTGTCAGGGACAACTCCAACATAACTAAGAAGTCATTTTAATACTTGATAATTTAGTTTACTTAGGTGTCTCACTGTAGCTAGCTACACGCAGAAAAAGAATATAGTTGTGCATGGTTACTGAAACCATTTCAACATTTTTAACAATATCATAGTTACAGTAACTATATATATGATTGTGCTAACAATAATATGGTTAATTTACGATTCATATGATTGTATCAACCATATATATGGTTACAGTAAACATGTATATGTTTGTGACAACCATTTATATGATGAATAATTTTATCATAATATGTTGTTCTCAGATTATGATATCCATAAGCCGAATGCAGCATAATATGGTAAGTCCTTCATCATATAAATGGTTGTCACAAACATATACATGTTTACTGTAAATTAACCATATTATTGTTAGCACAATCATATATATAGTTAATGTGACTATAATATTGTTAAAAATGTTGAAATGGTTACAGTAACCATGCGCAACTATATTTTTTTTTCTGCGTGTACGAACGAATATTGGAATGCAATTGCCCAGGGATTACATAGCCTAAGCCGGAGGTAGTGAGCTGTTTTGACAGTTTGACAAAGGCATCATTCCTGTCCACTCCCAAATGAGTTGCCAATTAAGAACTTTAGAATGTTTTTCTAAATTTTTTTCGGAAAATTTCGCAATTTTTTTTTAGTCTTCTTCTTAATGTTAAAGTAAACAGATTCGTTGCGAATCGAATAATTCGATCATATACATAGATTTTTTCTAAACTAGCAACAGAAAATTAGCTGACACAGAAAAATTATGATTTAACTAACTGAATTTTTGTCACCTCAACTAAAATTTTAAATTTTGTCTGTCACAACAACAAAATTAGGTCATTTACACTGAATTATTTGATTAGCAATAAATTCGGTTATTACAGTCATTTGGTCATTGATACAAAAACAGGGACATGTTTATTCCATTGGTACTTTTAAAAATCTTGTTCTATAAAATATGTTTACCTTGTTTTCAACTGTATGTATGTTAAAATATTGGATGAAATATGCGTGCTCAGTTAAATTGACTATTTATTTCACTTTCCTTTAAACAAATATGTATTTTATAACAAACATCTTAGAAAAGATCACATTGTAATTAAATATTACATAAATAATGTAAGATCTAGTCAATGGTTGCTTAAAATATTGGTTACGCTTATTCCCTCAATTATTTCTTAACAACAAATGTTGATCAATTAATATTCTTTTCGCAAACAAACAAAAAATCCTTTCTCGACATCTAAATAAATAAGAAAAATTAAAATCAGCTTGTGTTAAAAAATGAGTTTAAAAATATTGTTGAAACTTTACAATATTTATTTAAGATGTTAAGAAAATAATAATAAATATTAATTGTATGCATCTGAATATTTGCACATTTTCATACTTAAATAAATGAGTAAATGTTGTTTACACTGCTGCTGCTGCGGCTGCTGTTGTTGTTTCCTCACATTTAGCTGTTCTGTCCATTCATAAAAGAAGATGTATTTATTCATTCATTCACATACATCTCAACTCAACTTAAATACATACATAAATACATTACTAAGATGAAGTGGAATATTTATACATTTTCTTTTTATTTTGTTGTTTTATTTTTTTTGAAGCCTCAAGTGAAGTTTTCAGTTACGCAAAGTAATTTATTTTGCGCCACACGCGCTGTTTTTAATGACTTCATTAAATACTTCTTCACTCCTTAAAAAAGTGAAACGGCGAAACGGAGTAAAATAATGGAGGAAATAAATGAAACAGCTCCAGTACCAGTACCAGCAATAACAAAAACAAGCAGTTCAGCTATAATGAACTGCCGGTAAAGGGTGTTTGTTTCAAAAACTAGGTGCTGGCTGTTATTCTCCTCTAGAATGAGTTAAGAGATCAATTATTTTACAAGGGAACATTTTAACAAACAGCCGCAACAACTGCAACATGGTGTTAAGAACAAACAGCAGAAGTAGATGATGAGAATGATGATGATGATGACGACGATGCTCTATAATTATATGAATTTATCTACATACATTCAGACTGATGTACCTACATACATATACCTACACTCACACATAAATCCTCAGTCTATTAAAATAATAAAAGGATAAATATAAAATATGAAGGGAAACAATAAAAAAAAAAATAAACTTAATTTAAATTTAAAACGAAAAATTATTTATGAAGGCAACACATTAAATTATTAAAAGGTCAAGGACTAAAGGGAGCATACGAAACTAATTGGTTAATAACCAGCACGAAGCACAACTTACACTTAATGGCTAAGTAAAGCTGGATACATTGGTTTCCTTTCATTATTTAGATTAAGGAAAGGCACACAAATATAAAACTCGTAATTTCCTGTCAGAGTCTGTCTACAGCAGTGATCGGCATAAAGAGTACATTTAATAATCTGTTGTAATATGGCCAACTACTGATTCGTAGACATTCGTAGCATAAGTGCCGACCACTGGTCTATATAAACAAGTAAGAGGGATATATTCGGCTGGGCCGAATCTTATATACCCTTCACCAAACTATACTTCAAAATAAAAATTTTTAGGTAATTTTAGGTAAACAACAATTTTTTTTTCATTTTTTGGAAAAAAATATTTTTCGAATTTTTTTTTTTTAAGTTTTTATGTAAAATTTTTTTTTATTTTTTTTTTAAATTTTAAATTTTTTTTAAATTTTAAATTTTTTTTTTAATTTTAAATTTTTTTTTAAATTTTAAATTTTTTTTTAAATTTTAAATTTTTTTTTAAATTTAAATTTTTTTTTTTTAATATTTAGCGAAAAAAACTTTTGGTGAAAAAAAAATCTGGTTAAAAATTTTTCCCGATTTTGACCCATTGTAGGTCCAACTTACTAGGTCTTATATACGTCGTTGCAAAGGTCTTTGAAATATCTATCATTAGATATCCATATTGTCTATATTAATGACTTAGTAATCCAGATATAGGTAAAAAAATAGGTAAAAAATCGAGGTTGTCCTGGTTTTTTCCTTATATCTCAGCCATTTGTGGACCGATTTTGCTGATTTTAAATAGCAAACTTCTCGAAAGCATGTCTGACAGAATTATTGAAGATTTGGATCCCGAAGATATCTGGGGTCTTCAGAAAATTGATTTCAACAGACAGACAGACGGACAGACAGACAGACGGACATGGCTTAATCGACTCCGCTATCTATAAGGATTCAGAATATATATACTTTATAGGGTCGGAAAATTATATTGTTTAAATTACAAACGGAATGACAAATTTATATATACCCTTCTCACGAAGGTGAAGGGTATAACAACCAATTACAATCATAAGTTAAATCTATATTTAGAATTTTCTTTTACTTTAAGAGGAAGCTACATTTTTCAACAACCACTTCCAAATTTATTGAAATACTAGCATATTACGCGCTACTTTGTTAGCGTATATTTTGATATTAAATTAAAAGTATATCAATGTAAATTTATAAAATGTGCTATTTATGTAACATGAAACATATTAACTTAACAAATTATTTGGTTAGCAAATAACGTTTGTACACAATTTTCAAAATATTTATCGTCCTATTCCATGTGATTTTTCTTTCTCACTTGTGGATTCCCACTCGCTCAGGTCCATATATGCTTTATTTCATGTTTTTATGTTCGTTAGTGAAGAGAATACAAAAAAGTATCATTCTAATAAAGAACAAGTGCCAAAAAGTCTCCCCTAGAAGCCCAACTCACTTCGGACCATATATGCTTAATTTTATGTTTATAGAAATTTCAAAAATGTACCATTAGATTAAAAAAAAAGTATAAAAAGTCTCCCGTAGCAAATGTCTCCCCATTGAATTCTCACTCGACTATATATTACAATTCAGAAAAGTACTTTTAGAATAAAGAAAAAGTACCATGAAGTATCCCCTACAATTTTCAGTTACTTAGAACCATATAAGCTTAATTTCATATTTCTACATATATCCATTATTACAGAAAATTCAACAAGTACCATAAAAATTTGTACGAAAATTCCAAAAGCAGTACCAAAAGTACCATTCTAATAAAAAAAAAGTACCATAAACTCTCCTCTTAGAATTATCACTCACTTTGGACCATATTTGGTTAATTTTATGCTTCTAAGTCCATTATTATAAAAAATACAAAAATTACCGTTAAAATAAGGAAAAAGTACTAAAAAGTCTCCACCTAGAATTCTCACTCACTTTGGACCATATATGCTTAATATCATGTTTCTAAGTCCATTGCTATAGAAAACTCAAAAACGTACCATTTCAGTACCTAAATATTATCCCCTATTCCTAACTTCACTAACTTCACTCAGATGCATTTCAGCTAACTCGATCGATAAGTGATATAATTTAAAATATTAACAAAGTACCATTAGGAGAAAAGTATCAATTTCCCTTTTCCGCCTTGAAACCCCCAAAGCTTGAAATTTAAAAATACTCTATTTTGCCAAAATTATTTATGGTACAAACATGTCTCAAACGATTGAAATCTGTGTTAATATGCCCAAGAAAAAATATGTTTTAAAAAAAGTACCAAACTGTTTACCCGGATTTGGCGCAATATATACCTTGGCACTCGAGTTCCAAATAACACCATGTTAAAAAAATTATCAAAATTGGCTAATAATTTCAAAAACAAAATGTATTTGCCCGATTTTATCTCATTTTTGGTACCTTGTTTATCCCCACTGGGACAAAAAAGGTACCAACACAAAAACATTGAATAACTAAATAACGTAAAAAAGAATGGGTTCCAATTTAATTTTAATTAGTTCATAAACGTGTCTCTTATTAATGTGTTTAGATTAAAACAAGTTCGGTTACAGCATTTATTTAATTAACAGTTTTATTGGTACTGTGCTCAAGAATTGTTCAAAAATTAATCTTATGATCGTGAAACGGTTAAAATAAAAATCTGCATCGTGGTGGGAGTTCATAATAAAATATTCATATCTCTATGTCAAAAATGAAAAAGTACCAAAAATATACACAATTTTTATACCTTAAGGGTTCGAATTTCCAAAAAGTACCAAACCTATATTTTTTTATTTTTTGATAAGTAAAGAATAGAATTTAAAATTTGTTTCTATGTTTATTGGTTTAAGATACATAGGGTCCCAAAAAAGTACCACAATACAGTTTTTACCCATTTTCTCCCCTGAGAGGTTCGAATTTCGAAAAGGTCAGCTTATTTTTTAAATGGAATAGCATGCAATTTTAAGTTTTTTTGTATCTTTATTAGTTTTGAAGATATAAGGTTACCGAATTTACCCGTTTTCACCCGTTTTACCCCCTAAACGTTCGAATTTCCAAAAATCCCTTCTTATCGGATCGTTTTGGAGAGAGAGAAACCCATAGTTAAAATTTCATGATTCTAGCTGCAGTAGTTTGGGCTGTGCGATGATGAATCAGTCAGTCAGTACCCAGCAGTTCAAGAAGACAGTCCCGAACTTACCCATCATTTAGGGTGGGAACTAGTTACTTCAATAGTTACGTGACTAGTTATTTTAACACGTGCATGTCCTAAGCAGGGGGTCAATTGACTCTTTTTGATTGCAATGAGACTGTCTAATAGCTGGTTCAAAGTAGTCAACGCATTGGATTCACATACTGATTGCATAGCGTCAGTTACCTTACGAGCTACCGAACTGGTAACTTGATCAGCTACATAACTAGTTATTTTAACATGTACGGGTGCTGATTGACCTCAAATAGGCAGTTTGTAAACAAACCTTTCTTCGACAACTCTCCAATGGATTGCTTCTGGTGGATAAAATAAAAACTTTCTAAAGTGCAGTACAAAATAAGCGTTTACAGTGACTTCACTATAAGTTACTCAGAGACACTAAAGTGACTATTGACTTCATGCATGTTACATGGGATATCTAGATATAAAAATTAACTGTATGAGATTTATATCAACACAATTTGTATAAAACCAGTTTGAACGAATTAATCACAAAATGTTTAAAGTGACTACATTCCAGATTACTTAGAGACACTTAAGTGACAATTCTCTTCATGCTAGATTACCTGGGATGTATAAAGTATCCAATTGTCTTCTCTCTGCACTACAAAGAGCACATGCGTGTCAAATAACCAAAATATATAAATTGGAGTCAGCCAAGTGATAAGACATTTGTGACTATTACTGTCTGTAAGAGATACATTGACTACTTGCTTAACTGCTGGGTAACGTTACTCTTTTATATATATGTATAAATTAAAATTTTCAATATTGTACAGTCAGACATCGTTAAATCGACTCAGAAAGTGATTATGAGTCGATGGGAATACTTTAAGGAGGGGGTTAGAATTTGTTTGGTCGTTAACAGCATCAGCACAAATGCATAATACGTGGATGGATCAAAAAGACCGTGCCTTTTTGAAGGAAACACAAATGGATAAAAAATTGTTTTACTTTTCAACATAGTCTCCTTTGAGCTTTATGATCATCCCTTAAAAAATATAAAATTTGTCGAGGTCAATAAAATAAGTATTTTTTGTGAGATGATTTCAACATTGGAGACAAATCTCTTTCCGCTAAGACATTTCTTCAGGTTTGGAAATAAGAAATAGTTACTCGGGGCAAAATCCGGAAAATAGGACGGAAGAGGGAGCACTTCGTAGCCTAATTCATGGATTATTGCACCCGATTGCAAGCAAACGCGTCAGCCATCTTGCGGAAAGCCTTCTCATACCCAAGTGATAATTCAACATTGAAACCACTGAGCCATGTGAGATGCCTATGACTTCCACAATCTCTCGCTCTTCAATCCCAACACCATATCGTGATTTTTTTCGGGTGTAGAGACCTCAACTTCGACACTCTTTTAGCGTTGAAATTAATGGTGCGAAAGTTCTCAGAGTATTTATCAAGCTAAGCCTTTATTTGAGTGGAAATAATGCTTAATGAGTACACGAAATTCAATTTTTTCCATTTTCTCCTGAAGTCTCGTGATAGTCTGCTAGCAATGGCTGTCAAAAACAAGCTAAATGGCGCAACTTGTTCAAATTTTGACAGGAGCAGTGTTGTTATTTCAGTTAAGAGCCGGGAAAGTCAAAGACAAAGATAATTTTGAAATTCTGGAGAACTTTAAATTTTATATGGTCATGGAAAACATGTATATCAAATATTATCGAATTCAGAAGAGTAAAGATTCAAAAATTAACTTTTTTTAATCGAAATTTTTCATTTCGTCTCCTTTATTATATTTATTTGTTTTTGCACTGTTCACCTGATGAGAATCATGTATTTCCAATGTTTCTCCGTTTCAAAGACAAAATATATATATTATGTACCACCAGCCAGTTTCCTTTAGTTTAACTAATGAACAACGTGCTAATTATTAGATGTATTTCTGTTAACCCATAAAAAACCAGCACATCATGACATAAACATAGAGTTTCTCCTCCAACCAGCTTTTTATCGCCATCCCAAAAGTATTAATTATTTTCAGCATGACAAGTGTGCTAGAGAATGTATCTAAACACAAGCGACACTTTAATGATAAAATAAACGACATATATACTATGGAAGGACCATCCATATCTTAACCTTTTTTCTTTTTGCTGTATGTTGCCTTAATAGCAACATGTCAAAAATAATGATCAAAGAATATTAATAACATTTATGTGAATGTCTTTTCTCGTGGTTTTAGTTGTTGCTGCAACAACATCCTACTACCACTACAAACAATATTCTGCATATAAAACACAGCTTTAATAGCAACAACAACAACAACATGCTTTCAAACATAAAACTCCATTGGTTACAGCAGCCAATTGCAGGGAGTTAAGCTGCAACATGAACCACACAACGTATGAAAAAAAAACAGATTGTTTATAAGTCTTATATGGGGAAACTTTACTATGAAACGGTAAAAATATAGAATGTCGGTAAAACAGCCATTAAAGAAATATTAAAACATCAACACAAAAAATAAAATAATAAAAGAAAATAATACTTAATTTACTACATAAATTTAATATTTATTTTTTTATTATTGCTGGCTGTTGTTGTATGTGTTTGTATAATAAGGATAATCCCAATTTTGTTGTTCGTTTAGATATGACATTGTAAAATATTACTGATAAATTAGAAGCTGTCGTTGGAAATATAGCACCGAAAATGTGTGCAAAATATGGTTGCATTTTCATTAACTTGTCTTAAGTTACGACATGTCACAGCTAACACGGGTAGTAGCTAAGAGTGTGAAAGTCTTCAGACAAAGGATACTGTTATAGTTTTTCTAAACAAGAGGTTTAAGAGAATTTATTGTTGAAATAATGATTAAAGGGAAAAACTGGTTCAGACCCTGAAAAATATAGCTATAGTTCCTTAATACAGCAGAATTGTATAGAATCGAATATAGAAAATAGTGTTATCGGGGAAAGTGAACAACCCTTTCCTTTAACACAACAGGTCCAGACATTGAATGAAGTTAATTATCATGTTCGGTGGGAGTCCAAAACTATTTTTGAAGACAAGGTTGTCCCCGAGAAACTTTGCCCAAATCAGGGTAATCGCAAAGATCATTATTAAAGGGGTCTTTCTATATCTCACTAAATCTGCGTTGTTTAGTGTAAAATTTACGAAAATATAAGTGATATCTACGACCATCCCAACAATTTGTTGGAATTTATATGAAACAGCGTAATAGGCTTCCGAAATTTTAAAACGTTTTCCATTATCGAGAAATATTCAAAAAATCTGTTAATTTCCGGGAATAATTAATAGTAAATTAAGCTAAAAAGCAAATAAAGTATGAGTTCCGACTAAGTTAAATTCTTTTCGAACAAGAACCTTTTCAAATTAGTATGTATATAAAGAAATTTAAATCATTTTTATTTTCATTATTTTCTCTAAATGTTGTGATGCAGTTTTTATTTCCATCCGGGGTATGCTTAGTCTGTGCAGGTGCTTCAAAGGTCTGAAATTTTAACAACAGAGCTGTCTTGGATCTTTGCAATATGTTTGTTAATGGGCGAAGCTTCTAATAGAGGATTCGATGAGATAAATGCTTCGGTTACGACTAATTATTCGTAAATACTGCTTATAGATGCAATTACACGAGCTCTTGGTCGGCTATTGCCTAATAATTCGTAATTACTGTCTATGGATGCAATCCGAGGAGATAAATACTGCAGCTCTCATCAGCTAACTACAACTTATTGGCTATGCCTAGCTAATGAGTACAATCCGACGAGATAAATGTTTCGGCTCTCGGTCGGCTAACTACGGATTTTAACTACGGTATTAGTACGAAGTAGGAATTTAGGCACCGTCTAATTATGCTTTGTTACCCGAGCGCAAAGTATAAGTAGATCGGGACTTCGATTCCAGCTTGCATTTTCATGTTTTTCTTAGATGTCCTATATTAGAATTCACATAAACTATTTGGGAATTATTAACAACAATATACTAATATACATAGTAGAAAAATAGAAGGTAGTTTCCATAGAGTACAACTAGAGGCGCAACTGAGAGTAAGCTGAGAGTAACAATAATTGCTCTCTTCACACATACATGTGATATGTGAATTCAACATACTTGTGAGAGAATTAAACACATCAAAATACTTGAAATTTTAACTTTGATTTTCCGACTAAATATAGACCGAACCACTTTATTACACTTCTACACAATTTTTGGCAATTTTTTTAAATACTTTGCAGAACACTTTTATTTCTGAAACACTTTAATTTTGCTCAAATGAAAAAAATATTTTTTATTAATTTTTGACACTTCATTTTATCTGTGGTAGAATTTATAGAACAGAGTTTCAATTTTTGGTATTGAAAAAAATAGAAAATTTAAACATTTTTATAGAAATTTGTGTGTCTGGTGAAAATTAAAAAGGCACCATTACAACCTCAAAACTATGTACTAATACATTCTCAAGGTTTTTGACTTAAGTTTTCTCCCTCTCAGTAACGCTTCTATGGATATATTATTCTATGGTAGTTTCATTCTCTCTTTATTTTTTCAAATTCTATATCTGACATGCTAAAGAATTTTGAAGTTTTCATAAAAATGGTAATGCCATATTAATTTAAAATTTTCCCTTACATTCTTTGGGAATACATACGTATGTACATAATTTTCTTTAATTTGAATAATATGTATTAAAAAATATAAAAAAATATTTACTTTCAAATTGGGATCAAATGATCATTTTCAAATGATGAATGATACATTATCCAACAAACGACAGCAGTGGCTGGATATACGTAAAACTTGCGAAGAAGATTTGCCAAAACACCCAATAATATTTCAGTTAAAACAAAACGTGTGAGATTGGATAGGACTGCTGTCCCAATGACCTTCCTTGTGGTAGGTCTTAATATGTTAACAAGTTTTGGGGTATATATCTAAGATTATTACGGACCATAATGCATTAAAACTATGCACAGTAGAGCAGAATCGAAATTTTTTGGAAATAAATCTCGCCAAGCATTATTCGAGTTTTAGATTTGAAAATGCACCCCACATGTGCTTCAGTGGCGGCGCTAAAGGGATACAAAGTAGAGCACTTTCGACATGTAATTTTTTAAACGCGTGCCATCCGATTGTTTTCCATCCGATTTCATAGACTTTTTATATTTTCTGAAAGTGCTCGGCTAGATCTTGAAAATACATTCTTGCGTGTACTATTTCTAAGTAAACCTATAAAATTAATTTTATTCCTATAAAAATAGTCATCGCGTTTTAATTATAAGTAAGCGAACGTTTGGAATTGAATCAATAACTTCCAACACAACATAATACATATTTATTTAAATACTTAATTATAAATTACACATTTTTTGTAAAAAATGTCTCGAAAATCAAAATCATTTTTAGGAATGTGGCAACGCTTTTTATAATGCTCACACAAAAAGTAAACTTCAAAAAACCTTATTTAAAAAAAAATTTTGATTGGAACTACCTTCTATATTTTTATTATGCTAATATGTATTGTATTAGTATTAATTATGTTATGTTAGTGGATTGACTTTTGTAACTGCACGTTACAATGTTAAGCATCTAAATAATTCGTTTAAAAACTTTAAATTTCAATTTGTATCACGCCGAATTATTATAAACATAAATTTTCATGATTTAAATGAAAACTTTTCTATTTCTTTTCTTCTTATCACACAGAGAAAATAGATTTAGTTGTGATTCATTAAATGACAAAATTGTTCTGTTATAGAAAACAATTATGATAAAGACAATTTTGCGATTAGTTTTCTTTAGAAACTTTTATGATCAGTTTTCTATAAAAAAAAAACTTTTCTACAGAAAACTTTGCGAACAATTTCTTATAGAACATTTTCGATTTATTTGCTATAGAAAATTTAGAGATCAGTTTTCACAAATAAAAATTTGTGATTAGTTTTCCATATAGAATTTAAATTGAAATAATATTAGGCTAAGTTTATCTTTACAAAATTTTATGATCACTTTTCCAAAGAAAATTTGTAGATCTGTTTTCTATACTGATTAGTTTCTCAAAGAAAAACTTGCTATCAGTATTCCTATAGAAACAGTGAGATCAGTTTTGATACAAAAAATTTTGATGTCAGTTTGATTTAAAACCTTTTTAAATCACAATAAATATATTTAATGCAATGAAACTATTTTGTTATGATTTTTATCTACTCTTTTTTGTTTTGTGATCTTTATTTTGCAGTAACACAGTGTTGTATTTCAAAGTAACACTCTCAAACACATGAAAATAGAACATGCTCTAATTGCCGAAAATGTCATAAGGCATACACATGTATTTTACATACACAAAGTTTCATATGGATCACACGGTATGTACATGTTTACATGTGGATGTGGAAACAAAACACATGCAATACATACCGTGTGAACCCCCTATTACTATAGAAAACTTTTCCGATCTATAGAAATCATAGTGATCCAACTACTCATTCTATGGGAAACTTAACGATCAAAACGATCTATAGAAAACTTAACGAACAAACTTCTCTATAGATCAGATGAATTTCAAACATTTCAGTTAGATTTTCTTAAGGAAATGTTTTAAACAGAAAAAATTTTAGTCAGTTTTTAAAAATTGATCCTCAAAACTGGAATGCATGTATGTAATACATGGTATTTGTGAGTTGACCTTTTAAGAGTCATGGTCATCATCTACTTAACTCCCACTATCGTTAGCTTAGTGTGATCAGTCCCTTTTTATTCTAACGTTTTGTATTAGAATCTTAATTTTCATAAAATGTGGACTTAGAAAGTTTCACTAAGCCTGCAAGTACTTTTTTGGGTGTCCTGAAAACGACTATATAAGGAAATTTATCTTTAAATTCGCTTCTAGTCATTTCCAGTTTACGATCTCTTATGAAATATTAATCGAATATTCTTACCTGTAGAAGTTTTCTTAAACAAATCAACATATAAATGAATAGTTTTCTTTCAATGTTTTCACACAGTAACTTCAAATCTATGGGTTTAAAGTTGATTTCTCTAACAAGCTTATGAAGCTTAATGTAACAAAAATGAAGCATATTTGAAAATATATATGTATTTTAATGCTATATATGTATTTTAATGCTAATCAAATGCTCTTAAGTACCTAGAACATTTATTATTTTCTTGAAATATTAAAAAAAACTTTTACGACTTTTGCTGTTTAAGAAAAATTAATTTTAATGCATGCGTGACTTTATATTCTCACCAAAATTAAAAACAGAAAAAAATAAAAGAAAGAAATAATAATAAAATAAAGAAAAGCAAAAAAAAAACGGAAACATGCAACACTAACATGACTGACTGCAAGTCAGTGCCAAACCAGGCAAAAGTTATACATACTAAACGAAAAGACCTCATCACCAAAATCAAGCCAAATGATTATCGAAATAGGAAAACAGCAGCGTAAGCGTTTAAGACAAAGAATTAATAAATTTTTGCCAAGATGAATGACTGAATGAAAGAATAAACACGCTGCTATGAAAGTTTTATGATTTATTTATATTCCAATTCCCAATTCTGGCTGTACACTGGTATACGAATACCGGGGAGGGAGAGAAACAGATAGTGTAGTAGTATAAGGCTTTGGTTACATGTCTGAACGTTTTGCCATAAAAGTAACCATAAAAATTGTCATCACAGCCAGTGTGTGGCGATTATTCATAATGGAAATTATTTCTAAGCCTGCAGTCTTAGAGCAGTCATCTATCAAAGTGAATTTGTTGTAGTATTTTTTTTTTCATATTTTGTTCATATTTTTTTTTGGTTTTTTTACAGGACCATCTGTACGTATGAGTTGTGTGAGTTGGCTTAAATACAAAAAATATGTATGTAAGTGAATAAATAACACAGCAAAAATATTTTAAAAGCCGTTGGGTAAACCACTTTCGGAAGAAATGCATAAAGATGAAAATTAATAATAACAACATTTGGCTAGAGGAGCGAACAGATGACCATTACATGGCTGCACGGTGGTGATAAAGATACAAGATTTTATCAAATTGTATTTATTTAAAAATAACAATAAATCTACATATGAAGGTTTTCAACTCAAGTGACATAACTTTTGAAACCGATGTTAGTCAATAACTCTCTGAGGTCATAAATAGTATTGATAGCTTTTCTTCAATCTTTCAAAAATGGAATTTTTTTTTTTTTTGCAAAATCAAAAACTTTTTTGAAAATGGACCTTTTTTTGCTCAAAAGAAAGCCTTGGTGCAAATTTCATCCCGATCGGAAGACATCGGTTTCAAAAGTTGTGTCACGTGATGATTGATTTAACATTCTCCAGCCCAAACGCCAAATGGTTCCCCTTTCCCTATGAAGATGCACTAGGAAGAGATTTTTGGGAAGGATTAGGGAGTAAAATGGAAAAATTCTGTAACCTAATACTTTTTAAACTAATACAGATACAATAATAATTTAAAATGCATCTATATATACATAAGAAAAGAGGACCGGTGCCTGGTATTTTTTTGAAATTCCAACATTTGGGGGAGGAAACGAGTAACAATTATATTTTGGTACTTTTTTGCAAAATATACATATAAATAAATTATAAATCGTATTCCAAATATAAATTTCGTACTTTTTGGAAATTCTAACATTTATTTTTGGTACATACTTATTTCATAAAATATCTTTTCATAGACATAAATATCTCCTTATGAGCTCCCATTATGCTACTAACTTCTTTTTTTAAAATTTGTATCATCTCAATGTGGAAATGAAAAGTTACAAAAAGGGATAAAAACGAGATTTAGGAGTGAGATCGTAAAATTCTTAACATACAACTTACAGTTTTAATTTTTTTTAGTTGATTGAAATTATTATTACAATTTACCAAAAAAAGATAAAAATATTTTCACAAGTGATGAAGTTTTGAACCTTTTTCGGAAACCCTTCCATTAACGTTTTTATAGTACTTTCTGTCACTTTGCTCGAACAGGTAGTCCATCACCGTTTAAAATCTACAACACTTTTGGACACCTTTTTTGTGCTCTTTAATTCTCTTTTAACGAGAGCCCAATATCTCTCCACTGTCCTTAGCTCCGGGCAGTTTGGAGGATTTGCCTCTCTTGGTACACATACCACATTATTGTTCTTGTACCGCTCAAGGACGGAATGCCAAGTCAGAGCCCGTGGTAACAAGTGATTGGCTTCTTTTGCTGCAGCTGCATATTGCTTGCCATACCAAGAACTTTTTGGGAAATTGTGTCTGCATTTGGGTCCTAAACATTCCCTCGAGCATCAGCAACATAAAATTTTTGACCAGGAAGTTCCGAAAAAACTGCCAGAACATACGTTTCGTCATCCATTATACAGCAAGAATATTTTTTTTTATAAAACTTGCCTTCAATTTCCGTGGAAACAGTTTGACGGCAGACCTTTGATTGGTTGGCCAACTTTTTGTAGGACCAAATTGGGTTTTGTTGAAAATATTTAATAATTTTAGTAAGCACTTTTTTCTGGTCACTCATTTTAACAAATGAGTATAATAGACATTAAACATAATAACTGACATGTTTTACAAAGGTAACTTGATCAACAAAAAAAAAAATCAAATAATACTTGGGTTAAAAGTTTTACTGAAAAACGTGTGTTAAGAATTTTACGATCTCACTCCTTATTAAGCCAATTTTTTTATTCGAAATTTAAGACAATTTTGATAAAATTTTAAACATTGGTTTCTCCAGTCATACAAAAAGTAACTAACAGATTGTTATTTGGAACTCGAGTTTGAATGTGTAGATTGCGTAAACAGTTTGGTACTTTTTTAAATTATATGTTTTTTTTTTAGAAAAAGAATACAGACTTGAATGCATTGAGACATATCTAATAACAAAATTCCCCAAAATATAGTATTTGAATACTTCAAAAGGGAAAATAGAAATTTGTAGTTTTTCTTCAAAATATATTTTTTTAATATTTTAAGTTATCTAACTTATCGATATAAATGTTAGCTGAATTGCTTCTGAGTGAAGTAAAAATTAAGGATAGGGTGCATAAAGTTATTAAAGTACCATCAAGAGAGAACTTTTTTATAATAACTGTACTAGAAACATGAAATTAAGCACATATGGTACTGAGTGAGTTATAATCCATGAGAGACCCTTCATGGTACTTTTTCTTTATGCTACTTTTTGAATGTTCCGTATGGACTCAAAAACGGCTTGACCGATTATCATGAAATTTTCAGGGAATATTCAGAATAGCCAAGTGGGTGACACTCAGATTTTTGATTTTCGGTATGTGGGCTACACTAATGACGTGCAATTTTGGCAAAATGAAATTGTCAACAAGCTCAGTGAGCAAATTCAATTGAAACTGCCTGGCGAAACAATGATATAGAAAGCGATTGATACAGTAATAAACGAAGAATAAGCCGTCAATTATCCTACTTAATTTTTGAATTCATTGGAACCAGCCGGAATACCAACACATGTATTAACATTGAAGGTTGGATCACCGATAATGTATATCCGCAACTTAATAGCGTCAAAATTATGCAACGGAACAAGACTGACCATCAAAAAATGTTCACCGAATTTAATTGAGGCAACAATCATCGGTGATAGTTTCAAAGGCGAAGACGTACTGATTTCACGCATATCAATAATTTCCAACGACTTACCATTTAAATTCAAGCGGCTCCAGTTCCCGTTTCGTCTTGCCTTTGCTATAACCATTAACAACGCAGAAGGCTAATCGTTGGCTATTGCTGGCTTAGATTTGGAAAATTCATGTTTTTCACAAGGTCAATTTTATTGTAAACAAGTAAGAGAGCTATATTCGGCTCTGTCGAATCTTATATACCCTTCACCAAATTATACTTTAAACAAAATTTAAAAAAATTTTTTTTTAATTTAAAAATTTTTTTTTTTTTTCGAAATTTTTTTTAAAATGTTTTTTCCAATTTTTTTAATTTAAAATTTTTTTTTAAATTTATTAGTGAAAAAAATTTATGACAAAACAATGTTTTTTGTGAAAAAACTCGGGTTAAAAAATATTTTTCCCAATTTTGACCCATTGTATGTCCAACTTACTATAACCTTATATACATCATTGCAATGGACTTTGGAATATCTATCATTAGATATCCATATTGTGTATATTTATGATTTAGTAATCGAGATATAGATCAAAAATAGGCCAAAAATTGGGGTTGTCTCGGATTTTTGCTCATATCTCCGTTATTTATGGTCAGATTTTACTGATTTTAAATAGGAAACTCCTCGAAAGCATGTCTGGCAGAATTATTGAAGATTTGGATCCCGAAGATATCTGGGGTCTTCAGAAAGTTGATTTCAACAGACAGACGGACATGGCTTAATCGATTCCGCTATCTATAAGGATCCAGAATATATATACTTTATAGGGTCGGAAAACTATATTGTGGAAATTACAAACGGAATGACAAACTTATATATACCCTTCTCACGAAGGTGAAGGGTATAAAGACAAGTAACATTGTATATCCCCTGGCCTTAAGATGAATTCATAGCACAGCACTGTACTTCTAGATATTTGCTACAACTTTGTCATATGACCACCTCATCCGCCATCATCTGGCTACAGATAACAAGTGTTTCGGGTGCGAAGTCAGGTAGGGGAGTCCTAACTTTAGTTTTGTCCGACACTGTATATTAAAATCGAGATCGAGATGTAATATAAAACAGATGTTTTCTAGTGCTTTAGAATAATAAAACTGAAAGAATAATCCGAAATTAATTAAAATCCACAAATGGTGGTACTTTTCGAATTTTCTATTACAATGAAACCATACATGAAATTGGGGACATGATATTCTGAATTAGTGACAATTTACAAAGGGAGATTTAATAGTACTTTTTCGTTTTTCTTATTTAAAATTTTCTAAAATTCTTCTAGGAACACAAACTTAAGCACATACGAAATGAGAACGCAAAAATGTTTACCAAATGTTGCATTTCATATTTGTCACTGGTACCTTTTGAATTTTCTATTATGAGGAACAGAGAAACATGAAACATAAGTCGGAACTTTTTCTTATTCTTAATGGAACATTTTGAATTTTATATATTTATGAATCTGGTTGCTTCACCTTGGAGACAACGGACGGACGTATTATAAATATCCAATGGGACCAATTTTGAATGGATCCGAGTGGCTGCCCATTATCTTTTTCAGCCACGCTTTTTTGTGTATAAGTTTAAAATCAAAACAATTGCATTTTGTCTTTAATCAAGGTTATTTTATTATAAAAAGTAAGAAAAATAAATCAAAACATGCAAAATCCACCACATTCCAAGGTGTTTTTTTGTGGAGTGAAGTGGTTAGTTTACTAACCACCGTGGCGGTTGGAATTAAAAATAACTATGATATAAATGTTTGTTTCGTATAAAGTTTTTTGAAATCGAATATTTTTGACACAATTTTCTGACTAAACAACCGAAATATCAAAGCAACACTGAATTCGATGAACAGTAAACACTCTGTACTTTTTTTTATTTAATGCGTGAAAGTTTCTTAAAAAACTGATTTTTAAATTATTTTCAAATTAAATTAAAAGTTTTGCAAAAAATCGTAAACGATGACTTCAAAATATTTAATTGTTTAGAAAAATGGCAATAGATGCCAATAAACTATATTTTAAAGACTATAGAAAATGTGGTTAGTAAAGTAACCACCCAACCGCAAAGAGTCAAGCCTAACCTAATCTGAACATACTGCAGCCCAATTGTTAAAAATGCTTGATGCTAATGAATACTTTAATTTCTAAATTCAATTTAGCTAACCCCCACCTCAATATGATTGTTTAAAAGAAGCTTACGAATTTGAATTGTCCCCTTTTCATACTAGAATACGTTTTATGGAGCCTAAATTGGATTATGATTTGGAATTTAGTCCGTTAGCCGAAACAGTAGGTTCTTATTGAACTGAGTAAAACTGGATTATACAAATTTGAATTAGTGGCACTTCCCCTTAGGTTAATAATGTTTTTTTACTTCTGTATCTTAAAATACTCGATTTCGTTTCCCACAAAGAATGCTAATTATAAATACACGGCAAAATCTAGGAAAATTTTGTGCTACACCACAGTCTTTTTAATTGTAGAGAGCACATCAAATGAATTCTTTGAAAATTATTGTTGTAGACTTTCCCGTTGTTCTACAGTAAGTCTCAGTAAGTGTTGCCGGCAGTCAAAGGTCCAACGCTAGCACTTCAAACCATACAACAAAATATTACACAATAACTGGTCATCTTTTAAACATGTCTAGTACTCGTGTCTAACGACCATATGTACATAAGTCTCTACATACTTCTATGTATGTGTCTGAATGCGATTAAGACTGTTTCATATGCACAATTTATATTGTATATTTATTATTTATTTAGCTGTTTTTTTTTATAAGAAACATATTTCAACACTTCCGCATTTAATCGTTTCAATGAAAGTTTTTAAAGAATAAAAAATGCATGAGCGGAGGGAAGAAAAAGGCCAACAACATAAAACACTTGAAATCTTAACCAGGAGAAGTTTATGCTCTTTCTATGACTAGGATTTATGAGGGTTCTTTTATTTTTAATATTCTCCAGTTATAATTCAACACTCTGTAGTAAAGTACAACAACGAGTACAAGATAGCACAAAACAAAATAAAACAAAAAAAGTCCTTACTTGTTTTAATAACTCCAGATAAAGTTATAAAAAGATAAAAACCAGCAACGACAAAAACAAAACAGCACAAAAAAAGACTACAGCCAGAAATCGTTAAGAACAACTGCCATCCCATGTGAGTGTGTGTTAAATTAAATTAACAACTCGCAAAATTCACGAAATACTTTCTTGCAACAACACAAGACAACAAACACACAGAGAGAGAAAAAAAAAACAATACAACTCACAAAAGTTATTGTGTTTTCCACGGATGCAGCGGATGTATCAGAGGCAGAGAAGAAAATTAATCAATTCTTGTGGAAAATTGTTATATTAAATCGTACCAAATTGAAAACTGGAAATCACAAGTTAGCATGACAAAGCACCACCAAAAACTAAAAGTAAACTTAAACGCGTCTCAACATTGTTGCTCATTCAAACACACATTGGCTTTTCATAAATAGAATAAAAATTACAATCATCAAGGTGCTTATACACATTAAATAAATGTTGAAAATAGTAGTTTTGTCTCACATTTTGTTTCATATATTCTCTTCCACCAAACCAATTTTGCTGGTTTTTAATACCAATTTACCTAGCACAATATTAAACGTTCCTGGAGAATGTTTACGATCAACCAAGCCATCAATTGATGTTCCTGGATTTTCTTTAACATTTTCACGTACTACTTAGATATTGACATGTGAACTGCTTGCTTTTGGACGACCAGTTTAGCATCACCAATTGATTCAATATCACCGAAACTAGAGAGTAGTGCTAATTGAATTGTTTTTCGGGCTACATGGCATGTTGCAGCGTCTTGTTGAAACCAAAGGTCGTCCGCATAAGTATAATTGGATCATGTCACGATAAAGAACTGGTGCTCGTTATCGCGACATGATCCAATTTCATTTCAGTCACATTTTTGATGAAGTATGGCCTAATGATGGCTCCAGTACACAATGCGCCCTAGAAATTGACACGTTGTGGATGAACTTGTTTTCAACAACCTCAAGTGGATTCTCTGAAACTCAAATGCGTAAATTTTGACGAACAAAGCCATTAAGATGAAAATGTGTATATGATGATTTCGCTCGCAAAATCAGTATCAACTTACTAATGTTCAATAATTCGTTCAACGAACTCTCTTGACATGATAATTAGACAACAGTTCTTGTGTAATTTAATCTTTGTAAGTATGGAGATGCAGATGTTCTTGAGAGTTCCAATTATTGTCCACAGCGCTGCTGTTAAGGTTCCTGCATTTTCACCAACACTCTCACACTCTGTTTCCTTATTGACATTTGCATGGCTTGTTCAACCAGTGTGATTATCATCACCAATTGATCCAATCTCGGGGATATTAATTACTCTCTTTGACGAAGTTAAATCAATATTGCGACCATTTTGCTTAGCATCACCAACTGATCCATTCTCCCTGAATTTTTCAATCACTCTCTTCATAGTTGATAACGTTAAATCAAAGTCCTGACCATATTGAGTTTAGCAACACCAACTGGTCCAATCTCCCTGAATTTTTCAATTCCTTCCTTTACAGTTGACGAAGTAAAATCATTATTCCGACCATATTTTGTACGTAATATTCGAACTGTGGAATTTTTGTAGATTTCAATAAACTTAATTATTGACTCTTGTTGGAGTAACAATCTTGTCGAGATGCGAGGGCTTAAGTGCATTCTGAGGTTTCTAATCTCCTGTGCTTATGTAAAGGTTTTCTTTTGGGACATAACCACAAGAGGTAAAGAAATTTAAAAAAAATGCGCGACCAAAGTTACTCGTCCGCTGTCTGCCCTGTTATCAAGACATTGAATATTCTTTAGCCATTAGACAAGGTTCGCTCCTTGTTTCGTGGGGCCTTTACCGATGGGTTTTATATTTTTGAGGCCAACGTGGTTGGTAGCAATGGCGAAGGCCCGTATGGCTAGTTTGTGCTTAAATAAACTAACCGCTAACAGCTCCCCTCAGCGTCAGGGCAAGCGCTTTTGTATGTTAGTTGCCTAGTCTAAACATGCCGTCATTGTGCGAGATGGTCCGTCAATAGGAGCATTGAAAAGAGTAGATCATTAAAAGGCATTGAATATACCAAGCTTGTTCGACAGATCGCCGTGGAGGAGTTGCTAATTGCCCCTTCTGCCGATATTTTGAATAGCGGCCGAACGAAGGAAGAGAAGGCAAAAGCATCCCGGAAATCTCTAGTTTATATGCCTAAGATGGAGAAGAGAGATCCGGCTTCATTTACCTCAAAGAAAAAATATCTTCTCAATGAGCATCGGCAGGACTTTGTTAAATTTGAAAGATTTTACGGTCCTGTAAATGTAGTTTGGGTTGGTCTTGAGTCATGTAGATGCAGACGTCGCACAGGCAAGCACTCGTAAGGGTATAGGGTCGAAGACCTCATCAGCATGTCGCTTATGTGAAAATAAGGACGGTGTTGTTCCAACTGCTGAAGCGCTTAAGGCTTCGACAAGAGTTGTGGATGGCAGTTGGAAATCACCGTCGCCTCTACATGTACATTGAAGGTACTCCCTATAGGAGACCTTAAAGGAAACAAAGCTGGAAGTGTTCAGAATGGTACTGAAAATTCCATCATGGGTGACTCCAGCTAGTGCTCTTAAAGGATCCCAAAAATATAACATTAAGAGAGCTAAATCTGGGGATGATCCGCCGTTCTCATCAACTAATAACGTGAAGAAATCTTAGAGCCAGGATGGATATTTTCAGGCTGCAGTCATCGATCTGAATGATGCTGATGGGAAGATCAGTACCGATCTATGGCAATTGGTTAAAAATAGGCTCTTAGAGGAGATCGCCGTTTATAGTCGCAATTCGGAAGATCAATCCAAGGGCGTCAAGGTTGTTAGTTGTGGCAATAAGAACATCTTTTAATTCTAAAGGGCGTCAATTGCCAAGCTTGGCCTCTGAGTTTCCCTTAAGATCAATAGAGATAGTATAGGTTCCACCTCCCGTAAGACCGGTGGAAACCATACTGGCGATATTCCCCAAACAGAACGGTGATGTTGTTATTTTGGTATTAACCCTTTGACGACCATAGGCAAGTACGCTTGCCCGATGATTTTTAGTTTATATATTGGTCCAGGTAACATATAGAGCAAATATGTCAAAGACAGTTTTATAAAAGACGATTTGGGCAACAATAACGTAGTTGAGTGCCTATCTATTCCCACTTGTTTCCAACGAGGCTCCGAATTTGGTCAAACAATGGACTTTATGACTAGGTCAGCTACGGGGTAAAAAAAAGGCGCAAGAGACTGAGAGTTAATTATGTTTCGGATTCAGCCCTTATTTATCAGAAAATAAAATGGAGAAGTTAGCGTAAACTCCAATCTGCCTTCAGCTAATCAAATTATGTTTGGCAATTATGTTTGCCTACAGGTTGAAACGTAAGTTTTTATAAATTCCAAATGTTTTGATATTTTGAGTTAATACTGACTAGATGATATTATACATATATTTTAGAGCTGTGCTTCATGATAGGGAGCCGTCAAATCTGTATGCTTTGAAAAAAGGGCGTAGTTTACCTCTTACTTATCATACGAATGAGCTTAGTGAAGCTCCCATCAACACGTCTGTATTGGTTTACTGATTCAACTTTTCATCAAGCTCAGATCGCAGGTGTCACGGCTTAAATTTGAAGAAATAACAGCAAATCTTCACTTTTGCGACAATCTTCACTTTTGCAGATGTTAGTGACCGTGGTTATAAAATCCGGCTAATTTTAGATCACATTAACAAGGCTATGTCAGACGCATATACGTATTAAAAAAAGCTGTCAATCGATGAAGATATGGTAAAGTTTAAAGGACACAATGCCATGAAACAATACATGAAGGACAAATCTATTTCATGGGGATTCAAACTTTGGTGATTATGTGATTCAGAAACTGGGTACTTGTATAACATTGACATTTACACCGGAAAAAAAAACAATCGTTGAACACGGTCTTCGTGAGCCTGTTGTCTTGCAGTTATGTGAGCCTCTGGAAAAAAAAGGGGTTGAAGTTTACTTCTAAAATTTTTTTACCAGCCTGAAATTAATGCATATTCTTTAGGAAAATGACATAATGGTGTGCAGAATTATCCGTTGTAATAGAAAGCACATGCCAAAGAATTTTCCGGCGGATAAAGATATGAAAAGAGTGGTCATCAGTTACTTCATGTCCTTAGTAAAATGGATGGACAGTCGTGACCCTAGAGCACTATTCAAGTTCAAGCGACGTGTAGCTGGTCAGCTGCGAAAATAGATATTGATTGCCCCCTAATTATACAGCACTATAACAAAGGAATGGGAGGAGTAGATATAATGGACCAAAAAAGTGTATTATGAGTACGATCGTAGAAGTAAATGGCATTTTTATTAACGTCTGTTCTTCGACCTTTTCGAGTTATGTGCTCATAATAGAAATATTATATATACAAACTCATATTGACAAACCGTTCCTCTGTCAACGTGGCCTGTATCGATTTTCGGTAGCTTAGCGGTAATGGTAGCAACTTGCCTTTTCTCTCCTTGGAGAACTAAGAAACCAAACAATGTAAAAAAATCTAAGCAGTATTTAATCTATCATATTTCTCAAATATATTTTTATCAAGAAAGATGTACGTATTACATATTAATTGGCAGACGAAATTATTAAACCTGTGCGTACACCATTAATCGAAGCACTCCTTAAATATTCAATTAAAAACGTCTATGAGAAGATCATAACTGTCATAACTTAGACCGATACGAGTTTAAAAATTATAACAAATGATAGTAAATAGTACAAATACGGTAATTTTTTCTAGAAGTATTATTTCATTCCTTTATACTCTGACCCTAACATACTCACTACGAGTACGTAACCAACTTGTTAATGTTGATTTACTACACCTTTTCATTGTAGAGCCGTAGTTATTACTCTTCTTACTGTTGTTTTTGTTATAAGCAAACACTTATTAACTTTTGGAGTAAATAAACAACAAAAAATCAAAAAAAAAAAAAAACGCAGAAATATCCCAAAGTTTCATATACATTTTGGCTTTATTTCAGTTTGGCAGTTCAGTTCGGTTCAGTTGGCAGTTTATTTTGTCTTGCTTTGTTTTTTTTTGGGCTGAAACAGCTTGAAATGCCAAAGTTATACACAAAATAATATAGCAATTACAAAATTCCGTAAAAATGAAGCAATATTAAAAATAAAACATACTTCTTCCCTCTATACTAACTACGAGTGTGTTCATATGTTTATATGTATATAAATATATAATGTTTGAATCTTACCTTATGTTGTTCACATGTTGTTGCTAGTGTTGCAGCAGCACTTGGTAATACAGTTTTGCTACAATTCATTGGAAACCATCATGTCTACTACGCCTGCAAACAAGAAGCAATAATACATACTTTAGTTAAAGAATCTGAAGTTTGAGGTTAAAACGAGGGTGATTGGTATTAGAAATGATATTATATAACTATAATGAGGCTGAAATGTGAAAATCATATAAGGAAACAGATTGATGTGATAACGAAATAATAATTGTTTCAATGTTAACACAACTAGTATAACATTGTAAAAATTTTGCTTGAATTTGAATCAGTAGTTAGTTCAGTTGATACACGCATAAAAAATATATAGTTGTGCATGTTTATTGTAACTATTTCAACATTTTTAACAATATTATAGTCACAGTAACTATTTGCATGATTGTGGTAACCATAATATGGTTAACTTACGATTCACATGATTGTATCAACCATATATATGGTTACAGTAAACATGTACTGTATTATAATATTGTTACTGTGACTATAATATTGTTAAACAAATTTTAAAAATGTTGAAATGGTTACTGTGAACATGCACAACTATAATTTTTCTCTGCGTGTAGTGAACTTGTCTATCAGTCTGGGGGATGCGAGTTCGATTCACGCCAGAGACCCTTATCGATTTCGCAACAGCTTCGTAAATTAAGGTTGAAGATAATTTGTAATAATATTGTAGCATAAAACTTATAAAATATTTCGATGAAATGGATAAAAAATACAAATATAGTACATATAAAAATATTTCCTCGAAATTGTCAGTAACATCACTCATTTTCTTTGGCCTTGCATCTAACCCACCCTCGTTTAACCACCTAATTTTCGCGGTTTGAATTTTAAAACCAAAACCAAAATCCAAATCATTTTCGGCCATTTCATTCAACCACAAATCGAAATGTAAAGTTGGAGGTGAAGCAGCTAAACACTAACACACTTTCCTCACAGGATTTTTCCTTCTTTCGCTGTTTGCGTCGATACATCACGGTATCGTTGTGTATGCAACGAACACATCAGCTTTATAATGTTTATGGCGGAGTTGGCAATTTAGTTGTCACAGCATCTTAAGAATTATCGCTTTTGGCCAAGTAAATTTTGTTGTCAACGTGCAGAAAAAACGCCTAACTGACCTAAAAAATAATCAGGCTCTCGTACAACAAAAGAACAGCAACAACAACAATGTACGTGAAGTGAAGAATAAGCCGAAATATATAGTTATGTATGTGTGTATTTGTGGTAGAATATTGTACAATATAATTGGGTACTCACTTTAAATGGACCGGTGATTTTGGTTTAAACAAAAATATATAGCATTTGACACAATATACACAGGAGACAGTGGGAGGTGAAAGTGAAGTTTAATTTAAATAAAAAAAGCAATTTTAAATAGATTTATTTATACTAATATGAAAATTCAGTTTTTAAATACAAAATCTTTTTTATACCCTTCACCATGTAACTCAAGACATAAAATTGTTGGGTTAAAACATTTATTTTGATAGATTTCCCACTCGCATCCCACTAAGCGATCAAAAACGTCTTAAAGGAATGGACCTAAGTTTTCTTTTGAAAAAAAAGTCAAAAAAGTTTTTGATTTTGCAAAAAAAGTCAAAAATTTTTTGTTTTGAGTTACAAAACATTTATTTTGATAGATATCCAACTCGCATCCCACTAAGCGACCAAATAGGTTTTCAAGGATAATATCTAAGTTTTTTTAAAAAAAAGTCAAAAAAGTTATTGATTTCGGAAAAAATTTTTAAATTTTTTTATTTATTTTTTTTTTTACTTAAAAGGTTATTCGGGAATACAAAATTAATATTTTAGTAAGATAGTTTTCTTATGCTAAATTCCCAATTTTATTGATAAATTCACTGAAATTTTTTGTTGGGGGATAAGCTAGTTCTTATGCGCATTTCACTGGTTGCTTAGGCCAGATCATCAGGAAACCTTTTCCCAAAAGGCTTTAGAAAATTTAAAGATATTGTTACGAATGTGCGATGACGATTTGAATTCAACATCAACTGTCTTGTACGTGTATACTTGCACGTTATAAAGTGTGTGTGTGTATTTCTGCGAATTGATATACGTGTATAAAGACACTGAGTGCCTATTTAATTATGTTGTTGTTGTACATTCTAAATAAATAAAGAGTTGTTACAATTTTAAACTATTAAAACTGCTTTTATTTGCAATCAGAAGTATCCGGTTTATTTAAAAGAAATAAACCCACGATTTTAAAAGGTAAAAACGTAACAATATTATACAAATAAAACTATAGAGTGAATGAGAATTACAGACACTCATGCTTTATTTGTAAAAATATCAAAGCTTAAACAAAACACCAAAAATAAACAGTGATTTTATCTTTTCATACATTCTCTTTTTTCATATTGTCGTAATGTCCTAATATTTCACAATAGTTTTTATTGTTTTTCAAGCAAAAAATGTCCTAAAATAATAATACTTACTATGCTATGTTTATTGTGTTATCGTAACATACCAGCAGAGATCAACGCCGAATGCCTAAGAGTCGGTTAAGCCTAGCCGCCGAGTCGTGATATATTAGGACATTATGACAATATGACTGATAAGAGACCTTGTGAATTGACCATATAGTATATAAACATAAAACTTCTTGACATTATTGATAAGAACTGTATTTTTTATGATTATTTCTTTAATTTTGTGGGCCAAGTTGAACAACTAAGGAGGGCCCACATTAAAAAATCGAACCCATGTATAAACAAATTAACTCAAAAACAACTCAGTACCGATAATGTAAAATTTCATTACAATATATCCAATGGTTACGCAATATGCTGGCGATGATCACCGGACATTGCACTTTCGGTCCCCATGCTGCAAGACTTGGGTTACCTTATAACGACTTCTGTAGAAGTTGTCAGAATGAGGAAGAGGAAGAAACTATTCTACACTTCTTTTGTAACTGTCCGGCACTTGGTGATCTAAGAGCCAGACTTTTAGGTGAGAGATCTCTTGATACCCTCTCCGGGCTATCAATGAAGAAATTAAGGTGCATAGACGCCTTTATTAGAGAAAGCAGGTGGTTGATAAGACCGGACTTGCAAATTGCACCTCATGACGACACGATAACTGTCCCATGATGGTCTGCGTCATTGACTCTCAATAACTTCTCATCTTACTCCTTCGATTTCTTTTTTCTTCTCGTGCTTAACAATCTATAGAACGCCTATCATCTACTTCTATTTCTTTCCCCTTTCCTTTATCTCCTTTAAGGTACCACAAAGGGAACGTTTATTGGACCCAAGTAAGCTGTACAAAGAAGATTTTGGACAGCTGCCTGATAACCTAACCTAACCTAACAAATGGTTCACGAACTACCGAAATATTTCCAAAATAAAATGTACAATATATGGTCCATCACATCAAAAAACTAAAAACTAATCGACCAAAAAGTTCTATTAACCCATTAACGCCGAATGGGTACACAGATACCCAAAAATACAGCAATTTAAGAAAAATTCTAGGAGAGCGATTTTGAAAGTCTTCTTCTGGATAAAGATAAGGTAAGAATCGAACTACGCAAAATAATTTTTTCGGTGTGGATCTAGTGGGCCATAGTTGGGAAATTTTACAAAATCACAAAATTCAAAAATAAGTGGCTCTAGAAAACGGGGGGAATGGAAGTCCCTAATGCCCTCCTTGTATCTAGTAGTGATGGATGTCCTCTATATGTAAAAAAAAATAACCAAGTGATTAATCCCACTTTCCTAAGCTACAAGTACGATTTTGTGGATTGGGTATAAAAATACCCACTTTGGCAATTGTGGGTTCTTAAACATATGAAATTTGAATTTCATTTTTCGAGAAAAATTTTTTATTTTTTTAGAAAATCATAATAAAAAACATCTAATAATAGAATATATGATTATATAAAATATTTTAATGGTGAAAGGTTGACACAACCTAATTAAAATTTTTTCGGCCATGAAAAAATTATGTCAAAGCAGTTCATTTATACTGATACAATTATCTTATGTTAAAAAATTGTAGTTATATGTGCGTAGGGGTTTTTAGACCCCACAGTTCGTGCTGACAGTCCGGAACTAGCAATCTCACCTACTTTTGGGTTATCACTAGCAACAGAATTAGTTAGGTGACTAGTTATGGAGGAAGTCCTAGGAGGAAGTGAATTGACAATTTACTTTGCATTCGATTTATTATGACAGGTTAAATAACTACTTTCTGAAGTACAATACAAAAAAAAAACACAAGTTTCAAATGTTACCATCTCTATATTATGAAATGTTTAAGTAACAACTGTCTGCACTCTGCATTACAACGAGTACATTCAGGACGAATGACCCTACATATAATTTACTGTATTTTACGGGCGTATTGAGTCCACGTCGAACTGCTGGGGAGCGTTAAAACTTTTCTGTTGTGTATGGAGACCAATATTTCCATTATTGAGAACGGTCAAGATACAACTTTTGATTCTATAATTACACTCAATTTCAGACTTACCAGTCTTTTCATTAGTTAATTGAATTTCATCAGACTTTATAAACAATATTTTCTGAAAGTATCAACCTTATCTGACGGGCGCGGATCCAGATCAACCATTTGGAGGGTGGGTGGTGGTGTATTTGAATTCAAAATTTGTTCCACATGTTTCATTTTTTCCTATTTCCTATTAATTCCTATTTCCCCCCTTTGGATTCGCGCCTGTGGCTAGTTAGAAGTGGGTAGAAAAATACCCATACCCTACAGGTTCAGGCATGGCAGATAAAAAAAATTTTAAATATTTACGGCAATATAAATGCCATAAGTACTGTCTGTATGAAATTTCATAAAAATCGGACAACGGATTAGGGAATCAGGCATTAATGGGTTAAAATATAAAATTTCTTGACATTCAATTGTTTTTAAATTTTGTAGGACCGAGAGAAACAACTTTGGGTAGCCAAGCACTAGTCCCGATTACAACTACGAACCCATGTAAATGCAAGTCAACTCAAAAACACTTCAGGACAGACTATGTGAATGTTCATAAAGATATCTCTATCTATTCGTTCACGAGCTAGCGAATTATTTCCAAAATAAAAATTAACTAAGTAGACTACGGGTTGTATGAGTGATATTTATACACTACACCACCATAGTGGGGTGGGTATAATGCTTTTATGCTTTTGAGCACCCATATAAGACCCACTTCCGAAAAACACTTTAACGAGTATAAATCTCTTTAAAATGTTGGTATCCACATAGAATTCTATAGAAATAAGTTTCATATAGACATAAATCACACGACCTAATTTCATGTCGATCGGTTTTTAATTGCTCATAGGTCTCATATAAGTCCATTTCCGAAAATTACTCACGAAAATAAATTATTTCAATTTTAATAGAAAATATGGTCAGGCTTGACCGACCTTGCTTTCTTACTTGTTTTTATTATTTTGAATAACATTAGTCAAGAAATTGCTGTTCTTTAATTTGTTTTCCACTGTAGCTGAAGTACTTCCATATGACAGCAGCCACTTAAACTAAGAAGGAACAAGATCATACAAACTAAAGAATTGGTAGTAAAACGGACAAACAAACACGACAGGACTGGCAGATAGACAGACAGACAGACGGGCAGATATACTCGTATGCAGGCGTGAGTTTATTATTAGTCAAAAGTATATAGTTAAGTAATTTTGTTTGATGAACGTATAAGGAATTTGTGCACATTTCTGGCTGAATTTTTTTTTTTCAGTATTTTATTTAAGACATTTGCTAACTAAAGTTCGAGATTTCTTGTTTGGTTTTAAGGAAAACACCAAACAGCCAATTTGGTTAAGAATCACAATAATGCATTTTTGAATTTTGTTGCCAGCAAGTACCAACGAAAAATATACAAAACCACATTTCAAAAATGATTAAATTTGATATAGAGTTAATTTTGGGTTTAACTAAAATGTTTCCCCAAAAAAAAAACCGAAAAACTGCTAAAGGATGCTTTATATTTGGCCATGCATGGCTGGATGGCTTGTTTATAAAATCAAAAATTACTAAATAAACTGAAAAGAAATTCTTTGAAATAACACCAACGGAATTGGTTAAAATGGATTTGGCAGTTAGTATTCTTCTGCATTTATTTTACTTCTTAATTTTTTTATTTTTTTCGGTGAGGTGAAAAAACAAACACCATTATAAAAACACCTTGTGTTCCTTTATACACACTTAAAGGCTGACAGACACTCAGTCATCAAGTTTTATTGAGGAGGGGGAAACACTAAAACACCAACTAACTATCAATAGTGTTTTGTAGACATACGTAAGAAGAGAAAAAAAACATTGTACAATAAACATATTTGTATTAAAACATTTGTCTGACAAATTGCTACAACTGTTCACTTGGCACTTAAAATATGTACGAATACGAGTACTCACAGATACAAATATATAATAAAAACTAAATAAATACATACGTCTATCGATATATACAGACAAGTGTTTACCCTAAAACGTCGGACTAAATGTAAACGAAACTTAAAACGTCTGTTTGTCTGGATATCTGTCCGTCTGTCCGTCCGTCCGTCTGCGTGTATGTGGTGGTGTTTCTCTAATCTAACATTTTGTTATTATTGCTTTTACGTTTTAAAGACTAACTGCCAGCCAGTGTGAGTGAATGAGTATCGTGTTTTAACATATGTATTGCGTGCCACAGTAGCCTACCAATGACTTTGAAGTCATAGTCATCAAAATTAAACGAAAACTCTTTCGTCTAATGTTTGCACACCAAACCGTACGAAAATATACTGAAACACACAGAGTGCCAAACAAAAATGGAATCTTTAAAACACTATTCACAACATCATTTGACCAGTTTGAAAAGTAATCAATGAAACGATGTGATGTTAAATGTAGTACAGTGCAGTGGAACCTGTTTACATTTTACAGAGGCCAAACTTTTGAAGTTCTTCAAATATGCAACTATTAATGAGAAATAGCTGTAATTAATGATAATTGAAAGATAATTTTCATCAAAAAGAGATCTCTGATTTCATCAAAACAGATCTTTAAACTAAATAATCCATTTTTCATTAAAAACTTACACGAACACAGAATTTATCACAAAACGACTCTAAAATAGCATTTTATCAACAAAAAAAAGAAAAAAAAAAAATTCACCAAAAATATCGCTGATTTAACCAAAAAAGAACTTGAAACAAAAAAAATCAATTTTTCAATAAAAACATTCACAAATTTGATAGTGTCTGTAATTCTCATTCACTCTATAGTTTCATTTGTATAATAAATTTGGCTTTTCTGAAGCCTTTTGGGAAAAGGTTGCTGATGATCTGGCCTAAGCAACCAGTGAAATGCTTATGAACTAGCTTATCCCCCAAGAATAAATGTTAGTGAATTTATAAATAACTAATTAAGAATTTATCACATAAAAACTAAATCTTACTAAAATATTAATTTTGTAATCCCAAAATAACTTCCTAATAAAGAGTTTTTTTAGGTTACCACAAAAAAGCTCAAGCTTCATCTCAACAAAAACTGATTTCACCAAAAAGATCTTTACTAAAAAAATCCCATTTTCATTAAAATAAAACGCTTCTATAAACAAGATTTTATCACAAACAAATTTTTTCCACAAAATATACTTTAATAGCAAAAGAATTTATTTACCACTAAAAAGCTCTGCTCAACAAAAACTTATTTCTGAAACATAGCCTTTTTATAACTACTTCTATAGTAGTATTTTTTTGTGCTAACATAGCAAAAAACAAGACTTTTTTCAAAATCTAAGCTTTTTTCATAAAAATTAATATTTCTCCTTAAAAAGCTTCTTCAAAATCATGGCAGAACTAGCAAGGTACAGTTCTTAGAAAGTATGTTCTCAATTATACAAACAAAATAAAATAAAACAAGTAACAGAGCTAAATTCGGCCGAATCTTATATACCCTTCACAAAAGTATACATATTTACGAACATGCAAAACTCTTCATATAGCAACAACAACAAGAAAAAAAAATAATAATAATTATATTCACACGTTGAGTGCTCACTGATAACTAACCAAATAAACATAATAACTATTTTACACAATTGTATGTTGAAAAAATAACAACAAACAACAACCAAAATTAATATAAACGAAACGGACTCAAATTATAATTCTTATTCATTTCATCTCATTCCACATTGTAGAATGTTGTTGTGTTTACGTATGATAGAGTTGCTCATATAAGAACCCATTATAAACAACTCTCTCTTTATATTGCCACTTATGGTGAAAGGTATAAAAACAAAATCAAAATATGCAAAGCAATAACGAACACACATACAAACATACGTTCTGTTGCTTTTTTGTCAAAGCATGCAATAAATTGTCTTTTTTTGATGAAATTTTCTGAGGTTGTCTCCGATTTTTGCTCATGTCTCCGTTATTTATGAACGGATTTTGCTGATTTTAAAAAAGAAACTTCTCGAAAGCATGTCTGACAGAATTATTGAAGATTTGGATCCCGAAGATATCTGGGGTCTTCAGAATATTTATTTCAACAGACAGACAGACGGACATGGCTAAATCGACTCCGCTTTCTATAAGGACCCAGAATATATATACTTTATAGGGTCGAAAAATAATATTCTGGAAATTGCAAACAGAATGACAAACTTATATATACCCTTCTCACGAAGGTGAAGGGTATAAAAAACACAGTTTAAATGCTTTGGAGTATATCGAAATTGATCTTTCACTCAGTGTACTTGTAGTACATATAGTTAACAAAGCATTGAGTAAGTTTTTAAGCTTTTTATATCGCTTGTGACATTTGTCTAAATAAAAAAAGTTTTCTAAAATAGTTAAGTTTTAAATAAGTTTTTGGGATTTTGAATAAGTTTCCAATACACTAAATCCTAAAAAAATACATTTTTAGAAAAAACCGTCTATTCGAGGAGAAAATCCCGATTTTTTCGATATTCGAAATGTGAGCTTTTCATAAAGACCGAAACCGACTTAACCAAACAAACCGCTACTCAACGGTTATTAAAAACCGGGCCCATCACCCTACTAACTATTGAAGAAAAACTATATTGTTTTAATAAGTGTGTATAATTTCAGTTAAAACGTTACAAATTTATAAAATATCGCGGTAAAAAATTAAAAAAAAGTTAAGTGATTAAATACATACATAGGGTGCCGTTTTAGGGGTGAACATTGGAAACTCTCTCTAACTGATTGTACCATGTTCATAATTTAATTAAAAAGCGATGCTGTAATCTTTACAAAACAATTATATTCATTAAACAAACATTTTTTAAATAAAATATTTTTTCAGTAAAAAAATAATGTTTATCAAAAAACCTATTTCATTATAAAAAACTTTTCATCAGTTTTTGTCATATAAAACCTCTTTCCTAATGTTTTTTCAATAAAAGCGTTATTCGCTATAAAAGTTTTATTCACATAAAAGCTCAAAAATGTGTTTACGAATAAAATATTTAAAAATTTTATCACATAAATGATCTTTTCATTAAAAAAAAATAAAGAGCTTTTTTCTTAAAAAAAAATTTCATAAAAATTATTCGCATTAAAAACTACTTTTCATATTAAATCAGTTTTTTCAGATAAAAGATTTTTTCATTATAAAAGTTTTATTCACATAAAAGCTCAATTTAGTAAGCAATTTTCTTTTTTGAAATAAAATATTTTTCATTAATAAGGTGTTATTAAAATAAAAGCTCACTTTGCTAAAAAGCTTTTTTCATTATATTTTTCACAAAAATTCTCCTTTTAGAAAAAAATATGTTTTCACTAAAAGCTAGTTTCAGCAAAAACTTTTTTTTATTAAAAAATTTTTATTGAACTAAAAGGTCATTTCATTAAAAAAAAATTCACATAAAAGCTCTTTTTTATTAAAAACACTGTTTTCGCATAAAAGCTCTTTTTATTGAAAAATCTGTTGTTTCATAAAACCTCTTTTTTTATTGAAAAATCGGTTTTCATATTAAAGCTCTTTTTTATTCACAAAAAATCCCTTTTTCAATTCTCTTTATAAATTTCTTTCCAATTCCTTGTTTCACAAAAAGACTTTTGTCATCAAAAACCAGATTTCTCTTAAATAACGTTTTTACCAAAAATGTATTTTCCACAAAAACACATGTATTTTTCATAAAAAAAGCTTTTTTCACTTTAAAGATCTTTTCAACACAAAAGCTTTTTTACATAAAAGCATAACATAGCAAATAATATAATATGTATTCCCAATTCCTTATTTCAGAAAATAAATTTTTTCATAAAAAAATTGTTTTTTATTCGTATTTTCACAAAAACGCATGCTCATATTTTCCAAAAAAAAAAATATATTTTTTTTTACCAAACGCTTTAAATAATTGTTCCCTACAAAACCATATTTTAATGTTTCACTGTTTGAAAAGAAGCTTTTTCACAAATAAATTTTTTACCAAAAGCTTTAAATAATTGTTTCCTACAAATTCATATTTCAATGTTCCACTGTTTGATTAAGTTCTCTAACACACACTTTTACATACATAAATAAAAATGTACGTTCAAGTACAAATAAATTGTTCATATGTAAATTCTTTTTTACACAAATATTGGTTGTTGCTCATTTAATAGTTTTTTTGTTTTTTTTTTTTTTTGTGTTGTTGCTGTTGTACGTTCAACGTTCTACGTGTATTAAATGTGTGATGTGTGTAGATATTTATTGGTTTTGTTTTGTGGGTCCTATGAAATTCCTGTTTAAACATCAATTTGCATCAACGAAACGCTTCATCAATTTACTTAAAAGTCAAGCGCAAAGGCATGCAAATATTTTGTTTCTCTTCTTCAGCGTCATCATCATAGTTACTCGTCGTCGTAGTCGTCATCAGCATCAGCATCATCATCGTCAGTAACGTCAATGTAGCCAGCGTTGTCTATTTTAAACTAGTCAACATGCCACCATCATCATCAAACTATTTGCATCAAGAAAACACAGCAACTAGCAAAAAAAAAAAAAAAAAAAACTTTTCCACCTTAACCTCAACGACTGGGCTGCCCGGACCCAGTAGTGTAGTATCCTACGTATATATGCACGTTTCTACATGCCACTACAAGTATTAATAAAAAGATCATTTTCAATATGTAAAAAAAAAAATGTTGAAAACAAATCCTAAACACAAAACCGTAAAATATTTTTACAACTTATATTTAAAATCATGTTGAAGATTTTCCATACAAATACTACTTGAGGTCAGTTATTTAAAGGAATATAGTTTTTTTGTATTTTGCTAAAGGTTGTTTAACTGTGAAACTAGTTAAAAGAGGTAGAAACTGAGTAAATAAGAACTAAATGGAGAACAATAACCGAGACTTGGTAGTTTTACAATAAAATTGGGTAAAGTGATCTACAGCCATGATCTTGTGATGATTAGTTTTGACATTTTTTTTTTATCGTAGCAGAAAAATCGTGAAATCGAGACATATTTAGGCAATCTATAGACTCATTTGATTGATTTTAAAATGCAATCAGTTCAAAACTATATAGAAAGCATATATTTTAAAAAAAAAGCTTTAAAAATTTGATTTCAACATTATTTTGGAATTGGATCAATAGCTTTTCAAAAAAAAAAAAAAAACATAATTTCATATATTCTTAAGATTTCATTATTTTAAAACTCTTGTTGCGTATCAAATTTAATTATATGCTGCAGAGGTAAATAGTAGTGGTTGTAATGTGGTTAAAGAAAAATAATATATGTAAGTATATAAAAAATAAGATAAAAAATAAAATAAAATGTGATACAAGTAGTATTTTAGTTTCCTCTATTAAATACCGTTGTTTAAAATGATGCGACATGGCACGCTTAACATTCACCATTATTATCATCATCATCATCGACATCATCAACTGTCACAGCTCCCATCACATTACATATGTGATGCCAACGAGATCGAAAGTAAAGTTTAAAGATTATTACTGTGTAGAGATGGTAGATGCTGCCAATGATATGTTAGTAGGATGGATGATGTTTATAGAGAGCGGCATTTCGTAGATATTCATCATCCTCATCCTCAACATCATCATCTTTATTCGCCTCGTAGTCATTGCCATCATCATCAATGTCGTATGTATTAAAAATCAATTTTAGATTACATTACATCTTGTCGAATTTTCCACTTCTGTAAACTTATGTATTTTTCATAAACTATTTTTCCTTCATATTTATTTCGTTTCAATTCGATTCTTTTTTTTTTTCCTTATTTAATGTTAGTTTATTATTTTGCTACAGGTTCCCAAGCATAATGCACTTTATAGAAATTTATAAAACTGGATTTTCTTGTATTGAAAAAAATAAAAAAAAAATTTATAAATTTAATTTTTAATATGATTGAATATTGTCAATACATATGAGGGTCATTGAAAATTGAATGTGAGTGGTGAATAGAAGTCTGAAAGCAGTGATGGGTATAAACATATTTATATCATGTTAAGTTCACATTAAGCAAATATTTGATGAAATAATATCCAGCCTAAGCTTTGCTTATACTTTACACTGTAGAGTGTGTAGAGTCTACAGTGTAATGGGATTCAAGTAAATAACATCGGTTCCCATTTCATTGAAAGCAACGATGGTTTTTAAAACTATGTCTATAATTTCATACAATATTGAATTAAACTTCCAAAATATAAGTACATACATATGTACACAGATATAACCGATTTGTAAACACACGACAATTGTATATTCGCTCCGAAAAAAGCCGAGTCTCACTAGGCCAAAGATTGTTAACTAATCGACTTTCGGAATTTTTTTATTTAGAAAAGCAGACGTTTTTCAACATATCTTCAACAGTTTCGGAATTTTTCAGAAAGTAATGGTGAATAAATAAAATATTTAGACAAAAATTGTGAAATTTCAGAATTAATAAGAAGAGATTGCAGTACTCAATTCACATAAGATTTGAATTTGCTGCCATCTGGGTGTTTAGTGTTAATAAATATGAATACTAACACGAGAGAACAATACGTTTTTAATGTTGAATATTGGGTTTATGACTTTAACCCTTTGTCGACCGACGGTACTTATAAGTACTATAGCAATAATAAGCTTACAAAATGAAAACAAACCATGTTTCGACCCTTTTTGCCCAAAAGTACTTTGAAGTTCACTATCATCTTTGGAATAATATATTTATTTTCCTATTGGCAACCTCGCTTACCCAGAATTGTGGTGTTTATTAATGTTGTAATGATAAAAAATACTGTTTCGTAAAATACCATGGAAAAGACTTGAAATAGAAAATGTTATAAGTTACAAAACTAATCAATATATTAATAAAATTTAAACTAAAATCTATGAGTTTTTTATCTTTTGGCTGATGACGAACCAACGGTACTTAAAAGTTTAAGGTCCCTTTCGAATCCTTGCATGTCCCTTTCTATTCCTTGCAGGTTCCCCACAAAGAAAAAATTTTGTAAATAACTTAATGAAGTCCTTATTTTCAATATTTCATAATATTTCTCTTTTGTTTTGAAACATTTGTACAATATAAATTTATTTAAAGTATTGACCATTGTTTGCTATGACCTTTTGCTATCTTTCTGGCAATGTATGAATTCCGCGCCAAAAGTACTGCTCATCTTTTGAGGCCAAAAACGAATCAGGCCAATTTCGGATACACTGCTCCGAAGTGAAGCGTATCCCAGAGGGACCGTTATGCATTGATCGAAACAAATAGTACTCGGACGGTGGAAGGTCTGGACTATTAGGAGGGTGAGTCAAAACTTCCCAACCAGTTCTTCCTAAATAGCTTTTAACAAGTATTGCAACATGTTGCTCAGCGTTGTTACACACAGAAAACTGTTTGTTTGGAAATTGGTTACAATTATTAATATTTAATTAAATGTACTAAAAGTTTATTATAACTATCGAAAATGTATTAATTCAACAAATTTTCCATATTTACAGCTAAAAATATACATTTGTAACTGTATTATGATTCCAGCAATTGTTAAATTGGTTTTTGTAATCAATTTGTGTGAGATTAAAATAAATTGAAGTGATTCGGGAACTACAACCGATGTGAAATCAGGTTTTAGTAGTAAATATGGTGGTTACAATCAAATTCTCGGTTGTATTAAAATATTTTCTCCTAAAGGTATGCTTCTAATTAAAGTAACCAATACTTCTTCAAACTAATTTACAAAATTCGGTGTTCACAACCGAAAATATAAGTACAAAATCCAATCGAACTAATTGTTCATTTATTTGACAATGAAAAATATTTTATTAAAACAAACCATAAAATAAAAATGCAAAAAATATTAAAATCAAAAACATAGCCAAAAATATTAAATAGGCTGCAGTTATGGTTATAAATCTATAAAATGGTAAGTTCATATGAAATTTTTTTAGAAACATTAATTTGAAGAGATTTCCTTGCTACTTTTAGATGTACTCTGGTTTAATAATTAAGGATGAGGTTTTATTTTTTGGCGAAATATTTTCAATCTCCTTGCTTTTCCTTTCGATGCTGTATTGAAGTGATACGTGTTTGGTGCTGCTGTTTTGTCTGCTGCAGAGGAAATATTAAGAATTGAAAATAGAAAACTTTAACTCTAATGCACATGTAACCAATAAACGGTAAAAATCAGTGTTCTACCATTTCTGGACCCACCGCCAATTTTAAAAATCAATCATTGTATTTTATGTTAATTCTTTTTTGAAAATAAAATAAACAAAAATCATTCTGTAATCATTTTTATGGTAAACATTTATTCGGTACTTGCAATCGTTTTATGGATTGGTATGGTAACCGATTGCATGTAAAAAATTCGGCTGTCATTACAAATTTATTTTCTCTGTATACCAACAAACTGGCATTAGGACATCAAAAATTCGGTTATTGCAACTGATTTGTTTGATAGTAGACATAACCGACTAAATTCGATTGGGGACAAATTCGGTTGCCATAACGAATCTGTTTTCTCTGTGTATGATGGAATTTTACGGTTTCATGTGTGGACGTTTTTTGGCCAATGCTCGCTTCCCTGTAATGGTATGGTCAGATTTCAGCAGCTTATAATAGATAGGATCCTCTTGCTCCCACCAAATACAGTGCATTACATTAGCTGGTTCGTCGGGATTCACGTACGATCTCTTACGCTGCGGGTTATAGTAATGGATCTATTTTCTATTACAAGTAATGATTCGATGCAAAACCGATTTTCTTTTCTAGCGTTCAAAAATCATTTCAGACATGCAAAATCTCGCCTTCAATTCGTATGGTACCCATTTTCCCTGCTTTTGGATGAATCCTGCTGCTGGCAAACGTTTTGAAATTACTGCTTGAGTAGCTCCCAATGATTTTGCAAGCTCTTGACAGCAATCTTCATGGAGCAATGCCTCCAATTCTTGGTCTTTAAACTTTTTGGCTGACCAGGACGATCTTTGTCTTCCGTGTCAAAATCATCAATACTGAATCGCACAAACCATCTCTCGCACGTTGAAACCGATCGAACACTTTCACCATATGCTTTAGTGAGCAATCGATGCGCTTCAGCGGCACTTTTTTTAAAATTAAAGAAGTAACGTAAAACTTCTCGCATATGACGCTTTGTTGGCGCAACATTCGAAGCAAAAAAAACTTTGTAGTTTACAGTATAATGTTCAATAACTAAGTAGGTTTAAATGCCAGATATGTACCCTTCAAAATGACATATAATTTATTAAATACAAGAACCTTGTTCAAAAGATACGCCATCTATTGTAAATCCCGCATTTTTAAATCATACATCCAATAATATTTTACAAATGGAAAATTAACTTTTTCAATTAAAGGTTAGGTTAAGTGGGTTGCTCGCAAGTTAGTGAGTTCACTCGGAGGCCTTGTGGCCCATTGTGATACCCTTAGAATTACCATTCCCTTATGTTGAAATTTCATACATAAAGGGAGAATAGTTGCCCTACCTAATGTCGTTGACTATGTGCTTCTTGTGATCCCTGTGAGAACCGTACCGGCTAATAACTCAGATCATATTTACTAGTGACACATCTCTGAGACAGTCCAGATCATGGAAAAGAGCTCTATGCTCTTGTAAGGTTTGGCAGTCACATAGAAGGTGTTGTACCAATTCTTCCTCCAATCATACAGTGCCCAGTGATTATACCCGTAAGAAGCCTAATCGAATTCCTACTAAGAGACAAAAGAGTCCTAGTCCTATCGTCTGTCAGAGTGGGTCAGAGCAATCTGGATATTCTACAAGTGATGATATTTGACCACCTAAGTTCCGTATCACTCAAACCCCATGCATTTATCAATTTCGATACGGTTACCAAGGGAGTGTGAATATCCCTTTGCGCAAGAGATACGTCTAAGGACGACCCGTTCGTTGCGCATTCGTCAGATACTTCATTTCATTTTCATGTCCTGGGACCCATATCAACTCGACATGATGTTGTGCCAGTGATTGGATGCAGTTGAGAAGACATTTCGACTTAATAAAGTTGGAGTTAAGAGCCTTGAATGATACAAATCTGTCCAAGTAATTATGTATAGTCGAATTTTCGAGATTCAGTTTCCGGATGCTTCTCGAGGCTGTATCGATGGCATATTTCTCAGCCTGGAAAACCGTGCAGGTATCGGGTTAACGAAGAGATAGCAAAAGGTCCAGTTCATCGTAGAAAATTCCCGAGCCCGTGCCTCTTTGTGTCTTTGAACCATCAGTGTATACTGAGGTCACGTCGTCCCTTACGATAGTGTTCGCGCCCCAGTAATCCATTGTCGGTATCTTAATTAATTGTAAGGAGTGAAAAATTCTGGAAGATTGGATAAATTGGTGATGCTAAACAAAATATGGTCAGATTATTGATTTAACTCCCTCAGCTATGAAGAGAGTATCTGAAAAATTAAAGGAGATGGAATTAATTGATGATGTTAAACATACTGGTCGTGCAAAAAAAGCCGTTGAGATGCCAGTATCATGCTTACAAAATTCAGTTGATACAAGAACTGAAGTGAAGAGAGTTCGGTGAATGGATTATTGAACACCAACAAGCGACTCTTAAGCGATAAAGCACATTTTTACATTGATGGCTTTGTTAATAGTCAAAATTGCCATATTTGGGTGTGAGAGGATCCCCATCTGATTGTCAAAAATCATATGCAACCACAACGTATCACTGTCTAGTGCACATTTTGATTTGGAAGCATCTTTTTACCAAACTTTTTAGAAAATGAGGCTTGTCAAGCAATGACTGTTACTGCTGCATGATATCGCGAAGTAATAAACGAGTTCTTTTAGCCTAAACTTGAATATATTGACTTGGATGAAATGTGGTTTTAATAAACAGTTAAACTATTTTTTAAGATACTTCCTGGTCTTGTACTCTCTCATTTCGGTTTTCAGGATTGGCCCCTATATCGTGTGATTCATGGTATCATTTAAAGTCAAAGGCGTATACCAATAATCCTACAAACAACCGTTCAATGAAGGAGGAAGATCATTGCTCTATCAATAAAATTCAACCATATTTATGAAAGATCTTTGTGGAAAATTTCGAAAATGGGGTTTCTTAAATGAAATTCAGCCACGATTATGCTAAATGATCTTGGAAAATTTCGAAAAATTGCCCTGGAATTAACGTATGTCTAAGCAAAGCCGTGGAGATAATTTGCATGATATGGTATTTCATACGTACTTCTTGCGTATGTACTATTATAGCGTACACAGAGAAAACAGATTCGTGATAGCAACCGAATTTGTTGCCAATAGAATGACTCTGCCTTAGTGACCGAATTTTACAGTTGTGGCTACAAAATTTAGTAAGGAGTAACACCTGTTTGATTGCCTCAACCGAAATTCATTATTTTCAACTGACTTTCTGTTGATAGAACCGAAAAATGCTATGTGTGCAACCGAATCATTCGATTGGCAACAAATTCGGTTGCTATCACGAATCTGTTTTCTCTGTGTATGCATTATCATAAACAGTGTGTATGATAATGCAAAATCGACAACGATTATTTATGAATTTTTATAAACAAAATGACACTAGTGTTGAAGCCAATATCAAATTGATTGATTTAAATACCTCCCTAAATACAAACATGTACAACATTGATGTTCTTTTGCCTACTACACTTCCAAGGCAAGATCAAAGTTATTAGACCGAAAGTGTCGCTTACAAATAAAGGAAAACTCAAAAGCAAATCAAATTTGTATTCGTCCCTCTGACACTAATATTTATTATTTTTTTCTTTTTTAGATATACCGTGGTAATGCAGCATTGATCATTATGTGGCAGCAAAGACATACAGCTCAGAATGTGCATGTGTCTGTCACTATCTTCAATAAATGTGACAGGTTGCCTGCGTACACTGACGTCATTGACATTATTGGCCATAACACGCAAGTGACTGTGACTTGCTTGCTTGCTAAGCCGCCGCCTTTGCAATAGTTGAAATATTGTCAGGAATCTTAAGTTGGAATCAGAGTAATGAAAGTGAGTTTGAAAATCTGGTTATATACTTATATGTATGTACATAAGTATATGGTATGTAAGCGTGTGAATGATAAATGATAACTAGCTAAAGTTGCTTCTTTAAATGGAAAAGGGATGTCTGTATGCAATAAAGAAATTCCAGTATGAAATAATTTTCATATAAATATGGTGAATGTGAAGCGTGTGAAGGTAAAACTTATAAAACTGACATTTAAGTTGGTATACGACAAGTTCTTTTATTTTTTTTTTAATATGTTTAGCAGCAATAAATCGTGAATGCCTTCAGTGAATATTTAATTAATCAGGAAAAAGTGATCATCATTATAGGTAACTTAGATTTACTATACTTCCCTTTGAAATATTTCAGTCCAACCGATATTTAAACTGAACTAGAATATTTTCTAAAAGAATATTTTAAGATGAACATCTCAGTGTTAGATCAATTGAGCTGTACACATTAGGAAAGGGGATGAAAATCTTCTTATTGGATTCGATTGATTGAACTAAGCAATGGAGAGTTATATTGCCATTTTGTGGAGTCTTGTCGCAAATAGAATCCAGTTTATGATCAGGCATCGTGGTCGTTACAAAAGGGAAATGTCTTCTCCCGATAAATGAACTAATGATATCTGCTTTGGGTGTATTAGTATAATGGTTCAAGGATTATTACCTGTACGTTAAACCAAATTGGTACTGTTTTTACCAAAAATAACAAATTGCAGTTTTCAAACCTCATCAATTGGATCGTATTACTTTGGAATACTCGAACAAATGCAAATATATTGAGGCTGTATCAGAACCTAAGCTCTCGTAGAAATCTTGTGCACAAAGGAATTAATTACGAAGAACACCTTTAGGAAATTATGGGCCCTATATTTTGTACATTGGGTGTACATCATGGCAGGATGGTGGATACCAGTACACACTCCCTAATCCATAGAAAGAGCAATGACTTGTCAAACTTGCAATCATTGACTTGCATCGCTGACTCAAGTCCCTTAAAATTTAGATAAGAAATACTTCTCTTCAGTCGGCACTAAGACTCAAAGAGTTAATTGAACTAAAGAATGATGGAGGTATGGAGATTGGGTTATGTGGTAGCCACAGACATTTTATGGCGAGAGTACCGACCAAAGAACTTTGAGCCGCAAACTCAGTCCATTTAGATTATGCGATCTCAATGTAAACTGATGGTTGAAAGATAAAAATGGAGTCCCTGTTCACCTTTTGGCTTTTCTCAGACTTTATAATTAAGCACCCTTTCCAAACTGCGAAATTGATACAGAAATTTAATCTAGAGTCATCCACAACTGATATCCACCTGTAAATTCTTCCAGCAATTAAGACACTAACAGCCCAGTTATGAAAAAAATTCCCCGGGTTTGAAGTTTGAATAGCAAAAATGGGAAAAGGGAAAAAACTCAAGGGGAATTTTTTTCACAATTGGGCTGTAAATTCCAATGTAATGAAATTGAAATGTCTAATGGATTGTATACATTGCATATCCCAGCTTAGACGTAACCATGTCGTGCTAACATGGGTCCCGGCATATGAAGGCATCTATGTGAATGAAACTGCGGACGAATGTGCAATAAACGAGACGTCCTTTAACAAATTTGTGTTGCACAGGCATGATCAATGAATGCTCAACCAGAGAATGGACACACCAGTGATCTACGACTATCACTTGGAGAATATCCAGGCTATTGGACCTCTTTGGCTCGAGAAAGAACCAAGACTATTTTCGATCTTGCTAGTTACACGATCGGGCAGCTTATATTCTTTCCTGAGTTATTTGGACAAAGAGAGGAATTATCTGTACAATATCCTCTATGTGACTGCATAGTTAAATATCTTGGTAGACTATAATATTGTTACGTTTTTACCTTTTAAAAACGTGGTTTATTTTCTTTAAATAAACCGGATACTTTTGATTGCAAATAAAAGCAGTTTGAGTATTTTAAAATTGTAACTACTCTTTATTTAGAAAGTACAACAACAAAAGAATTAAAGAGTCACTCAGTGTCTTTATACACGTATATCAATTCGCAGAAATCCACACACACATATTATAATCTACAAGTATACACGTACAAGACAGTTGATGTTGACTCTAATAGCGCCCATGATCAACTCAACTCAAGACTGTCACCTCTGCCACTATTTATACACGCGCCATGTATCGTGAATCTTCTACAATGATCCTAACGGACAAACTAGTACATTCGAATTCTAGAGCTTTCGATGTTAGCTGCTTATACATTTAGTGTTGCCATACTTACAAACAATGCTAGTAACCGCATCCTATCAACACTGTTGATAAGTAGAAGCCTCCACTAATGGACGTGTTCATAAACATGATGGATGCTGCTGGCAGTCGTTACAGACCGTTAAATTCAAATCGCTTTTGCACACTCGTAACAATATAATGATCTGAACTGTCTCAGAGAAGACTCGGTGATTGATCTAATCAGATTCGATAGGAGAAGCAAATGATTCACATGAATTACAGTCCAAATTAGGGTGATAATTATTATACTGAAATCTGCAAAACATTTTCTAAATTATCGATAAAATCTTTAACAGTCTCAATTACACAGCAAAACTATTTCGTTAATTTACTAAGTTAAGCTCGACTCAGCTCAATTGGCTCTTAACAACCTGTTACTTAAAACTTCTGTTTACCCCCAAGTGGAAAATAGTAAAAATTATGAAAAAAAAAACTCATAAGGCTGCATGAAAAAACCTCCTACTGTATAAATAGCCCAGCATAACATCAGTTAAGTTAATAAATATATGATACTGTTTCATAAAATTATTACTATTGCCATAATATTTCTTAATTTCTTAGCCAAACAGCCAGAACAATAATTTTACAGCATCAAAACTAAATAAATACCAAAAAAAACATGCCACTTGCCACAATGCTAACGAATTCCTTGCATTTCTACTGCAAAAAGGAAACTTTAAAATCGTAGAAAAAGAAATTAAATTTAACAGCAAACAAAAATGTAAACAACAACTGCAGCAGCAGCAGCAACAACAACAATATTAAATTGGCAGCCAGCAATTATTGTGAATTAAATTGTAATAAAAATTTTTAAATTTATCGCAAACCAATGAAGAACAAACAGCATGTCGTAACAACAACGCCGATGAAACAACATTGGCGGCGCCCCGCCCGGGAATTCAACGAAACAAGTTCAAAACACACAGATGTAATTTTAAAGAAATTTTTAACAATCCTGGCACGATTTACAAAAAAATAAAAACAAAAATGAATTTGAAAAAAAAAAACCAAAACAAAATTAAAAGCGAAAATAACACTGAAAAGGAAAAACGAAATCAACTCACTTTTCTACTCTATGAATGCTAAAAGATCATTGAATAAATGAAAGAGGAGACCAACCAACCATCAAGTCAGAAAAAAATCGCCAAAGAAAACAAAAACTTTACTATAAACATTGAATTGGTTTCGTCTTTTATTTATTTTTTTTTTTTGAGATATAATCGGCACGCACGTACTTGGACGAAACCAAAAAAAAATTCAGCACTCACATTTACACACTCTCTCAGTCAGTTTTACGAAAAAAAAAATAAAATATGAACCACCACCATCAACCTCATCATAGTCACAGTCATCGTCACTTGTTCTATTTGGTCTGGATTGGTGGTGTTTGTTTACTTGCAGTAGTACTAGATTCCTCACTAGTCCGTCTAGTCGACTGTTCACCAAAATGAAAACTACAAATAAAAGTATTCATGCCACCAGGAGAAAAACAGGATGAGTAGACTAAAATAAAACCAAAAGTTCTTTAGGGCACTTTGGCACCCTACAATAATAATAACAATAATAACAAGAAATTCACCTAGTTGGAGCATATTTTTATCAATAAAGATCTATGGCAGCAGACTTCAAACAAGTAAGAAAGTATAGTCAGTCAAGCTCGACCATATGATAGTCATAAATGAATTTGTGTTAAATTGCATCTTGTAACCAATATTTGCAATAATTAATGGCCGCTAAAATGATTTTCTTTAGTGAGTTTTAATGAAAATATAATTTAACAATAGTATTATACGCAGAACGATAGCAGAAGCACACAGAGTCCAAACCATTGGATTGATAGTCCAGCACACTATCGTCTAATGAATGTATCGTTTATGTTCTATGTCAGTTGATCTGGAAATTGTACGATCTCAATATATTAGTCTCAATTGCTCACTTGGATTTGTATGATTCAAGGAAATTGGAAATTAAATGCCAACGGATTTTGAACGCTAGTCTTTCAGGATAGGGCTGATCCGAAATATATAACTCTAAAGGAAGATGATATGGTAGATATTTGTAAATAGGGTTTGGGGTCCGGGAATTCCCGACCGTGTATTCCCGGGATCTCCCGTAAAATTTTTGTCGGGAATTCCCGGGAAATTTAAATTATTTTCCCGGGAAAAACGGGAAATTTAAAATTAACGTAGTTTTAAATTATTTCTCATAATATTATTTTATGATGATTTAAAACAAATATTTAGTTTTATTTTATTTGATGCTGTTTGATCTTACACACACTGGTAAGAGTAAACAACGTCAAACAAATTTGTGCTAAAAAAAGTGGTTACGCTTACTTTAAAATAAGCGTAACCAAAAGTGAAATTGCAACCGAAATTTCAAAAAATAGAAGATTCTCACTAGTCTTAGATGAATGGACAAGTGTTTCACAGAGAAGATACTTAAGCATAAGTTTAAATGGTAATGCTTCATTGTATAATTTGGGTTTGGTTTTCATATCAGGCAGCTGCAATGCAAATAATATAAGAACAATGGTGGAAAAACGACTAGAAGACTTTAATTTGTGCTTTGAAAACCATATTGTTGCTATCATATCATACGGGCCCAATGTGATGAAACGGTTTGCGGCAAATAGTCCTGTAGAAGGTACATTTTGCTGGAATCACGCCATACATTTAGCCGTGCTTGAAGTTATATACATAAAATCCAATTCTGCGTATTCAGAAAGTGAATCCGATTGCAATAGTGATGACGGAGTTCAATTGGAAACGTATGAAATTGCTGGTAAGTTCATAAAAAGACCGGTGGCCAAAATTTGGTTTAATGGTAATTTTATGTTTTAATAAATGTTTTAAAACTCTGACTGTAAAAAAGTATAATTGCTTTCAGAAAATTATAAGAATGCTGTTGTCTGCACTAGAAAAATAATAAAAATTTAAAAAAAAAGTATGTAAAGGAATAATTTAACAAAGAGTATCATCTAATTCTAGATGTTCGTACTAGGTGGAACAGCATGGGTGGGATGATACAGTCATTTCTTAAACTGAAGAACGCAATTAAAAAACTTTAATAGATTTAAATTTAACATCATTGTTTGACGAAGAGATTGTTCCAAACTTAGAAATATTAGTGGATGTTTTAAACCCCATTAAGGATGCAGTAGAAGCATTAAGCCGAAATTAAACCAATTTGCTAATAGGTGATGCTGTAATGAACACTCTTTATGAACAGCTCTTATCTATAAATTATACACTTTCTTAAAAAATGGTTCATGCTTTAAAATGTAAAGTTAATAAACGATATAACAACAGAATTATGTCATTGATAAATTACTTAAAAACTTCACAATATAATCAGCAAAATTATAATATAACAAAGACAATGTTAAAACTATATGGACAGCAAATGTATGAACGCCTATTTGACCACAATGTTCCCTAATCTGTTCCAAGCGATCATGATGATGGTGTTTCCGAAATACAAATGGAGCAAGATTTTAAAAACAAATTAGAATACGCAATCAATATTGCATAAAAAACCCCTAAACATTTAAAATCAAATGTTGAAAGTCTTTTTAAGCGGGAATTAGCTTTATTTGAAGCAAGTACCAATCGGACAAAAAATTTAGATTGTATTTATAATGCTTTACTGACAATAAAGCCAACATCAGTGGAAAGCGAAAGATTTTTTTAGGTGGCTGGAAACTTTGTCACTAAAATAAGAAATCGGATGTCAGATGACAGATGACATCATTTTGAAAACTAATTTTTTTAAAAAAATAGTTCTATGAAAAAGATATATGCATATAACATTATTACCATGAAATAATATTTTATATTATAGTAACAAATGATATACAAATATTCCGGGAATCCCGGGAAATGCAATTTTTCATTCCCGTTTCCCGGGAAATAAAATTATCCGGGAAACCCCAAACCCTATTTGTAAAGCAAACATATACAGAATACAATCCAAAAAGCCAAGAAACACTCCCCAAAAACGAGTATCTATTTTCCAATGAACATGTATGGGTTGAAATTTGTCATGAGCAACGGACTCTTTTTCATCTGAACAGATATGTAAAAACATTTGCAAGGTGCACCACTTACGCCGGAGGTGTCATGGTGTCTTATTTGATATAAGGCCTGACATTGAAAAATTCATAACATATATATATGTTAATAAAAATGAAACCACTAAACTTACAGTTTTGATTCTTTTTTTTTTCTTTGATTGAAATTATTATTACAATTTACCAAAAAAAAAAAAAATTATAGTTCTAATCACTAGTGATGAAATTTTGAACCTTTTTCAGAAACCCTTCCATTATGGTTTTTCTAGTGATTTCTGTCACTTTGTTCGAACAGGTTGTCCATCTCCGTTTAAAATCTACCACACTTTTGGACACCTTTTATGTGCTCTTCAATTCTCTTTTAACAAGAGCCCAATATCTCTCCACTGGCCTTAGCTCCAGGCAGTTTGGAGAATTTGCCTCTCTTGGTACAAATACCACATTATTGTTCTTTTACCACTCAAGACCTTTCTTACCGTAGTGACAGGATGCCAAGTCAGTCCAAAAATAAGTGGACACATTAAGAAGTCTTATAAATAGAAGCATCCTTTTTTGTAAACATTCCTTGATGTAAATTTCGTTATTTAAAGAGCCCGTTGTAACAAATGATTGGCTTCTTTTGCAGCAACTGCATATTGCATGTCATACCAAGAACTTTTTGGGAAATTTTGTCTGCTTTTGGGTTCTAAACTTTTCTTCAACATTCCGTCAAGCATCAGCAACATACAAATATTGACCCGGAAGCTGCGAAAAATCTGCCAGAACATACGTTTCGTCATTCATTATGCAGCAGGAATATTTTTTTTTATAAAATTTGACTTCAATTTCCGTGCTCTGTTTTTGGCCTCTAAATTTTTAGCAGCTTTCCTTTGAGGAACATTTTGAGTCTTGTATGTTTTTAAACCTGCATTAGCTTTAACTTTTCGTACCAAATAGTTCGAGCACTGAACTAACCGGGCTGCTTTCCTACCGCATGTGTTGGGAGCTCTTTTGAAAATGCTTTCTATTTGTTTGACTTAATAAACATCATGTGAACCATTCCTTCTACCTGAACCAAGTTTTCTATCAACGGAAGAGATCTCTCGATACTTTTTGATAACATTGGAAACATTTTAACGGCAGACCTTTGATGGTTTGGCCAACTTTTTGTAGGACCAAGTTGGTTTTGTTGAAAATATTTAATCATTTTAGTACGAACTTTTTTCTGGTCACTCATTTTAATCAGATTAACAACAAATGAACATAATTGACATTAAATATAATAGCTTACATGCTTTACAAAGGTAACTTGATCAAAAAAAAAAATCAAATAATACTTGGGTTAAAAGGATTTAATGAAAAACGTGTGTTAAAAATTTTTCGTTCTCAGTACTTAGGACACCGTTATTGAGTGACACAAAACAATGATCAACAAGTTGATATGTCCGCGAATTGATGGAATAAAATTGGCGGATATTTAGTTCTAAACGGACGGTGCAATACCTATATATCTTCCGCGACAATGATATTTTGAAGGATGTGATTCCAGATCTCATAATATGTCGTTTTGGCGATGACCACTCTACACTTTTTTAATGTCATGGGTCTTTGTGAACAAATCACAGACACTGGAGTCACTCAAAGGGAATATCCCATATGTTTTTACCAGAACAATTGAAAATGGGGTAAAATGAGCATAAATTATCATCAAAATCGCGGAATCTACTTGATCGATATAATTTTCGAAAACTAGTAGAAACAAATTTAAAGATATATAGCCATCTCGTAGTAAATTTACATATATGTATAGTAGAACATCTTTTAAAATGTTCAATGTCTAGGATTATTAATGTAATGTTCAATTTCCTTGATCACAGAAGTTTGAATGTCAAACTCTCATATCAATTTTAGATAATTTTCGTCATCAAATCCATCAAAATTATCTTATATAAAAATAGGCCACACATTTTTTTGTAGTACACTTTTAAGTATGTTATTGTCCACCAATATTGAGGAAACATATATTGTTTAAAAGATTCTTTTCTCCAGATATGCACAATATAAAAAATTGTTTCAAAATTATTTCCAGACCACCGATCGGTCCTAGTGAATTATACATTGTTTAAAATAAATTGGAAAATAGTACGGAAAAAGAGAGTAAAGAAAATAAAGGAGAAGTAATAATAGACACAGCACTACATGAGATCATAGAGGTCTTGTATTCCCACGATCATTCGACTAACTCCTGGTAAGTGAAGAGTATTCCAAATTCCGCTCTTACCGATTCCAAACATCACTTGTTCCTTCATATTTTCCTGTGTGTGTGTGTGAGTGAGTGCTTTGCAAATAATTTTTTTTTGATTTGATATGTTCGTGGAAGTCTTTCATAAACAACCACCAGCGGAAAGAGAAACAGATACAGAAACAACAACAAAAAAATAAAATCAAAAACAAGTGAATGAGTACAATAGTCTAGTATTAGTGTCGATTTATTGATTTTAATTGTAACGTGAGCCGTTTTATAGACTAAAAGTTCGCTGAAAACGAAAAACAAACAAACAAATGTCGGCAGCAGGCAGGCAGGCAGCAGAAAATAACAACTGTTCCAAGCACAACGTATAAAACTGATTTAAAGCTTCATGAGTGTAATATTGACTAAACAAGGCGGTAAAAATGTTTTGAATCTATAAATTCTTGTCGCTGTTTGTGAGAGTCTGACAGATAAATGCATGAATAAGAAACTATTGTTGTTTTGCCGTGTGCAACTTCAGCGGCGGTGGCGGTGATGGTGCTGAAGTCATGTTTTATAAAATGTTACACCCAAGGGGGCATATCATGACATTTTATTGTGATGCCATCTTGAGAGGTGCTTATTACGCATGCGCAACGCATTTTTTATTTCTATGCCACCAACAACTGTTTCGCTTTTGATGTTTGTTGTTCTTTTGCAAACATTTAACAACAATAAACTATTTTATATTTATGTTTGCGTATTAAACTATAAATGTTATTGCTGAATTCAAAAACACTTTGTGTTGGGCTACTGTTATCATTTAAATTCGTTTTGCACTGAATTCTTTGTCTTAATAGCGCAATTGCATTTTGCATAATAACGATCAAGGAGTCATAGCTATTGGAATGCAATGTAAAAGGAGTTGAACAATGGTGCATGTTTTCGTGGTAGGGCTATATAGGCTGTTTGTTGGATTCCTTTAATTGATTGTTGTTACATGTGTTTAAACAAACATATCCTGCATTTGGACTACTTTAAATTTAAAGGGTATTTTTCACTCATTTGTAATAATTTTGGAGCAAAAGAACTCAATTTCAAAGTTTTAAAAGAACTAGGCGAATTTCAAGTTCGTCCTCTATTGGCATTTACTCTATTTGCATGCATTTAACTACCTTGGACTTAATACCACGATTGGTTTAGTTATCTTAACAATGAGATTCTTGAATGTCTGTTTTTGGAATGCAATGGGTTTAATCCAACACAAAATCGGAGATTTATCATTTTTGTTGACTAGAATCATCGATGTTATATATTGTTATGAATTCTAGAGATAGACAGCTGCAAAAGATTTTTGTTGATACAAAAAATAGGCTTGGATATGATTTAACCTGGTTAACCTAGATCCTGGCCCACGGATCCTAGAAAAAATCAGGAGGATCTTAAAGACTTTACCATATCCAAAAATGAAGATCGAAATTAAATAACTACGGAAATATCTTGATTTATCTCCGACCATTCGCTGTAATAATGGCCTTTTGTGGGAAAATTTTTCGAAAATATCCTAGAAATCTTGCCACTTACATATTCACTGAAATTCTAAAAGACAGGGTAAGGGAGAGATAAACGAATGCGTTACAGACCTCACAACATTAACTATTTCGGAATTAATCAATGCAACAAAAATGCATTTTACAAATACTCGAGAGACAGTGGCTATAAAAGAGGATATCCCTCGTGGCTAAAAAACTAATGATCCCTGCGTTTTCGGTAGGATCTCAAAAACAGATATCGAGAGTTCAGCGAATACTAAACATACGAAATAATTTCTTTGACAAACAACTCGGAACATAAAGCCACCGGTAGAAGGAAGGACGTTGCTAAAACTTGATAGTAATAAGACACTAAACTCTATCTTTACTTGATCGCATGGTCAAACTCAAAAGTAAACATTTTGGCTCAGAATGGGATAATGTCATCATTTTACAGTGAATTTTACTTAACTGGGTATATTTAGATAGACGCATTAGTTGGTGTCGAAGCCAAGTGATTTCACATGAATTCTGTAATTGAAAATATCCATTGGTTGATGAACGAGTAATCAATATGCTGCCTTGACTGTAAAGAGTACTTGAATACCAATTTGAGCATTCGAAATTCAAATATAGGGAATGTCTAGTGATTAATCTTATAACGAGGTTGCAATCCAACATTTCCAGAACCATGACTGGAGCACAATGGCACATAAGAAATGAGAACATTCATAGAGCGCCAAACATAGCCTGGAATAACAATAACTATCTGCAATAATATTGATAACTAGCGGATACCCAGCGTGTGCTACTACGCTAATAATTCTTTACTAATGGGAGGGTTTTATTATAAAAATTTTTTTTACCATATTAATGTACATAAAAAATAGTTTTGTAAAAAAGTACCAAAAAGAAGTACGTTCAAATTTCAAAAAAGTGCCAGAGTCCATTTGAAATTCTTTAAGAAGGACTGCAATTCCATTTAAATTTAATTTCTGGGATATGGGATACAAAAAAGTATTAAAACTCGTGTTTCGCCCATTTTATCCCCTTAAAAGTTCAAAACGTACCACACACCTGTTCACTTATTTCTTGCATAAATTTAGATTAAGTTGCATTTTTGGTGCTAGCTTTATCAGTTCCGGAGATATAGAGATACCGATTTTACGCATTTTTACCCCCTTAGTGGATGTACTCATCAGGAGAGGTTCTTACATACAAAATTTCAAGAGAAACAAATTTCGAAATTCCGGTTCACGAATCGACCTAATGCATTGTCTAAAACCATGCTCAGAAAATTTCCTTACCAATGAAACCAGTTTGGAGCTAATCGGTTGGATAGTTTCAGAGTCTATAACGGACATAGGTAGAAACATTTTTTGTGTTTTATATATATAGATGAACCTAAAGTTGTCACAGTGTCATCCGAAAGACCTAAATCTGATCATATAAAGCTCTTTAAATTTCTAACCACTTAATAGAACACCCTGCTGCCACAGTGTTACAAAGTATTCTATCAAAATATTTACTTGACATTTAATATAAAATTATAATTTAACATGTTCAGGCCTTTAATAAATAGACAATTCCCACAATCATTTGCAGTCACCATTCAACCAGGCAAAGACTTAAAGATGTTGGAGAACCAAACAACCAACATACGTTCAACAACAGCAACAACAGAAGCAATAACAACAACAACAACAGCACTTGTATTTTGTAGTTCATTTTGCCACAATGTTGTTTATTACGGAAATCATGTTGCTGTATCTGAAATATTGCATGAATACATACATACATACTACATGTAATGGATATTTGTGTGTTATTCATACATACAAATAAATTAATATATATGTGTATATATACATACACATATGCAGGCATCTAAAATCTATATCAGGGATGGAAATGTAGATATTATCTTACTTTTTTGATACTATTTCATATTAAAGAGTACCTTAATACGTACTTTTAACGACAAAAACCAACATTCCGGGCTACAAACTTCCATGGTTGAAAAACTGCGAAATCCCCCTTTCAAATATTGCGAAATATCTAGGAAACATACTGGACTCTAAATTATAATGGAAACTGAACAACAACGCTATTTCGCTATCTTTCATTTAGAAATTCCAAATATTGCCAAATTTTACTTTTAACCTTCACCATTTAAGGGTTAAAGTTGTCCGATTTCTGTAAAACTTTCAGAGTATATTAGAAATGATCTGAGCTATAAGATTCTGTATAGGTTTTACTTAAAATTTGTAACAGTAAGGAAATTGCTCTCATTCGCTAAATTATGACCAAAAAAATATTTTTTCCCGAAAATCAGAAAATTTAAATCGTAGGTACGGAAAAACTGTAAGATTTATTGACATAATTTTTCCATATTTTTATTCTCTATTATGATCTCAATAAATCCCAGTGTGATGATCAAAAAATTTGGAAATTTGTTTAAGAAAATGTTTAAAAATTTTAAAATGGAGATTTGAAACTGCCGTTTAAAAAAAATATTTTTTTGGGCATCCCTGCGAATAGGTTAACGGTATTCTACAAAGACAAAAACTCATACGAATATAAATACGGATATATTTTAAGTAAAAATTAGCTTTTATTTTAATATTTCTTAAAATATGTTAATTTTGTTCCTACATTTCTTGTTCAAGTGGCCTGGGACACGTTAATGGTCTGGGGAATTTTTAATAACTTTAAAATTTTTTAACCTTATATCTTTTATATCTCATTAGAACGACAATTACGTACACATTTCGATTCTTATGCATTAGATTGCAAAAATAATTATTTAGTAGCAAAATTTTTACAAAAACTGAAAAATTTGCATTTTTTCCGAATTTTAACGATAATACAGTTTGTGAGTCAATTTGACCCAAAGGAGATTTAAGTTTAATTTGAAAAATATTTTTTTTTATTGTAATTTTCATTAATATAAATAAATCTACATATTTATGTAACATAATGCAGAAAGTTAAGGAGTTTAACAAATTTATTTTATATAAATAGTAAAATTTTACATATATCTGACCTTTGACTTCGATGCGCGTCCCGAAATCGTTCTCCGATTTGGCTCAAATTTTCAGTACTTGTCTTTTAGACCTAGTGTCACAATAATCCACCCGGCACTCTTCAAAAAACGAACTCAAATTTTTTTCCATACAACTGATTGTCACTCTAGTGACCAAGTTAATGTGGCCATCTTTTAACGAAAAACGAACTATGCAACTGATAACCCGTAACAGAAGGGATATATCAAGGCTGCTGGCAGTATTAACGGGGCGATGGATGTTAGGCAAGCAGGCAATTCGCCTTGGACTTGCCTTTAACAAACATTGTCGTAACTGTTAGGATAGGGAAAAGAGGAAACAATTTCCATGAGTATCAAGAGACACAAATTCCTGGGCTACTACATACTAACCAACTTTGGTAAAGTATCTGGGTCTAAACTTAATGTCCTACTGAGATATCCCACGGCTACAGGTTGGGTCTAATAACTTCGACATTTTAGTATAGATTACGATGTAAATGACACTACATCTGACGAGTGGTGTGGTCTTGTCAAAACGGTGTGTCTTCGACGCTACTTGATTGTTCGCGCGCAGGGAACTACCACGTAAACTAACCAACCAACCTTAATACGTAATATTCAGTATTTAATGCAACAGGGAAAATGTAGAATTATTTTCTAGAGTATAAGAGTATTTGCTATAGAAAATCTTGTGTATAACAGTATATTCTATATAAAATCTTGTGTCTAACAGTATTCTCTATTGACAATCTTCTGTATAACAGTATTTTCTATAGAAAATCTTGAGCACAACAGTATTTTCTGTAGAAATTCTTGAGTATAAAAGTTTTTTTATAGATGATCTTCAACACAAATATTAAAGTAATAAAAATGTTAAATTTTAGTGCTATGATACCGAACAAAAATCGAAAATTTCCATCTCTGGAATCTATGTGTTATTGCTTGTAAATGTTATTAGTGCTGTTGTTGTTGTATTTATAGTTGGTGCAAATTACATTTTTGTGCCAAAGGAAGACATAAAATATGATTAATGGTTCCATTTAAATTAATTATTATATAAATATTTAAATATAAAACAAGCTTGTGTCTCTTTCTCTGTAACTAACTCACTCACTCTCTCTCTCTCTTGCTGCCCCATTCTATCACATATATACACATGTAGTAGAATTTTCATTACATTGTAAACATGTATAAAGTGTGCGTATGTTAAGTAAATATTGTAGAAATTTATGAATAAATGCATTTAGTTAGTGCAGCTAAATTTTGTATTTGTATTCATGAGTTTGACAAAAAGTCATTTAATGACACACAAACTGTAAATTACTTATGTCGTATTGTCATTACTTACAAATCCATACATACATTGATACATACATATATTGTAGGAATGTGCTCGTATTTATTTTGCATTTAATTTTCAATTTGTTTCCGATGTAAACGAAAAACCCATCATCATCATGTTGTTATTATTTAATATGTTTTTGCACAAATCCTAAGATAAATGTAAATAATAATAATACATAATAATGAATAGAAACAAATGTAATTAATTAATAGAAAATAAACATGAGCAGATGTATGGGTGGAAATGTAAATCTATATGCATATTAATTTGGATAGAATTGAATTTTAAGTAGCATCCGGTGTGCTATTCTTGATGTTAAAATTTAGAATCTTAATACTAATTTGTCATTAATTGCTTGAGTTATTTCAGGTGGAAAAATCTATTTAGTTTTACACTTATATGAATGTAAATGTTGTATTTATTGCAAAGTATGATAATAAGCTCAATGATTAGGGGAATTTTTAGAAATCTATATGAATATTAATCATTCGTTTTGAAGAGGATGAATATAAATAACATCTTCATTCCAAAGTATTGATAATGTTAAGGCTAATTATTCCAAACCCACAATCTAACATCATTCGTCTTGAAAACCAAGGATTCTTTTCTATATATTCATATTAGGGCAACTGTGGTTATGACCTTTAAAATGTGCTTGAAGTCAAATGACTTTTGAGGGAACAATATAAACGCGAATTAGTGTCTTCCTTAAGATTGACAATAGACCCAATTAATATTTATATCATTCGATCTATCATCAGTTCATAAAAAAGGATAGAAAAATAGAAATAATATACTCCATATTCCACGTTTTTTTATGGTGATCTCTGATCTAAAAGTGTTGATTGTTTCACCATAGGGAAAATTAGAATTCGAAAAATTGAGACAGAATAGCAAACCATTATGATAACTGTGACTAAGGACTGTCATAAAGATAGGATTCACTACTTCCATGTCTTGGCATTTATGAACTTTGCGGAATATGCAGAAGATTATAGAAAATTATAGATATACTTAAGATTTGGTGCAACAAATTGTTTCAATGTTAAATCGAATTTCCCAAAATTCACGCAATTTTTCGCCATTTGTGCAGTTAATTGTTTGAAAGCTAACGTTTTAGACCATATATAATAGACATAGATCGGAAACTCTCCTATCAAAGACCTAACTCAGTTGTCAAAAACATAAGTGGTGAGAATTTATTAGTAGAAAAAGCTATTTGAAAACTAACACTCGTATGAGTGATTTTTTTTAATAATATTTTTGTTTGAGTTTTTTTTTTCTAGTTTCTGCTCTATGAGTATTTCTCTATATTTTAAACTTAGTAAAAAATAAGCAATACATCAGAGAGCAATGCTTTTTCATTGTTGGACAATATTGCAAAAATATTCCAATTTTGGCGGCCACAGTTTGAAAATTCAACTGTGATGACAGTAATTGAAAAAAATTGATGAGGTTGAATCATCCGAACTTTCGATCTATTGGGTGTATAACTTAAAAATGCATATTTTAATAGCATATAAGTAATTTTGAAGGGTACAAATCCGTCATTTATTCTCACTTAGATATTGAAGATTACAGTGTAAACAACAAGGTTTCTTGTTGCTTAGAAAATGTCAAAGCTTCATAAGCGGGAAGTTTTGCTTCACTTCTTTAATTTGGAAAAGGTGACGCTGAAGCACTCCGATTGCTCACCAAAGCTTATGGTGAATGTGTTGCATCAGTTTCAATGTGCGAGGGATGGTTTGTGGAATTCTGAAGTGGTGATTTTGACACGGAAGATACAGATCGTCCAGGCCAGCCAAAAAAGTTTGAAGACCAAGAATTGGAGGCATTACTCCATGAAGATTGTTTTCAAATTCAACAAGAGCTTGCAGAATCATTGAAAGCTACTCAAACAGCAATTTAAAAACGTTTGCGAGCAGCAGTAATTATCCAAAAACAGGAAAATTGAGTATCATACGAATTAAAGACGAGACACCTTTAAAGACGATTTTGCATATTCGAAATGATGCTCGAACGAAATCATTTTTGCACCGAATCTTTACTTGCGATGAAAAATGGATCCATTACGATAACCTGAAGCGTGATCGTGTGTGAAGCCCGGCCAACACCAAATATTCATGAGATTTAACCAGACCGTCACAGGGAACCTGTACCGTATGAATCTTATTCGTTTGAAGCGAGCATTGGCCGATAAACGCCCAGACATGAAACCGTAATATTCCATCACGACAACGCTCGACCACATATTGCAATACCTGTTAAAAAGTATTTAGAATGAAGTGGTTGGATAGTTTTTCCTCACCCGCTTTAAAGTCCAGACCTTACCGCGTTCGACTACTATTTGTTTCGATCGATGCAGACACTCTCTTTGGGATACGCTTCACTTTGGAACAGAGTATCCGATATTGGCTTGATTCTCTCTTGACCTCAACAGATGATCAGTTCTTTTGGCTCGGAATCCATATATTGCCAGAAAGGTGGGAAAAGTTCATAGCTAACAATGGCCAATACTTTGAATAATATCCACTACGTGTAACTGTTTGTTGAGGATATTGGACTGGAGGCATCAATGGATCAAAATTCTTCGGAAAGGAGGCTGGTAGAGCAGTTCTGTTTACCTTGGATAATATTGTTGTAGACGATATGTGGTACAACAAGCCAGTGAAACAATTAAATTTCTGCATGAGATATTTTCTTGTTGTGTACTCTCTCGTTTCAGTGATTATAGTTGATCTCTTAGACACTGTACTTTATGACCTTGGGATTTATTTTATGGGATTATTTGAAGACAGAGATATACGCCAACAAGAACATAACTGCCTGAGCATTGAAGGAGTACTTCAGCTCAGCATTAAACAAATTCAGCCACATACATTCAAAGCCGTGGAGTGCATTTTCCCGATGCACAGTGGGGCAGAACCAAAATTTTTTGGAAATAAATCTGGCATTTCTAAACGGATGGCCCGATCGGGACAAAATTTGACGTGGGAGGAGCCAAGGAGTATTCGAGTTTAAGTTATTAAAATGGACACCAGAAATACTCCAGGCGCGGCGCTATGGGGGCTTAAAGCAAGGTACCTTCGACATGTAACATTTTTAAACACGTGCCATTTTTTTGTTTCCCATCTGACTTCAAAGATTTTTAAATTTTTGGGAGGCGCTCGGCTAGCTCTTGTGCTATTTATCTCTTCTAACTACCGAGTTATAAGCATTTCAAAATTTAAATTTTCAAATTTAGATAACTAAATTACCAATAATATGCAAAAAATTCCAGAACAATATCAATTACGGATCCGAAAATAACCGTTTTTCAATTTAAAAATTCAAAAAATGGTAAAATTTGGCAGTTTTTTGTACGAAAAGTTGACTTAACTTGTTTTTTTCTTAAAAAAAAACTTTATTTAAGAACATATAACAATTTTATATGTTTCCGCACGGTATCTTCATGTAGAACATTCTGGAATAAAAGACATGTCTTGTTTTTCAAATATGTCGGTCCTACGCCCTTCGGAATTTGACCTATTTTTTATCAAAATTTCAACTTTGGTCCACATGTTCCAAAATCCCAAAGCTGGGATCAGAAAATGGAAAGCAGGTTTGAAAATCTTGATGTAATTCCTATTTATATTTAAAGCATTTTCCCAGCCCCGAAGAAAATGTAGAACCTGTGGGCAAAATTGTAAAAAATACCATTTTTGGGATTTTCGCTCTAGTTTTTAGGAATTGCGGGATTCCCTTCAACCTTTTGACAAGTTTTTTTACACTTTGTTATTAAGAATGAGAAATTTAAAAAAACCCTGCAAATTTCGTTTAGTTTTGTTATTAAATAAAGATTTTATTACATATTACATATTTATTGAGCTCTAAAACTAAAATGTTTATCAAAATTTTGATAGGATTGCAAATATTAGGAACAATTTGGTCCACATTTTTTCCGAACTATTTTTTTTTTTTTTTGTTCAGATAAGTTAATTTCTGATATTATAAAAAAAAAAATTCAAGTCAATATCTCAATTATATTCAAAAACGTGCGACTTTAAAACTCCATCCTTCAAAATTATTGCACTTTTTCAAACTAAAAATACTCCTTGGCTACTCCCACGTCAAATTTTGTCCCGATCGGGCCATCCGTTTAGAAATGCCAGATTTATTTCCAAAAAATGTTGATTCTGCCCCACTGTGCGATGTGCTATTCCATGCATATCCCTATCCTATGGTCTATGATAAATATTAGCAATCTAGAAAAAACTGTTTTCTATTTGACGCTATCTGTCAGAAAAAGAACATACATATTGGTTATAATATTCCAAAATTGGCGTAACTCCCATCTCAAAGGGTTGTAAAATGTATTGGATTCTCGCATTTTGCAGAGATATTAAATTTTTAGTAAATATTCACAGTTATAAAATGACACTGTTTCGGATTTGTCGGAATTTTACGACACAAGTCTGCAAAGAATTAGCAGCACAAGGATTTCTGACAAATTCATTTTAAAGTACTCCAGAATTTATGACCCAAAACGTTTTGGTAAATAGATGAACACATGTAAATATTTAAAATCCAGAATATATGACCCTGTTTGAGGTCATCATAAAACCCATGTACCAAGTTACAATTCTTAAAATTACAACATCCTCAAAACTCAAAAGAAAACATAAACAGTATTAACATAAATTAAACCAAAAAACTAGCAACTACAAGCATCAATGTCAAGATTGCAACAGTAAATCAATTGTTAGCTAAGGCTAACTAACACATCAATCTATTTATTCTAAGATAGAAATCTAGAAAATCTTGAAACGTTTCTAATACATATGACAAAAACTAAAAAAATTGAATACCATAATTTAGCAAACATAAAAAACCCACAACATAAAATCAATTGAAATCAATTTATACAGACATAACTATAACACAACATCACGTAACAATTCTGTTTCGTTTGTTTGCTTTTTTTTTACAACTTTTTTTTTTGGCTAGAAATAAACGAAATAAAAAAACAATAAATGGTGAAGGAGAGAGAGAAAAAAAAAATTGTCAACAAAAACTTTAAAAACTAACAACATTTTTATTATAATTTGCTGCACATGACATATTCTTAACTTGTATAACACGAGCAAAATTCCTGCATAATGTCACAAGTTGTGGCACTGTCTAAACACAATTGACTGATGAATACCATGATGATAATGATGATGTGATTGCTGATGATGATGATGACGATGATCATGTGTTCAATTTTTGCTGATGATGAGGAGGATGACGATGATCGAAATGAGTAGAAACTAAGTAAAAACAGAAAAAATGATGATGTTGATCAGATTTAGTAGTTTAGATGGTTGCTTGATCAGTTGATCGGTTGGTTGGTTTGTTGGTCTGTTGGCTGCTTGATTGGTTGGTAGGTTGGTTGTTTTAAGGCTGCTTTACACAACGAATGAGTTGAGTCTGTCCGGCTACTTTGTATTAAATTGGACTTGACTTTCAGTGACTAAAAATTACATTTCGATGATCATCGATCGTGATTTGAGATGACATCATGTCTCTGTAAGATGATGTTTTTTTTAGCCTGCCAAAGTTTTTTTTACGTTCAGTTCTTTTTTTTTTTTTTTGCACTGCCCAGCATCTGCGATAAGTTTTCGCTTTTAGTTTTTTGTATTATTGGTTTTTAGTTTTTTTGTTTGATATGAAACTATTTTAAAAGTTGCTTGTTCTCTATGTACTCTAGTCCTGTCTACATGTTGTAACAATGACATTTAAGTTGAAACATTTAGCTGTTTTTTTGTTAGCTGTTGTTGCTTGATATTGCGCAAGTAGAGGAAGATGAAGTTACCACCACTAGTAAACAGTTTTGTTTTTTGCAGCAGTACATATTTCCATTTATTGATTTTTTATTTTTTTTTGGAAAATATATTAAAAGCATCCATTCGTTTATTGCAAATAACGAAGGAATTGTTAAGGAGTTTTGAAGGATGATACCTGATATTGAGTGGCAATTACAAAATATATTTGATTTCTACAGAAGCGGATGCCAAAAATAGGATAATTCTTTTTTAGTAAATAAATTTCATTAAAATAACCGGAATTTGCAAACTTTTCCAAAAAGAAGAAATTGAGAAAAAAAAATTAAGATCAACAAGTAACAACGGAAATATATAGTTATCCATGATGTTCAGATCTGAATACAAACATTTGAGGATAAAGATTTAAAGTAAGGCTCGGTGTAGACCAATTCTGGAATAATATTCCGAGAAATCCTTGTGGAAATCCATGGGAAATCCATGAGTAAACCTGAATTGAGAATGTCTGTATTAGAGGAGTTAATTATTATAGTTATTTTCTAGTGAAGATTCGATTGTGAGCCGATGATAAATACTTAAGGAGTGGTGAGAGCATGTCTCCTTTTTCTTTAAGAATATGGAAAACTCAACATCTATGGACATAAAGCTACACAAACTTTTCAGAATTTCCTTTAATTTAGCGCCCCAGAAATTCGTATCAATAGACAATAAAAGCTTAGAAAAAATCTTGAATTTTTTTCCAAATCTTGTATGTTATAATGTTCCCAGGCTTAGTGATTATGATGATGATGATGCTGTTGATGCGTTCTGTTTGCTGTTTTTTTTTCTGCGCAGTTCAGTGTAGTTTGTGCTTAAAATTTCATTTGAAATGATCTCAAAATAGATTCTTGTCGTGCGATAACCAAAAATCGTCTCTTTTCAGGCAATATAGCAAGTTAAAGTTTCTTGTGCAATGTGTGTTATTTCTTTTATTTAGTTTTTTTGGTTTTTTCTTTTTTCTTATTATGGCTTTGGAGTGTTATTTAATACCACTTGCTGTTAGTTTTTGGATTGAACAATCATCGTTGTTGAAAGATTGCCTAGTAGATTAAGTGCCACCGATATTGTGGCACAGAGTACTTGTCAAACTCAAACAAGAAACTACAACAAGAAAAACTAAAACTAAAACATACAACAAAAAATTACAGGAAAAAAATAAAACAAACAAAATAAAGAAAGAAAGCAACAAGCAGCTAGGCAAGCAACCCAATAAACTATCAAACAATAACAACTAAAACAACATTTAGAAACGAAAGAAGAAGTCTAAACAAAAAAAAAACAAAAAAAAAAACGCAACATGTCAACTAACTTGTCATTGACGTGCCTACTCCAAGCCTGAGTTGCATTGCGCACATAGATTTCGTTAACTTCTAGTTGTTGCACGTTGCTCTTTACGTTGACTGTGACAATAACGAAACAGGTGCAACACATGCCTTAATTTGGCTTAGAACTTGAGCTGCCAGTGTATGAGTGTGTGTTTGCATGTGTATGTCTTTGCCAAATTCCAAAGATTCCTAACATGGGTGGATGATTAAATTTAAAAAGAATTACAAGCTCTACAAAATAACATAGAAAAAAACATCAAGGCTGAAAATACAAATACAAGAAAGAGCCAAATTTCTGAGTGCTGTTTATAGAGACTACGAAGTATGCTACCAAATGAGTAACTTTCAAAGAATCTGAGGTTAGCAATTGATACTCCATTCTGGAGTATAAAAATAAAATTTATTAAATGTAAATACAAATATATATACTTCATTAATAATCCGACGACAATTGAATTTTATGCTCCGTAAAGCTTTATATTGTAAAAACTGGCAAGAGCGATCATTATTAAGGTCTTCATGAAGCTCATTCTGGAACCAGTGTTAAGGTTAGGTCACACACGGCAAATATTTACTCAAAAAAGCGTAACCACTTTTTTTAGCACAAATTAGTTTGACGTTGTTTACTCTTACGAGTGTTTTGTAAGATCAAACAGCATCAAATAAAAAAAACTAGATATATGTTTTGAATCATCCAAAATAAGATACGTTTAGGAAATAAATAAAAGAATTCAAATATATTTTATTTAGTGGTTACGTCTTTTTCGTCAAATATTTGCCATGTGTGACCCTACCTTTAGTATACAGAACATACCGGATTTAGTTAGTGTCGTTCATGTATCTATCATATAATTATGGTATGAATTATTGTCGAACAATCAGTCGAAATGAGATATCCGTTCCTTATACACTATATTGAATGTGAAAAGTTATTCGACTCCATTGGTAATAACCTTAGATGGAACAGACTTCAGAATATAAGGTTCGTCGAAATAAAGTTAATTCGTAAAAGATATGATGTCTTAAATTCCTGATTAGAGGAACATTTGTTTAATCTCGCAGTCATATTCTGATGGGATAGGGCTGCCTTTTCACGTGGTATTCAAACAAGCCTCCAGCTATTATATAGAACCCGATAAATGCCAATTAATTCAACTACACAGATGACAAATGTAATCTGCCATAGTAAGGTATATTAAAACGGAATATAAACTAACTGATCGAAGAATCCTTACAATATACAAAAGTAATCCTCCTATCAGAAAATGCTATAAATTTTGTGATTGGCCCCTAATGTCAGTTCTGTTTTGACATTTGCGTAGTAAACATATGCGAAATACACGTTAATAAACAATGTTGCGCTACACTGCTCCAGAATGCGGAATATTGCTGACTATTTATTTGACCAATAATCGGTAGGTGACTTTGGCACAACGTGACTTTCGTCGCAGATTTCCTGGCAGTCCAATGCCTACTGGTGAAACACTGCGACGTTTCTCCGCTCGCCTCGAAGAGACTGGCACAACACGAGATGCTGCCAGGCGGAGTAGCCGTTCTGCAGAGAATATTGCTGCTGTAGCCGAGGATGTCATGGAAGCGCCGTCGACATCGACCAGACGACGTGCCACACAAATGGGTATCAGTCGACGGTCTTTACCGCGAATTTTGGTACAAGATTTGAAGATGTTTCCGTACAAAATCCAGACGGTGCATTAGCTGTTAGCTGCTGACCGCCAATCGCGTCTAACATACGCTCAAGCCATACTTAATCACCACCAAGAGGAAGATGATTTTTCATCAAAAATAATCATGAGTGATGAGGCCCATTTCCATCTTAGCGGGTACGTAAATAAGCAAAATTTACGCACTGGGGCATTGAAAATCCGCGTGTAACCCACCAAGAGCCATTACACCCGCTCAAAGTCACTGTATGGTGTGCTGTTTTCGCTGGAGGAGTCATCGGACCTTTTTTCTTCGAAGACGTCGCGGGCCAAACGGTTACTGTAAATAGTCAGCGCTACAGAGCAATGATCAACGAGTTGTTTTTGCCGCAACTTGATGAATTGGGATTGGAAAACATGTGGTTCCAACAGGACGGTGCAACGGCACACGGCACGTGCCACAACCGATATGCTGAAGGATGCATTTCCCGAACGCCTAATCTCCCGTTTTGGCGATTTGCACTGGCCAACAAGATCGCCTGATTTGACCGCTCCAGACTTCTTTTTGAAGTCGCGGGTTTATGTCAACAAGCCTCAGACTCTTGCAGCTCTTAAAGACAATATCCGTCAAGAATGTGAGGACCTATCGCCGGAAGTTTTGGCCAAAGTGATGGAAAATGCCATCAAAAGGGCTCAAATGACAATCAACTGTGGCGGCGGCCATTAACATGACATCATATTCTCGACTTGATGTAAAAAAAATTAAAAGACCAAATAAAAATAATCCACAAGAATAATCAAAGTTTTTCATTTTTTTTTTTTTTTAATTACAGCCAAAAAACATCGGAAGTTTACTTTTGCGCCACCTTGTATAAATCCCAAAGACATAAGACATTTAATGCTCAAAAAATATCATAGAAATGCTCAGAGAGTACCAGATTGCATTTTTAGAGATGAAGTATGATTTTTCCTGATTATTCTGGATAATTTTCAAACATGTATTGAGATGTAATCGTTCAAACACAAACTAAAATATTTAGATGAATTGATCAAGAAGACCTTAAAGTGAAAGAGATCCCGACTTAATCCTTAATTCAATTATGCAAATGCTGGAAGCAGCGTCAAGCAGTGGAAGATATTTGTAGACAGTATTGATGCAGTTCGTTAACGACATGATCATGAAGCTTTATAAAGTTTTCGTTTCTCTTATAAATCCAAATTAAAAAAAAACAGACATGCTACTTTGAAACTGGTGCAAGCCTAGTTCTTCGGAAGTTCTGAATGTATCGCTATTCGCAATATTGTACTTACATTTGCTTCCCAATGGACTTTGGAGAAATAACATAAAGCGAATGTCAAAGATAGACCACTATCTTTGACTTTGCCAAGATGGCTCTACTAGGAAACTATAAACATTAAATTGATTGATCATGAGACTTAATTTGTCATCAAAAACGAGTTTCTACTCTAGTACATACTAAAAGAAGAAGTTAATCTTATTCAAAAACTCTAGAGAAAGGTTTGAACTGGTTATCGAATCACTTTTTACGCCTTTCTCTGATACAAACATTGTGATCTTCATTTGGCTTCAGCAGTCATTTAATTAATTTAACAAAGGTAAGTTTAGGTTGACTTGACAGCCGCCAGCAGAAAACTCACTTGAGTATCACAAACTCCCTTTGTGATACAGCAAGATAAAAATACACAATAACCAAATCACTAGTGGAGATCTATGAGCATTCTGTGATCGAAGTGTTTGGATCAAAGGTTGCCTACGACTGGGCAGTGGCAGAAAAGGTTGTCTCCTCATCCTTCCCAATGTTACAGCTTTTGCAAAAATCGTTGGACAAAAGTTGTAATGAACGAGAGTGTGTATCAGAGGACAATTAATAGAGTGTCTCACTCAGAGCCATAATATGCAGCTTCCAGTTCCCTTTGGATAGAGAAAAGGTTGTCTCTTCATCCTTCCCAATGTTACAGCATCTGAAAAAATCGTTGGGCAAAAGTTGTAGTGAACGCGAATATGTATCAGAGGCCAGTTAATACCGTGTCTCACTCAGAGCCATAACATGCAGCTTCCAGTTTCCTTTGGATAGAGAAAAGGTTGTCTCCTCATACTTCCCAATGTTACAGCATCTGCAAAAATCGTTGGGCAAAAGTTGTAATGACTGTGTATCAGAGGCCAATTAATAGAGTGTCTCACTCAGAGCTATGACATGCAGCTTCCAGTTTCCTTTGGAGGAAGCTCTTCTCTTGTAACTTGTGCTTATCGTCTGGTTTTCCACCAACTCGATTTACTAGTTAGTTAACCAATTTCCTCGTTGTATGCCTTTGAACTTGGAATAAAGCAAGCATTTTTGAGCCTTGGATTTGGCTTCTCCTTGGACCTTGGAGGAAACCTAACCATTAATCGATTGTTCCACTTGTACAACTACATTTACCATGGAAACAAATGTGGCGGAGACGACAGCATCTAAAATAGAGATGCTGAGAGGGTTCACTATATTTTGTAAGGACCTGGAGAGCCTAAGAGGTGACTGGTTTTTGAGAAACACAAAGAAGTAACTCGCTTTACGGTCGCCTAGTGGCTTCATCGTTTTGTTTTCCGCACTATTCGCTAGTCGGCGCTTTCACTCTACTACTTAGTCGAGGCATCAGTAGCCGACGTTGTAGCATTTGGGTTTCCGCAGATTATAAAGGTATTAACGGAATATGTAGGCTTCTAAATATTGCGACTCCATTGGAGATTTTAGGTTTGCGGACTGAAAGATCCAAATACTACAAATTCTTTGCCTCCCAGTCTATTCAAAATTCATTTATAAATTGTAAAATTTTTGCTGAACTTAGACATGTTAAGTGATATTTCCTCATTTTATAAGTTGCGGGAGAAGTACACCTTAAATAATTAACACAAATTTCAACAAGGGTGACATTTCCCTATTTATCTGGACCGTCAAATGTAGGGTACCCAACAATGTAAACAACTTAACATTAACATAAAATATGTCAACGTAACAAGGTCTAACGATCGTTTAAATCATATTCAACCCCGAAACCCCAGCCTTACTCTTTATCACATTAAAACGTTCTCAACATACGTATGTAAGTACTTAACATGCAACTCTACGTATAAAATGTTATAATGCGTTGGCGTGATTTACTATCATCTCTAGCAATGACTGACATATTTGGGAAAAAACTAAAAATGAATTTTCAAGAAAATTAAATAAAAAAAACCAAAAATATTATTTAACAAACATACAAAATAAACGAAATTAAATTAGGTGTGGTAAATAGCATTATTTAGTTAATGTTTCTTTGTTGTTAATGTTACTGAGAGCCAAATTACATGTAAACGCGGTTAATTCAAGCATAAAAAAGTATTTTTCTATTTCATAGCGAACTTGTTAAAGATCGATGATCTATATGATAATTTGGACACGTTTACGCTTCTTGGTTTGAAAGACACAACAACAAAAAAAGATTATTATTTCCTTCCCTTCCTCCCAAAAGAAAAAGAACTGTGAGTATTTCAATGATTTCAACTATGTATATACATATATTTTATGGCTTCCCTTCCTTGGCTATTGGTTGGCTGGTTGAATTAGTTATCTATTCCCTCCTGTGTTTGGCCGCTTGTCTGTCCATTTGTCTGTCAGTGTCAGTGTGACTAGGTAGTTCTAGTCGTATTTGTCCGAAACGTTCTATTAATTTTTAATGTTCATTTGTATAATTTATCATCATTGCTTAATTTGGGTTGTGCTCTGTTAAATTTCGTGTCCGTAATAATGGTCATAATGTCTATTTCTTTTAATGCCATTAACAACTCACAACACACTCTTCCTCACTAAATAAACAGAAAATCCACTGCAACAACACCAAACAACATCAAAATAAAATACAAAAATCGAAAATTCATAAAAAAAACCAAAAAAATTTCCATTTTTTAAGACTTGAAATACATTTGTTGCGCCTCAATGATTTCTTCCCAAAGTGGCAGGCAGCGCGCTCTGCGGTATGCTGCCACAACTACTGCTTGCTGCCGTAGCTGCCGCTGCTGTTTGTTGCATTTTGATACCGTCTTCGTCGGTAGCTATAAAAATGTTTTTCACTTCTTCTGCTTGAATTGATTTTGATAGTTTTTGTTTGATATCAAGAGTATCAACAAGATTTGTGTTTATTTTTTTTTTTATTTTTTTGAAAATATCTTTTCTCTTCTGTTCTGTATATTCCTTTATATTGATGTAGTTGGTGGTGTTTTCTTTTTTGTATAAGAAAATTTACATGACATGAGAACCACCTACCTTTCGCTATGACGGTTTGCTGTTGCTTTTCACAGAGAATATTTCTGCCGCTAAGTGTTTTTGAAATCTCTCTGTGTGTCTGGAGTTGTACTGTGTTCCGCTGAGTCTTTTATAGAGTTTAGAAAAAGGATTAAAAGTGTTAGACATGTTGTATAAAGAAAGCTAATGTGAGGTCTATGATAAATGATCTTAAGCTCATTGAGAGATAAAGATCTTTTAATAGAGTATTATTTTCAAATATCACAAGCAAAAAAAAAGAAAACAATGAACAAAAAATACAGTGAAATATAATTAAAAATTTGATGAAGGTTAAGGATATAAGGCTAGATTTTTTTTTAATTATTTTAGAGGAGATCTTGGTTTTGTTATCTACAGGTAAGTGGGATCACTATATTGGGTAAGATCATGCTTTAGAATCTTAATAAAATTTAACGAGGATTTTTGTTATAATTTCACATTAAAATCTGTCTTAATTTGTTTGCAGTTTTGGTTCTAATTTAACATTTTAACTAATGATTGATGAAGTTTAGTATACATAAGAATTATTATTTGTAACCAATTTTCAAAGCCTAGGGTATTCAATTAATCGGGTTTCTGGTTTAATCGGTTAATCGAATAAATAATTAATCGAGTTTTAGATTTAATCGGTTATTAATCGGTTAATTTATAATTATTCGATTAACCGAATAATTTATATTTTAATTTTAAATTGAAAATAAAACAACGAATTTTGTGTATTTATTTAAGCATTTACACAGAAAAATAAATAATAGCAAACAATTAGTATTTGTGATCCTTTTTATATACACATGCGAGTTTTTAGAATTTTAGTAAGATCTTCTGAAATAAACTCTTAAGAAAATAATTTTAAAAGGTTTCTTTTAAACGATTATTCTTTAATGTAAATAAAACTTGACTTGCGAAAAACTCTCTAACATATTGTAGATGTTGGAGAAATCGAAGGTAAGGGATGAGAAAGACTATCCAATTTCTAAGTTCTTTGTTCTTTGTTCAGTTTTTTTTTAAGCATATAAAATCCTCCATTATACCAATGGAGTTCTTTTGGGATTTTTAGATTTGGAATACTTTTAATAGTTTCGTTAAGTTCTGATAAAAGACTCGTTTCAGTTTCGTCTATTATCATGTCTTCCTCCATCTCATTAGGACAAAGTTCATCATGGAACATTCTAGAAAAAAAGGTAATTTCCAAATTTCTAAGCTTCTGTTTTTAAGCTATACTTCAAAAAACTATAGAAGTAATTGTTTATGAGTTAAGAAATAAAATTTCTGTGTTTAAAACTATATTTCTATATAAAGTACAAAAAACAGAAATTTCGGTTAATCGACACAAATTAATCGGTTTATTTGTTATTTAAAAATCAGCGATTTTAAATTATTCGAACAGTTAACCGTCCAAAATTAATCGGTTAACCGATTAACGGTTAATCGATTGAATACACTAATACCCACCATCAATATGTAACAATAAAATATTTTTCTCATATAGGGGTTATATGGGTAGGGTCAATTATGGACCGATCCTAACAAAAGTTGGTAGAAAGATTTAATTTTTCAAAATAGTATTATACAAACTTGTACTATTTAATTGTAATATTCAAATTAGTATTTTTTATATCAAACTATTTAAAATTGTACTATTTACAATCTTTTTAAACTGGTACTAATAAATTTCTATTTGTTTTAAGTCGTAATATTTTAATTAGTACTTTTTGAAAATGGTATATTTCTTTAAATATTACTTCTTTAAAATAGTACAATTTTTTTATATTGTAACATTGAAAATAGTTCTTTTTTAAATGCTACTTTAACAAAATGCTGCTTTTCAAATTAATACTTTTTTTAAATTAGTACCTTTTCAAAAAAATAAATTTTTAAAGGGAATCATTGCTCTGCTTTAAAATTAAACTTTTAAAATATCGTTTTTTAAATAAAACTATTTAAAATGGAAAAATTTTAAATAGTATTTTACCATTAAAATTTCAATTTTTATATCCCTTACTATGAGTGGCAAGGTTATGTACAAGTTTACAATTCCTTTAGTAATTTAAACATTTTTCATTTGCGACAACACAAAGTATATTTATTCTGGATCGTTATAGATAGAGGAGTAGATATAGCCATGTTCTTATGTCCTTCTGTATGATGAAATCATGACTCATACATCAATATATATGCTTTATAACCGGTTCGGTTGGTATTTAAAATCGAGAAAATCGACCTACAAATGGCTGAGATCGAAAAATTCTTAACACACGTTTTTCATTAAAACTTCTAACACAAGTATTATTTGATTTTTATTTTTTTTGATCAAGTTACCTTTGTAAAGCATGTCAGTTATTATGTTTAATGTCAGTTATGTTCATTTGTAGTTAATCTGATTAAAATGAGTAATGAGAAAAAAGTGCGTACTAAAATTATTTAATTTTTTCAACAAAATCCAACTTGGTCCTACAAAAAGTTGCCCAAACAATCAAAGGTCTGCCGTCAAAATGTATCCAATGTTATTAAACAGTACTGGGAGAACTTGTCCGTTGATAGAAAACCTGGTTCAGGTTGAAGGAATGGTTCACATGATGTTTATTAAGCCAAAGAAATAGAAAGCATTTTCAAAAGAGCTCCCAACACATCCGGTAGGAAAGCAACCCAGTTAGCTCAGTGCTCGGACTATTTGGTACGAAAAATTAAAGCCAATGCTGGTTTAAAAACATACACGGCTCAAAAAGTTCCTGACAGGAATTCTGCTAAAAATTTAGAGGCCAAAGTATGTCAAGAAATTTTCGATCTCAGTCCTTACAAAAAAACCAGGACAACCTCGATTTTAGTCCTTTTTATGATTTATATTTGGATCTCTAAGTCATTAATATAGACAATATGGATATCTAATGATAGATATTTCAAAGGCCTTTGCAACGACGTATATAAGGTCATAATACGTCGCACCTAAAATGAGTAAAAATCGGAAGAAATATTTTTTAATATAGACAATATGTATATCTAATGATAGACACATCAAAGTCCATTACATCGATATACATATGTATATAAGGCTAACGTAATTTGGACCTACAATTTTTTAGCCCGATTTTTCTACCAAAAAAATTTTTTTGTCATAAATAATTTTTTCAAAGCAATTTGGAAAAAAAATTATTATTTTTTAAATTTTGAAAAAAAAAAATTAATTTTAGTTACCACTCTATATCGATTCTATATGAGAGAATTTAAACAAACAATAAACTATATTTGATTTCAAATATGTATTTTTTTTTTTCTCAAAACGTAAGTACAATACAATAGTTCATTGCCATTGGAAACATTAAAGAATCAAATCTTCTCTTACTTGTATTATTATCAAGAAAATAAAATAATAATTATAGTTGATTTCTAGCAAAGAATTACCTCCTTTGTTAAATGGATTTCGATAAACTAAGAAGTATGCTTTAAATTTCTGCTAGACAACTTAAAGTCCTTTAAACAGTGTTTTAAGTGGACAAGTAATTACATAAAGTCTGATGATGAATAAACTCATAGTCATTAAAGAAAAGTGAGAGCACGAAAAACTTCATTTTTGTATTTCTGATAAAAAAAAAAATATATAAAATACACAGAAATAGCATATTCACCTTTATCAGTTACTAATATTTGGTGATTTGGAAATTCGAACTTTTAAGTCTAAAAAAAGTACCAAAATTACTAATATGTCTTTATTCTAAATTAAATTTCTAATTTGAATACAATTTCTTCCTTCAGTCGCGCAAAATTAAATAATTATAAATATCCCCCCACCATATTCACAATTTGTCAATTCATGTAATGTTGTCATAATGTCCTAATATTTCACAACCAGGCTGCTCGGCTTTACCGACTCTTAGGCATTCGGCGCAGATCTCTGCTGGTTGGTTACGATAACATAATAAACATGTACTCATTTAATGACATTTTTAGCTTGAAAGGCAATAACATTTTCAAACCATTGTGAATTATTAGAACATTATGACATGAAAAGAGACCTTGTGAATTGACCAAATATTTTTTTAAATTTATCATAGGTTTATGAAACAAACTTTCCATACAAAATGTGTATTATAAAACCTAGATAAATTAAAAACAGATTATTAATATTATAGATAGTATTTAAGTTTAAAATGAAGTGTAGAACTTAATCCAATCCACTCTGTTGGAAGAAAAATATAGGTAAAATATTCTTAACTAAATGAGAATTATGTTAATTCCTTAAATGTCATATGACAATTATTCGTGTATGCATTTATACAGATAAAATATGCCTATTATTACTTATTTATCTAATAATAAGCCCGATATTACTAAACTACTTCATCATAATGCAAATGGTATGTAGTAGTCGTTAAATAGTATGTTAAACAGTAAAATTAAAAGTATTTTCCGGAAAGTTAAAAGCTGTAAAATTTCTCTTGTGTTAGGTCTTTCATTTCCATGTTTTTTCTCAAATATTTTGCAACAATAACAGGCAGACTTGACACCAATGCACGCGTGCATAAGTGCCTGAAAATTTAAAAAAAAAAAAACTACTAGAAATGTCACAAGAAAAGCTGGAAAATAATATAATTTCCTATTAGACATGACTAATTCTCGTTTGCATAGAAAACATTTTGATAAAACATACATACAAAAATTCAAATGTGTAACTACAATAACCCAACATTTGCAGGCACCTATAATGCGGTGTAAAGGATTTTACAAACAATAAACTGTGTGTAATACTTAATGCGGCAAATGGCAGCAAATAATGTGCAATCAGGACAGGGATAGGAAATTAAGAATTTTTAAATGATTCTAAGCCAAAGGTTAAAATAAAAGGAATTTATTTAGTATAGCAGGGATCAAACATAAAGAATATAAGGATCAGATCTGGCATTAACGATCAGTACTGTAGATCAGATTCATTATAAGGGTGTCACATAATTCATGCGAGATTTGAATTTGTGCTGTAGAGAACATCACGTTGAACAATATCTAACAAATAATTGAAGCCTTGGCAGCCTCAGTTCGACAATTTCATACAAATATCAATAGGTTAGTGACCCTAAACACAATGGTCGTCCAAAAACATGCTGTTGAAATTTCAATATCGAAACAGTAGATGAGAGTGTTGGTAGAGGTCCTGGGACATCAATTCGGCGTCGTACACAAGAACAACATATTTCAAGAAGCTTTATACAGCGTATACACTCGCATAATGAAGATCTGAGCCCGCATGTTTAGTTGACCAACTAACTGAAGCCTACTCACGATGTATTATGTACAGTTTACGTTTAATATGCCACCAAAGGTAAATTTTATATATAAACAAATTTTATTGAGAGAAGGGAACAAACAAAGTTAAAATACGCATTATTTATCAAATTGACCGCATAAAGACAGGTCTCATTTGGAACAAACGACTTGGGTGTCACATTTTTTGCAATTTATGCGCCTTTTTTTTAGCACAAAAGAAAAAGATTGTCAGCATCGAACTGAACATCAGCAACTTGATGAGCAGCTCTTTTCCCAACACCTGATATGCAAGGCTGTAGTGTTAAAGGTCAGATTGCAAAATAATACATGAACGAATCGTTCAGGAGAATATAGGCTTTAAGAAACTGAAATTTGTGACAACCGTGTTAGAATACAAGGTGAAATACAGCGTGACTAAATCGACCAACAGATGGTGTATCTTTTGAATGAGGTTTTTGTCGTTAAAAGCTTAATGTCATTTATTCCCACTTAGTTATTGAACATTATAGTGTAAATAACAAAGCTTTTTATGCAAAAAAACGAATTTTATGCAAAAAAAGCGTCACATGCGGGAAGTTTTGCTTTACTTCTTTAATTTGAAAGAGTGCCGCTGAAGCACACCGATTGCTCAACGAAGCTTATTCGGCAATATCTGTTTCAACGTGCAAGAGATGGTTTGTGTGGTTCAGAAGTCGTGATTTTGACACGGAGCACAAAGATCGCCCAGGCCAGACTAAAAAGTTTGGTGACAAAGAACTGGAGGCACTACTCCATTATGATTGTTGTCAAACTCAACAAGAGCTTCCAAAATCATTTAATCAGGAATCTCAAAACGTTTGCGAGCAGCACGATTCATCCAAAAGCAGAGAAATTGGGTACCATATGAATTGAAGACGAGAGATCTTGAAAGATGATTTAGCATGTCCGAAACGATGCTTGAACATGATAAAAGAAAATAATTTTTGCACCGAATTATTACTTGCGCTGAAAAATGGATCCATTACGATAACCCAAAGCGTAAGAGATCATTTATGAAGCCGGACCAACCAGCCGCATCGACATCAAACCCAAATATCCATGGCGCTGAGGTAATTATCTGTATTTGGTGAGAGCAAAAGATTCGTATCTATTACGAGCTGCTGAAGTCTGACCTCACCATCACAGGGATCCTCTGATTTGCCAGAAACAAAAGCTTCCACAACGTGCCACTGTTTGGGGCGAATTTTGGGCTGAAGGAATCACTTCTTCGAAAATGAGGCACATGAGGTCATGCAATGTCTGCTAATTGTGCTCGATATCGCGAGATAATATCAGAGTTCTTCTTGCATTGGATAATATTGATGTGGACGAAATGTGGTTTCAACAAGACAATGTGGCGCCGTCAGATAGCCTGTGAAACAATTAAATTACTCGTATCGATGATCAGAATTGATCTCCTAGATCGTATGGTTCTATTTAAGGGGTTATTAGAGGTCTAAGAAATATGTATGACAACAAGCATCCGAGCATTTAAATATGAAATTTGATGCAGCATCATAAAATTCCGCCAAATTTTAAAATGCCGACAAAAGAGTGCGTATATGCCAGCAAAGCCTTCGTGGTCATTTGCACGCATTTTAGCCATTATATGCCTGACATACTTAGGGTCCTCCCCTGTAGAAAGTATAAAACTATTAAATTTCCCATCCCTGAACCAGACATTTTTAGGGGTGGGGGGGTTTAAAAAATAACCAAAGAGATTTGCAGTCAGTGTGTCATTCACATTTACACACAAATAAATAAACAAACTGAAATAAAAACAACAAATCTCAACAGTAGACTAAAAGGAAAAAAGGAAACCCAGACATAAAAGCGAAAATTGTTTGACTTTGATTTTTGCCGTTCGTTCGTTCGTTTGTTTTGTTTGAATTTAGTTTGAGTCTGGGCGTGAGTGTGTATATCTCTGTGTGTATTTCCCGATTTCAGTCCTGACTTGCATTATGAGTTTTACTTAACTATGTATGTATTTATTTTGTATTTCAGAAAAAAAAGAAGGCTTCAAAGCATTCAGATATCTAGGCATCTCTTTCTAATTTAGGTTCTTCGTTTTGCTCCTAGAGTTGACACAAAACATGATTTGTTGACATTCATATTAAAGTTGTTGTTCTGTTATTATTTAGCCTTCTTTTTTCAAACATACATCATTCCATCTATCCAACCATCCATTTGTATCTGTGGGTAAGTGTGAGTTTTAGATTGAAAAGGTCTTAACCAAACAACCAACACTCACTCACTAACTCACACACAAAAAACACTTAAACATACAAATATTTAACATAAACAACAAAAACTACTTACAACAACACAGAAAAATCACAACAAATACATATAGAAACTACAACAACAACAAAAATGAAATTGTCAAGTTGACATATAAATCTCGGGATTATGTAGATTTTTTCTTTTCATCTTTTCTACTTGTGCATACAATTTTATCGAAACGTACAAGTGTTTGTATGAATATTTGTGCAATCTGACAAGTGTTGTGTGTGAATTATCAAAAAACAACAACAAAAACATCGAAATAAATAAAAATATGTTTTTTTTTTTTGCAGAAATAAAAAGAAAAATATTGCATCGCTGCGATACAATGACAGAAGATGATGCATGTGACACCAATGATACCAGATGTTCCAAAAATGCCAAAGAAGGAGGCAACAACAAAAGCATTGTTTGAAAATGTAAATAAAAGAAAATCTATAAAATACATATGTATGTATGTATGAATAATGGGTGTTTAATGGAAAATGAAAACAACGATTTTATTTACAATACATTATTTTAACATTTCTATAGTCGATAGGTAAATGACCTCAATATATACTTTGTGTCATGATCAATCAGGTTTTATTTCAAAAAATTATGTACCAAATGTAAGAGATTTAATTTCTCTAAAGTATCCATTAGGGAATTAAATGAGTCTTTACTTTGATGTTAGTAAGTATATTTATTTTGCATTACAATTACAAATTATATTTTAACTCTATTATAATTTCATAGCAGAGTAACTAAAGCCCCTTGAAGTGAAACGATCTTTGGCGGAAATCGAATGCGCCACCACCAAACTGATAGCTTAGCACACTACCAACTGGTCTACCGGGGCACCCGATGTCAATAAAATATCTAGTAATGTGAAACGATTGCAATAACTCATTTATTGCTTGATAACTCATGCAGCTTGATCTGTGATCACTCTTATTATATAATATAAAATCCTTAGTAACTTTGTAAATAAGCGTTTAATCGATAAATGGAGCTTGATCTGTGATCACTCATATTAATAACCAAAAATCAATTTTCATATTGAAAACTTCAAAAATCTAAAATCTTTAATAACTTTGTAAATAAGCGTTTTATCGAAAAATGGAGCTTGATCTGTGATCACTCTTATTTCTAACCAAAAATTAATTTTCATACGAAAAACTTTAAATATCTAAAATCCTTAATAACTATCTGACTAAGTTTTCATATGAAAGACTTAAATAATCTTAAATCCTTATTAATATCTCACTAATTTTTCATATGAAAGGCTTCAAAAATTTAAAATCCTTAATAACTTTGTAAATAAGCGTTTAATCGAAAAATAAAGCTCGATCTGTGATCACTCATATTTCTAACCAAAAATCAATTTTCATATGAAAAACTTAAAAAATCTAAAATCCTTAATGACTTTGTAAATAAGCGTTTTATCGAAAAATGGAGCTCGTTCTGTGATCACTCTTATTTATACCAAAAATGGATTTTTCATACGAAAAACTCAAAAAAATCTAAAATCCTTAATAACTTTGTAAATAAGCGTTTAATCGAAAAATGGAGCTCGATCTGTGATCACTCATATTTCAATCCAAAAATCGATTTTTTATACGAAAAATTTTAAAAAATCTAAAATCCTTAATAACTTTGTAAATAAGCGTTTAATCGAAAAATAAAGCTCGATCTGTGATCACTCATATTTCTAACCAAAAATCGATTTTTCATATGAAAAACTTCAAAAATCTAAAATCTTTAATAACTTTGTAAATAAGCGTTTAATCGAAAAATGGAGCTTGATCTGTGATCACTCTTATTTCTAACCAAAAATCAATTTTATTATGAAAAACTTAAAAAATCTAAAATCCTTAATTACTTTGTAAATAAGCGTTTTATCGAAAAATGGAGCTTGATCTGTGATCACTCATATTTCTAACCAATAATTAATTTTTATATGAAAAACTTAAAAAATCTAAAATCCTTAATAACTATCTGACTAATTTTCATTTAATCGAAAAATAAAGCTCGATATGTGATCACTCATATTTCTAACCAAAAATCTCGATCGGTGATCACTCATATTTCTAACCAAAAATCAATTTTCATATGAAAAACTTAAAAAATCTAAGAACCTTAATAACTTTGTAAATAAGCGTTTAATCGAAAAATGGAGCTCGATATGTGATCACTCATATTTCTAATCAAAAATCGATTTTTCATATGAAAAACTTCAAAAATCTAAAATCATTAATAACTTTGTAAATAAGCGTTTAATCGAAAAATAAAGCTCGATCTGTGATCACTCATATTTCTAACCAAAAATCAATTTTTATATGAAAAACTTAAAAAATCTAAAATCCTTAATAACTTTGTAAATAGGCGTTTTATCGAAAAATGGAGCTCGATCTGTGATCACTCTTAATTTTTGACCAAAAATCGATTTTTCATATGAAAAACGTAAAAAATCTAAAATCCTTAATAACTTTACAAATAAGCGTTTAATCGAAAAATGGAGCTCGATCTGTGATCAATCTTATAGTGTTTTCACACCTAAAGTTAAAACCTGGTTTTAACGTTAAAACCATAATTAGCTGATTTTGCGTTCACACTGTAAGTTTTCATAAATCTGGTTTTAACATTTATTGGTCAAACTCTATTTTTTTTCTCCCACATTTCAATAAAACCTTTTCGTTGTGTTCTGTTCAAAGGCTTATTTTTCTCTTGTATTTTTTTATTGTTGCTGTTGTGTTCATTATTTAATTTTGTTAAGGTTTACTCTTTGTTATTCGTTTTTATATTTGTTTTGTTTTCCAAAAATCGATTTTTCATACGAAAAACTCAAAAAAATCTAAAAACCTTAATAACTTTGTAAATAAGCGTTTAATCGAAAAATGGAGCCCGACCTGTAATCACTCATATTTCTAACCAAAAATCTCGATCTGTGATCACTCATATTTCTAACCAGAAATCAATTTTCATATGAAAAACTTAAAAAATCTAAGAACCTTAATAACTTCGTAAATAAGCGTTTAATCGATAAATGGAGCTCGATCTGTGATCACTCATATTTCTAACAAAAAATCAGTTTTTATATGAAAAACTTAAAAAATCTAAAATCCTTAATAACTTCGTAAATAAGCATTTTATCGAAAAATGGAGCTCGATCTGTGATCACTCTTAATTTTTGACCAAAAATCAATTTTCATATGAAAAACTTCAAAAATCTAAAATCCTTAATAACTTTGTAAAAAAGCGTTTTATCGAATGGAGCTCGATCTGTGATCACTCATATTTCTAAACAAAAATCAATTTTCACATGAAAAACTTCAAAAATCTAAAATCATTAATAACTTTGTAAATAAGCGTTTAATCGAAAAATAAAGCGCGATCTGTGATCACTCATATTTCTAACCAAAAATCAATTTTCATATGAAAAACTTAAAAAATCTAAGAACCTTAATAACTTTGTAAGTAAGCGTTTAATCGAAAAATGGAGCTCGATCTGTGATCACTCATATTTCTAACCAAAAATCAATTTTCATATGAAAAACTTAAAAAGTCTAAAATCCTTAATAACTTTGTAAATAAGCGTTTTATCGAAAAATGGAGCTCGATCTGTGATCACTCATATTTCCAACCAAAATCGATTTTTCATACGAAAAACTCAAAAAAAATCTAAAATCCTTAATAACTTTGTAAAAAAGCGTTTTATCGAAAAATGGAACTCGATCTGTGAGCACTCATATTTCCAACCAAAAATCGATTTTTCATACGAAAAACTCAAAAAAATCTAAAATCCTTAATAACTTTGTAAATAAGCGTTTAATCGAAAAATGGAGCTCGACCTGTGATCACTCTTATTTCTAACCAAAAATCTATTTTCATATGAAAAACTTAAAAAAATCTAAAATCCTTAATAACTTTATAAATAAGCGTTTTATCGAAAAATGGAGCTCGATCTGTGATCTCATATTTCTAACCAAAAATCAATTTTTATATGAAAAACTTAAAAAATCTAAAATCCTTAATAACTTTGTAAATAAGCGTTTTATCGAAAAATGGAGCTCGATCTGTGATCACTCTTAATTCTAAGCAAAAATCAACTTTTATATGAAAAACTTAAAAAATCTAAAATCCTTAATAACTTTGTTAATAAGCGTTTTATTGAAAAATGGAGCTCGATCTGTGATCACTCTTATCCAAAAATCGATTTTTCATATGAAAAACTTCAAAAATCTAAAATCCTTAACAACTTTACAAATAAGCGTTTTATCGAAAAATGGAGCTCGATCTGTGATCACTCTTAATTCTATCCAAAAATCGATTTTTCAAAACTTAAAATATCGTACATTTTTTTTACTTTGTATATAAGTTTTTAATCGAGAAAAGGAGTTCGATCTATTATCACTCTTATTTCTAACCAAAAACCGATTTTTCATTTGAAAAAGTTTACGTAAGTATAGCGTTAATTAAATTTCAAGATTTTTGCTTTCAAATTCATGCAAATTTAGTCAACGAACTTTTGAACAAAAACGAACTGCCGAACTGAAAGACCAGTCAGTTAATATATTGAAATAAAAAAATAGGAACTCTCATTGGTGTAATAATATTAAAAACAATTGGTCGATTCACAAGGTATTCTATCACGTCATAATGTTCTAATATTTCAAGACTTGGCGGCTCGTCTTAAACGAGTCTTAGGCGTTCGGCGCAGGTCTCTGCTGGTTGGTTACGATAACACAATAAACACACATAGCACACATACTAGAATTATTTTAGGACATTTTTAGCTTGAAAGGCAATAACAAAATTTTCAAACCATTGTGAAATATTATAACATTATGACATGATAGGAGACCTTGTGAATCGAACAAATAATTTTGCATAAATTAAATTTCTAACAATTAAATTGTCTCTAAAGAAGGTTCCATCACTAGTTCGCTGTTTGCCTGACCATCAATTATTCTACCTTTATATGAATGTTGATACTTTGCGTGCGGTTAAATGCAATATGGCCAACGGCATTATTTAGTGGAATTATTATTGTTATTTCTAAACTGACTGTTGTTCATTTGATATTTTGTAACTGTTGTGTTGTTTGTATTGTTTTGGTTGAAAATGTCAATAGAATTATTCGACAGAGAAAAACACTTGAAGAAAAAACTTTTTGTTTTTTGTGGCTGTTTACTTTCAAGTGGCCCTCCAGTTAAGCGGAGGTTTATTTTGAAGAGATAAAATAAAAATAACACACAAGAAAAAGAAACTTTAAAAAAAATATTTGAAATTGTTGGTGTTATTATAACTCTAAGATTTCCGTGATGGATGGTAAGGTGATGTTATGATAATAATGATGATAATAAAAAATAATGAATAAATAAACCAAGCATAAGAAAATAAAACAAAACTAAATAATGAAAGTTTGCTTTAAATTTATTTAAAAACTTGACATTGGTTAAAGTGGCTATTAATAATCCTTAGGAATTGGGCTAAATAAGTATGTTCAAGATACTTTTAATTGAAGTAAAGCAGAAATTGTTTAAGCCATTTTAAGTTGGCTGAAAATGTTACAACTTGTGTCTTTGCCATAATAATATTCTTGGTTTAATTTCTTTAACAACAAACTTGCTAAAGACTTCTATAGATGGCATTATGTTTAGCCTGGTTTCCTGTTTGCTTGAGAGTACGTACACCTTCGCTGGTAATTGCAAGTTAGTTTTAATTTTTTCTGTTCGCTCTGTTGTCATTAAGCAGGTCATAATGAAACAACTTGTTTTTAAGCCATAAACTAGCACACACAGAAACCGCACTAACCAACCAACCAAACCAACCCACCTTATTGATCAAATCTCAATCGCACTTTATCTTAATTTGAAAAAGTAACAAAACATTCTTGAACTAATTTCTAACATTGTTCCCATGAAATGCACGACGCTACGTATGAAGCTGCTATACAACACAAGACATACATTAAATTTTTCAAACTCTAACGACTTTTTTCCATTTGTTTTTTTCTTTTTTTTTTCTTTTCTGCTTACAGACTTTTTTTCAGTTTTAATTTATCTTAATCTCATAATAAATCCGTTAAAAATCATATAAATCATAGCAACATATAAGAAAACAAAATTTCTGATTAGGAAGGTGTGTCATTAAAATCAAGAAAAAATTAAGGTAAATGCAGGCAAATATATAACAGAAAAATCCAGTTGAAAATTAAATTTACAAACAAAAAAAAAAAAAAATAAGCAAAAAATGCTTCATGTTGTTCTTAAAGGACTGATTGAAATACAACAACTACTACCGACTCAACTTGTTCCCAACCAAAAGGCTGAATTATTTTCAACTCATTGGGATTAATTGGAATTAATTGGAAAATTGGCCAGAACTTGAAAATTAAGTTGAAAAAAAGCCGGTTTTTTTGTATTATATGTGGCCAAATGGCAAAAAGGAGTCAAGATAAATTATTAAAATACTGGATATCAAGAGTTGTTGAAATGAGTAAAAGAGAGTTTAAAAATTACACTGAGTAAAAGAGGGGTTAATGAAATTTTAAAGAGTGTAAGAGAGAGAGAGAGCAAATGAGAGTATGAGTGTAATTAATAATGAGTGTTTTGCAGAGCTGAAGGGAACATATGGTAAATGAAACGTTTGGAATTGGATTTTTCCAGGATATTAGAGTTTTAAATTGTAGGAACTCATAAACAAACTTAAAAAAAAAAAAATAAAAACTTTATTTGAATATAAATTTAAGCGGCAACAAGAAATTTTAAAAATCAAAAAAAATAAATTAAATCTCCAAGATTCCCAAAGGTTAAATAAAACATATATAATTAATGCTTTATTAAAAGTACTCAAATAAACAGATTTTAAAATCAAGTGGGAAGATTAAATAATTAACAGAAATATAGATATTTTTGATTGTACCTTTGAAACAGAAAGAGAGAAGATCAAACATTCTGAATATATTTTTATACTCTTAATCATGAGTGGCAAGGTTACATATAAGTTTTTCATTTCGTTTGTAATTTCTACATTTTTCATTTGCGACCCCATAAAGTTATACAGCGGAGTTATTTCTAAACAAAAATCGATTTTTCATATATAAAACTCAAAAATCTAAAATCCTTAATAACTTTGTAAATAAGCGTTTTATTGAAAAATGGAGCTCGATCTGTGATCACTCTTATTTCTGACCAAAAATCAATTTTTCATATGAAAAACTTAAAAAATCTAAAATCCTTAATAACTTTGTAAATAAGCGTTTAATCGAAAAATGAAGCTCGATCTGTGATCACTCATATCTCAAACCAAAAATCGATTTTTCATATGAAAAACTCAAAAACCTAAAATCTTTATTAACTATCTAACTAAGCGTTTAATCGAAAAATGGAGCACTATCTGTTTCATTTATTTCTAAACAAAAATCGATTTTGCATATAAAAAACTCAAAAATCTAAAATCTATATAAATATATAAATGTCTTTGTAAGTTTGTTTGTTTGTTTGTGTGTTTGTTTGTTTGTGTGTTTGTTTGTTTGTTTGTTTGTTTGTTTGTTTGTTTGTTTGTTTGTTTGTTTGTTTGTTTGTTTGTTTGTTTGTTTGTTTGTTTGTTTGTTTGTTTGTTTGTTTGTTTGTTTGTTTGTTTGTTTGTTTGTTTGTTTGTTTGTTTGTTTGTTTGTTTGTTTGTTTGTTTGTTTGTTTGTTTGTTTGTTTGTTTGTTTGTTTGTTTGTTTGTTTGTTTGTTTGTTTGTTTGTTTGTTTGTTTGTTTGTTTGTTTGTTTGTTTGTTTGTTTGTTTGTTTGTTTGTTTGTTTGTTTGTTTGTTTGTTTGTTTGTTTGTTTGTTTGTTTGTTTGTTTGTTTGTTTGTTTGTTTGTTTGTTTGTTTGTTTGTTTGTTTGTTTGTTTGTTTGTTTGTTTGTTTGTTTGTTTGTTTGTTTGTTTGTTTGTTTGTTTGTTTGTTTGAGCATCACGCCTAAACGGCTGAATCGATTTTATTGAAATTTGGAACGTAGATAGATTCGTACTTGCAAGCGTCAATAGACTATAACTTTTTTCAATACTTGGACCAGGGGTAAACAGGGGGTATACAGGGGGAAAACGGGTAAAATTGGTAAAATACTATTAAAATAGTATTTTAAAAAATAGCAATAATATAATTAATCTTTAACAGAGTGATGGTACAAGTAGAGTGCCGCAATAATATATATGGTTAAAACAATCATATATATGATTGTCACAATAACTTGCATGATTGAGTATGTAATAATACACTTAATTATTATTCGATGCTGCACTGAATGATTACTGATCAGTGCTGACTAATCAGTGCTGATGTAAATATCGTCAGTGGTGACTAATCAGTGCTGATGAAAACATCATCATAGCTGATTAATCAGCACTGATGTAAATATCGTCAGTGCTGACTAATCAGTGCTGATGAAAACATCGTCATAGCTGATTAATCACCACTGATGTAAATATCGGCAGTGCTGATGAAAACATCGTCAGTGCTGACTAATCAGTGCTGATGAAAACATCGTCATAGCTGATTAATCAGTGCTGATGTAAATATCGTCAGTGCTGATGAAAACATCGTCAGTGCTGATGAAAACATCGTCAGTGCTGACTAATCAGTGCTGATAAAAACATCGTCAGTGCTGATGAAAACATCGTCAGTGCTGATGAAAACATCGTCAGTGCTGATGAAAACATCGTCAGTGCTGACTAATCAGTGCTGATAAAAACATCGTCAGTGCTGATGAAAACATCGTCAGTACTGATGAAAACATCTCCAGTACTGATGAAAACATCGTCAGTGCTGATTTAAACATCGTCAGTGCTGATGAAAACATCGTCAGTGCTGATGAAAACATCGTCAGTACTGATGAAAACATCGTCAGTGCTGATGAAAACATCGTCAGTGCTGATGAAAACATCGTCAGTGCTGATAAAAACATCGTCAGTGCTGATGAAAACATCGTCAGTACTGATGAAAACATCGTCAGTGCTGATGAAAACATCGTCAGTGCTGATGAATACATCGTCAGTACTGATGAAAACATCGTCAGTGCTGATGAAAACGTCGTCAGTGCTGATAAAAACATCGTCAGTGCTGATGAAAACATCGTCAGTACTGATGAAAACATCGTCAGTGCTGATGAAAACATCGTCAGTACTGATGAAAACATCGTCAGTGCTGATGTAAATATCGTCAGTGCTGATGAAAACATCGTCAGTGCTGACTAATCAGTGCTGATAAAAACATCGTCAGTGCTGATGAATACATCGTCAGTACTGATGAAAACATCGTCAGTACTGATGAAAACATCGTCAGTGCTGATTTAAACATCGTCAGTGCTGATGAAAACATCGTCAGTACTGATGAAAACATCGTCAGTACTGATGAAAACATCGTCAGTGCTGATGAAAACATCGTCAGTGCTGATGAAAACATCGTCAGTGCTGATGAAAACATCGTCAGTACTGATGAAAACATCGTCAGTGCTGATGAAAACATCGTCAGTGCTGATGAAAACATCGTCAGTGCTGATAAAAACATCGTCAGTGCTGATGAAAACATCGTCAGTACTGATGAAAACATCGTCAGTGCTGATGAAAACATAGTCAGTACGGATGAAAACATCGTCAGTGCTGATGTAAATATCGTCAGTGCTGATGAAAACATCGTCAGTGCTGACTAATCAGTGCTGATAAAAACATCGTCAGTGCTGATGAAAACATCGTCAGTACTGATGAAAACATCGTCAGTACTGATGAAAACATCGTCAGTGCTGATTTAAACATCGTCAGTGCTGATGAAAACATCGTCAGTGCTGATGAAAACATCGTCAGTGCTGATGAAAACATCGTCAGTACTGATGAAAACATCGTCAGTGCTGATGAAAACATCGTCAGTGCTGATGAAAACATCGTCAGTGCTGACTAATCAGTGCTGATAAAAACATCGTCAGTGCTGATGAAAACATCGTCAGTACTGATGAAAACATCGTCAGTGCTGATGAAAACATCGTCAGTGCTGATTTAAACATCGTCAGTGCTGATGAAAACATCGTCAGTGCTGATGAAAACAACGTCAGTGCAGACTAATCAGTGCTGATGAAAATATTGTCAGTGCTGATGAAAACATCGTCAGTGCTGTTGAAAACATCGTCAGTGCTGATGAAAACATCGTCAGTGCTGACTAATCAGTGCTGATGAAAACATCGTCATAGCTGATTAATCAGTGCTGATGTAAATATCGTCCGTGCTGACTAATCAGTGCTGATGAAAACAAACATCATTAATTCAATATTCTGAATTTTTCACTTACTCTCTTCAAAGTGGTATTTAATTTGGTTCAAACAATTTAGCTGTATCGAATCTTCACCAAGTATAATTTCTAAAAAAAGTTCTATTAAAAATTGGCAATCACGTAAACACTTTTTATTTATACTATTGGGTGTATGACTCAAAAACGCGGGATTTGTTCAAATGTATAGCTTTTATTTTTAAACATTTGTACAATATAAATTTATTCAAATTATTAGCCATTGTTAGCTATTACCTTTTCCCATCTCTCTGGCAACATATGGATTCCGAGCCAAAATAACTGTTCATCTGTTGAGGCAAGAAAGAATCAAGCCAATATTGGATACTCTTTTCCAAAGTAAAGCGTATCCCAGAGAGAGCGTTCTGCATCGATCAAAACAAATAGAATTCGGATAGTGCAAGGTCTGGACTATTAGACAGGTGAGACAAAACCTCCCAAACTCTTCATTCTAAATACATTCAACAGGTAGGGTAGAAGAGGGACCATACGCCACTTTTTTTTTGAGGCGATCTCAAATTGAGGCAATACATATTCTTAATTTTTTTCTTGTTTTGGATACTTAAATATGTTGGCTTTAGTTTTATGCATTTCAAACTTGCCTATCTCATCTTAATATACATACTTTTTTAACATTTCTAGACTGACCAAACGACCCCACCCATGGGTTAAATACGCCAATGAGATAGAGCAGATTTGTCATTTGTAAAATAAAACAAAAAAATCCAAAAATATAAACGTATTTTACTGTTTCATACCTTAATTCGAAAAACAAAGTATAATAAACTAGATATTTATTGTTTATTTCACATAACTTAACAAAAATAACAAAAAAAAATTAAACAAATTGTGACTGATTTTTTCTATTTTTTATCAACATTTCACTCTACATCACAGGGATTCCTTGTATCTGGCGTATGTGCCCCAGGGGAAGTTTTGAGATTTAATATAAATTGTTTTCTTACTTCAAATTAAATGATCGAAAAGACTATTGTCACTTATTGTTCACTATTATTGACATTCTATCTTCAACTAATATCTCTTTTGTATCACAGAAACTAAAGAAGTTAGCACAAACAATTTACACGATGAAATATTTTCACTGCTTATTGAAAAACAATTAATCAAGTCTGCCTCATGTCATATGTAAAATTAAACTTTCCAACTTTCATGGTTGGTAAACAATCGATAAACGAAAACATAACTTGATAGATAATGTAACAAAATCGATTACTCGGTTTTTAGGTTATTCGGTGTTGGCAGATGTGCCCCTATGGCGAATGATCCCCCTTCTACCATATTGCAATATATGGCCGAGAGTTGTCATGATGGAATATAAGATTTTATGTTTGGCTCCATAGTCTGGGCCCCATGGATATTTGGCTTTGGTGTCTATTCGGTTGGTTGGCCAGGCTTCTCAAACTATCTCTTATCCTAGTGGATCCATTTTTCATTGCAATTCAATTTTCATTGCTTTTGGATAAAATCTGCTGCTCGAAAACGTTTCGAAATTGCCAACGATTTTGGAAGCTCTTCTTGAGTTTGACAACAATCATCTTTGAGTATTGCCTCCAATTCATAATCTTCACCCATTTTTTGGCTGACCTGGGCGATCTGTGTCTTTAGAACCGCACAAACCATCACTCGCACGTTGAAACCGATTAAAAACATTCACCATAAGCTTTGGTGAACAATCGGTAAGTAAAGCAAAACTTCCCGCATATGACGCTTTGTTGGACCAAAATTCAAAGCAAAAAAAAACTTTGTTGTTTACCCTATAATGTTCAATAACTAAGTGATAATAAATGACAGATATGTGCCGTTCAAAATGTTATATATACTTATCTAATGTAAATCCCGCATTTTTAAGTCAGATAAATATAAAGTGACTACACTCTAGATTACTTAGAGACACCTAAGTGGCAATTGTCTTCACGCTAGGTTACCTGGGATGTATTAAGTAACCAATTGACTTCGTTCTACACTACAAAAGCACATACGTGTCAAATGACTCAATATATATAAAATAGAATCAGCCAAATGGTAAAATATTAATGACAAATTCAATTTCAACTATAACTATCTACAAGGGCGAGAGTATTAACACTTAGTAGGCCCGCAAATATCATGGGGAAATTACTTACAAAGTGACAAACTAAAAAAAAGTACCTTTGGAATAGTTACGCTCATGTATTTACATACATAGGTATAAAAACTACTAACAATCTTAATTGTTTTAATTTGTTTATAACATTACAATTCTTTTATTTTAGTTTGACTCTCCATTTGTTTTTAACAGCTTAAATCATTAGTATTTTAAAACAATAGAAATTCCAATTTGATTTATTATTTCTTACACTTTTGCATGCTGAAGGTATGAGTTGCATTTCATTGCCATAACATACCCCCAACTTTCAAAATTAAACACAAAAGTTTGAGTTAAATTTTATGCAATTCATTACCTAATACAACCCAACTTGTCTATGGTAAGTTTGCTCAAGAAAATGCAGCCACAGTAATCCGGCCAGAATACAAAGCACAAAACATAGACTGCATCAAACCAACAAAACAAAAACACAAGCACGGATACGAAACATAAACAAACAAACAAAATTCTTGGGTTGGTAACATCCATACAGCTAAAGTTGCAGATACAAATTCAAAAAAACCAAAACAAGAAACCGGGTGGAATATGAAACAATCTTGTATCTACGAGCATACGTATGCTCTCGTTTGTCAATTGTTTATGTTTCACCAAGTTCGTTTGCAACCTCAATATTGGTATGAAGTTGGTAGGGGAGCTCCATTAATTCATTGCCGTACGCGTTTAAGATACAAATTCTTGTAGAAGGTTTTTTTTTCTTGGCGTTTAACGTTGTATTAAAATGTTTGGTTCGAATGGTGGCTGTTGGTTGACTCTGGGCTCTTTGTAATGTATTTTGTGTGCTTTTTTATGGATTGAGTTGAATGGTTTCATGAAATATCCAATGACTTCAGTTGAACTTCAGCGCTTTTTGTCGATCGAACCGCGGAAGTGCTAAATGTTTAAAACAAAATTTGCAACGCGAAATTTTACGGTTTGAAACAACTGAATTTTTGTTTATAAAATTTTACGTAAATTTGTTTTCGTTATTTTAAGAAAATTAAAAAAAAAAAAAATATATTCTGATTTTTATTCAAAAATATTTAAAAATTTTCAAATAAAACAAAAGTGCCTAACTAAATATTTTGAAGCAAATTTAAAGAAATTTTTAAAAATATTTATAGATATTTTTGCAATCACATATAAAAAAAAACACATTGAGCCTTATTAATAGAAAGAAACCCGCTTAACTTGTTAAAAACAAACTCAACTCAATTAGCTTGAGAAGTTTTTATTCAAAACTAATTTTCTGAAAAAATATTTTAATAAAATTTTAATCTTTGAAAGTAAAATTTTTGGCGCCAAATCTTTAACAAAAAAAATTTTAAACAAAATACTCAACACTTGTTGGTCAAATTATAAAATATAAAAAAATAAAAATAATTGAATTGATATAAAAATAAAAAAGTACCGTCCTTGTGTTAAATTTTCATTTGAAAAAAAAAAAAAAATGTTTGCAAAATAAATTGCATTAAAAAAATCTGCATTTTACACAATTTTTTCTACACAATTTTGTTAAATTTGCATATTTTATATTTGTTTGCTCAAGCTCTTGTGTTTAACTGTGCGTTTTCGTAACCGCGCGCTCTCTTAAACCTCTGCTAAAACACGCGCGCGTAAAATATTTATAAAAATAATATTGAAAAAGTAAAATAAGAAATAAATATTCTTAAAGTTTTCGTTTTGCTGTCATTGTTGTTATTATTATTATTGTTGTTGTGTATCTAAAACGGATGTTTTTGCATCATTATTATAAACAAAAATAAATATCAAACCCAAAGTGTGAGTGCGTGTGAGAGTATCTATCTTCTCATATTTATTTTTATACGTACATATGTATTTGTTTTGATTTTATACACCCGGTATCCATCTATCTAAATATTCTGCTGTATTTGCAACTTTTATGTTGCATATATTACGTATGAGAGTGGTTTATATTCATGCATTTCCGGTAACATTTTATAGCTGGAATAACTAACAAAACAACGGATTCTTTACCGACTCAACAACAAACGTATCAACAACTTTTTCTGTTGTTTTCCTTTTTGTTATTTGCCGGTAAGTGTAATATTTAAAATTATATCACAATTTTTATTGAGTTTTTATGAAGCAATACTAGATTTAATTGAATTCGAGGTTTAAAGAGGAGTTCTTGGATTCTTATATTTAATAAAATTTATGCATATGTTCTTTTAGAATCTATGTATATGATTATAAATAAATACCTGAGTTTTAGTAATAAAACATTGAATTTTTAAAAAGAAATATATACAAAAAGGTTTAGAATAACTTAAATATAAAGATCGTAAACTTTTGTTAAATAATTTACCCCCATTATCACGATGTCTGGTTATGTGTTAACTAATAGTTATACTGTCGGTTAAAATTATTTTTGTATGAAAAATGTCAGTTTAACACATAACCAGATTTCGTGTTAATAGGGGGTTAGAACAATTGAATCTAAAGAAGTGAAAAATAAGTCTGATCTACTATTCGGAAGTGTTAAAAAAAACGCCGACGTATCAGTGAATTTAAAACAGGGGGTGGCAGTAGATAACCTACTATTTTAATTCAAATTTATAAATTTGCAAATTGTGCTGTAAATGTAATAGAAAAGTAAATTTTTTGGCTTTATTATTAGTTTAACCTTATCCAAATTACAAAAAGTTTAGTTTTCAACAACTTTTAATAAAAAATGTATCAATTCGCGAAATATTCTACAAATAAATACTTCCATAACATATTTGAATATAATATATATTCAGACTTATATAAAACAAGAAAGAGAGCTATATTCGGATGAGCCAAACCTTATATACCTTCCACCAAAGTATATATAGGTAAATATTGAAAATTTTTGTTGGTGAAAAAATATTTTTTGCTAAAAAAATTTTAATTTTGAAAAAACTATGGCTGAAAAAAAAATTGTTAAAGAAAAAAATTTATTTTTCCCGATTTTGACACATAGTAAGTCCAAATTACTATGGCGCTGGAAAAGCCTTTGAAACATCTATCAATAGATACCCATTTGTACTAAAAAATTGTATACAAATCGAGGTAGTAGTAGTTTTTTGCTTGTATCTCAGCAATTTATGGGACGATTTTCTCGATTTTAAATAGCAACCGAAACGGAACTATAGCGGATATATTGATGTTTGAATTCTGTATGAAAGTTATTTGAGGGATACAGAAAGTTGATTTCAACATACAGACCGGCAGACGGACATAGCTATATCGACTCCGCTATCTATAACGATCCAGAATATACATATATGTATACTTTATAGGGTGGCAAATAAAAAAAATTTAAATTACAAACGTAATATAACAAACTTATGCCACTAATGGTGAAGGGTATAAAAATGCAATAATATACACTGTTGAATATAAATTTTTTAATTATACAAGATATTGAATACAACAAAAACTTGCAATTTCTGAACAACTTCCATTTCAATGACCACTTCATAGCATCTGCATTACTTAAAAGTAGTTTAGTAATGCCTGATATATAATCTAATTTCCTGATATATAATCTAATTTCATAACAAAATTCATTCATCTTTTGCATGATTACATTTTTGGTAATTCAAATCTAATCCAATATCCTTGAGTGGTAAGCGTATACATATATAAATTTGTCATTCCGTTTGTAATTTCTACATTTTTCATTTGCGACCCCACAAAGTATATATATTCTGGATCGTTATTAAGCGAAGTCAATATAACCATGTCCGTCTGTATGTTGAAATCAACTTTCCGTAGCCCCCAAATAACTTACAAACATGATTTATACATCAATATATCGGAAATTCTTCCGGCTCGGTCGCTATTCGAAAAAACTCAGCCCACAAATGGCTGAGATATAAGGAAACCGGGACATCGATTTTTGGCATTTTTTTGATGTATATCTGGATTACTAAGTCATTAATATAGACAATATGGATATCTAATGATAGATATTGCAACGACGTATATAAGGACCTACAATGGGTCAAAATCAAGAAAAATATTTTTAAACCCGATTTTTTTTTTTTTTGTTTACCAAAAAAAATTGTTTGCCATTGATTTTTTTTCACTAATAAATTTAATTTTTTTTTTTTTTAAATGAATAAAAAAAATTAAAAATTTTGAAAAAAAAAATTAATTTTTTTTTCTAAAAATATTTAAAATTTGTATTTTAAAGTATAATTTGGTGAAGGGTATATCAGATTCGGGACATCCGAATATATCTCTATAACTTGTTTCTTCATTCAATTTATTTTTTAATTTTTTGAAACGCCTGTGGTAAGTACTTGCCTCTAATGACATTACTGTGTTAACATAATTTTATTATTATTTGAACTCATTACTTTATAATGTAATTTGTTCCTGGGATCTTAACTCTTTAAAAAAATAGCTGTAACATTAACGGTGAAGTTAGAATATATATTGTTTTTAACAAATTCTTACATTCAGTCAGTAAAATGAATCTAAAAATCGGACAAGGGGAATATAATAATAAGTTGCCATCAAAAACTCAGTTTCATCAAAATTCCAATTGGCATAATTTGAATATCCATGTAATAAATTTGTCATTATGTTAGTAATTTCTAGAATATTCATAAGAGACCCTATGAAGAATTATTATTCTAGGTCTTTATAGGCAGTTTGAAAAGTGCCAATTGGAAACCTTAAACTAGCAATATTACTAGTTATACAACTAACTAGTTCGAATTGGCTGCTAAAGTGGTAGTTAAATGGTTATCATTTGCACTACATTTCACCAGCATATTCAGTAAAAAACAATAGTCATATATTCGCCTTATGTTTTTGAAAATAAAGTTGAGAAAAATAAACTCCTCAAATATATACCACTTCGATGACCACATGTGGCCGTTCGTGCTTATGTTCTCACTGATGAGAGTGAAAAAATTGAGAGTAGACTCACATGCAATTCTTAATAACAAAGAGAGAGTAGTACAATAAGAGCTCTGGGGCTTAGTACATAGAGCATTTGACTAGAAAACTAGACTTGTTGAGTTCAACTCCGATCTGTAATAAATTTATTTTTTTATTTATTTCTTAAATCCAGTAGAATTAGTACTATTGAATTAATTTTTTATTTATTACTCAAATCCAGTAGAATTAGTACTATTGAATTTAGTAGTGTAGTGTTATGCAGATTGTGCCAATCGGCCACCTGCAATGACATCCCCATGATAAATTCTCCATCCCCATGATAAATTCTCCATTCATTAACATTCAGTGCCTAACTAATTCGACGTGGCGAAACTAGTTGAATGAGCTGCTGGGTAGTTCGGACCACCATGTCCACAATAACAAATACACTCATGAGAATTTTGGTTTTGTAAATCAGCACAATCAAACCAAAACTGATTGAGCCTATATATCTTAAATACTAACTTTAATGCGTATATGTATAGCCTAATGAGCCTTTATTTCGGGATAAATATTTTTTATAAATTTTTTTTAACAAAAGATTTTTTTGCAATCAAATTATTTTCGAAACAAAATTGTTGTCCAAAAAAACGTTTTTTCCAATAAATACTATGATAAGTGGTATTTAAGATTCGACTTAACTGATTATAGAACTTTAGCTTGTTTTTGTTTAATTTTTTATAATTTGCAAACAACATTTTCAAACGCTGATTGATTTATGTTTAGAAATTGTTACAAATCAAATCCAAAGAACCGCAAAATATGCTGCTAATTTTGAAGTAATGATCTAAGAAGTATGTACTTCAATACAATGTGTCCTTGTATTGTACAATTTCTTTTAAATTAAGGTTATCCTCAAGTCATAACAATGCCCAAGCCTGTGACACATCTTTGATAATGTTCAAATCCTGAAAGCTTCAACATTTCATACAGACTGGTTGGCATATGAATTTCAGATTTTCAGACGTAATAATTTCAGATTTTTCAATAACGGCCATTTATGACTTTGGAATTTTAATCATTAATAATTGTTAAGAATCAAAGACTGAATTTGCCCAACATTCGGACAAACATAATAAGCTCATTGTAGATTTTGATAAGGGTCCAGAACAAATATATGTTTTTCGTCTTTCTTATATAATCAAAAAGTTTCCATTATTGAAATTCAATTATTTACACAAAGAATTTAAATATTTTTTAAGTTTAAAAGAATTATTTCTATTAAAATTCTTTACCTTTTAAATCATTTTTTATAAATAACTCAGAAACCAGTTAAATCTTCATCATCCAAATCTTATGCACATATGGGGGATATGATAAAGCATAATGATACATTTTACTTTATGAAACTACATATGTGTTGATATAGCTATTTCCGTCCGTATGTCTGTCTGTATGAACTACATATCTTAAACCTCAATATGGGTCTTGTTTGTTTAAATTGACATAACTCCTCAATACTAATTTATTAGTTCTAGTGGCAAAACATTTCGACACGTAATCCTGAAGTTCCAAAGCCTCATAATGAGCTGCCTAATGTCCTCAATCGAATGAAAATTTTATTTACTAAATCCCATAGTCTACGTCTTTAAGAAGAAAAGTTTACTTAATATTCCAGCACATCGCAGGAAAAAAACTTTTACGCAAAATTAAGAACAAATTGTTCAAAAATGTTGTCTTCTGGAATAAAATCGAAACCTTTGCAATATATTGCGAAATTTATAGGGAAGAATGCTTGAAAAATACATGTTGCCGTTTGTACGATCTCACTGCAGAAAACTATTAATTTAGGCTGAGCTAGACCTACACCCAGAGAAAAAACAACTGAGAATCAATAAAAAACATACTGAATCAAAAAGTAACATTAACGAAACTCTAGTAATGTTGAAATTTTTTATTTCAATGTGGAAAAATATTAATTTAAAGTTGAAAACTATTGATTTATCGTATTTCAATATAGTTTTTCTATTATAATGAACATTATTGAATTAATATGACACGTTCTTGTTTTTAAGTTGCAGTTTTTCCCTTAGTGTAGTTGCTATATTTGCAAAAGACTCGTTTGAATGGTATAGAAAAAGCTAAATTGTTCTTTTTTCAAAAGGAAAATAATATTAGTCAATTATAACAGGAACTTTTAAGACAACAGGAATGACAGTGTTAGCTTAAAAGTGTTCATAACTGAAAAATTGGTGATAAAATCGAGGTAGTCACGGCTTTTTGCTTATATCTCAGCCATTTGATGACCGATTTTCTCGATTTTAAATATATGTACATCTGAGTTAAACTATATCGGATATACTGATATATCAATAATATAATGCAAGTTATTTGGGGGCTTCCTAAAGTTGATTTCAACATACAGACGGACATGACTATATTGACTCCGCTATCTATTAAGATCTAGAATGAATATATTTCATGGGGTCGCATTTGAAAAATTTCAAAATTACAAACGGAATGACAAACTTATATCAGTGAAATCATGTACAAATGCCCTAACTCCCATTTTTTTTAAAGAAAATTGTACAAATAAAGTAAAATTTTAAAATGTCAACTTTTTGGAGTTATCCCACATTTTGGTCCATAACTCTGTTTATACTTGATCAAAAAGAATATTTGAAAATTTCATCCCCCTAAGTCGTTCCCTTTAGGTCTTATTGTGGCTTCAACAAACAGACAGACGGACGGATGGACATTGCTAGATCGTCTTAGATTTGTATAAACATATATTTTTTATATATATATTTTTATGGATCTACGATATATATTCAGATGTGTTAAAAACGGCATGACAAAATCAATATATCCTTCATTCTTTTTGGTGGTAGGTGTAAAAAAATTTAGTATTTTACAATATAATTTCTTCTGGAAATTTCATGACAAAACTTAAAACATCCTTAAAAATTTATTAACTTTGAACAATGTTTAGTTTTCAACAACTTTTAATAAAAAATGTATCAATTCGCGAAATATTCTACAAATAAATACTTCCATAACATATTTGAATATAATATATATTCAGACTTATATAAAACAAGAAAGAGAGCTATATTCGGATGAGCCAAACCTTATATACCTTCCACCAAAGTATATATAGGTAAATATTGAAAATTTTTGTTGGTGAAAAAATATTTTTTGCTAAAAAAATTTTAATTTTGAAAAAACTATGGCTGAAAAAAAAATTGTTAAAGAAAAAAATTTATTTTTCCCGATTTTGACACATAGTAAGTCCAAATTACTATGGCGCTGGAAAAGCCTTTGAAACATCTATCAATAGATACCCATTTGTACTAAAAAATTGTATACAAATCGAGGTAGTAGTAGTTTTTTGCTTGTATCTCAGCAATTTATGGGACGATTTTCTCGATTTTAAATAGCAACCGAAACGGAACTATAGCGGATATATTGATGTTTGAATTCTGTATGAAAGTTATTTGAGGGATACAGAAAGTTGATTTCAACATACAGACCGGCAGACGGACATAGCTATATCGACTCCGCTATCTATAACGATCCAGAATATACATATATGTATACTTTATAGGGTGGCAAATAAAAAAAATTTAAATTACAAACGTAATATAACAAACTTATGCCACTAATGGTGAAGGGTATAAAAATGCAATAATATACACTGTTGAATATAAATTTTTTAATTATACAAGATATTGAATACAACAAAAACTTGCAATTTCTGAACAACTTCCATTTCAATGACCACTTCATAGCATCTGCATTACTTAAAAGTAGTTTAGTAATGCCTGATATATAATCTAATTTCCTGATATATAATCTAATTTCATAACAAAATTCATTCATCTTTTGCATGATTACATTTTTGGTAATTCAAATCTAATCCAATATCCTTGAGTGGTAAGCGTATACATATATAAATTTGTCATTCCGTTTGTAATTTCTACATTTTTCATTTGCGACCCCACAAAGTATATATATTCTGGATCGTTATTAAGCGAAGTCAATATAACCATGTCCGTCTGTATGTTGAAATCAACTTTCCGTAGCCCCCAAATAACTTACAAACATGATTTATACATCAATATATCGGAAATTCTTCCGGCTCGGTCGCTATTCGAAAAAACTCAGCCCACAAATGGCTGAGATATAAGGAAACCGGGACATCGATTTTTGGCATTTTTTTGATGTATATCTGGATTACTAAGTCATTAATATAGACAATATGGATATCTAATGATAGATATTGCAACGACGTATATAAGGACCTACAATGGGTCAAAATCAAGAAAAATATTTTTAAACCCGATTTTTTTTTTTTTTTGTTTACCAAAAAAAATTGTTTGCCATTGATTTTTTTTCACTAATAAATTTAATTTTTTTTTTTTTTAAATGAATAAAAAAAATTAAAAATTTTGAAAAAAAAAATTAATTTTTTTTTCTAAAAATATTTAAAATTTGTATTTTAAAGTATAATTTGGTGAAGGGTATATCAGATTCGGGACATCCGAATATATCTCTATAACTTGTTTCTTCATTCAATTTATTTTTTAATTTTTTGAAACGCCTGTGGTAAGTACTTGCCTCTAATGACATTACTGTGTTAACATAATTTTATTATTATTTGAACTCATTACTTTATAATGTAATTTGTTCCTGGGATCTTAACTCTTTAAAAAAATAGCTGTAACATTAACGGTGAAGTTAGAATATATATTGTTTTTAACAAATTCTTACATTCAGTCAGTAAAATGAATCTAAAAATCGGACAAGGGGAATATAATAATAAGTTGCCATCAAAAACTCAGTTTCATCAAAATTCCAATTGGCATAATTTGAATATCCATGTAATAAATTTGTCATTATGTTAGTAATTTCTAGAATATTCATAAGAGACCCTATGAAGAATTATTATTCTAGGTCTTTATAGGCAGTTTGAAAAGTGCCAATTGGAAACCTTAAACTAGCAATATTACTAGTTATACAACTAACTAGTTCGAATTGGCTGCTAAAGTGGTAGTTAAATGGTTATCATTTGCACTACATTTCACCAGCATATTCAGTAAAAAACAATAGTCATATATTCGCCTTATGTTTTTGAAAATAAAGTTGAGAAAAATAAACTCCTCAAATATATACCACTTCGATGACCACATGTGGCCGTTCGTGCTTATGTTCTCACTGATGAGAGTGAAAAAATTGAGAGTAGACTCACATGCAATTCTTAATAACAAAGAGAGAGTAGTACAATAAGAGCTCTGGGGCTTAGTACATAGAGCATTTGACTAGAAAACTAGACTTGTTGAGTTCAACTCCGATCTGTAATAAATTTATTTTTTTATTTATTTCTTAAATCCAGTAGAATTAGTACTATTGAATTAATTTTTTATTTATTACTCAAATCCAGTAGAATTAGTACTATTGAATTTAGTAGTGTAGTGTTATGCAGATTGTGCCAATCGGCCACCTGCAATGACATCCCCATGATAAATTCTCCATCCCCATGATAAATTCTCCATTCATTAACATTCAGTGCCTAACTAATTCGACGTGGCGAAACTAGTTGAATGAGCTGCTGGGTAGTTCGGACCACCATGTCCACAATAACAAATACACTCATGAGAATTTTGGTTTTGTAAATCAGCACAATCAAACCAAAACTGATTGAGCCTATATATCTTAAATACTAACTTTAATGCGTATATGTATAGCCTAATGAGCCTTTATTTCGGGATAAATATTTTTTATAAATTTTTTTTAACAAAAGATTTTTTTGCAATCAAATTATTTTCGAAACAAAATTGTTGTCCAAAAAAAACGTTTTTTCCAATAAATACTATGATAAGTGGTATTTAAGATTCGACTTAACTGATTATAGAACTTTAGCTTGTTTTTGTTTAATTTTTTATAATTTGCAAACAACATTTTCAAACGCTGATTGATTTATGTTTAGAAATTGTTACAAATCAAATCCAAAGAACCGCAAAATATGCTGCTAATTTTGAAGTAATGATCTAAGAAGTATGTACTTCAATACAATGTGTCCTTGTATTGTACAATTTCTTTTAAATTAAGGTTATCCTCAAGTCATAACAATGCCCAAGCCTGTGACACATCTTTGATAATGTTCAAATCCTGAAAGCTTCAACATTTCATACAGACTGGTTGGCATATGAATTTCAGATTTTCAGACGTAATAATTTCAGATTTTTCAATAACGGCCATTTATGACTTTGGAATTTTAATCATTAATAATTGTTAAGAATCAAAGACTGAATTTGCCCAACATTCGGACAAACATAATAAGCTCATTGTAGATTTTGATAAGGGTCCAGAACAAATATATGTTTTTCGTCTTTCTTATATAATCAAAAAGTTTCCATTATTGAAATTCAATTATTTACACAAAGAATTTAAATATTTTTTAAGTTTAAAAGAATTATTTCTATTAAAATTCTTTACCTTTTAAATCATTTTTTATAAATAACTCAGAAACCAGTTAAATCTTCATCATCCAAATCTTATGCACATATGGGGGATATGATAAAGCATAATGATACATTTTACTTTATGAAACTACATATGTGTTGATATAGCTATTTCCGTCCGTATGTCTGTCTGTATGAACTACATATCTTAAACCTCAATATGGGTCTTGTTTGTTTAAATTGACATAACTCCTCAATACTAATTTATTAGTTCTAGTGGCAAAACATTTCGACACGTAATCCTGAAGTTCCAAAGCCTCATAATGAGCTGCCTAATGTCCTCAATCGAATGAAAATTTTATTTACTAAATCCCATAGTCTACGTCTTTAAGAAGAAAAGTTTACTTAATATTCCAGCACATCGCAGGAAAAAAACTTTTACGCAAAATTAAGAACAAATTGTTCAAAAATGTTGTCTTCTGGAATAAAATCGAAACCTTTGCAATATATTGCGAAATTTATAGGGAAGAATGCTTGAAAAATACATGTTGCCGTTTGTACGATCTCACTGCAGAAAACTATTAATTTAGGCTGAGCTAGACCTACACCCAGAGAAAAAACAACTGAGAATCAATAAAAAACATACTGAATCAAAAAGTAACATTAACGAAACTCTAGTAATGTTGAAATTTTTTATTTCAATGTGGAAAAATATTAATTTAAAGTTGAAAACTATTGATTTATCGTATTTCAATATAGTTTTTCTATTATAATGAACATTATTGAATTAATATGACACGTTCTTGTTTTTAAGTTGCAGTTTTTCCCTTAGTGTAGTTGCTATATTTGCAAAAGACTCGTTTGAATGGTATAGAAAAAGCTAAATTGTTCTTTTTTCAAAAGGAAAATAATATTAGTCAATTATAACAGGAACTTTTAAGACAACAGGAATGACAGTGTTAGCTTAAAAGTGTTCATAACTGAAAAATTGGTGATAAAATCGAGGTAGTCACGGCTTTTTGCTTATATCTCAGCCATTTGATGACCGATTTTCTCGATTTTAAATATATGTACATCTGAGTTAAACTATATCGGATATACTGATATATCAATAATATAATGCAAGTTATTTGGGGGCTTCCTAAAGTTGATTTCAACATACAGACGGACATGACTATATTGACTCCGCTATCTATTAAGATCTAGAATGAATATATTTCATGGGGTCGCATTTGAAAAATTTCAAAATTACAAACGGAATGACAAACTTATATCAGTGAAATCATGTACAAATGCCCTAACTCCCATTTTTTTTAAAGAAAATTGTACAAATAAAGTAAAATTTTAAAATGTCAACTTTTTGGAGTTATCCCACATTTTGGTCCATAACTCTGTTTATACTTGATCAAAAAGAATATTTGAAAATTTCATCCCCCTAAGTCGTTCCCTTTAGGTCTTATTGTGGCTTCAACAAACAGACAGACGGACGGATGGACATTGCTAGATCGTCTTAGATTTGTATAAACATATATTTTTTATATATATATTTTTATGGATCTACGATATATATTCAGATGTGTTAAAAACGGCATGACAAAATCAATATATCCTTCATTCTTTTTGGTGGTAGGTGTAAAAAAATTTAGTATTTTACAATATAATTTCTTCTGGAAATTTCATGACAAAACTTAAAACATCCTTAAAAATTTATTAACTTTGAACAATGTTGGACATTTTAAAATTCAAAAATATACATATGTACAGAAATACTAATACACATTCTAAATAAAAGTAAATTTTTTCATTTTACTTATTAATTGTATTAATTTAAAAAACAAATCAGTGACAAATTTACTTTCCTTTCACCTAATTTATGATCTAGTCACAATAGCCTATTTTGTCGCCACTGATGTTAAAAGAAACACCTCAGCGGAAGTTTAAACACGAAAATCTACTTTAAACAACCTTTCAATATGACATTCTAAATAAATTACATAGCTATAGTTTAAAAGTTAATGACTTAATTTTAAACTCCAATACCAAGAAACACATTAAGAAAAATAAACTAATTAAAAAAAGAGAACTGTCAACATATTTTGTGATAAATATTAAAACTAATTAACTCATCAAATGGACGGACACAAAAAGGCACACACACACAGCTCTAAAATAAGTTAAAAACCAATATTAAGTAAGACATTAATTTATTTATATTATGATTTTTGCAATCACAATACCATTGTTAGTAATCCCTTTTTTTAAATAACAACAATATTGCTTACTGCTCATTCATAGTTTAACAAATCGTAGTGTCTGCAGCAACGTCAATGGCACAAGCAGCAGCAAACATTCATGAATTACAACAATTAGTACAATTGTCTAAACAAAGTCATTATATTGTTAACAAAGTTGTTATCAGCACCCCGAAAAACAACAAACAGGCACAATGCAACATCATCATCATAAGCAAACATTAACTTCATAAAATACAGCAACAACAACAGTAATGAAAAAGAAAAATTCAAATGGAAAAAAAAAGAAAGAAATTTCAAAAAATAAAACAAGACTAAATACAACCTTCCACATACTTATTCTAGTGCTGGTTGCATATAAAGAGATAAAACAGCAACTGAATAATATTCTAGCATTTCTTTTACTTTGTCTATGGCTGTAGCCAGAGAAAATGCAGCATTTGAGAAAAAAATATATAGTATATATAGAAAGAAAGACAATAAAATTTAATCCTTTTATACAAAAAAAAAAAGCATGTAGGATTTTGAAACAAATACAGTAGAGTAAATATACTATGTATAATAATACTCTAAACAAATACAGGCACTATCTGCTCATTCATATAAAAAAAGATTAAACGTACCTTAGTTGGTAACAAGTTGGTACTATTTTAGATTTTTTGGTACCATCCAAGCTAATTACAGTAAACTGGCTTCCATATTTCTATTTTATAAACAAGATGTCATTTTAAATTTGTTTCAATCGTAGTTCTTTTTACAGTCCCAGTTTAAATTTAATCGCAATTCTTTATACAGTCCCAGTTAAACTCCAATCATAGTTCATTAAACAGTCTCTACAGTCCCAGTTAAACATCAATATAGTATATATAGAAATATATAGTATATATAGAAAGAAAGACAATAAAATTTAATCCTTTTATACAAAAAAAAAGCATGTAGGATTTTGAAACAAATACAGTAGAGTAAATATACTATGTATAATAATACTCTAAACAAATACAGGCACTATCTTCTCATTCATATAAAAAAAAGATGAAACGTCCCATAGTTGGTAACAAGTTGGTACTATTTTACATTTTTTGGTACCATCCAAACTAATTACAGTAAACTGGCTTCCATGTTTCTATTTTTTAAACAAGATGTAATTTTAAATATGTTTTAATCGTAGTTCTTTGTACAGTTCCAGTTAAACTTTAATCATAATTCTTTATACAGTCCCAGTTAAACTCCAATCATAGTTCATTAAACAGTCTCTATAGTCCCAGTTAAACATCAATCTTAGTTCTTTATACAGTTCCAGTTAAACTCCAATCGTATTTCATTAAACAGTTTCTACAGTCCCAGTTAAACATCAATCTTAGTTCTTTATACAGTCCCAGTTAAACTCCAATCGTAGTTCATTAAACAGTCTATACAGTCCCAGTTCAATTTCAATCTTAGTTCTTTATACAGTCACAGTTGAACTTCAATCGTAGTTCTTTATACATTCCCAGTTAAACCCCAATCATAGTTCATTAAACAATCTATATAGTCCCAGTTAAACTTCAATCTTAGTTCTTCATACATTCCCAGTTAAACTTCAATCGTAGTTCTTTATATAGTCCCAGTTGAACTTCAATCTTAATTCTTTATACAGTCCCAGTTAAACTTCAATTGTAGTTCTTTATACAGTCCCAGTTAAAGTCCAATCATAGTTCATTAAACAATCTATACAGTCTCAGTTAAACTTCAATCTTAGTTCTTCATACAGACCCAGTTAAACTTCAATGGTAGTTCTTTATACAGTCCCAGTTAAACTTCAATTGCAGTTCTTTACACTGTCCCAGTTAAACTTCGATCATAGTTCTTTAAACAGTCCCAGTTAATCTTCAATCGTAGTTCTTTATACAGTCCCAGTTGAACTTCAATCTTAATTCTTTATACAGTCTCAGTTAAACTTCAATCTTAGTTCTTTATCCAGTCCCAGTTAAACTCTAATCATAGTTCATTAAACAGTCTATACAGTCCCAGTTAAACTTCAATCTTAGTTTTTATACAGACCCTGTTAAACTTCAATCGTAGTTTTTTATACAGTCCCAGTTGATCTTCAATCTTAATTCTTTATACAGTCCCAGTTAAACTTCAATCGTAGTTCTTTATACAGTCCCAGTTAAACTCCAATCATAGTTCATTAAACAGTCTATACAGTCCCAGTTAAACTTCAATCTTAATTCTTTATACAGTCCCAGTCAAACTTCAATTGCAGTTCTTTCCACTGTCCCAGTTAAACTCCAATCATAGTTCATTAAACAGTCTATTCAGTCCCAGTTAAACTTCAATCTTAGTTTTTCATACAGACCCAGTTAAACTTCAATCGTAGTTTTTTATACAGTCCCAGTTGATCTTCAATCTTAATTCTTTATACAGTCCCAGTTAAACTTCAATCGTAGTTTTTTATACAGTCCCAGTTAAACTCCAATCATAGTTCATTAAACAGTCTATACAGACTCAGTTAAACTTCAATCCTAGTTCGTTATTCAGTATAATTTCACTTTTATTTTTATACATTTTAACTTCAATAGTAGTTATTTATATCGTTTAATCGTGTCAATCGTAGCTTTTATACAGATTACCTTCAATCATAGTTCTTAATACAGTTCAACTTCAATAACAGTTCTTTATACAGTTTAATTTCAGTCGTAGTTTTTAATACAGTTCAACTTTAATCGTAGTTCTTAATACAGTTCAACTTCAATCCACGTTTTTACACAGTTAAACATTAATCTTAATCCTTCATACAGTTGAATTTCAATCCCTATTCTTAATGCAGTTCAATTTCATTCCTTGTTCATTACAGAGTTCAGAGTTGTGGTTATTTACACATTTGCAGTTTAACTTCAATCGCTGTTCTTTATACAGTGACAGTTTAGCTTTTATCGTAGTTCCTTATTCAGTCCCAGTATAGCATTAGTCTTACGTCTTCTTCTATGTAGCATTAATGGTAGTTTTTTATTTAGTCCGACAATAGCATTAACCATAGTTTTTACACAGTCCCTATATAACTATAGTCCCAATTATTTGAATACCTGTTCCTTATGCATTTTCACTTTAGCTTGAATCTTTGTTATTTATAGCGTAACAGTTCAACTAGAATCGCTGTTATTTATACAGTCCCAGTTTGGTTTTAATCGTTATTATTTATACAGTCTTAATTAAACTGCAATCGTAGTCTTTTTATACAGTTATACTTCAATCTTAGTTCTCTATTTACCCACAGTTAAACTTCAATCGTAGTTTTTTATAAAGTCCCAGTTAATTTCCAATCAAAGTTCTTTATACAGTCCCTGGTTATCTCCAATCATAGTTCGATATACAGACCCTGTTAAACTTCAATCGCAGTTCCCAATTAAACTTCAATCGTAGTTCTTTATACGGTCCCAGTTAATCTCCAATCAAAGTTCTTTATACAGTCCCTGGTTATCTCCAATCATAATTCGATATACAGTCCCTGTTAAACTTCAATCGCAGTTCCCAGTTAAACTTCAATCGCAGTTCTTTATACGGTCCCAGTTAAACTTAATTCGCAGTTCTTTCTACAGTCCCAGTTAATCTCCAATCATAGTTTTTTATACAGTCCCAGTTAAACTTCAATCACAGTTCTTTATACAGTCCCAGTTAAACTTCAATCGTATAAAGTCTCAGTTCAATCGTAAAGTCTATAAAGTCCCACTTAAGCTAATGAAAAAGTACTTTTCGAGTAATATTTTTTGTCTACTTGTATATTACTAAATAAGATGTGTAAAGAAAAACTTAGATGAAACTAATTTTGCTTTAAATTAAACAAAATGTTAAGCAAAAAAGTACTATTCTCCTATATAAGTATTTTTTATTTTTTATTTCGCATCCCTGCCATAGCTACAAACATTAACGAACTAACTAACGTCTCGTTGTAGAGAAGCGAGTTGGTTAGGAAAAATACTAAAAACGTATCTACTAACTCATAGATTCGAGTGTTTAAGACTAACTCTTGTCTACCACTTTATTCCTGCACTTTGTATTTTATTTTAAGTTTTTTTTTTTTTCCTAGGATAAATGTAGGTATTTGTACGAAACACATGAATATGGCTGGTGCAGACAGGAGTGTAAAAGGGTGTGGTCAGTGTAATGAAGATATAAGATTAATTCTGAATGTGTTAATAAATCTGTTCACTTTTGAATTGGAAATCTAATACAAATGGATGAGATGATAAATGTTCGAAATTGATGTTAGTATGTATCTAGAATACTATGTTTATGACATACACAATATCAAATGAAATATACTTCAAAAGCCTGTCCAAAGCTATTACCACTTTTTCACCAATTTAGTTTTCTCTTATTTAAAAAAAAAAAAAAAAAAAAAAAATTTCTGTCTCCAAAATTTTGAACACAACCTGTGGCCTCAAACATTAGTTCGTGTTATAATACAAACTATAAAAGATCTTAATTAAAATCTCTTCTTTTTTCCTACTTCTACATCATCTTCTTTTATGAACACTCACTGGTACTGGTTTTTTTTTAAATAAACTTTAGTTTAAAATATATATTTTTATTTTATTTTTTGCTATTGGAGGTTATATTTTGTTTAGTTTTCCTTTATAAACGTAAGTTTAAATATGGCTAAATTCAAACATATGATATGCATGGTAAGGATACTCTGCCCTTTGCAAATCGTAGTACAAAGTAAAAAGAAAAATGTTTCGAAAATTTTAAATGATTAAATAATTTGTATAAAATTGACTGCTATAGGAAGCATTTAGTAGATTAGGTTTGAAAAATAAAAGAAATTTGTGAAACATATTAATAAAGCTTGTATGGTCAAAGAGCTGGATTAAAATGAACCTAATGAATCAAACAGAAGTTATTTCACCTTCCCAATTTTATATTATCTAATTTAATGTTTCAGTTTCTAATGCTTTCTCAAAAACACTTCCTTCATAACACATTTTCGTTCGAGACTGTGCTATCAATAGTGTCTGGGAAATTAGCTTAAAAAAAAACTTGAACTTTACTTATTTAATCCACTTGACTTCGCCACCTACTTTGTCAAATATATAGCTAAACTAATCAACAGAATTGCTTAAACATTCACACATATGGTCCTTCGTGCTACTCTTTTGCTATAAGTAAGCTTAAAAAATTATCAAATACCATCTATGAAAATCACTAATTAAATAATGCCAAGTATTTATTCATAACAAACAATGTGCAAACAACTATTTAGCAAAGACCGAGAAGGAGGGAGAGAGAATAGTTCCAATTAAGAATTAACAGGAATTTAGTGGTCATCACTTTGTCAACCATTCATCCAGGACGAATGCCAAACAGCATAAAGTATTTACAACTTTATATGCCACTGATGATGATGTTGTTGCTGACGATGACATGTTTATTTAACTGAAGTCATACTTAAAAGGTTTTTTCCTTTGATTTTATTTATTCGAATTCAGCATTCACCATCGACCAGCCATCATCAGCATCATGCTCAACTCCTACAATTAGTGATTATTTGTTTGCAAAATATTGTTGGGTCCGTCTGTCCTTGGATACTTGGCATGACAAAATACTAAAATCTATTAACGATTCTTGGAATTCAAAATAAACATGAATGACACTATTTTCAAATGAAATTTACAAATAGATGTGTTTGATGTGTTAGAAGTATAAAAAGAATCTATTCGTACTGGCATTTGCCAGCAGCAGCAGCAGCAGTAGCATCATCTGCAAACAAACCATAACAGAAATGATGCAAGTTCATCATTAAAAAAATATAAAATAAAAACATCATCATCATCATCGCCATTACAAGTTGCAACCATCATCCAAGGCAACTACAATAAGCTAAACAAAACAAAATCAACGAAAATAAGCAACAATCAAAGTTGTAATAAGGATATTCAGTTTATACATATTTAGTAATTAATTTCAATGCTATTAAATTACTAAAGATATTCGTACGTTCGCTTTGTTAAGATATTGTATAAAATAAGCGTGACCATTAAAAATCGAGACTTCTTTTTCCTGTCAACAAGTATTTATTTTATAAAACAAGTATTAATTTAGAAAATATGACAATACAAAGTTTTTAATCTTGATTGCTTTTACAAAAGTCATGTAAGATCAAATAAATATTTCCGGAAAATAGTGGTTAAGCTTATTTAGTAACAGCAATACCAAGTAAATACTTAAACCGTTCAATAACTTAACATATTTTAAATGAATTTTACGAATTGTGTATTTAATATAAACTTTTGATTACTCTAACAGCGCCAATGATCAACTCAAGTCACGACTGCCACCTCTTCCACTATTTCTACACACGCCATCTATCGTGAATCTTCTACAATGACCTCAAGGGACAAACTAGTACGAATTCTAGAGCTTTCGATGTTAATGTTAGCAGCTTAAACATTTAGTGTTGCCATACTTACAAACAATGCTAATAACCGCATGCTACTGATGGACGTGTTTACAAACATGATGAATGTTGCAGGTAGTCGTTACAGACCGTTAAATTCAAATCGTTATTGCACATTCGTAACAATATTTTAACACGGTTATATCTCGGTATACCGTATGGAATATCTCTTTTGTGTCTGAAGCAAAGTTGTAGCTATTGAATAGGAAAAAACATAAGCGAAACATACCTAACCGAAAAAAGTGCATCCAGCATCCAGTGCCTTAAAAATCGCAAAAATGTCCTTTTTTTCTCAATTTTTCACCTTTTTTGCTTAATAACTGGATTACAAATCCACAAATAAGCTGTGTTTTTTTTATTTTTTATAAACTTTATTTAGCATGAAAATAAAATTTCCGATTCTTCCACAGAAAATATGATATTTTTATTGGTTATCTATGCATGGAATCAAAATTTAGAACATTTTCAATTATTGTCAATATCCATCCTCGTTGTTCTGAGTCTGCATGATCATCCGAGTTAGACATAATATTCAAGAGCATGTTTTTTCAGTGTGTTCACCAATTTCAGTGTCATCACATGATTGTATCAATCATATATATGGTTACAGTTAACAAGTATAGTGCAAGCTCGGTATTGGCAACTAGTTAATATCGCGACGACCTGGTTATCGCGACGGCTTACTTTTTAACATTGCAGGTTCTATAATCGCGACAGTTTACGAAAAACAGGTTCTATTTTCGCGACTTTTTTTAGTCTTCGGTTTACCGCATTATAAAGCAAGAAAATTCAATAAGAAAGTTCATACGTTCAACAGAAAGTGGCCCTGCTGAGTACCCAAGAATGGAAAAGCATTTTATAAATGGTTTCTAAAACAAAGAGAAAAATATGTTCCAATATCAGCAGCGATTGTATGAACAAAAGCCAGTCATTTGTTTTCAAAAATTTATCAAACCAATTCTGGTTTTAATGCCAGTGAATTAGATTTTTAGAAATTACGAGCAAGATATTGTCTTCGAAACCTCAACTTAATGATCCATTTGTGAAAGAGTTTAAGGATTATGTTGATGAGCATGGGTTGACTCTTCACCAGAGGTGAGCAAAACTAAATTCTCTCACCAACACATTCAATTTATTATTTTGTTCAGTGCACCTACAAACAAACAAATACAAAAATTGAAAAAAATAAAGAAAAAGTAATTTGTAGTTGTCTCGTTGAGTGGACAACGACTACTAAATTGTAAGAGCATAAGAATACGTGTGATTTGATTTTGCACAAAGCAGTTTTGCCTTTAAATAACGCTACGTGTCACCCAGTTGAGGAACTAAAAAATGATGATGGTTTAATTATAGAAATAGAAACAGTTAGATCTAAACGTTTTCAGCTTGGTCAAATTAAATTATATAAAACTACTGCTCACCCACTTGCATGGCTAGAAGGGAACAAATTTAAAGCTCAAACTAAAAAACTTCAATTTCATTACGTTTATAACGAAATAACCTAAGCATACGTAATCAAAAATTAAACTTGGATACTTCTCAGTTATGTCAACGTGGAATTTATGGTGTATAGTTACTTTTTATAGAAATAGTTTATGGATGAATAGTATAATTGAAAAAGTTTATTACTAATAATACTTTCTCTTAATTATTTACCTCCTTTAGCGAACATCCTTAATAATTTCTTGCATTTTCCACTCACGAAAACAGTAGCTGCACAAAAGAACACAACATTTCGTCTTTTTTCGAAATAAAAAAGGAAACTCAAAAAGAATTTTGCTTATTTTTATTTAAATACACCAGAATAAATAAAACAAAAAAAAAAATAAATAAAAAACAAATAAACAAATAAATGTCTGTCCACTATTTTTCTGTATGATGAAATAATGCAACACAACAAAATGTCCATACAAAATGAAAGACACAATATTGTATAAATGTGCAGCAAATGGATTTGCACAAATATTCAAGTGTAGTTGCTGATGTGGTTGGTATGTGGCAAGAACATACCGTATGTATACTGTGTGGCATGCACAGCTGTCAAAAGTTATTTTTACTGTTAAATGTAAACATTTAGAATTAACATTAATTTTTGTTTTCATTTCTTGTTGTTTTTTCTCTCTCTCGGTGTGTGAGTGGGTTTATGTTGATTTTTGCAACTCTGCAATTTTTGCTCTGCTCAAATCTATGACGACTATTTTATACGAGGGTTATTTCATTTAATACTTCTTACTCTAAATCAACAATTGTAATGTTTTACGAATTTAATATCGTTCACATTGTATTCAATATATTTTAAGACAAATGGTCCTTCGAACCATAAACCTCACGAAGGTGAAGGGTATAAAAACAACAACGTCAAACGAAACGAAACACCAAAAAACAAAATACGTACAGCAATGAAACCACACACATCCAAACATACGTTTTGTTGCTTTTTTGTCAAAGCATGCAATAAATTGTCTTTTTTTATGAAATTTTCATATTTCATATACAAAAACCAGTAGTAGAACTATAATGACATATTCCTAAATAAGATACCATTAAAGTCAACATAACCCATTTATTGAAGATCTCATGCCAATTTGAAAACTGAAAAGTTTAACTGTGTGAGATATTTCTAACGTTCTTCACGCATTAAATGAGCGATAAATATTAAAAAGCTTAAAATAACTCACAACAAAATTAAAATAATTCTTAATTCAGAAGCCATGCTTGTAAAAACGGCCTCCAATCCAATAAATGCTTTACTGAGTTAAGCCAAGCCAAGAGACCTTGAAAGACAATTTTGCATGTCTGAAATGCTGCTTGAACGCTATAAAAGAAAATCATTTTTGCACCGAATCATTACTTCCGAAGGAAAATGGATTCATTATGATAACCCAACCAGCCGAATTGGTACCAAAGCTCTAAGGTAATTTTCTGTATTTGATGGAAGCAAATTGGTCTTACCTATTATGAGCTGCGGAAATCTGACCAGACCATCACAGGGAACCTGTACCGAACGCAACCGATTTGTTTGAGGCGAGCATTTGCCGAAAAACATTCAGAATATGCGGCCATAACGATGCTCGGCCCCATGTTTCAATACCTGTTAAAAAGTATTTATAATGATGTGGTTGGGAAGTTTTGCCTCACCCGCTTTATAGTCCAGACTTTGTACCGTCCGACTACTATTTGCTTCGATCGATGCAGAACGATCTCTCTGGGATACGCTTCACCTTAGAACAGAGTATCCGATATTGGCTTGATTCGTTCTTGGCCTCAAAAGATGAACAGATCTTTTGGCTCGTAATCCATGTTGCTAGAAAGATTCACCCCTATCGTTAAAAACATGTTAAATTTATGTTCCCATGAAATATCCATTTCCCTCGAAGAGAAAATTGCTATCGTGATATTCCCATGAACTTTTCATTCACAATAGGTTATTGTTTACAAAATTCCATTTCAAAATTTCTCAACATGGGGAATTTTTTCACGTGAACAAAGTTATGAACGAAAAATGGGAAAAGGGATCATATTTCATGTGAAATATTGATTCGCAAAAAATTTAAAAAAAGCATCCCGCATTTTTAATTCCGAACCAACCGATTAGGAATTATTTCATAATCAATACCAATTTGTATAGCAAATTGTGTGGGGAATATTTGATTTTTTCATGGTACTTCCTCAAAATGTACCGATATAAGTATCAAATTTAGAGTGTGCTTTCGATTTGTTTAAACAAAAATTCATTCAATTTTTACCATGATTTGTCTCCAGATGAATAAACATTTTAAAAATGTGTAAACGCTGCATAAAGTAGACTCAATGTCCAGGAGGAGTACTAAAACAAAATCAATATTATTAGAAGTTTAGAGAAGTGTGGGTCGGATTATTGTCAAACCCTAACTCAGCCTAACTCTGAAAATTCATGACAAATCTGATATGAAAGTATTAATTCTTAACGCATCTCCTTTGATATTTAGATATATATTTAAAAAAGGAAAAAGGTAAAGTCTTTTAAAGCCCAGATATCAATAATTTTATTATCTGTAAGATCACGAAAACTTCCCAGGCGTTCCTCGTAAATTGCCGGCTCTTTTATGTTATTCGCTTTGAAAAATCAGTAGCAACAACAACAACAGCATTAAAAAGGTTTCTTAAATATTTTCTTTTCATTTTTAACAGTATATGTATTTTGTTTGTGCATTCAGTATTCAGAAAACATTTGTTTATATAAAATAAAAATGGAAATGGAAAAAGAATTATACAAAAAATAAATTGTTGTAAATGAAAAGCCCTGCTTCATCACATTTACACTCTTATTTTTTTTTTTTTACATTTTAGCAACACTGTGCTTGACTGCTTCTATTTCAATTTACAAGAATTATTATATTTGAATACACACACAGTAATACAGTATGAGGATGGGTATGTGTATGTATATGGAAGTAAGTGTGTGAGGAGTTCATGTCCTTGTCCTTGTGGCAATATTGTCTGGCTATCAAATGTTAGACATGCTGTTTCCGACATGTTAAGTTACATGAACTCTTTTTTTATTTTGCTTATTTTGTTTGCTGTTTCTCTTTTCATATTTCTTTTTTAAGGAAGAAATTACAAAAAAAAAAAATAGCAAAAAATATTTTTTTTTTTTTTTTTGTTAGAACATATTCTTTCCTTTATAATTTAAGTTAAATAAGTTTTATTACTTTGGTAAATATTTAATTTAATAAAATTTATTTTATATTTATTTCTCTAGCTTTTTATTAATATTAATTAAAATGTATTTACTTTATAATTCTTCTCCTTTTTAAGCTTTGTTGATTTTGACCCAAGAAAAATAAACCAAAAACTGCATTTTAATTTAATATTTCTTAGAAAAAATTCATGTTTATTTTCCAACATTTTAATTTTTTCTTCTTTTTTTTTTTTTTTGCTTGTCCAAAAGCTAACAGTCGTTAAATAACGAAAAATAATTTTTTTTAAGAGGAGTGTTTACTTCCGTTTCAGAGTTTTTTCTTTAAAATTTGTTCGTTTTAAATTTTATTGTTTTGTTGCTAATAATTGTTTTACTGAAGAAGTTTCCAAAAATATATTAAAGTACAAAAAAAAAATAAAATGCAATGAAGCCTAAAGAAGCGAAACCATTTACAATGAATGTTCACCAAATTAATTCGAGTAAACAAAACACACCAAAAAAAAGAACAAACAAAATTTGACGAACTAAGTAATAAAATATTCAGAAAAAAAAGCTCAGGGATGTATTTAAACAAAGGGAAATAAAGGAATTTACATAATAGCAATGAATTACAGGGAGTTGTACTTAAAAAGTTAAGCAGCATTAAAAAAATATATGATTTATTAGAGATTCAACAAAACTTCGAAAAAACTTTAAAGGAAGTATGTATGTAAAAATGCATGTTAATATATATAACTGCTACGAAGTGAAGTAAAATATGTGCAAGAATTTACAACTTTGAAATATTGTTTAATATTTAAGAACACTGCAGGAAAAAAACTAAGCATACAATTTAATAAATGTAAAGAGTTTGAAACTTAATGCTTGCATTAAACAGTTTAACAGATAAAAGCTAAAAATTTTAATTATTTGCTGCGTTACGAACGAAATAACCTAAGCATACAAATATAAATTAGGCGTTAATCGCGGAAAACATATAACGATCCAGACCAATATAAAATCAAGAAACTTATGTCATAATTAGGCTTGGAAATAAAAGTACTTTCATGGGTTTCAGCCAGTGAAATAAGATATTAAACATTTCAGTGTAGTACACTTTAAAAATTTAACTACTAAATAGTTATGTACGCGGTGGCTTTTTCTTATAAAATTTAAAGTATTGTCATATTTATATCAAGAATTTTAAGGAATTCACAATCATTGGTTAAATTCCGACTAAATAAATTTCAGGTTAAATACAACAGCGTGTTAAGCTACTTTTAACTGATAAGTAAGAAACTAGCTCTAAGAATAACGTTAATAAATCAGCTGTAAATCGATTTCAATTCAATGGTAATTTTATAAACTTTTCCAATATGTATTCCTTATTCTAAAATAGATTCAAATAAATGTGAATTGAAATGAAAGCAATTTATTTTGTATGCTTAGATTTTTTCATGCACAAACTTAAAGTGCAATTTAAAACAGATAAGATAGCAGTCTTTCAATATTTCGATACTTTTCTTATGTTTTAAGTGTAAATAGATGTTGAAATATTAGGTTAAATGTTAAGGATTTTAATCCGAAATAAAGATTATTGAAAATAAGTTTATTCAAAATTTTAGCTCTCAAAGTTGACCTCAATTCAATTAAATAAATGTATTAAAATGAATTAATATTACAAAATAGTAAGAGGATACAAAATTATATTAACAACTCGCGGAAACCAAATCTAAATTGTTTTGTATAAAAACATTCAAACAGTCTTATGTAGCTAAAACACATTCCTTGGAACTGTTCTGAAACCAGTTCATAATCAATGATTTTAGCTTGGAATTGTCACCCTTATAATTAGTTCTATCATAAGAACGGTTCTACAATTAGTTCTTCCATCAATGTTTTTGTTCAAAAATTGTCCCAGTTGGAAATAGTTCCAAGAAGCTTTAACTTAATTTTTATTATATTACAAAAAAAGTTTGAAATATTAATATTTATCTACTATATAAATGCTCGAAAATGGTTTATTGAATAAATTTAGAGCTTATTACATTCGATTTTAACTCTTACCGGTTTAGTGGTCACTTTTCTAACCACCTTTTCTAGAGTCTTTAAACAATTTTTAGTGACATCTATTGGCATTTTGCTAAACAATTCAATTTTTAAAAGTCATGGTTTAAGTTTTTTGGCAAAACTTTGCCCTCAAATTGCTCTGGTTAGGTGAATATATTAATTTGAAAATGTTGTAAACCGCCGTTTTTTATAAGGGGCTTTCCCGCATAAAAAAAGATGAGAATATTTATTGTTTATCAAATTCAGTGTTACTCTGTTATTTAGTGTTTGCTTGGTTGGCTTGTGCTAACATAGTAATATTTTATACTATACTCTTTGATAAATAACATAAGTAATAGAGGGGTTAGATTACTAACCACTGTGACTGAAATAGGTTTTACATAATGTGTTTCTCTACATAATATTATGTTATTTTGTAAGGATGCCGCTTGTACTCAATAAACATTAAATTGAAGATATTTTGTTCAAAGGTACACCTTAGGATGGGAATGTGTCTGCAGTCTTGAACAGGACGAAGAAAACAATTTTTAGGAGCAAGTCGATCTAATGATGGTGCTCGTTGACATACCTTCGGGGCTCCACTTAAAATATGATAAAATTTGCCTAATACTTCTTTCTGTTAGTGACTGCCGTGGTGGAACCAAACAGGTGAACAAATTTTCAATTGAAAGAGCCGGTTGATTACACAGAAGGAAGAATTGGAGAATGTCTCACCTTCACAGATATTTCGTTTGTTTTGCTCAGAAAAATTTTGTCAAAATGATAAGTTTTGAAACAAATTTATACTCTACGCCATGGTGGTTAGTAAACTAACCACCTCATTCTCTAAAAACCTTTAGCTGTGGTTTTATTTTTTCTTATTCATAATATATGAACGACAATTAAAGCAAAATTGCAATTGTTTTGATAATAAACTTAACACATAGAACTGTGGCTGAAAGAGTTAAAAATTGTCGACATAAAATTCTGCAGCAACATTTTTGGGGAAATATTCTAAGATATTTTCGATAGAAACAATTAATCCATTACAAATTCCATCAAATCAAACATATATTTTTTATACTCTTCACCATGAGTAGTGGTAAGAGTAAAAGTTTGTCATTCCGTTTGTAATTTCTACATTTTTCATTCATGGCCAAAGACAGTTTAGGACCCAAAAACAGAAAACTTTTCCAAATAGTTGTAGGCATGGCAAACAATATGCATACCTTCATAATACCGAAATTTACATCATGGAATGTTTACAAAGGAGGATGTTTACATAAGACTTCTTAATGTGTCCATTTATTTATGGCCTGATTTGGCATCCTGTCACTAGGTCTTGAGCGGTAGAAGAACAATAATGTGTTATTTGTACCAAGAGAGGCAATTCCTCCAAACTGCCTGCAGCTGAGTCCAGTGGAGAGATATTGGGCTCTTGTTAAAAGAGAATTGAAGAGCACAAAAAAGGTGTACAAAAGTGTGACAGATTTTAAACGCAGATGGACAACATGTTCGAACAAAGTGACATAAAGCTCTATAAAACCCTTAATGGGAGGGTTTCCGGAAAAGGTTCATATACTATTGATGAGAATTATAAAAATAATATTTTTTTGTAAATTGTAATAACAAATTCAATCAAATAAAAAATATCAAAACTGTAAGTTTAGTGGTTTAATTTTTATTAACATTTATGTATGTTAAGATTTTTTCGATCTCAGTCCTTAGATACACATAGATGGGAAACTCTGCTGTCAAACACCTAACTCAGTTGTCAAAAAACCTTAGTGATGATAATGTATTTCAAAAAAAAAAAAACTATAAGAAAACAAAAACAACATTCACATGTGTGATTTTTTTAGTAATTTTTTTGTTTTAGGTTTTTTTCTAGTTTCCGCTCTATGTGTATTTCTCTATGGTTTAACCTCTAAAGGCTTCCGATTTTTTTAAAATTTTTAGAATTTAGTTTTTACATGACGGAGGACAATTTTAGACCTTCGGAGCATATAAAATCTAAAAACAGCAATATAAGGGCCACCCTAATGTGCATAAATGAAAAAGTTATTAGGGACATTAAATTTCAGAAAATCAATTATAGGAATAATTGTGTTTTTAAGAATAATTATTTTAAAAATGCTTTAATTTTCATAGTCAGCTTTCAATTCTATGCCTATGCAGTGAAAGTCATGAAACTGATTATACTTCAACTTCCAAAGAAGTGGTTAGGTAATATAACTTACTGCATTTACCCTAAATAAACACAATCATAAGCTCTTCCTATTTATTATAATAACACAGCAAAATAATTCTTAGAAATTTAACTTTAAATAATACTTAAACTGTTTGTTTACCGCTCTACTCTCAAAATCATTGTAGCATATCAAGTGGCTATGGCAAATGTTTATTTTTTATTTTTTTATTTATTTTCATATGTTTGAGTGCAAAAACATTTTCATTGATAAGTGTATTAAAAAATAATTTGGCGTTAGAATAACAATCAACTTTAATGTACAAAAAAATAAAACAAACAGAAAACCTAACATAACAAAATACATTCTTAAATAAAAATACTTAAACAAAAACTGTGTTTTTGAAAGACACAGAAAATCGGTTACAATATCAAGTTCAACAGAAATAATGTCCAGTCAAAAAAAAAAAAAAAAGCTGGAAAAAAAAACTGAAATAAAAATGAAACCATTATACACAACATGGTAATGAAAAATGCTAAAAGTGAGAATATTTAAAGGCAGATAGATACCGACTGGTTAAACCATAACATTAACTTGGGTCTTGAAGTCTTGGGTAAACGTTTTTGTTAAGATTATAAGGTTCTTATACAAATATTTTACATTTGAGAAAACATTTGATTTGAAATCATTTTTTATTTATTATACTTAAAACATGAGTGTTTGTAGAGTTACTTCCTTCCTATTCGAAAAAATAATTCAGATACTGCTAAATTTCTTTTACAAATTTGGGCTACAACGTGTAGCTTATCTCCCCCAGCGGTTTACACGGAGAAAGAAGTCAATGTATCACTTTTAGACAGTAGTTTTCTATAATGTCTAATTACTTGACTGACTCCAGTTTACATGTATATTTTTGAATAATTTGACACGTATGTGCTCTTGCTAATGCAGAGATAAGTTAATTGGTTATTTTATACATCCCAGGTAATCTAACGTGAAGCCAATCGTCAAGTTAGTGTCTCTAAGTATTATAGTAAGAATTTTATATACCATAAGTAGTTTAATAAAGAGTTAATGTCACTAAGTGTCCTTTTGTAATGTAGACACTTAGACTATATAGTTTATGTAGGATCAATTGACTTCCGCCTTAACCTCGCACATGTTAAAATAACTAGTGATAGTTACAGCATATGTAGTTTCATTTTGAAGATATTTGATTCGACTATAGAAAGTTACCAAGTTACTAATGCTAGCTCATTTCTATAGCCCTACAATGACCGTAGGGTATTCTTTTATGTAAACAAAAGCAATAAAGTAAAACAACAACGATAGTACGTTGTATTGTATTGTAAAACACGTTCATATGAGTTGTACAGACATAAATACACAATCAAACCTACAATTTACAAATATAGTACGAGTATGAAAGGCAGCAACATAACATTACAATGGCAACAAACAAAGTTGCAACAAACAGAACAGAACATACCAGAAAACGAAAAAACAAACGCAAGTAGTAGTTGCAATAAAAGGAATAAGAGCAAAAAAAAAAAACATAAAAACTACAAGCAAACATGAGAAATTATTAACTGCTTGGCCAGCAGCCATTATACACTCGAACACATAAAAATACAAACACATCATCAAACATCGATACAAACTACAACACACTCATGCTGAACTGATTTTTTCTCTGTTTTTTTTTTTTTTTTTGTATAGACCGGGTACTAGACCCAGTACTCATTCCTTTTAAAACGATTCAATGAACATTGAAATGCTAAAGAATCAGTAAAAACTACTAAAAGCTGAACTGAACTGCAACTCAAAAAAAAAAAGAAAAAACAGAAGAAATAAAAACTACAAGGACAAAAAATTATGAAATATGGAAAAAGAAGGAACTGGACATAAGAGCACAAGCTAAAAAAACAAACAAACAAACAAACATGGCAGAAGCCAAGAAAGGACAGCATTTTAAAGTTTATGTAGCGACATTTGTACTACAAGAGTACTCTACATAGAATCCTTTTGGCAAGATGTGCTAAAAAAAAAAAGATTAATTTTGCTAAAAATGCACTTTAAAAGTACGAGTATGCAATGTATGTAGTTGAAAGAAAAACTGAGAGAATACATGTTTTGTTAGTAATGAATTGTACTTAATGGATTTTGGAGTTTTCATTTTAGGCAAGTTAGGAAAAATAATTATTAAAGTACGAGGATAGTATTCGAATGGGAAAATTTGGTCAATTCACAAGGTCTCTTATCATGTCATATTGTCATAATGTCCTAATATTTCACAATGGTTTTTATTGCTTTTCAAGCAAATAATTTCCTAAAATAGTATTACTTTCTATGCTATGTTTATTGTGTTATCGTAACAAACCAGCAGAGACCAAAGCCGATTGCCTAAGAGTCGGTTAAGCCGAGCCGCAGAGTCGTGATATATTAGGACATAATGACAATATGACTGATAAGAGACCTTGTGAATTCACCAATTGTGTCAATTGTTTTATACTTTCTAGTCCTAAGCTAATAATACACGGTTTTCTGACAACGTTGTAAGATCTGACAACGGTGTATATATAGCTATAATGTTTTAAAATGTTGACAATACAACAATAAATTTCATCAATCATGGCAGGGAAAGAAACCCGCCACAAAACATATCAAAGATGCCAATTTCTATATCCTAGTACAAAAAAGCTAAAGAGACAAGTCCCCCACTTATATAAGAATTAATTACAGGACTAGTTATTTATCAGTTCCATTCCCTCTATGGCTTATATACAGCTAGTTAATGCTATAGCAACAGAAACTAATGAACTGATTGTAAAAAAAAAAAATTAATAAAAAACCAAGTAATTTGAAAAAGTATTGAGTGCTGGAAATCATTAGATTGCTCACATAAGCTTTTGGTGAATATGTCGGTTTCAACGTGTGAGAGATGGTTTGTGCGGCTCAGCCAAAAATGTTTAAAGACCCAGATTTCGAGGCATTACTTCATGAAGATTGTTGTCAAACTCAACAAGAATTTGCAAAATCATTAGAAGCTACTCAATCAGCAATTACGAGACGTTTTCAAGCAGCTGTATTCATCCAAAAGCAGTGAAATTGGGTACCATACGAACTGAAGCCGAGAGACTTTTAAAGACGATTTTGTATGTCAGAAATGCTGCTTGAATGCTGTAAAAGAAAGTAATTTTTGCAACAAACCATTTTGCGATTAAAAATGGATCCAATACGATAACCCGAAACGTAAGAGAACGTATGTGAAGCCCGGCCAACCAAAACCAAATATCCATGCCACTAAGGCAAAGCTCTATATTTTCTGGGCAGAAAATGTCATATCTATCATAATCTGCTGAAATATGGCAAGGCCTCAGAGGGAACCTGTACCGAACACAACACTTTTGCATCACTGTACAATCAAGAGAGTGACAAGTTCCTTCAGCTCTAAGACTGACAGTGGTCGGCAGAAAGAGACCATGGACTATGAATTATAATAACCTGTTATGTACTTTCTTTCTCTGTTGTAAACCGACCTGTAAGTGATTGTGTTACCAATTTGATATCTTGTATGGCCATCGCGTAGTTTACATGGGCCGAATTACCGCATTCGTGATCGTATCGAAAAACAATTTCGATATTGAAATAATGACTGGATCGAAACATTTTTACACATATATGTTAATAAAAATGAAACCACTAAACTTACAGTTTTAATTTTTTTGGATTTGATTGAAATTATTCTTATAATTTACAAAAAAAATTACTTTTATAGTTCTAATCACTACTGATGAAATTTTGAACCTTTTTCGGAAACCCTTCCATTAACGTTTTTTTGTGCTTTCTGTCACTTTGTTCGAACAGGTTGTCCATCTCCGTTTAAAATCTACCACACTTTTGGACACATTTTTTGTGCTTTTCAATTCTCTTTTAACAAGAGCCCAATATCTATACACTGGACTCAGCTCCAGGCAGTTTGGAGAAATTGCCTCTCTTGGTAAAAATACTACATTATTGTTCTTGTACCACTCAAGACCTTTCTTACCATAGTGACAGATGCCAAATCAGGCCAAAAATAAATGGACACATTGAGAAGTCTTATGCATAGAAACATTCTTTTTTGTAAACATTCCTTGATGTAAATTTCGGTATTTATAGAGCCCTTTGTAACAAATGTTTGGCTACTTTGCCGTAACTGCATATTGCTTGCCATACCAAGAACTTTTTGGGAAATTTTGTCTGCTTTTGGGTCCTAAACTTTTCTTCAACATTCCCGCGAGCGTCTGCAACATTAAAAAATTGACCCAGAAGCTGCGAAAAATTTTCCTTACGTACATTTCGTCATCCGTTATGCAGCAGGTATATTTTTTGTATACAATTTGAATTTAATTTCCGTGCTCTGTCTTTGGCCTCTAAATTTTTAGCCGAGTTCCTGTTAAGAACTTCTTGAGCCTTGTATGCTTTTAATACTTTTCGTACCAAATAGGCCGAGTACTGACCTAACCGAGCTGCTTTCCTACCGGATGTGTTGGGAACTCTTTCCAAAATGCTTTCTATTTGTTTGGTTTTAGAAACATCACGTGGACCATTCCTTCTACCTGAGCCAGGTTTTATATCAACGGACAAGTTCTCCCGTTACTGTTGAATAACATAAGAAACAGTTTGATTTTGTGGCCAACTTTTTGTAGGACCAAGTTGGGTTTTGTTGAAAATATTTAATAATTTTTGTTTCTGGTCACTCATTTTAATCAGATTAACAACAAATGAATATAATAACTGAGATGCTTTACAAAGGTAACTTGATCAAAAAAACTCAAATAATACTTGGGTTAAAAGTTTTAATGAAAAACGTGTGTTAAGAATTTTACGATCTCAGTCCTTATTTGACTTTTGAAATGACTCCATCAACTGGCTTTATTCACCATCAACCATAATGATTTAAAAGCTTATAGATTTTCTATATATGCACCAACTTAATTGATCTAAACTAGCAGGGCTGTTGGCAACATGTTGATTGATTTTGCCTTTTTTCAAAATTAAAATATATGAATAACTGATAACTAGAAGCGGATTTTCATGCATTTATTTTTGAAAAATATGCGCCTAAAATATGCTTAAAAAAATCAAAATACGACCTAAAAATTTTAAAAATGTGCACTTACATATATTTTTGTGCAGGAACATAAAATATTTAACTATGGATCGCGCAATGTCCATAAAAGTACACAACAATGTTCCCAGCAGTTAGGACTCTTTAAATTATACCTGGAATTAAAAAGTTAAAGTTTTAAAATTATAATTGTTCTTCTGAGAAAACGATTAATATATTAATTATTATAGCTTGGTATGAATACTTGTTTAAAGCCATAATCTTTAGAGCTTCTATTTTGCGACTTGCATTTTAAAATCATTAATATTTTGATCGTGATGTTAAGTAACACCCAACCTTAATTTTCATCTCATAATAACCTAGCAGCTATCAGTTAAGAAAGTAGTAATGTAAATGTATCCCTTATAGACAGTAATTGTCACTAATGTCTGATCACTTAGTTGACTCCAATTTATATATTTTGGGACATCTGACACGTATGTGTTATTTGTAACGCAGAGATAAGTCAATTGGTTACTTTATACATTCCATGTTATCTAGGGTAAACACAATTGTCACTTAAGTGTCTCTAAGTAATCTATAGAGTAGTCACTTTAAACTTTAATTGTATAATGCATTTATCTCTAAGTTACCCAAAAGAGTCAATTGACCTCTGCTGAGGACATGCACGTGTTAAAATAACCAGTCACGTAGCTGGTTATCACTAATTCAGGACAGTCTCCTATAACTGCTGGAAATGACTGTCAGGAGCGGTAACTATGTATGTGCAGCTACAAAATCTTTCGATGACGAAATTTCTTATAAATCGAAATTGCTGTGAAAACAAATATGAATTTTTTCAATACATTTAATGAATTGTTGATTCTTCAAAAAAACTCTAAACTTTTTTGAAGCAAAATGTTTTGAAATGATAATTTTCAATTGCTCTCTTGATGTAGAAAGAAGTTAGTCGATAGCATTTAATGCTATTTCTATTGACGACCAAAAATTATATTTTTATTAAAAACTCGGATAATGTGCATATAAATATGCATTTTGAAGTAAAATATAACAAAATAAGCATTATCAATAAAATATGCAAAAATATGCACTAACAAATCGATGCCATTTTACAGCAAAATGTGCGATTCGGATAGATAATTAGTCTACATTGTATTTGGACGTTCTAGAAAAAACATGCATTTGCATATAAATCCGCCCCCTACTGATAACATTAAATCATGGTAGTGTGTACTGCTAAAACAAACCTCGTATTTAAATAGTAATAACAGTAATGAAAAATATGTATATGAAATTCCACTTCCAAAAGTAATATAGTCGTCATCAAAAAAGTTTGTTAATATTTCTGGGCAAATTAAAGAAATCTGCCAAGTAAATAATAACAAAGTATGCAATTAATAGGGAAATTATGTATAAGTAGCAACTTAATATCAATTACTAAATATTAAAAGCAAATATTCTCTAGTATATGTAAAAACAAAATATAGAAACTTATTAAAACCAATTACTTATTTAATTTAGCTGACTTTAACTTTCATAATTTGTACATAATCTTAAATATTTAAAATATTCTTGTCAATATGTTTTTATTAACTTGAACATATCTAAGTGCATTTTTGCATTTAACGTTAAGTTTAGCTTGAGGGCATATCGTACAACAACTCGTATCCATAATATTTATGGACATTGGACTGAACTATTTCATATTTGTAGTTGCAAAGTTCTTGAATCATTTTACAATTTTTTTTTTTTTTTTTTTGAATTTTTTCTCCAGCAAATAAAATTGAAAAGATAAACAACTTGGTCTAAGTATTTATGATTTGCAACAAGTTTTACTTTTTCTTCTTTATCCCATAAATATTTTCTATTTCTTATTATAAGAGTTTCGATTTTTGTTTTGTGTTTTTTTTTTTTCTTCTATTTATTTTCTATACTTTTGACATTTGCAAAAAAATGAAATAAATGAAAGAATGGTGCAGTAGTAAAGTAAATGTATGTATGTTGTTGCAGATAGACTTGGTATAGATTTTATATTGGCACGCATAACATGACCAAGAGTTTCTAAGAAAATTTATTGAAATGAAAAAGAAGGGGGGTAAGAAATAAAGCAATACTTAGAGTTAGTACATACTTGCATATAGACAATACAATAAATGTATATGAATGTGAAGTATAAGGTTGTATAAACGTGTCTATAAGTATTACAATCAGTATAAATATAAAGTAGTTTTAGATTAAATACAATTGAAAGCACAAATACAGGGTGTAGACACCAGCAACAGGTATTTATTAAATTCATAATTTTAAATATTCAATGAACTTGTTACTTTTATAGGATTTAACTGGAAATCATAGCGTTCGAACATTACATCGTAATAGAAATTTTTACAATAGTTTTTCGAACATAACAATCGTGAATACTATCAATTCTCTAACTATGTATCATACTTTTCAATTCTTCATAAATCTAGATGTTTTCGTTCTTCTTGTTCGTCGCTTGTTTGTTTTTAAGGGAAGAAATCTAGAAGTGGACAAGTAAGAGAGCTATATTCGGCTGTGCGAATTTTTAACTAACATTTTAAATATTTTTAGGTAAACAAAATACATTTTTTGTTCCAAAATTGTTTTTCAAAATTAAAATTTTTTTTTGAAATTTTTTTTCAAAATTTAAAAAATAATTTTTTTAAAAATTGTTTTATTTTTTTTTAATTCACTAGTGAAAAAATATTTATGAGAAAAAATTTTTTTTGGTAAAAAAATTCGGCTTAAAAAATATTTTTCTCGATTTTGACCCATTGCAGGTCCAAATTACTATAGCCTTATATAGATCGTTGCAATGGACTTTGAAATATCTATCATTAGATATCCATATTGTCTATATTAATGACTTAGTAATCCAGATATAGATCAAAACTAGGCCAAAAATCGAGGATGCCCCGGTTTCTTTCTTATATCTCAGCCATTTGTGGGCCGATTTTCTCGATTTTAAATAGCCACCGAGCCGGAAGAATTCCCGATATATTGATGTATGAATATAGTTTGTAAGTTATTTGGGGTCTTCAGAAAATTGATTTCAAAAGACAGACAGACGGACATGGCGCTATCTATAAGGATCCAGAATATATATTAAAGTATATAGGGTCGGAAAATTATATTGTGGAAATTACAAATGGAATGACAAACCCTTCTCACGAAGGTGAAGGGTATAATAGACGACACGCGCTTATTCTCCAAATATATTTCCAAAATTTGCAGTCGTTATACTCTTTAAGGATTCCCATGCTGCTATTTCCGTAGCTGGTGATGTCGCTATAACGAGGTGAAGTCGTCGGTCTTCATAAATACTTTTAAATTTAGCCTGGAAAATACACCTTTCTTGACTGTAAGCCAGGTGATTATCGGTGCCAGTTTACGTATGGATCAGATTACGTTATTTTCAAGCTTTTATAAGTATGAAATCGTTTTCATTAACAATTTTTCAGTCATCAAAACAGCACCGGTGTTCAGCCTCACCACAGCATCGGTGATCAAAATAGATTCTTGAGACCATTGAGACTTTATTAGGTTTAATCCGATGCAGGCTAATTTGAATAGCAATGAAGTAATTGAGACACTACATATGGTATGACTTTGCCCTTTAGGAGTAGCGACAGGATACAAGGAATGAGGCTTTGAGCGTTTGTCTCTAAAACTTACAATCTACTGGCGGTCACTGATAATTTACTATCCATTTATTCATGTGTGTGGCGTGACTGCCAGTACCGAATGTAGGCAACAAGTCACAGGCCTCTGCCTGTGAGATGTGAAATACAATGGCTCTATTTTTAACAGAATCCATGCTGCTGTCACCTGCCAACTGGTCAGCTGGGGGAGAAGAGCCCCCACACGAGAGCTAGTTAATAATTCTGTTACTTTTTGGATGAAACACAGGTTTTATGGATAAAAAATGTATTTTTCAACATAGTCGTCTTTAAGCTCTATACACTTTGTTCAATGTTTCTCCAATTTGTTTATCCCTACTGAAGAGGTTACAAAACAGATATTAGATGACCAACTCAACGAGAAACCAATGTTTTGACTGTTGTTTGGTCTCTGGTGTGTTGTGGTGAATCCACATTTTATCTACGATGTTGCGGTTTAACAACGCCAAACACTTTCGCGAAGTTGTCACATAATTTCACTAACACAATGGATTGTGAGCAAATGCGGCACCCATCTTATGGCAAGCTTTTTCATACCCAAGTGATCATTCAATATTTAAACCACGGAGCCATATGAGATGCCTATGGCTTCCACAATTTCCAATCGGCCAACACCATATCGTGATTTTTTTCAATTGTTTCGGGAGCAGAGTCCTCAACTGGGCGTCCAGAACGTTCGGCATCCAACGTGCTTGTACGGCCACTTTTTACCATTGAAATTGATGGTGCAGAGTTTACATAGTATTTATTAAGCTTAACCTTGGTTCGATGGTTTTTTTCCGCAAACAATAATGCTTAATAAGCACACGAAATTCACTACTTTCCAATTTCTCCTCAAGTCACGCGGTATTCTGCTATCAATGGCTGTCAACCACAAACTGAATGATGCAGCTTGATCAAATTTTAACAGGAGCAGCATTTCCCTTTTAGTTAAGGGCGGGAAATTCAAAATGAGACGGACTAATATACCAGCTCTCGTAACTCAGCCTTTTTTCAAGGCATTGAGTATAATTAGACTGTCAGCTTAAAAACCGTTGTAAGATACTCCACTCCCCTCTCGACAAGGTCTTTCAACACCAGTTTATTTATACTGTCGGCTATGGTGTGGTCAAGAATTGAAGGTCGAGAAGTTTGCGATCATCGCTTAGTGTCTCAGAGTGCTCAATAAAATTCCAGCAAAAGTCACGATCAGTCAGTCAGTTTTAAATCCGTTGTCAGATACTCCATTCCCCGCTCAACAAGGTGTTTCAACGCCAGCATGGATATACTGTCGGGTTTAATAGCCTTCAACGGTCTGACTAGCTGATGGCCTCTGTAAATTTAATTGACTTGAAAAGCTGTGGTGTGGCCAAGAATGGAAGGTCGTGTGTCTCAGTCAGAGTGCTCTATAAAAAGCCAGCAAAATGCAAGCAAGTACCGTTCAGTGTCGAATATGGCGATATACACTAACTCAAACGCGACAGGAATTAGAATCATAATTCGTAGGGTTGAAGAGAGACCGAACTGTAGATTACAACTTGAAAACTCCTGAACACAAATTACAGTGCTTCGCCGATGAACTTTATCACTGTTGGTAGCATTGGGCTACAAAACTATATGAACGCCTCTTTCATGATTAAGTTCGGATTAAGTCCTGAGACGACACCAGCCTTAATTCAGTCTACATGTAGTGCAACCGATTCAAGCATTCTGAGCAAAACATGGACTGGGATTTGTATTTGTATTGGAAGAAGAATTAGTGTTAGAAACATTTGTAGAAAATTTTAAAAATTTAGCCTTACATTTTGTCGTGCTCAACCTGTACAAAATCTATTTTCAATTCATTGGCAAACGACGTTTGTTTGTTAGTTTTTTTTTTTTTTTTTTCACTTAACATTTAGTTTTTCGATGAAGTGTAGTGAAGAAAAGTAAAACAAGACAATTGCAAATATTTTAACAATCACATAAGGCAAACAAGAAATAGATCTTGTTTCCAAGCCCTATTTGGTATTAAATGACCGTCTAAAGCCACATTGAGACAGAGGCCACTTAGTGGCCAGCCAGTCAGCCAGTTTAAACCACTTGCTCAAACACATACATATGTACGTGGTAACTACTAAAGAATCCCTACAAATGTGGTATGTACGCAAACGCATAATGTATGATTATTATTATAATGATAAAGATGACGATCATGATCATGATCATCAAGATAATCATCATAATAATGATGTTTACTAACTGTGTGTGTTTGCGATATTGTGTAAAACGTATTTTGAACTCACTTTTTATGTCGTCGTCAATAATTTTGTTCACAAAAGAGAAGATAGACAGAGAATTTATTTATTTATATGTTACTGCGATCGATATACCTTTACTGTTCTAGTTTTCTATAGATTTAAGTTTTTATCCCTTTTCTACAATACAAAAAACAACAAAAACTGGGAGACTGTTTTTTGTGGCATCTTCCTCCTTTCTAAAGTTATAAAGTGATAAATGAATTAGTAATAATTTTTAGTTGCTTTTTCTGCGAAATGTTTTCTTTAATGTCAACAACTTTTGTTGTCATTGCAGACAGTTTATTTCTGTTTTTAGTTTTTGTTGAGTGTTTTTGTATTTTTTTTTTTTTATTGCTGCTGCTGTTGGTGTTGTTGTAAAATTGCTGCCTTCTTGCAACAGCAAGTTGCGTTTTAATGTAGATTATAAGTTGCCTCATTTCTGTGCAGATTTGTTGTGTTGTTGAGTTCTAGTATAACGTTTTTGTTGGTATCTAAAGGAAACCTGTCTAAAAATTTCAATTGCACCTGTGTTGTTGCTGTGTTTCTTTTTTTTTTTAAGGAAGTTATTTTTTTAACAGGAAATCTTTAAATTTATGGTTATCTATGGTAAGAATTCATTACTTAATTTCTGTATATTCTATAGTTAGTTATAGGTCTATTAGTTAGTAAGTTTTTTAGGTTTTTCAAAAGAAATTTTTAAATAAGTATATCAATTCAAACAATATAACAATATTTTCAAACGAAAAATACCATAACTGGTGAGAAAAGAAATTACACAAAGTTTAATTGTTTCAAAAATCCAAATATCTTTCTAGTATTTGGTAAAGTGCTTGTGACAATATAAAATCTTACAACAACTCTCTAAATCAAACTGCTCTATACCCTGAATCCTAACATTTACAAATTCCTTTACTCATTACAAACTGTAATTGCCCTTAAGTTTTCACTATTAATTAAACTCCATAATTAAATATTTCCCAGGTCTGCTTTGAATTATAAAAAGCCAACAAGCAGAAAATTCTTGAAACACTTGCCTTAAAAGGTTTTCTTGCCATACTTTTATACTCATACATATTAGATTTTCTTTTCTCAACTCATTCACTTGTCATTATTTGTTTGTTTCGTTTCATAGTTTTTGCCTTAATTGCAAATATTTATTTAATTGTTTTTAATTAAATGTCGCCATTAATCCACCAATATGTCTTGCGACATGTAAATTTTATATACCAGCCATAAATAACTTGCAATAATTATGCGAATTATGTGCATTGTGTTTAAAATGTTACTTATAAACTGACTTTATAAGCTTCAAAATAAATTAAAATATATAAAATTTAATTTAAAATACCAAATAAGTAGTGAAATAATACAAGAACTTTAATTCCAAATGCTGAGTATGATAAAGATCGGAATAATACTTAGGTATTAAAGAGAACTCTAGAAATTAATTAAATACAGGCAAAGAGAGAGACAGAGAGAGCGTAAAACTTAAGTGAATTAATAGTTATTTTTTGAATTATAAATATGTACGCTTTTCACTGATGGAATTATCAAATCCAAATTATCAATTTAAGTTTAAAATTTTATCAGGGATAGTTTCCAATATATTTGAAAAAAAAAGAACAGGTGCCTTGAGAGCCTAGATGATTCTCGCCAAATACTCTGAGTGTTTCTTCAGAATCATTTAGGGTCTGACTCAGAAATTCGATAATTTTAAAATTATTTTATGAAACACATTTATTACAAAAGTTTTTAATTTGTTTTCTAATAGTGTTTCTAAAATGTAGTAAATGTGTTATTTATGCTCAAGTTAATTAATTTGTAATAAATCAAGGATTATATTAAAAAAGTTGCTTAGGAGATTATAATGTATTTTCTGCCCTCTACGTTCTTCCTCATCAGTCTTCGGTTTACCAAATTCTTGCTGAAAACCACATTTTGGGAAATGCATTAACCGAGTTTAAGAGTGTATAAATATTGTTACGTTTCTACCATTTAAAAATGGTGGTTAGGTTTTTATATATTTGTAACAACTCTTTATTTATTTAAATTTACTCAAATCTCTTTTAATACACACACTACAAGAAAGCAGTGGTAATGCAGTTGATGTTATATCTAACAGCGCCTATGATAAACTGACTGACTGCAATTTTCTGTTACTATGTATACACACAATACCCTCTTCCAACAGTTTCATGAATTATTTGTATAACGAAAAAAACCTAGAATTTTCTACTTCTAGAGCTTGTAGCAGTTTTAATGTCAATGTTAGCAGCTTTAATAGTTAGTGATTTCATACCCACAAACAATGTTAATAACAGCGTGTTATCATCATTGTTTATATGTTTCAAGCAGATTGGGTGATACGATAGACTACACGATAGTGTGCTGGACTAGCAATCTGGGAGTTGCGGGTTCGATTCCCGCCAGATACTCTGGGTGTATCTGCAGACAAGCAAAACGCTTCGCAGTTTGTGTTTGTTTAAAAAAAACTCCAATCGTTAGTGCAACTTCGTACAATATTATTCAAACGATGGGCCAGAATCGAAATATTTAGGAAATAAATCTGCAATTTACAACTGGCTGATCCAATTGACATGTAATATTACACAACAATGGCATATCACAGATCCCTCAGGAGCTAGGCTAAGGGGTCTCAAAGAAGAGCATCTCCGATTTTTGTTGGAGTTTTTTCTTTAAATTGTTTTGATTTTTATCAATTAACATTTACTTGCAAAACTATTCTAAGCTTTTATCTTACCCTCAAACAAAACGTACATTGTTTACTCTCGTGTGTGGTTTTTCACACACACAGTACGTAAAGTTACTTTCAGATAATTGTCTTACAATGGATTGCCAGATTTTCTGACAAATGTCTTGTAACCGTGTGAACTGACAATCTACATTGAGATGTTAATTTTTCATTGTCAGCACATTGTTACGTCTGACAATATTGTTAGATCGTCTGAAAAAAGCTTTTCTACTTCAAAATACATAAAAATTAAATATGTGTGGAAAACCACACACCAGAGTAAGCAACATTACTTTTCAAATATCTCATTTTCAAAAAATATTTTTGAATTAATTAATATGGTTTCTGTGATGAATTGTAGATGTCAAGTAGGAGATGTCAAGAAATTTCATGAACTTCGCTTAACAACTTTTAAAAAATGTTAATTATACCCTACACCACCATAGCGGAGAAGGTATTATGCGTTTGTGCTAATGTTTGTAACAATATTATTCTAAAACGCACTTTAAACCGATAGACTCAGAATCACTTTCGATTAAACGATGTTCGTCTGTCGGACTGTCCATGTAAACCTTGTGCGCAAAGACCAAGTTGCAATTTGTAAGATATTTTGACCAAATTTATCAAATGCCTTTTTTTGGACCAATTGAAACTGGCTTAAATCGGGTTTTTCACCTAGTCCCCATACAAATGTCCTCCCAAAATTGGATTTTATAGGTCATAAATATTTAATTTATATAAGTATCTACACAAATTTCGCTCTAAATAAGTTTTATATATCTACCGTATATATACCTAATTTTATGATGATCGCTTCCGAAAATCAATTTAACTAGCATAAATCTCTTAAAAATGTTGGTATCCACATATTATTTAAGAGAAATAAGTTTCATATAGACATAAATCACACGACCTAAATTCAAAGCGATTGGTTCATAATTCATACTTGCCACATAAGGCACATTTCAGAAAATCATACACGAAATTAAATTATGGAAATTTTTAAAGAAAAAGGTTTAAGCTCATTTACTCGGTGTAGGTTATTATAGGGTCTGGCTTGACCGTCTTATTATTAAAATGACAATTGTTTATAAAGTTATCAATGCTAATAATAATGTACATATTTACATGGATTTCATACGAAAACTAAAGAGTTTTTTAAAAAGTTTTTAAAATTTTACCGGTATTTTTTTAAGGTCAGTCAAATAAAACATTCTTGTATTTTATTTTGACACTATTTTCTCAAAACACTATTTAAGCTCCGTTGTAGGGTAAAAGTTTCACTAATGGAAATTGCAAAAAAAATAAATAAAAAATGGTAAAGTGCAGCATAAAAAGTGCAACCCAAGTCTTGTTGCAATTATGAACTTTTTTGCATTACTTGATAATTGTTTAACAACACTTGATTAACTTTTGCAATTAAAAACAAAACCTACACAACACAAAACCAACAGCAATATGTACGGATACATAGATAAGCAGCTACGCAGATACAAATACATACTCTCGTACACTCATGCAAACTATAGAAATTGTTATTTAGTTCTTAGGAATAAATATAATGATGTTGATGCGGCTGATGATGATGGTACAGAGTTCAACAACTAAATAAAAATATACAAGCAACTACTATAAACCCAACTGACCAGAGCATTCGAGAATTGTATCAAACCTGTCGCTCAGTTTGTGACACCAAAACCTTAATTCTCGAAGGCTGGAGAACGATATCAATAACAATAGCCAGAATAACTAGTTTACTATTACAAAGACTCGTTATTTTAAAAATTCTCTACAATTTCTCGGATTTACCCTTTAAAAAATTCTCGAGAATTATTCCAACATATTTTTTTAAAAGTTCTCAATACTTTTACGAATATTTTCGTTTGAGATATTGTTTTGGTTTTTCTAATTTGCAATTATTTGGTCTGTTGGGAAATAAGAGGTATGGTAAAGAAAGGGGCAGAGGGGACGTGATAGAAGGGAGCTGGAAGAACTAGAAGACACTAGATTACCACAACTACTTTTAACGCATGCAATCTAAAACCGGCATTGTTGTAATAATGTTAATGATTATGCTGCCATGGTGATGATGAGGATGGTGTAGTTTACACACTAACACTACTTCATATTAGTAAATAGTACAAGTTGAATTAGTACTTGTAAAAGTACTTATATCAAGAATTAAACTGGAGATTCATTGGTACTTTTTTGGTACAACTCTAAACTGAATACTGTGTACTTCCAAAGTCCTCATATTAGTCATTTAAGAATCTATGTATTCGGTCCCTAGTTATATGTGAGCTTCTAAAATTGAACTTTTGTAAAAACAAATGTATCTTGATTATTTGCTCATCTCTCAATTTATAAACCAATTTTTCCGATTTTCAATAGCAAAAATCTCCGATTATGTATGATACAATAAAGCCACATGAACATTCAGATATCTGAGGGCTTCAGAAATTATATTTCAAACAGCACATGTGTTCATAACTTACTATACAATTTTTAGCACTTCTGTAAAGCTTCTTTTCGGCTTTTTTGGAGGTACATACTTTTTGTTCATATTATAGAACAACATTGTAAAGTACAATACAATTTACCATTACGCATCCCTGTCTGTTTCAACATATTTGTACGTACACAAAGTTTATAACTCAAAACAACAGCAATATGGCAATAAGTACGAGCGAGTATCTATCTATACAATCCAACAGAGTGTTTTAATGTAGGGTCGGTCTAGGTCACATCATCATGAAAACGCGCGTATTGTTAACAATTTTTAAATACAATTCATATTTGAAATTGTAGCGCATAGTGTGTGTGTGTGAAGTGCACAAGCTCTAAACTTATCATGAGATTGTTGAACTGGAATTCAGCATACAGCGGCGCAAAGGTGGAAACAGAAGATGATGAAGACAAAGTCGTACATAGTAGTAGAAGATTCACATGAACAGAAACTTTTTAATCCACAGACGAAGCCAGTCAGCCTGGCAGGCGGTTTTCTGTTTCATGAGAGTTGTTCGATGTTGAACTGGTGGTTTGGTTGCATTTATTGCGGCTGCTAAGAAACGCGTGCAACAAAAGTTAATTGAGATTAGGGCAGAAAATGATTATGAAGAAAATGCGTTACTTTAAGCACGTGTTCGTATTTAAGCCGGCTAAATCGTATGTTAGAAATAACGGATACTTTTTATATATATAGATGTGTATGTGATGTGTTTTTCTTTTAAACCGGAAATATGTTTTAAAGAAATTTATTAATTTTGTACGCTTAGGTATGTGTGAATGTTTAAGGAATGTATGTAATGTAGAGATGATTAGTTCGTCATAGGAACACAAGTATAATGAAAGTACTGGATTATAATCAGGAATGGAAAATTTAATTTTCGTTCTGTATAGAATTAATATTGGATATATGACTTAAAAATGCGGAATTTTTCACATTTTTAGCTTTTAGTTTGAAACATTTGTACAATATAAATTTATTCAAATCTTCCCATCTTTCTTTCAACATATGGATTCCAAGCCAGAAGAACTGCTAATCTTTTGAGGCCAAGAACGAATCAAGCCATTAGCGGATACTCGGTTCCAAAGTGAAGCGTATCCCAGAGAGAGCATTCTGCATCGATCGAAACATATAGTAGTCGGACGGGCACGGTCTGGACTATAAGGCGGATGAGGCAAAACTTCCCCACCCCACCATTTATATGATGAAGGACTTACCATATTATGATGCTCTCATATCATAATCTGAGAACAACATATTATGATAAAATTATTCATCATATAAATGGTTGTCACAAACATATACATGGTTACTGTAACCATATATATGGTTGAAATATTCATGTGAATCGTAAATTAACCATATTATTGTTACCACAATCATATATATAGTTACTGTGACTATAATATTGTTAAAAATTTTGATATTGTTACAGTAACCATGCACAAATTTGAAATGGTTACAGTAACAATGTACAACTATATTTTTTTTCTGCGTGCAGGTATTGCAACATGTGGCCGAACATTGTCATGATGGAATGTTAGAGTTTCATGTCTGGCCGCATATTCTAGGTATTTTTCGGCCAATGCTCGCTTTAAACGAATCAGTTGCATTCGGTATAGATTCCTTGTGATGGTCTGGTCAGATTTCAGCAGCTCATAAGAGATAGGACCCTTTTCTTTCACCAAATACGGAGCATTACCTTAGCGTGTTGTATATTTGTCTCTGATGTCGATTTGGCTGTATGGGCTTTACATACGATCTCTTACGCTTCCGGTTATCGTAATGGATCCATTTTTCATCGCAACTAATGATTCGCTGCAAAAATTATTTTCTTTTATAACGTTTAAGCATCATTTCGGACATGCAAAATCGTCTGTCAACGTATCTAGGCTTCAATTCGTATGGTACCCAATTTTCCTGCTTTTGTGTGAATCCTGTTGCTCGCAAACGTTTTGAAATTGCTGCTTGAGTAGCTCCCAATAATTTTGCAAGCTCTTGTTTAACAACAAGAGTGTAATGCCTCCAATTCTCGGTCTTCAAACATTTTTGGCTGGCCTGGGCGATCTATGTCTTTCGTGTCAAAATCGCAACTTCTGAACCGCGCAAACCATCTCTCGCACGTTGAAACCGATGGAACACATTCACCATAAGTTTTGGTGAGCTATCAGCGAGCTTCAGCTACACTTTATTTGGGTGCTTTGGCAAGTTGATTTCAACATACAGGCGGACAGATATATATACTTTATGGGGTCGCAAAAGGAAAAATGTAGAAATTATTAACGGAATGACAAACTTATATATACTCACTAGCTTGACCCGGTGCGCTTCGCTACCCCTGTCGATGTAAAACTCGGTTCAGCCGTTTAGTAATTATTGCTTAAAAACTAAAGGTACCAATTTTACCCGTTTTTCCCCCTTTTTTAGCCTATTGACGCTTCCAAGTAAGGATCTATCTACGTTCCAAATTTCAATAAAATCGGTTCAGCCGTTTAGGCGTGATGCTCAAACAAACAAACAAACAAACAAATAAACAAACAAACTTACAAAGACATTTATATATTTATATAGATACCACTCAGGATGATAACTCTTGAGGAGAAACCTATCAATTAATATACCAAATATTGTCTAAGTACAGAATATATATTCAAGATATATCCAAAAATAGATATAGTCTCTGACATTTATGGACCAATATTGTTGATACGATTGGGTTCGTCAGGTCTCTTTCATATAAAGTCAGTTCATACCCCTGAGGAACCAATCCAGTTCTGTGAAGGATCACTTCTTTCTAGGGCATTGGTCAACACTCATAACCACCAGTGCCGTACATAAGTTCACAAAAATTATAAATTATGAAGCAATGATCAAAAACAATTGATGATCAGATTACAACAGAGAAAAAAATGTTTGTTTAATTTTCTCTTCATGCCGAGCACTGGTCTAGGGATATAAAACTGTAGGATACGATTTGAGTTGGATACAAAGTTGAATGATTAAGATTTCACAAAGTCTGATCAAGTATCACAAATGTGTGTGGCGAGTCTGTGGAGGCAAGATTTCACTCCTTGTGGGAATGTCATAAAGATTTTTTAAATACATACTTTGACAATATTTTTTAAATGAGAATATTCCTCGGTGTTTTACAAAGGGAGCTTGGCTATATAGAATATAATTTTACATACGTCACAACCAAATATTGTGATATTATTACATATGTAATTTAATTTCAATCGTGTTTTTAATTTGATTGCTTTTATTTTAGAATGATTAAAAAAAAAATGATAAAAAAAATAAATAAAAAAAATCTAATGAAATGAAGAAGAATTTTGTTCGACGTTACTAACGCGATAATCAAATACAGTTTGCATGAATTGAGTGACGACTGTCTGTCAATTTGATTTTGTAATTTGTTGTACAATATTCACAAAGTGATGTGACGATGATGACGATGGTGATGGCTCTGGTGATGGTGTTGATGATGATGGGTATGTTGTTGATGGTTGTTACAAATGACAACTACGATGACTGCAAGCAATGAAGTTGCAAAAGTACAAGTTACTTTTCGCAAATTCTCTGCAAATACTCTAGCATATTTATATTATTGCTGCTGATGACGATGATGATGGCGATGTGTGTGTATTTGAGTTTATTGGGTGAAATTGCATTTATTCCAATCGTTGCAAATAAATAACAACCAGCCACAAAAGTAAAAACAGCAACAACAACAACAACAACTGACTGTTTGTAATGACAGCGTTGTAATAAAACAAGTAAGAGCATGATGATGATGATGATGTTGATGTTGAGCTATTGGCCTGATGTTGATGATGGGTATGGTTTGTCAATATGATGACATTTGTAGTACTTTTCAATCATTCATTCAACAACAACTACTACAACAGCCACTACAACTTCGTCATTACAGTTGTCATCAATTCACATATATATATACATACATATATATTGTAGATGTAGGCATAGCAATAACAACAAACTGCATAGAAAATACCAACTTCTAGGCTGCTGTATTGCCACCAACATTGACAACAATCACAAACAACATTTAATGATGATGCTTTTGTTTTAGTTGTTGGTTTCTTCTTATGTTTTTGTGAAGATGAAAAAAGTGCATTTAAAATGTTACAATATGTACTGCTTTTGGCTGTAACGAATTTTATGTACTCTACATTATTTTTATGAAATAAGGCGCAGCATATTAAAGCCACAAAGTGAAAAAAGAAAAATTACCAAATGGCACCAAAACTTATGATGACTGTGTTCCATTTGTTTCAATGTGCGATAGATGGTTTGTTTGATTCAGTAAGATCGCAAAGATCGCCCAGGCCAGCCAAAGAAGTTTGAAGATCAAGAATGAAGGCAGTACTCCATGAAGATTGTTGTCAAACTCAACATGAGCTTGCTAATTCATTGGGAGCTATGCAAGCATAAATTTTCCAAAAGTTTGCGAGCAGCAAGATTCATCAAAAAGTGGAGAAATTGGGTACCATACGAATTGAAGCCGAAAAACCTTGAAATGGGATTTTGTACTGAATCATTACTTGCGATGAGAAATGGAACCGGAAGCGTAAGAGATCGTATGTGAAGCCCTGCCAAGCAACCAAATCGCTTATTTAATTCTCTGTATTTGGTGTGACCAAAATGGTCCTACATATTTTGTGCTGCTGAAATCTGGCCAGACCATTCCAGGGAACCTGTACCGAATGCAAATGATTCGTTTGAAGAAAGCATTGGCCTAAACACTCCCAGAATATGCGACCACATGAAATCGTAATATTCCATCATGACAATGTTTGACCAAATGTTGCAATACCTGTTAAAAACTATTTAGAAAGAAGTGGTTCGGAAGTTTTGCCTCACCCGCTTTATAGACAAGACCATGCCCCTTCCAGTAATGCCGTTTGGTTGCATTTGTTACATTGTTTGTAACTTTTCAACCCTCTACGTAACATGTATAATTTCCTTGTTTTGGACCTTATTTTCATCACATTTCCCTGCATCTAAATAAATTACAATATGAAAAAGTAGAACACATTTTTAGTACTTTAAATTCATTCATGCCACGGATGTTTCTATTAAACAATAGTGTGACTTATTTGAAATTTATTACCACCTAGGTCTATATCATTTTGAGACAGGCTCTTCAAATGCGAATGATTTTAGTAATGTATTTTTGAGCTGGCTAATATCCAATTTTGTTCATTTGGAAGACTTCGTCAGATACAACAAATGTAAAAGGTTGGATCACATTACTCTGCTTTTAGACATTTAAAGAAGTCTGTGGAAAATATCGCAATTATTGTAGCTGTCATTTCATACACCTATACGCAGAAAAAAAATATAGTTGTGCATTGTTACTGTAACCATTTCAACATTTGTGCATGTTTACTGTATCCATTTCAAAATTTTTATCAATATTATAGTCACAGTTACTATATATATGATTGTGGTAACAATAATTTGGTTAATTTACGATTCACATGATTGTATCAACCATATGTATGGTTACAGTAAACATGTATATGTTTGTGACAACCATTTACAATTTCATTGTCAGACAATTGTCAAACAATAAATTTATCTGCCAACAAAAATTGTCAGTTCACACGGTGTTGGCAATAGAAATAATTTATCTGAAAATGATGCAATTGTCAGATGCATAAACTTCGCACATATGACAATAAAAAGTTTTTGACAATGATCTGGCAATGGCAACGCAAGGTGTTTACACGATTGTCAGATGTCTGACAATAGTATTGCCTTACAATGTACTGACAATACTTTTTCTGACATCGTTGTAAGACAAAAAATTGTAAGTTCACACGGTTGTTAGACATTTTCTGACAATTTGTACAATCTGACAACCGTGTGTACGTAGCTTAAAGCATTATATATTTATTATAATTGACAGTAGGGTATAAAAACCACAGCAAAGTTCCTTTAACTCGATACGTCTGTCCAACTGTCTATTAGAAATTGACGTCTGTATTTTTATGCAGTTTGTTTAGAGATTTTAGTTGTTGTTGTTTAATTTCTTTTACTTTTGAATGGATTTTTAGTTGTTGTTGTTGTTGCTTTTTGAAATATTTAAATTGATTTGCTGTGATTAATTTATTTCTGTCTAAATGCTTTTTTATGTACTATTTCTTTATTTATTCTTTTTTTTATGCAATTTGCTACTGTGTTGATTTTCTAAGTAGTGCAGTTTGGTTTAAGCCGATTTTGTTGTTGTCTGTTTTTTTTTTTTTTTTTTTTGCTGTTTTTTGTGAGTAATTACTGAGTTGTCATAGTTGTTGGTATTGTTTGTTACTGCAGCCGTCGTTGCATTAGTTAGTTGTTTAATGTAGACATTGCACTAATTGAGTCGTAATTATTTACTTGACATTTGTCAATTACCAACAAAATGCATCAGCAGTAACACGGCAACAACACAACAATAGCGATAACAACTAAAAGGCTGTAGCAACAAATACAGACATTAGCGAGTAAAAGGAACGAACCAAAAACAAACAAAAAAAATATTTAAATTAATCAAGAGTTGCATGGATATTGTAACTGGCAGTATGTGGTAGGGGTTGATTGTATTTGAAGCAAAAATTCTTAAAACTGCTTAATTAAAGAATTAAAACTTAGGTTGACTTTAACAGACAGACAGCTTTAGCTGGTTAATTAGCTGTAGCTTGTGCTTATGCAGAAATTCGTGGTTTGCAAGTCAGAAATTAAATAATTATTTCGTGAAATAAATGACATGAAGGAAATGGGGACTTAAGGAAAAAAGCCAACAGAATTATATTTTAGTTTAAATTCTTTAGATCTCACTTCTAACTCCCATTAACAATAAAAACTAAACCTAAAGTTAAAACTAATTTTAGGTCTCAAGTTTCGAAATTCTCAGTTTAAAATTTTTAAAAAATAAAATTCGTTTTAAATTTTACGTTAAGTTGAAGTTAAAAAATAATGTGAAATTTTAGAGTAAACTTTTTCATTACCAAAATCTATGATTAATAGAAGCTACATTTATTATTCAAATAACTTATTTTTTGTTTGTTAGTTATTTCTTAAAACTTTAAGGAAGCATTAATTTGTTTAAATCAGCAGAAGCACAACAAGCTAAAAATAACCGTGACCCAGCATTTTAATGAATCTCATTTCATTTAACTACATACTTATTAATAAAAATTATTTTAATAACTTTTTTGTTTAACAAAAAGTAACCAATTAGCAAAAACATAAAATTAATTAAAAACAGCATTTGCGGTATCTATGCAATTTTTGAAACAAAAAAAAAACTATTTTTAACAGTTTCATGCACATAATTTGCCACTTTATAAACGTTTTATTAATATTTCATTAATTTAAGAAAAAAAAAACCGAAATTGTTTTAAAAAAATATTATTAATAAACAGCATTTTTAAATGTATAATGTAGTTACATGATTATCTACATACACGCAGAGAAAATATATAGTTGTGCATATTTACAGTAACCATTTCCACATTTTTAAACGTTTTTTTAACAATATTATAGTCACAGTAACTATTTACATGATTGTGGTATTCATAATATAGTTAACTTACGATTCGCATGATTTTATCAATCATATATATGGTTACAGTAAACAAGTATATGTTTGTGACAATCATTGTTATGATGAATCTTTATATCATAATATGTTGTTCTCAGATTATGATATTAATTAGCCGAGAGCAACATAATATGGTAAAACATTAATCATAAAAATGGTTGTCACAAACATATACTTGTTTACTGTAACCATTTATATGATTGATACAATCATGTGAATTGTAAGTTAACAATATTATGGATACCACAATCATGTAAATAGTTACTGTGACTATAATATTGTTAAAAAACTTTTAAAAATTGTGGAAATGGTTACTGTAAATATATACAACTATATTTTTTCTCTGTGTGTAGCTAGTTATTTTAACATTTACGGGTGCAAGCGGAATCTAATTGACCTCAAATAGTCAGCTAAAAAGACATATCATAGGCAGTACAATAAGCGATTGCTTGTAAACAAACCTTCCTCCGATAGATAACTTCTGGTGGGTATAATAACAACTTTCTAAAGTACAATACAAAATAATGGTTTATAGTGACTACACTATAGGTTACTTAGAGACACTAAAGCGGCAAATGACTTCACGCTAGGTTACATGTGATGTGAGTATACTTAAGCAAAAATAAAATAAACTGATTGAGAATTATATGAACACAATTTTTATAAAACCAGTTTGTATGTTTTACCCACAAAAAAGTGTATTAAAAAATAAACGTTTAAAGTGACTACACTCTAGATTACTTAGAGACACTTAAGTGACAATTGTCTTCTCAGTTGATTACCCGATATGATTATAGTATGGTTACTTTGATTTCTCTCTGCACTACTAAGAGCACATACGTGTCAAATGACCCAAAATATATGCATAAATTGCAGTCCGCCAAGTGATCAAACATTAGTGACATTGGCTACACAGAGAAAACAGATTCATGATAGATTCATGAATGATTCGGTTCTATCAACAGAAAGTCAGTTGATAAAGAAGAATTTCGGTTGAAGCCACCAAACTTTTGTTACCCGTTCTAAAATCTTGTAGCCACAACTGTAAAATTTGATCACTAAGGCAGAATCATTCGATTGGCGACAAATTTGGTTGCCACTACGAATCTGTTTTCTCTGTGTACTTGCTTAACTTCTGGGGTATGTTAACACACAAACGTATGACAGATCATGTTGCTTTATATGTTTTATTGGTTCACTGGAGAATTGTCAAATTGTGTGTTTTATTGTTCTAGCGATACCACAATAGAATGTGTTCTGCGGAAATTACGGAACTCGTTCACGAAACCCATTGTTTTTGAAGCAATACACGTTTTTAAGCTAGGAGGCATCCGTTCATGGTCGACTGGATATAATCCGTATGTGGAATTGCCTTCCTGCAGAAGTCTATCCTGCCACTTACAATATAGTAAAATTCAAATCTAATGTCCAGAAACACTACTCTCTCTCAGAATCTAAATATTTTCCTAGTTCCAACTCAATACATTGCATGAGTAGGTGTCATCCCTTACGTGCTGATCCAAAAAAAATTAATCAGCCCAAAACTTCTGTATGTTGTCTTCAATCTATCTCTGTTAAGGACAAACTATGGAGGTCAAAGTCTTAAATTTTTGTTTTCTGTAAAGCTCTGTCGACGACAAAATAATCGACATACCCTGGAAAGATGTTGGTTATTCTTTGAAATGAAAAATATTGCTAAAAAGTGAAGCTTATGTTACCATGCTCTAGGAAATTTCGAAGAAAAGCTTCGAATAAACGAAGCTCATAAAACTTTCAAAAAAGTTGATGGTAAGGCAAGAAACATGCAGTTGCGTGCTCTACAATTATTAAAATTTGTATTACATATAGTAAGAGATCCTTCTGCACGATCGCTGTGGTATAAAAACAAGTAAGAGAGGCTGTGCCGAATCTTATATACCCTTCACCAAATTATACTTTAAAATAAAAATTTTAAATATTTTACATATTTTGTTAAAATATGTAGGGCATGTCTTAGTTCTTAATATTCTGAAATTGTATTACTCAAATTAAACAACACTAAAAATGCCGAAAAAGGCGTTTTCCTAGATTTGATATCTTTCCGTTTTAATACTCCTTGTATTCCTTGATAAAGAGCAAATCTTAAATTTTTAGAATTTTAAAAAAACAATTTCGTAACGAATTTTTAATTACATTGTCATGCCGAGTGTCACATCGAGGGCTACCCAACAAGTTATATATGTATGTTATAAATCCTTGTAATACTCTAAGTCGTTTAAGTTATAGCCGTCCATATGTCTGTGTAAAACACGCTCTAGTCCAAATTACATAACCAAACTTAATGAGATTCTCAAAAAACTGTTTATCATTGTCCTACGATTTTTTATATACGATTTCCCATTAATTTTTCTCAAACTGGCCACTCTCCATTTAACCCATATCCATTTAACACAATTACGTAAATAAAAAAATCTCAACCTGATTTCCCAATAAAATGCACACAAATATTTACACATTTTTATAAATAACCATTGCTACTCTGATATCCGAGGATTGACATACACATTGTCAGCCATCCACTTTTGAAAGTGGCCAAATAATCAACAACTATAAAAATGACAGCGATAAAAAGGAGTAGAAAAAAAATACCTACAAAATACTTAACTCATAATTGTATTGTTCTGTTCCATAAAACGACGATGATGATGATGATTATGTTGGCCATGTTACTGTTGTTGATTTTGTTTTATGTTGCCACAATTATTTGTTATGATTTTTAGTTGCTGCTGCTATGAATAGTTGCTACTAGTGAGTGGCCTTGTATTACAAGGTGGTCTTTTCATGATTAAACTAAAAACAATAAAACCAAAACAGTAGACAGCCAGTCACTCTACTCTTCCCAACTCTGTGCTTTTTTCGGTCTGCATTTCATTTTATGTCAATAAGTCAATATTATTATTGTTGCCATAGTTTTTGTAGCAGTTGCAATATTTAACCTCATATTTTTGTTGTTGCGGTTAGTTTTCTTTTTTTTTTCTCACTCTTTCTCTGTTTAAGATTTTGTTGTGAAAATTATTTTAACTACAAGTTCAAAAAAGTTAAAGTTTTTTGTGTGTGTTTTATTTTTCTGGAAAAAGAAGTCAAACTATTATAGCAATTAGTTTAAATATGCAAAAACCTCAACAGCTACAGCAGCAGCAACAGCAACAACAAGTTGATGAAACTTTAGTTTAACCGCAATTTGTTTTTTGTTGTTTTTTTTTATTAGCAACTGCAGAAGGTTAAAAGGGGTTAAAGTCGAGATAAACTGTTTAAGTATATATACATACAATGTATATATATTTTATAAGATGTATAGTATAAAAGCAAATGTTTATTAAGTTGATAAAAACTTGGACATTATTTTCCAAAGAAAATATTTTATCAGGGCGGTGAAATGTTTATTCTTATTTTATGTCTTTAAAATAAATACACTTAGTAGTATGGAGAATGTAGTAAGCATAACTTGGCATCCATATATTACGTGTTGAAAATGTAATAGATTTTTTGTATTAAAAATGGGGGATTTACAATAGATGGCTTATCTATTGAACGCGGTTAATGTTTTTAATAACTTATATGTCAATTTGAAGGCAACATAGTGCGGCAAGTTTTGCATTAGTTCTTTAATTTGAAACAAAATTGGCGCCAAAAGATACCGATTGCTAACCGAAGCTTATGGTGAATGTGTTCCATCGGGTTTAACATGCGAGAGATGGTTCGTGCGGTTCAGTGGGAATTTTTACACGGAGCACAGTTTGAAGAATTGGAGGCATTACTCCATGAAGATTATTGCAAAACTCAACCAGAGCTTGCAATATCATTGGGAGCTACACAAGCAGCAATTTCAAGACGTTGAACGTTGAAGCCTAGAAACCTTGAAAGACGATTTTGTATGTCTGAAATGATGCTTGAACGCTTGAAAAGAAAATAATTTTTGCAAAATATGCGTTCAGATATGAAGCCGTAATATTCCATCTTGACAATGCAGGCCACATGTTAAAAACTATTTAAAAGGAAGTGATTGGGAAGTTTTTCCTCACCCGCTTTATAGTCCAGGCCTGGCCCCGCCCGACAGCTATTTGTTTCTATCGATACAGAACGCATCACGAACACAGTATCTGATATTGTCTTGATTTGTTCTTGGCCTTAAAGGATGAGCAGTTCCTTTGGCTCGAAATCCATATATTGCCAGAAAGATGGGATAGAAACAATACTTTGAATAAATTTATGTTGTACAAGTGTTTCAAAATAAAACCAAAAAATTTTAAAATGTTCGCATTTTTTTTCATACACCCATTATAATATTCCATCATTGAGATTTGAAACATATTAGTATTGAACTACATGTCTATTAAAGGTCTAATTTAAAATATATTGATAAGACCACAGGGTATATTTTCATCAAGTTTCATCAAATATATTTTTTTTTAACTGAGTCATAATATTCAATTGATTTTCCTATTCGAGTGGTCTGAGACACATGATAGTTCAGTTTAGATAAGGATATGGTTTAAAAAAACTGGACAAATTAAATGTTTTTCTTATAAAACTTCAGCTATCAACAGCTAAGAAAGATGCACGGATTGTGAGAAAATTCAAAAAAGATCCATACACGATATGTGTATGCGATATATATAAAAAAACATGAATGATCCTCCTGAAGTTCTTAGTCATTGTTGGAGATCATTGTCAACCAGTCTACGTAAATATTGCACTAGCGATGTTATTGGCGAAAGGTAATGAAGAGGTAACCAATTGTTTGGAAAAATAACGATCATGCTAAGTTTGGCAACTGTTCAACTTTTCAGCCAACATATCAATATTTTTAACATCTTTAGTAACAACATTTGTTACTAGTTTTTATATTTATTTTTTTTTGTTATTGTTTGTGTTGGGATTTCCTTTGCATTGAATATTCCTCCAGCGCAGTATGTTCTTTAGATAAAAACAAAAAATAATCCCAACTGATCTCGGTTGTACTAGATGTGTGTGTGTGTGTGCGTGATATATGTGTGAGTGTCTGAGCCACAAGCTGTCTATCATTTGAAAATCTTATTTTGGTGGAGTAGGATTGTGTTTTTTGTTGTTGTTGTTGTTGTTATTGTTGCTATTTTCCTGCTCCATCTGGTTACTGAGTGAGTGGTTGTTGGTTGGTTTCTGTGGCTGCTGCTACAAAATGTTCGACTGCCACATTTTAACACTCGTCAAATTCTCGCATGTAACTTGTCAGCAACGAGTGACACTCGCGCCAAACATGCTGCCGCTGCTGTTGCTGCTTGCTGTTGCCATCAGGGAGGGAGAGACTGTATGACTGACCAACTTGTCGGTAATGGTTGTTGTTATTGCTGTTGATGTCGTCGTTCCTGTATTGTATATTTTTTTCTGATATGCGTTTGTTGGGGTTTTTTGTATTCCAGGTTGAACGACAACGAAAAAAACAACTTACAAACCGTGCTTTTTTTTGTTGCCTTTTGCTGCTTTGTAATGTAGTTTAAGCCACAAGTTTTCTAACTGAGTGGTCATCATTCATAATACTCTGGCTGTGGCTGGCTGGCTTTTTTGCACTGTTTGGGTGTTTTTCCTTTTTTGTTGGGGTTTTTGTTAACATTTTTGTTTTTCTTGTTTTGCTTTGTGATGAGCTGTTTTATTTGTTCCATTCTTTTAATAATTTTTTTGTTTGTGGTTAGTTGGAAAAGATCAGGCCTTTTGCTTTGATTTAGTCATTTTAAGAGTTCATTATTTTAAAAAAGTGTTTTTTATTAGCTGTGGTAATTTGCAGACAAAAGTAAAAAACTAGTTTATTAGAAGTTATAAATTTTAATGTGACTTGTTCACCTTAGGTTTTAATTTTATAATTATGTTGTCAGCGTTAATTTGTAGCGGGCAATGAATTTTAAGTAAAACTTCAGCCAAAAAAACAACATATTTTTACAAAAATGTTTGTTTAAAATTGATTACAATACATTTGCATTATAATTCTATTAAAAACAGCTTTATGTTTGCTTATAATTCACTTGAATGAACCTTTCAAAGGGAAAAGTTTGCCCATTAATATTTCTTATTTTAAGCCATTAAGAAATCAAGTTGTTGAAACGTTTTAAGCATAAATTTCCTTTAATGTGTCATTTTTTTACCGCCTTTGTTTTATTTAGCAGTTCACATTCAATCCAATATCCATCACACAATTTACGCTTTTTGGTCGTGTCTTTTCAAAACTATTTGTTTCGATTTCGTATGTCAAAACATTTTGCTGTAAACAAACCAAGACGCTGAAACAGAGTGATTGGTTGGTTGGTTGGCTGGCTGGCTGGCAGACTGAAGTATGAGTGGATGGAGTGTGAATGACTTGAAAACAAGATGTATGATCAGTAATTTAAATAGACAGCTTAGGCCCAAAAATGACACTCACTGGTGTTGATGCAGACACTAGACTTTTTACCACAACTATGAAACAACAAGAACTACAAAAGCATTAAGACCGTCTTTGTTATAAAGGCCTTTTGTTTCTTTTCTTAATGCTGCTATGTTGTCTCACACAAGAAGTAGTACGATTTTTTTAGTTTTTGCGTTCCTTTTTTTTTGTTTGTTTGTTTTCTCTACTGGATTGTGTTGCAATTTAGCTGAGTTTCGTTTGAAGGTTGCTGCTAAGCTCGTCTAGTAGCAGTACCGCATGTGAAATATTGTCATTTTGAGTTTAGACTTTGACGTTGTTGTCTCTGTCATGTATGCACATTATGCAATTAATCAATTTGTCTTTGTGTATTTTATGTTGCAAATAACATGCAACAATTTGTAGTGCCACAACATTGTTTTTTTTTTTTTTTTTTGTTATTTGGTCTTATTTTCAAAGTTAATTTTCTTTATGAGCAATTTCAGTTTGTATTTGAAATTAAAATGTAACGTTTATGGGGATTTATTTAATTTGGAGACTGGTACAGGACTTTAGAAACACAGGAAGGGAAATTTATTAGGTACCTATGGACCTACCTATTAATATAAGACATACCTACCTACTAAAAATTTTAGGTAGAATAACAGTATGTATGTGTTTAGATGTAATATCAATAAACCAAACGATAAATTAATAAGTCATTTAGTTTACTTATTAATTTCAAATAAAGCTCTCTTAATCTCGCCCAAAAATTCCCTAAATAAAATGTACCTATTTAACAACAATAAATACCAACAAAATATGTATGTATGTATACAAAAACAAAATAATCATAACAAAACAACTACTCACCTCACTTTAACACTTTAATGATCATTACATATTAATTAGAATGCTAATTAACTCCTCCACACACTCTTGCTCATTTACATAATCTTCTCATAAAATACAAAAACACCAACAATAAGCATACCATCAAAAATGCACTTGCAAAAACAATAACAAACATTTTATTTACTCTGCTTTTTGTTTTCTTTATTTTTTTTTCTCACAACAACAAAACACACTAAATAACGGCTTGTCTTCTTCTACTGCATTTTTTAATGCTGGCTGATAATTTTTGCAAAATTTAATTTTAAAAACTATTTACACACTTTTTTCATTTGGATTTTAAACATTTGTCGAATTTATTTTTTAATAATATTATAGCAGACATTTTCAACTTTATTTTGATATAATTTTTATAACAAAAAACTAATTATTTATTAATATTTATTTGATTTAAAACTACTTTAAATTTGACTATTATTTCTTCAATGTTAATTCGTTGGAGTTAAAACGCGAACTAATTGATTGATAAGTTCAAGTAAAGAGAGGAGAAAAATAAATTTGTCATTATTTAACCTTTTGAGGTGATAGGGGGTATAAATAATGTTCAATAGGGTGACTAAAAGAAAATCTTTCCTGTTTAATAATATTATTTATAAATTTTTAAAGGTTTTCTGGTTTGTCTTATATTTAGGAACTAATTGAGCTTCCTCTTTATCTCAGTTATTGGGTGTTTAATTTTTAAAATTGATATCTTTTATTTTGAAACATTTGTACAATATAAATTTATTCAAAGAATTGGCCATTGTAAGCTATGACCTTTTGCCATCTTTCTGGCAATATATGGATTCCGGGCCAAAAGAACTGCTAATCTTTTGAGGCCAAGAACGGATCAAGCCAATATCGGATACTCTGTTCCAAAGTGAAGCGTATCCCTGAGAGAGCGTTCTGCATCGATCGAAACTAATAATAATCGGACGGGGGAAGGTCTGGACTATAAAGCGGGAGAGGCAAAACTTTCTAGCCACTTCATTCTAAATAATTTTTAACAGGTATTGCAACATGTGGCCGAGTGTTGTCTTGATTGAATATTACGTTTTCAGGTCTGGCTGCATATACTGAGAGTTTTTCGGCTAAAGCTCGCTTCAAACGAATCAGTTACATTCGGTACAGCTTCCATCTGATGGTCTGGGCAGATTTCAGTAGCTTATAATAGATAGGACCCTTTTGCTCCCACCAAATACAGAGAATTACCTTTGCGCCATGGATATTTGGCTTTGGTTTCGATTCGGCTGGTTGGCCGAGCTTCACAAAGGATCTCTAACGCTTCGGGTTATCGAAATGGATCCTTTTTTCATCGCAAAAATGGTTTTCTTTTATAGCGTTCAAGCATCATTTGGGACATGCAAAATCGTCTGTCAAGGTCTCTCGGCTTCAATTCGTATGGTACACAATTTCCCTGGTTTTGGATGAATCTTGCTGCTCGCAAAAGATTTGCTGCTTGAGTAGCTCCCAATGATTTTGCGAGCTCTTGTTGAGTTTGACAACAATATTCATGGAGTAATGTCTCCTATTCTTGGTCTTTATAGGCTTAGCACTTAGTAATTCAAACGTAATGAACTCATACCTTTGAGAATTCATTATTTAAGAATTAATTCTTTATTGAATCATTCAAGTTTTCTTTACTTTAAATCGTTGAAGTTACATAGTTTAGAGTAGATATTGAAATAATTTTTAAGTATGTTTGGGAGTAAATGAGAAACGGGTTTCCTGGCTAAAAAATGCGTATTTTAAAATTTTTTTTTCCGATTCATATGATTGTGAGTTTAAAAGCAGTGTAGTAGGACATCGTTAAGCATAAATCAGAGACCGAAGTCCGATTTACATATGTGAGAATGTTGTTATTTTAGTGGTCGAGAGAAACAGACAAGAAGTTGAGCTAAAAGGGTATTTTAAGGGTAACGGTAGTCAACCTTGTAAAACAATTTTTGATAGTATGTGTTTGTTCTTCATATATAAATAGTAACCCACGTTACTGAAATTATTTTATTTTATACAACTTTAATATTAATTTGCAACAGTTTTTCCACAATTTTTCTAAATTTTGAAACAATTTTCTAAAGAAAAAAGCATCAAAACTTGTTTAAAATAAATTGTTTAATTTTATTTCTCTATTTTTGCAAAAATATTTCATGTGAAAGATTGTTGCTGATGCCGATTGTGTGTGTGTTGTTTCAAATGCTGCTGTTGCTGTTATATATATTTTTTTCTTTTTGATGCAGTTACAAAAGCAATTATTAGCAGCAGCTGTTGCTGTCAAAAAAGGAAACAGCTAAAAAAAAAAAAACAGACATCACCCAACTAACAAACGGATAGATAGACAGAGGACTAACACAAAGTAAATATGTATATGTATGTATGTGAATGTATTAAAACAATTTAAGCCGGCTAAATGGACAACATTGATATGAACCATATTATTCTGTCTGTTGCTCTGTTACGTGGAGTAAATGGCCAAACTCGTCCAAATGTTTGTATGGCGAATGCGTGCTTGAGAAACTATGTGCGTGAATGGGTCTTTTTGCCAGTGTTTGCACGTATGAGTGTGTTAATATGTCTGTATTAAATATGCCGCCAATGTTGCAAGCTAAATTGTAATTCATCATTTTAAACGCTCCCGCAATGTTTTTTTTCTTTCCTTTTTTTTTGTGTGTTTCATTTAATTTTCTTTATCCAAAAACTATGAAACATTTTTAATGTAAAAATTCATTTGCAATTTTGTTACTTACAGTGTTTTTGTTTTGCTGTTTAAGAAGTTGTTGTTATGCGGCTTCTGCTATTTGTTGTAAATATGTGAATATAAAATGCAGTTGCTTTAGCTACTTGTATGCTAGTTTTAAGATACAGTGAGGTAATTGAAATAAAAGTTATTTTTGCAAACAGGTACTAAAAAAGTACTTTTTTATGAAATTTCATAGTCTTTCATTGTAATATTAAATATTTTATGAAAGTACTTTTTATGAAATTTTTATATTTTTTCAAATTAATATAATTTTTAATAAAACTTATAGAAAATATCTGTGAAAATAGTTAAAAGAACTTTTTGCAAAAAGTACCTAAAAAGTACTTTTTATGAAATAAATTTGCAACCGATTTTTGTTGAGTTAAAATTATGTTTTTTATAAATTTATAAAAAATTTAAAAGTACTTTTTGCAACCACATAAAAAGTACTTTTTAGAAATTTTATATTTTAGTAAATTTTATTATTATAATTTTAATTAATAAAAATTTTTAAGAAAACACAAAAAAGTACTTTTTTAAAATTATATATTTTGGTAAATTTTATAATAAAAAAGTACTTTTTTAAAATTATATATTATATAAATGAAAGTTTCGAGAATGTTCCTAATAAGGAAGCTATGTTAAATTGTGGAACGATCAGTACTAAATTAGATAGTGCAAGTTAAGCTTATATAAGACTTATTTGTGTTGAATTTGGTTTGGATATCTAATATTTTTTCACGTGGGAAACATTAGGGTACTTTTAGTACTTTTTTCAAACTCCTCGTAAAAACTTTTTATAAAATTTCATATTTTTGTTTACTTTTTCAAAATAATATAATTTTCCCTTTGAATTTATGGAAAATATGTAAGAAAAACATAAAAAGTACTTTTTTCAAACTTCTCGTAAAAAAGTACTTTTTATGAAATGTAATATTTTTGTATGATTTTTGAAATAATATAATTTTCCCTTGAATTTATGAAAAATATATAAGATAAACATTGAAAGTACTTTTTGAATACATGATTTAAAAAAGTACTTTTTTTTTGAAAAAACTACATTTTATAGGATTTTTTTTAAATATTTTTCAAGTTAATATGATTTCTTATAAAATTATTAAGAAATTATACGAAATTTGTAAGAAAAAACTAAAAGGTACTTTTTTCAAACATCACCTAAATAAGTACTTTTTATAAAATTTTATATTTTTGTTTACTTTTTCAAAATAATATAATTTTCCCCTGAATTTATGGAAAATATGTAAGAAAAACCCTAAAAGTACTTTTTTCAAACTTCTCGTAAAAAAGTACTTTTTATGAAATTTAATATTTTTGTATGATTTTTAAAATAATATAATTTTCTCTTTGAATTTATGGAAAATATGTAAGAAAAACATAAAAAGTACTTTTTGCATACATTACTTAAAAAAGTACTTTTTTTTTAAATAAAAATTACTTATTATAAAATTTTAAATTTTTCTTCATGATAACATTATTTGTTGTAAAATTCATTGAACATATGCAAGAAAAATGCAAAATTACTTTTAGTAAAAAGTATCTAAAAAGTACTTTTAAGGAAATTTAAAACACAAAAATTTGATTTAGTACCACAAACTTTGAAAATTTCAAAAATTTTGAAAAGTTTTTTTTGCAATGCATTTTCTCCACGGTGCCTTTGATTTACAAAAACTGACCACGTCTGACCGAAACTATAGCACTTCAGCAGCATATTTGTAAGCTTATAACGTAGAGTATGAACTAACATACGCAATATTAAAAGTGAGTACGCGGTGGCGGTAATACACGCACCCGGCGGCATGTTCATTCACTTTGTATTAAACGATGGTGTTGTCTTCTTTTTTAATTCAGTCCTTTTTTTTCGCAGGCGCTTCTTTGTCAGCTATTCGCTTTTGGTCTTTCAAAGTAAAGTAAAATTAAAACAAATTAAAAAAAAATATATATAAAAAGAAAGAAAAGAATACGCAAAAACACACAAACTCTTTTGGCAAGTGAAGTGTGTAGTACATAAGTGACTGAGTGAGTGGGTACCAGTACTTTGAAGTCTTGTTCTTCTTTTTCGTTTGCGGCTACTTTTTTAATTTTTTGCAACTTTGCTTTCTTGGGCTCTTAGTACTTATTGTGGCAGCCAGATGAAGCTGCTAAAGTTGAGCACACTGTGTATGACTATGATGACGATGATGATCATAATGCAGCAGCAGAAGCATCAGCAGCCACCAACTACTACATGCTGCTGATGACGAGCAGTCACATCACAATTCTTTTTATAACCTCTTAAAACTGCCTGTATGTTTTAATTTCTGCTACTTCTTAAGAAAATTGTATTATTTAATTGCATTAAATAGTGGGGTCTTGCTTATAAAACTTATTTAATATTCTAAACATCATGTTTATCACTCATTGATTCGATCGTTCGTTCGTTTAATTCATATTGGCTCAGCCGACAACTCTTGGCGATTTAAGTGTTTAATTTGGCGGTAAATGTTTTTTTTTACACACACACATCCTTTTTTCTTGATTTTATTTTCAATTTTTTTTCTTTAATACTCAGTTTTAATTCAATTTTTTCCCTAGACTTTAGTCTGTTTATTTTTTTCTTTTAGCTGCTCTAGCAAATTGAAATGAATATTTTATGCAAAATAGTTTTTCATTAGTTTGTTCAACATCATAAATCATATTGCCTTGAGTCCGTTCGCTCTTATATAAGGAACAAAAAATACTCATTACGCCCACCAACTGACATTAATTGCCGACATTAAACACGCATTTATTTCCAGTGCGCTCGCTTGCTCTCAACCAGGTTAATTTTTGTAGTTAATTTTGTTGTTTTTTGTTTTGTTCATTTTTCAATTCAGTTTTTGTAAATTTATATTTTATATGCAGTTTTCAATTCTCTGGCGTAGTGTTCTTATTTGAACATACACACGTGGTTTAGAAATAACACTGCACTATGGGAAGGAGTTATGAAAATGTAAACAAAATGTTTTAAACGAAATTCACTAGAGTTGTAATAAGAATTTTAAACAATTGCAAGGACGAAATGACTATATATTTTTGATTTTTTTTAGATCAATTTGAAATCTGACAGAAGTATTACACTAAATTTCAATCACTGTCATAGGTAATCCTTTAATAACACAGTACTTTCAGTTGATCAAACAATTTCAGTTTAGTGTTGATATCTCTTCATAATTTAGACTAAATTTTAAATAGATTTGCATTTGTATTTTATATAAAACAGAGTAAAATAATCGAATAATAAAACCGGGTTTTAATAATTCGAATAACAGTAACATTTTAAAAATTAATTAATTTGTTTGATGCAATAAACGAATAATCGATAACTAAATAACCGATTAACCGAATAAAGGTTGAAGTTTTCAATTATTCGGACGAAACTAAATATAACATAAAGACTTAAGCTTAAATAATTAAAATTTAAAAGTAAAATATAAAAAAAAGTAAATTTAAGTAAAGAATAATGTTTTATAAAACACTACATACAGTAATAGAATAAAACCGGGTCTTTAATCTTCAGAATAACAACAAAACTGTTAAAATAAACCAGAAATAGTTTGATAAAATAGCAATCAATATCAAAGTAATCGATTAACCGAATAAAAATACGGGATTTAATCTTTTCGGAAAAATTAAAAAATTACCGAATTGAAAATCGAAATTTAAATTATCCGAATAAACAGTGAAATTTTCGAAATAAATTAGAAATATTAGGAATAGTTTGAGAAAAAATTATCCGATAACCGAATAATCGATAACTAAATTACCGATTAATCGAAAAAAATCAGAGTTCTTTAATTATTCACAAGAATATTGGGTATTATAATAAAATTATTATTCAAAAGCGGGTTTAATATTACACGATTTGTTTTAAAATTTCCAATTCATTCTGTGTTATAAATGATATAATAGAATAACCGAATAATCGTTGAAATTAATAATATTACCGGATAATGCTCAATAAATTAAATTAAGACAAACAAGAAAGCTATATTCGGCTGTGCCGAATCTTATATACCCTTCACCAAATTATACCTTAAAATAAATTTAAAAACAAAAAAATTTTTTTTCAAAATTTAAGAAAAAAAAAATTATTTTTTTTAAGTTTTTTTTCCAAATATTTAAAAAAAATTTTTTTTTAATTTAAAATTTTAATTTTTTATTTTATTAGTGATAAAAATTTATGACAAACATTTTTTTTCGTGAAAAAAATTCAGGTTAAAAACTTTTTTTTTCCCGATTTTGACCCAGTGTAGGTCCAACTTACTTACTTACTTACCTTATATACATCGTTGCAATGGACTTTGAAATATCTATCATTAGATATCCATATTGTCTACATTTATGACTTAGTAATCGAGATATAGATCAAAAATAGGCCAACAATAGAGGTTGTCCCCGGTGTTTCCTTATATAACCGAGCCGAGGAATTCCGGATATATTTATGTATTAATCATTTATGTAAGTTATTATGAGGCTACGGAGAGTTGATTTTAACATACAGACGGAGAGACTGACATGGCTATATCGACTTCGCTATCTATAACGATCAAGAACATACATATGTATATACTTTTGGTCGCAAATAAAAAATGTAGAAATTACAAATGACAAACTTATATATACCCTTGCCACACATGGTGAAGTAACAGAATAATCGGTTGAACAAACATTTGAAAATAAATTTAAAAAATTAATAATAAGTAATCGAATAACTGAAAAAACCTTTTTTTTTTAATTATCAGAATAATTGCCAACTTTTTAGTTTCACAGTATGTACCAAAATCTGGTTAAACAATTAATTAGTTTCATAATAAAATCAAGTAACCGAATAATAAAACTGTTTATTCAATTATCAGAAACAATTTAAAAATTATTTCTAAAAACCCACAGGCAAAAAAAAAAAATCAAGTAACCTGTTAAAGGAATAATAAATTGATTTTCCAATTTTCAAATAAATGTAAAAAATTAAGAAATAAAACAAAGTAAAGTAACGCATGATAAAATATATTTTTTATTTAACAAATATAATGAAAGAATTTAAAACCAAATTATAAAAACCCAAATTAACGTTAAAAAATTATATTTGTTATAAAAAATAAAGTAACCGAATGATCGGTTAACCGAAAAAGAAAACCGGGTTTTTAACTATACGAATAAATGCAAAATTTTAATTTATTTCTGAAATCCAAAATTTGGTTAAAAAATTTAGTTTAAAAAACCACGGATAATCGGTTAACGGAATAATTATTCGAATAAACGAAAAATTTTAACTTAATTTTTGAATTTTCAACAATAACAAGAAAAAAAATTCTGATTAAAATTTATCAGATTTGACTTTTTATAAAAAAAAATCAAGTACGCGAATAATCGGTTAACGGAATAATAAAACCGATGTTTTAATTGTCCGAAAAAATTAAAAATTTTTAAAATGTATTTAATAAAACCAAAATAAGGTTAAACATTTTTTACACAACAAATTAGGTAACCGAATAACCGATTAATGGAATAATAAAACCGGTTTTAAAATTATCTGAATAAATGCGATTCAAAAAACCGAAATCATGTTAAACAAATCAGGTTATAAAAAATTTAAGTAACAAAATAATTATCCGAATAAATGGAAAAAACTTTAAGTAAATAATAAAAACCGTTTAAGATGTACATGATATTTGAAAAACGGCTTTGAGATTGATTATATATTCAAATAATAAAAAAGTTAAAGAACTAAACAATTATTTAAAAAACGTTTGCAGTTATACCATAAATTAAATATTATATATCATATGATTTCTCGATTTTTAATTGAGTTTAAAAAAAATTACACAAAAAAGAAAAAACCGAATAAACGGTTATTGGAATAACAAAACCAGGTCTTTGATTTTCTGAGGAAAGACAAAATGAAAGGGTAAACAAAATCACTTATTTATAGATCCGGATTCGAAAATATTCGAATAATAGACACAGTTACAGGATTAAACGATTATATTCATGTATAAAGTGAAGAACTATTGGGTATATGACTTAAAAATGCGGAATTTTTTTTAAATTTGTAGCTTTTAGTGCAATATAAATTTATTCAAATTATTGGCCATTGTTAGGTGTGAACTGTTCCCATCTTTCTGGCAACATATGGATTTTAAGCTAAAAGAACTACTCATCTTTTGAGGCCATGAATGAATCAAGTCATTATCGGATACTTTGTTCCAAAGTGAAGTGGATCCCAGAGAGAGCGTTTTGCATCGCTCGAAACAAATGGTAGTCGTACGGGGCACGGTATGGACTATAAAACTTCCCAACCACTTCATTCTAAATACTGTTTGGCAATATGTCTGGCCGCATATTCTGGGCGTTTTTTTGACGAATTCTTGCTTCAAACGAATCTGCTGCGTTCGGTAGCTCATAATAGACGAAATTTATATTTTCAAAGGTGCCCATAGTGCACTAACATATACTCTCTATGCGTTTCCCTACCATCTGCAGAGTATTTTAATGTTTGCTATATAAACTCTATTTTTTTTCCCAAACTCCACCGCACATCATACTCCTCCACCTTCCCTCTTCGCATCTAAATATGATTTTCTATGTAAAAGTCTAACTATCATCAGTCCGTCGTTAGCAAACAAATTTTGTGTTTAATGTTTGCCAACCAGGTTGGCTGTTTGGTGAAATGTTTGTGAGTGCGTTTAAGTATTTTTTTTTGGAGTCTAATAATGACAAAACCTAAATATATTCCCAGTCCCGTACTTGTTCCTGTTTTTATTCCCGTTCAGACACACACACTCACACATAGTAAAGACCACATGCAGAAAATTACGAGTTGCCATAAAAACGCATTTTTAATTTCACATGTTTGAATGCAGCAAAACAAAAAATAAAAGTAACCAACTACAAAAAACCACATGCTCTTGTCAGTCGTCATCATGCTCATTTGGGGAGTAAACAAGCGAAATGTTTTGCTGTTTAGTGTCTGTCTGTCCGTCCGTCCGTCCGACCGTCTGTTTCTGGGTATTGAACGTAAAATCATGCAAAAACACACAAACAAATTTTAACCGCACATACTTAAAATTAAAATATATTAACTAGTTTTACAGAGAGGTGGTAAAAAGTAATATAAAAAAAAATCCAAATTTTTAAAATTTTGTTCGATATAGAAACTTTTCAAATAACAAGTAATCGTGACAAAAAATACTTTATTTAAATAGGTGATATTACCTTTTTTTAAAACTTTTTTAAAACTGTTCGCCTTACCTTTTTTTAAAACTTTAGTATACCCCCCTTCCTGCCTACGCTCCCTTTTTAACGACATTTTGAACCCACTATTTCACGATTGAAAATGTTAATATAAATATAAACAGGACACACGGACTATGGTCAAATGCAGCAACAACAAAAATACCTGCAACAAAAAACAAACGATGAGTTAAAACCAAAAACATCAACTACTAAAAGAAAAACTATATTCAATGGGCTTTAAATTTGAAATTCTAGCCGTAAATTATGCCAAACAAACAAGTTGAAATGTCATTTTTATGGCAGTCATTCAGCTCATTTGACCAGGCGGTTGGTTGTAGCACCACTCAACACACAAAAACAAAATGCTTTTTTATAGACACAGACATTTACTTAAACAAAATCCTAAATGCAACACAGAGAACATCAGGTAAAGTGGAGTAGTATGAGTAAACATTATTTAGAAACTGAAACGCTTAATTGTTTTGGGGTAAGTGGAAAAGGACTTAAATAGAAAAATTAAGCTTAAATCAATTTGTTATAGCGATAAATAATGATTTTAAGAATAAAAAACAGTTAATTTTAGAATAAATTTTATAAAAAATCGATTAATCGAATAACTAGAACCGGTTATTCGAATAGAATTTATTTATTCCAATTGAAATTTTTCAATATGAAATTTTTTAGCATATATTTTATAAACAATCGAATTACTAAAACCGGTTTCTCGATGATTCGAATAATTTTTTTTTTAATTTTTGCTGTAAGTGTAATATGACTTAAATAGGGAAATCCTGCTAAAATCAATTTGTTATTGCAATAAATAATGATTATTCGAATAAAAAAACAGTTAATTTCTGAATATATATAAACTAATACCCCGGTTGGGTCGCCTCGATCTGCGTCGTTTCGAAGTTGCGTCTTTTTAAAATTTCTGTGATTTCGAAGTTGCGTCACATAGCTTCGAAGTAGCATCGCTAGTGCCTCAATTTGCGTGGTATTTTTTATTAAAAAATAATTTTCTTCAGCTAAAATTATAAATCGTGGAACCAATTAAATGAAAATCAATACAAATGTAAGAAGAATCGTGCTTTGGTTTGCGTAGCATTTCTCCAGGCCCAATTAGCGACAATAACCGGGGTATTAGTGTATTTTATAAATAATCGTTTAATCGAATAACTAAAGCCGGCTTCCCGATTATTCGAATAAACATTATTTAGAAACTGAAACGCTAAATTGTTTTGCGGTAAGTGGAAAAGGATTTAAATAGAAAATTGTAAGGAAATTTTGCATAAATCAATTTGTTATAGCAATAAATAATGATTATTCGAATAAAAAAACTGTTAATTTTAGAATATATTTTATTATGCAATTGCTTAACCGAACCGGTTTTTCGAGTATTCGTATAGAATTTATTTATTCCAACTAAAATCTTAGAATATATAATTTTTTAGCATATATATATTATAAACAATCGATTATTCGAATAAAATTTTTATATTTAATTTAATGTATTTTTTATGAAATTAAAATAATTTGTTTTATTTTTCCCAAAATCTGATTTTCTGTTATTCGAATAAAAAAAAATGCGAATGTAAACAAAATTTTGCGAAAACATTGTTCAATTAAATATTAAACAGTGTTATGAGAAACCATTAATCGATTAATGAAAAAGGATTTTCAATTATTTGAATACAAAATTATGAGTAACTAAATTGAAGGTTTTTACCAAAGATTAGTATAATAATAAGCTTATGTATTCCGATTATTCGATAAAAGTATAAAAAATACATACATTTAAGTAAGTTTTTTGTATAAAGCTCGAATAACTGATTAACAAAATCAAAGTTTAAATATTTTAGGAATATAAAACAGATTATAATGGCACAATGAATTACTTTTTTCAGAATTAAAATAAATAATTATGATTTTAGAAAAAAAATCTGTTTTTTGATTCTGTTATAAACACCCGATTATTTGAAAACCGGGTTTTCGATTAATCGAATAAACATTATATAAAAGCTTAAACACATTGATTTTTTATGTTATATAAAAAAACCAAATTATTTTCGTTAGAAATTGTTACTAATTAATCGATTAATCCTGTACCGATTTTTTTTAAATTTTCTAATAAAAAACCGTATATTGAATTGCTTCTGTTTTATTTTACTGCCCTGCTGTGCATAAAGGACGATTAATCGTTTAACAAAGCCCGGGTTTGTAAATATTCGAGTAAAACAATTTGATAATATAATATTTTCTTATAATTCTGTTGAGTGTTTTAAAACCACGATTAATCAATAAATTGTTAGAATAAATTATACGATTATTCGAATAAATTATTCAAGTATTTTAATAAATTTTTCGATTATTCGAATAAATTATTCGAATATTTGAATAAATTATTCGATTGATCGAATAAAAAACTTAACCGACATTATTCATATACAAATTTATAATTAGCTTTTTTGGATTCCTCTAAAAATGTATCTAATGGATAGCCAAACAGGATTAACCAAACCCGGATTTTTTATTCACATAAAAATTTTTTGGAAAATAGTCGATATAAAAAACATAACCAATCAATAAAGAATTATAAATTACTCGATTAATCGTACAATTAAAACCGGGTTTCAAATTATTTAACTAACTAAATAACTAACTTTAATTAACTAAAATTTTCATTGTTTGTAAAACTCTATTAATTGTTTATTCAAAACCGAGCTTTTTATTCGAATACAATAATTTTATAAAAATAGAGAAACCTTTTATTAAAATAAATCGTTATAAATTTTCTTAGTTATACGTTTTATAAATACAATTAATCGTATAATAAAACCGCGGTTTAAGATTATTCGAATACAAATTTAAATAAAATTGTCCACATTAAATGTTGTAATTAAGTATTTGTGTTTTCACGGTTATTAAGAAACAATGAAAAAAATCTATTTGTTCAATTTTACTAAGATATTTTACGCTTTTTATTAAACCATTAAACCTTCAAAACCGGGTTTTGGATTAGTCGAATATATTAAAAATTAAGTTAAGTTTGGTAATTATTCTTGTTTTACAATCTGATTAGGTTGAGAACAGTTTGTAAAGAAATATTTATCGATTAAATAGACCAGATTTTAGATTATTCGAATAAAGTTAAATTTTATTTAAAAGTAAATAAATCTTTGTAAATTACCCAATTATAGAATTTAAAGCATGATTAATCGTATAATAAAAACCGGTTTTTATATTATTCGAATAAAAATATATTCATTTATTTATGTTTTCAATTATTTTTAATTCTAAACTGTTTTCAAACGATTTAAAAAAATGATTAATCGATTAACAAAATCCGGTTTTATATTGTTTGAATAAATATGATTTGCAAATACGAAAAATTATATTTAAAACTGAAATAATTCATCTTAAATCACTCAGTTATAGGGTTTAAAAACCCTGTTTTGGGTTATTCGAATAAAATCAAATAAAGTGTATAAACATTAGTTTGGAAAATGTTTTCTGTTTCCTTCAAACTCGGTTAGATATGACTTGTAAGATTCTTCTGATAATTTAGGAAAAATAAGAAAATATATTTAAAATTAATCATTATAAACTACTTCAAAAACATTACTTTGAAAACACGTTAATCGAATGATTTAAACCGAATTTCTGTTATTCGAATAAAATTTATAAACATTTATTTTGAATTTATTTTTTAACGTTTTTTTATTATTCAAAGAAAAAAATCGGCAAATAGGAAGAAATTTTAACATACTCAGTTATATGGTTTAAAAACACAATTAATCGTAAATTACATGAATATTTTAAATGTTTGTTTATTCCATCTAATGGATTGCAAAAAAAAAAATTCGAAAATTCGATTAACCACATCCGTGTTTAGGGTTATTCGAATAAATTTTTCTTTTAGAAAAAACAAAATTTTATATTTAAAACTAAAATAAATCATTATAAATTATAAAAATTATAACTTCAGAAACACGATTAATTGAGTAATTAAAACCGAGTTTAAGATTACTAAAATAAGATTTAAAATTAATTTTGCACATACAAGTTGGGAAATAAAATTTTGATTTTTTTTCTAAACTAATTTTAAAAGAGGTTTTTATAACTATTAATCGATTAATAATAATCGATTATTCGAATAAAATAATTGTGGAATTTTGATTTTTCTTCTAAACTAATTTCAACAGGACTTTTTATAACTATTAATCGATTAATAATAATCGATTATTCGAATAAAATAATTGTGGAAATTAAAAAAATTATATATTTAAAACTACAAATAATTAATATGAATTGCTTGAAAAGATTAATTTAAAATTACGATTAATCGAGTAACTTAAAACCAGATTTCAGATTAATCGAATAAACAAATTTTGGAAATGGAAAAAAATTATATATAAAATTAATCATGTAGATATGATTACCCGTCTTTAAAATTATTCGAATAAAATTAAATACATTTTGTAAAGGCATTAATTAACTGCTTTCAAATAGTTTTTAGAAAATTTTAATCGATTATTCAAACCCGGTTTTATATTATTCGAATAAATTTTCAGAAATACCAAAGAAATATATTTAAAACTAAAATAATTCATATATTTCGCCTTATAACTATATCTATTAACTAATTTGAGCTTATTTTCTGCTGCTTCCTTGCACATAAGCCCTTTTACGAACACAACTACTGCCAACAAATACTCAGCTTTTTAAATAACTTGGCAAAATTTACTTCAGTAAACAATTTCCATTTTGTTTACTGTGTTGGGTGAGGTTAAGTCCAAAAAGATATTTTTTATTTCATTTATTACTGTGCTCCATTTTTTGTTGCTTTTCTATGGCTTTAAATATTTCTATTCATAAAAATTTGTTTTTTTGAATTTGTGCATACAATCTATTCATAAGCGCCCTGGGTTGTAAGTGTTGCCAAATGTGCTCGTAAAACATTTGCGCGCTGTTAAAGCTGACATTTTATTTTGACATTTACCATAAAATGAGTTGTGTATATTCTTTTATATTTATTTTTGTTCGTAAAGATATTTGCTAATTTGGTTTTGTTTTCCTGGTACTTTTTTTAGAGTACTATTGAAAAGGTACACGGGGAAAAATTTAAACTATTTGAGACACTCCTCCAATGTTTAAAATATAATACATTAAAGGTCTTTAGTTGTTTAAATTTTGTGTATAGTTTAGTTTAAAATTTAGTTTTCTCTTAGTTTTTTTCTTTCTGTGTAGGTTTCCCATAAAAAATATTTATGTGCGAATGTATGTGTGAGTTTATCCATTTCTAAACTTATTTAATTTTTATAGGTTTTTTTTTTTTTAGTTTTCCACTTCCTTTTTTTTTCTCTCTCTATACAAACAATACAATATAGACGTAGTATGTTGTTGTACATGCCGTCCACCTACTCCCAAAATATAAAAATATGTTTTATAGAAGCTGGTTGTCTCTATACCACATCCTCTCTCGCTAAGACTGTGCTGCATTCAGTTAGATTGTCAGTCATTCATTAAGGCAGCCAGTTAGTCTGTGAATGGATGATGGAGTTTTTATGTTTTGTCAAGTGTTTGAGTGATTTGTGCAAGTGCATGTGTTGCATGATGTGCAACAGTAGAATATCGAGTGTCTTAAGATTTGATGGATTTACTGAGAACATGACAAAATTGAAACAATCTAACTTTTTTTTAATGTACTGTACTATTTCGGAACAAATGTGATACTCTCAAACAATTTTTAATAATTTTTGTATATAATCAATCTAAAATTATTCTCCGTCATCTAAAAACCAATTTGTTAGCTAAGAGCAATTTCTGTATTCAAGTAAGGGAGCTTTATTCGGCTGTTGCGAATCTTATATACCCTTAACCAAAATATACTTTCAAATAAAAATTGAAAATTTTTATTTTTTGGAAAATTTTTTTCTAAATTTCTTTTAATTTTTTTTTTTTTAATTTTTTTTAATTTAAAATTTATTTTTTTTGTATTTATTAGTGAAACCAAATTTTTTTAAAAAAATTTTTGGGGTGACAAAAAATTCAGGTTAAAAAATGTTTTTCTTGATTTTGAGCCATTGTATGTTCGAATATAGTAATTTGAAATATCTATCATTAGATATCCATATTGTCTATATTAATAACTTATTAATCCAGATATAGATCAAAAATAGGCCAAATATCGGGGTTGTCCCGCTTTTTTCCAATTTTAAATTTGGGGCTACGAAAAGTTGATTTAAACATACAGACGGACTCGGCTATATCGACTCTGCTATCTACAATGATCCAGAGTATATATACTTTGTGGGGGCACAAATCAAAAATGTAGAAATTACACACGGAATGACAAACTTATATATGCCCTGCCACTCATGGTGAAGGTTATAATAAATACCTTAATAACCCATGTCCAAACTAAAGTCTAATTTCATATATGTCATATTTTTAATCAGTTTTAATATAGAGGTTTAACTTTGCTGTCTTAGACAATTTTGACCCCAGATATATGAGGGTTAACAATGTCCTAGAAATTTAGAATTATCTCTTATAGTATCCTATATATCCAATTTTTTAAATTTACTTTATGTGGGAGGTGCCACGCCCACTATCAGTACTCAGTCAATGTTTTCCTCAAATATTTATAAAATCGGCAGATGATGTGATTATCCATGCTTGTGAAAAATGTTAGGACTCTAGCTATTTCAGTTTCGTAAATATTGTATTTTATTTATCTACATGATATGGGATTTGTTCACTGTGGCTTCTAGTCCCATTTGCTCATGTAAAATTTTAGACTCAAGCTATTATAGTTTCCTAGATATTTGATTTGGAAATTGACTTGTTATGGGAGGTACCACGCCTGCTTGAAATTTCAACACAAAATGTAGCCCATAGTTCCTTCCCGACATACAGGAATATACTCTACAAATTTAAAGCAAATCGGGTCAGCCGTTTAGCCTGAGTTATAAGTACTGTTTTTGTGTTATGTTCAAAGAGTGAAGTGTTTTAAAAATATTAAGTATGCTTATAAAAAGTTGTAGGAAATCTCTTATAAGCTTATTCTACAATTTAGTTACATTTTGCTTATGAATTGGTTTGTTAGGCTAACAAATAAAAAACGAGGAAATTTTTTTAAATTTTATAGTTTGGAAAATAAGTCCTACTACGAAAGGTTTTATGCAAAAAGTCTTGCCCAATTCACAGAGATATGCAATTTTGTAATGCAAGTCAAGCCGCACTTCGGTTTTTGGTAACGTCAGGCAATCACATATTTTTGCTAATATCTTCAACTCAATAGGATCAATATTTTTTCCGAATAAAGTGGTACTTAATTAGTTTGCAAATGTAAAATGAATTTTTACAAATTTGACTTTTTCATTATTATTTTTAAAAATTTTGTCGTACAAATGTCAAGTCACGCCACACTGGTTTAGAAACTTTTTTATTTTTTGGAAATAATTCAGTATCTCGGGAACTATTGCAGATATTGTAACAAAATGATTTTCCATGAAGAAAAATATAAAATTTTAATTAATGTAAAATTTGAACGGTTAAAGATAACATAACAAAATTTGCAACTTATGTAGATCCAAATGTCCTTAAATCAACGGTATTATAAGTTTTTAAATTTTTTATTTTAAGATACCAAATTCCTAAACCGAGAAAAATGTGTTCCAAAAACTGAATTTTTTTAAGAAAAGTGCCTACTGCGACGTTATTTACCGTGTGATAGTAAAAAAAACGTTGTTAATGTTTAAGTAACATATAGGGTTATACAAGTATGGAACATCTCCGAGAATCGGTGCTTTACCTTTTTAGAATTTTTTACCCAAACCTAAAATTATTTTTTAAAATTGGCCAAGTTTGGATAGGCCTGCGGGGTATTGTGTCCGCTTTAGTGAGTCAAATTTTACTTTACACGCTGTAGCATTAAGTTCTCTTTTTGGATCATATAAAAATTGTGTATAGTCCCGAAAAAAACTTTTTTCTACAAAAGAAATAATATAGGGACTTTTTTGGGAAAAAAAGTAAAAAATACGTCCCTTTTTACATGTTCCAACTTTGGATGCGTGTAACTATTTATGGAGACAAGATAACTGTTACCAAGTTATTCCTATTTTATTAAGAATTTTATCACCAATATAGCAGATAATTTAAAAAAAAATTTCGACAATCCGTTGGCCCGTCATATCAAGAAAACCATAAAAAGATCGAGCAAAATTAAAAAAAAAAATAAATCAATAAACCTAAAAATGTCTTCAACTAATAGAGATAACCCACATATTTTCTGTAGATCTTCTTAAGGACTATTTATGCTTTAAATTTCAGCTCAGTTGGATCATAAATGGATTTTTGAAGATATTTTTACAAATTTTAAGACCCGAGGTGACCAACTTTGAGGAGCCACTGGCATATGTTCTGCACTAGGAAGCAGAACATATGCAAATCCACTCAAAATCACCTTAGCTCCAAATTTTGTAACAATATCTCCAATAATTCCGGAGATACCAAATTATTTCAAAAAAAAAGTTTCTAAACCACTGTGCGCCATAATAGAAATGTCCATATAAGTAAGTACAACTTAGAAAATTCAGTTTTTCTTTCAATCTGACATTTTCAATAGAAAATTTTTTATAACACTATTGAATAAATAAGAATTTGTTTATAACTGTTTTTTTCTATAGAAGATTTTGTGTTTAACAGTATTTACTGTAAAAAAATTTGTGTATAACAGTTTTTTCTATGGAAACATTTTTATAGAAAATTTTGTATGTAGCTATTTTTTTTATAAAAAATATTGTGTATAACAGTCTTTTTCTATATAAAAATTTGTGTATAACAGTTTTTTTCTATAGAAAAGTTTGCGTATAACAGTTTTTTCTGTTGAAAAATTTGTTTGTAACAGTGTTTTTTATAAAAAAAACATTGGTATAACAGTTTTTTCTGTAGAAAAATTTGTGTATAACAGATTTTTTCTATAGAAAAAATGGGGTATAACAGTTTTTTTTCAATAGAAAAGATTGTGTATAACATTGATTTATATAGAAAATTTTGTATTTAACAGTATTTTCTATAGAAAATTTGTTATAACAGTATTTAATAGATAAGAATTTGTTTATAACTATTTTTTTCTATAGAAGATTTTGTGTATAGCAGTATTAACTGTAAAAAATGTGTGTATAATAGTTTTTTCAATAAAAACATTTTTATAGAAAATTTTGTGTGTAGCTATTTTTTTTTATAAAAAAGATATTGTGTATAACAGTTTTTTCTATAAAAAATATTGTGTATAACAGTTTTTTTTCTATAGAAAAGTTTGCGTATAATAGTTTTTTCTGTAGAAAAATTTGTTTGTAACAGTGTTTTTTATAAAAAAAAAATTGGTATAACAGTTTTTTCTGTAGAAGAATTTGTGTATAACAGTTTTTTTTATAAAATATGTGTATAACAGGTTTTTCTATAGAAAAAATGGGGTATAACTGTTTTTTCGATAGAATATATTGTGTATAACATTGATTTATATAAAAAATTTTGTATTTAACAGTATTTTCTAGAGAAAATTTTGTGTATTTTTATATTTTCTCTAAAAAATTAACTTAATTATTAAAATTTCAATACGTACATCTCTCGATATGCCACTGTATTTGCTTAAAATCTTTATTTGCCTATTGTATGCATTTTCCTACATATCTTGTTTTTTTTTTTTGCTTATTTTTTTCTTCTAAACTATGCAATTTATTTAAGAACATTATCCATAAAAATATTTGACATAATGTTGTAATTTTTACACAATGTCTTCTTCTTAAAAAAAATATATAAAAAAAACAACAGCAACAATAATAATAAGAATAACAACAACAAAAAACAAGGAATGTCATAAAATTGAAATTTATATTTTTATGCGTCATTTGCATGTGGTTTAAGTGTGATAAACTTTTCATAGTTTTTCTTTAATGCCAAGTGAGTTGGAAATCTTTTTACTACCATCATTAGTTAACAATACATACGTGTGTTTATACATACATATAATAATGAAAGTATGTATGTACTTTGTTCAGGTCTTAAGGAATTTTTTTGTGTAAATTGTAGGAATTTTCAACAATTTTAATACATTTTATACAATTTACATGAAAAGAAAAACAGCTTTATTTAAATTTAAGCTTTTTATTGGCTTAAAGTTAAACATTTTTAAATTTAAAGAAATATTATAAGAAGGTTTATAAAGTTATTAAAATAAGTTTAAAAGATTTTGGAAGCTTTTAGTTTAAGAACAGTTCAAGCTTTTAAGCTGTTACAGTAAAGTTTTGATAAAGCTTAAGTTCATTGTTTTCTTGAGATTGTCACAAACATATACATGTTTACTGTAACCATATATATGAGTGATACAATCATGTGAATAGTAAGTTAACCATATTATGGTTACCACAATCATGTTAATAGTTACTGTGACTATAATATTGTTAAAAAACTTTTAAAAGTGTTGAAATGGTTATTGTAAACATGCTCAACTATATTTTTTCTCTGCGTGTAAAAAAAATAAATAAATATATAGTTATAAGTGATAAAGAACATTATCACATTGATGGCTTGATCGTCCAAATTACCGTATTTGGCGTCGTGTACTCTCTCCTTTCGGTGATCTGTTTTGGCCCTATAGATCATGTGATTTAACATCATTGGATATCTTTTCATTGACTTATTTAAAGTCAAGTTTCAACCAAATCACAAAAAATTCTAAAAAAAAGTTTTTTTCTATTTATTATAAAATGGCGTAAATTTTGGTCCACCCTTTATTTGTAATGATTTTTAATGAGACATGAGACTGTTAATTATCAATCGAATATACTCATCTAAATGTGTAATAAATAAGTACATACTTATATGTTTTGAATTATAAACCAGACATTACCAAACTACTTCTAAGTAATGCAAATGGTATGTAGTAGTCATCAGAAAGTCTTTTTAATGTATTTCTCTATAATAAAATTCTTTTATATGGATATCAGTTAAAATCAGCCCCAAAAACTAATAACAATTCCAATGTAATGATACTAATTAATAATATTTCTACTCTTGCCCATATATATCTGTCCACCGGAAAGAGTTACCATTAAGCAGCAGTTCATTCAATAACTAAACTGATTGTAAACTATATTTTGGCCATAACTGTCACATAACTTCTAAAACCATTCAAATTACAACACACAGATGCCGCAATCAAACAGAGCCATAGAAAGCAAGAAAGAAACATTTTGCACTTCTTTAGCCATAAATTTAAAAGAGGCAACACACAGACAGCCACAGTACAACGAAGAAAAGGTGGCAAGAAAAATGCATATAATTTTTAATTTTATTAAATATTAAGTTAATTAACGAAACGATAGCAGTATCTAAATTATACAAAGACAGCAGCAGGCAACTGGTTAAGGAACAGGTATAAAATAAATTTAAAAAATTATGATGATTTTTATCTTACAAACAGAAAACTTAAAAAAAAGAAAGATCAACACAATTTCATGATTTCCTTTTAATAATGACATTTAGCTTATAATTCTTACAAATAAAAGTTTATTTTTATTTAATAAATTTATTAAAATATTTAAATTTTTCTTTTAATTTTAGATTTAACTTAAAAAAAAAAAACACAACCAGTATTTAAGCCCACGTCCACAAATTATTAAAAAAGGTATGTATATTTAATAGATTTAGATAAGTAGATTCGTATTATAGATAAAAAGTCTTAAATTTTAATATTTATTTGAAAAATCATTAAACAGTGTGTTTTGTTTTAACAAGATCTTAAACAAAATTTCCTCAAGTTGTTAAATATGAACTCATAAAAATCATCATGTAACATCACAGTTTTTAAACTAAAATATAAAAAATCTACTTAAAATAAAGCGTCATTATTGTCTTTGGTCTCACTACAAATTACTGCCGTTTTTTTTTTTTTTTTTTTTGCCGCGTTTGCAGTTCATGAGTCTCAGGCTCATTTCCCACAGGAGAAGACAAATTTTTATGGGAATTTATTAAAGAAACGCATTAATGTTTGAGCATTCAAAGCAACATATACAAATGTTCATACATACATAAGTATATTGTACGATACTAATAACAGCAACAGCAGCAAGTTGTCAGGAGTATGTATACGGACTTAATGCTACATCAACAGCATGTGGCAACTTTGACAGGGTTTGAAAGAAAAAACAAAAATAAAGAAATACTCGTAGGTACTAATTGTTATGAACTAGTGATACCCTACAAAATTTAAATTAATTATAATTTAATAATGAAAAACTGCTAATTGTAAAACAACTACCGGAAAAAACTTGATATTACTGACTCACCTACGTTTCAATGACTACTACATATCATCTACATTACTTAGAAGTTGTTAAGTAATAACTAGCTTATAATCGCATGCATCTCATCATTCTAACGAGATTTAAGTATGCTGGAATCTGTGCAGTAAAGTAATGGCAACGAATAAACAGTTTGACAGCGGACGGTTTAGACGTAAAGAAAATATATAATTGCAATGACAGCGTCATATTATGATTTGATTTCATGGTTCATATATGATTATTTTATTACTACTTAATGTGTAGCATTACTTGTTTGTTGGTAATCATAATCAAATTAATAGAACAAAAATCATAATATGATTGTGCTCAAACATATTATGATTCCACCGCAACCATAACATGGTTATTATGATTTAGCACAACCATATTATGATTCCACATAACCATTATTATAATTTGAATAGGTTCTAAACTATTAGCTGATGTGATTATATTATGGCTATAGCACAAATAGAATATGACAACTACAATGTGTCACTGTTTCTTGCGGATTTTGGTATGTCAACCAGTGATTGCTGTTGAAATATGTTCCTTCGGTTTCAATGTGCGAGGGATGGTTTATACGGTTCAAAAGTCGTGATTTTGACACGGAAGACAAAGATCCCCAATGCCAGACAAAAATGTTTCAAGACCAAAAATTGGAAGCATTACTTCATGAAGATTGTTATAAAACTCAACAAGAGTTTGCAAATCATTGGGAGCTACTCCAGAAGCAATTTCAAAACGTTTGTGATCAGTAGAATTCATACAAAAGTAAGAAAATTAAGTACCATACGAATTGAAGCCGAAAGACCTTAAAAGACATGTTCGAAATAATGTTTTAACGCTATAAAAAAATCATGTTTGCCCCGAATCACTACTTCCGATGAAAAATATATCCATTATGATTATGTGAAGCCCGGCCATCCAGTCGAATCTACACCAAAGCCAAATATCCATGGCGCTAAGGTAATGCTCTGTATTTGGTGGGAGCAAAAGGATTCTATCTATTACGAGCTGCTGAAATCTTGCCAAACCATCACATCGAATTAGTATCGAACGCATCTGATTCGTTTGAAGCTAGCATTTGCCGAAAAACGAGCATAGTATTTCATCATGACAACGCTCGGCCACATTATGCAATACTTGTTCTAAAGAATTGAGAATGAAGAAGTTGGGAAGTTGGGAAGTTTTGCCTCATCCGCTTTATAGTCCCGCCTTATATGCCCCGTCCGACGACTATTTTTGTTTCGATTAATGCAGAACGCTCTCTCTGGGATACGCTTCACTTTGGAATAGAGTATTCGGTATTAGCTTAAATAAAATATGAGCAATTCTTTTGGCTCGGAATTCATATTTTGCTAGAATGATGGGAAAGGGTCATAGCTAACAATGGCCAATACTAAAAATGTTAAAAAACCAATATGATTATATCCTGGCTGTAAGACAATCATAATGTGACAGCTGCACAATAATATTGTAATATCATTTAGTTCAATCATATTATTACGTCAGTTCAATCATAATAGGGATATGAATATACTCATTATAATACGACCATATTACAGACATTATTTATAAACATAATACTTAGATGATATAATCAAAGTAGTTGAGACAAAAATGAGTGATTGTCTGGAACATAATATATTTGATGCAACCATTACATTTTTCCACGTCTAGGGTTAGTAATAATGAAGCATTACACGACTAAACAATGCAATGAAGGATTGGCTGCCGAAATTGAATTTTTATACCTTTTACCATGAGTGGTATATGAGCAACTCCACGAGAATGACTACCACGACTGAAAAAACAAAAACCATTGAAATTTTTTTTCAAGATGATGAAAGTATTAATAGCTTTTTACAATATTTTAACTGCAAAAATAATAGTTTAAACTGACTATATTTAATTTTTTAATTTGATTGGTTTTAGGCTAATATTGCGGTGAAAACAATTAGCATGTAGTATGAATTAGACTCTGATTGTTTTTTTGCTATTATGAAATTGTTTAGTAGAACCGAATATATATTTGCTATTTATTTTATTAGTTTTTGTATACATATATTTACATAATAAATATTGTTTTACTATAAGAGAAAACTCTGTCACGTACGGTATTAAATTGTATTTATTATAAAATCATCCAAAGATTGTTTTTATTTAAATATGACGGATTGTAAAGGAAAAATATTTGGTTTAGTGTAAGAAATTAAAAGAAAACCTAACGCCTCTCACGATTCGCAAATTTTCGCATACTTCTACATGTACCTTAAAATTACTTCCGTTGTATGTCACGTACGATATACCTTTATTTTGGACAACAATGTTTCAAAAGAACTTATTATTTTTTTAAAATATAGTACATAAATACCAAATTATTCTTCAGATACTCTTATTTTTTCAAAAACTATTCCACTCTATAGGCGTTCAAATGTCACGTACGATGACATGGAATTGCCCATATACAAGTTTGTATATATATTCTGGATCGTTATTGATAGCGAAGTCGATATAATCATGTCCTCCGGTCCGTCTGTATGTTGAAATCAATTTTCCGTAGCCCCCAAATAACTTACAAACATGATTTATACATCAATATATGAGCTGAGATATTAGGAAAAAACCGGGACAACCTCTATTTTTAACCTTTTTTTATCTATATCTGGATTACTAAGTCATTAATGTGGGCAATATGGATATCCAATACTAGATATTTCAAAGACCTTTGCAACGGCGTATAGTAGGCCAAAGTAGGTCAGACCTACAATTGGTCAAAATCGGGAAAAATATTTTTTACCACGAATTTTTTTTTCACTAAAAAAATTTTTTTTCACAAAAAAAAAAAAAAAAAAATTTCACAAACATTTCAAAAAAAATTTTTTTTTTTAATTAAAGGTATAAATTTTAAATAAAATGTTTGCCCTAAAATTTTTTTCGGTAATAAATTAAGAAAAATTTTAAAATTTTTTATTTTTTTTAAATTTTGTTAACCTGAAAATATTTAACATTTTTTTAAAGTATAATTTGGTGAAGGGTATATAAGATTCGGCACAGTCGGATATAGCTCTGTTGTATGTTTTTTATGGACATATTTGCAGTTAACAAGCCCACAACAATTCGTGGATTGATGCAGGAAATTCAATGTTTTTTAACGAAATTCAGACACATTTTTGCTAAATGGCCATGGATAATTTTGAAAAATACCATTTTCCAATTGCGATTTGCTATTCCCTATCCTGTATACTTCAGCTATGTATTTAATGAAAATCTTGCACAAATTTTGAGACACTCTTTATATAGATAGTTCAGTCAATAGAATAGAATACACATAGAATAAAAAGCATGAAAATTGCAACAACAAAATACATTGATTAGATGTATTTGTACATTCAATCAATGTATTTTGTTGTTGTATCAATCATTAAATTTTAAAGAGAGTAAATTCATATATTAAATATATTTTACTCTCAGTGGCGCCTCTGACAGTTCTATCCTATGGTTCAGTGATTACCAAAGTACTTGTAAGTAATTTAGATGATTCATAGTAGTCTTTGTGTAGTATGTTGTTCAGTAATGCCATAAAATTAGCTAGTTTTAGCGGAACCAGTTGTCGATAACTTAAATCGAGAGAATATTTATTATGTCGATCTTATATACCCTTCACCAACGTCTTCATTAAGATAAATATTGAAATTATTTTTTGATGAAACAAATTTTATTAGTGAAAAAATATGGCTGAAAAAGAATTTTATGTTAAAAAAAAATTTTTTGGTGAAAAATACTCGGGTTACAAAAAATAATTATTTGCATTTTAGGTTCGAATTACCACTTCCTTGGAAAGGCCTTTGAAATGCCCATTATTAGATATCCCTATAGTGTTAATGACTTAGTAATCCAGATATAGATAAAAAAATATGTAAAAAATTGAGGTAGGCGTGGTTTTTTGCTTATATCTTAGCTGATTTTCTCGATTTTAAATAGCAATCGAAGCGGACTTAAGCAGATATATTCATGTATGAATCATTTTTGTAATTTATTTGGAGAATTGATTTCAACATACATACGGACAAGGCTATATCGATCCGCTATCTATAATGATCCACAATTTAAATACTATATGGGGTCGTAACTGAAAAATGTGGAAATTACAAATGGAATAACAAACTTTTATATACCCTTGTCACTTACGGTATTTTAACATACATATGCCAAATGTAGATACTCCCGAAAACATTACAATTTTATTATTTAATTTTTTAATAAATGTATTTATTTCTTTATGCAGTTCCTATACGTAATGACAGTGAAATAAGAATAAAATTTGAAAGTGGAGTTAATCCATTTGGCGTATATAGCGTAGGGTATCTCGAACATATTATCACTGCACTACTAAAAAAAAATCATCTTAACAACTCAAACTTGAACTTGGACTCTTGTCGAAGTTTCGGCTGTATAAGCATGCCAATCTGCCATACAGAGTGACATTATTGTAAATTTTGTCATAATTTTACAATTCTTATGTTTATTGAATTTTCATGTTGTTATAGATGGATTGACAAAAAAAAAACGAGAAGAAAAAAAAAACAAATAAAAAAACACACACTCCAGCTAAAAACACAAGAAGACTTAACGCATCCAGCTGATTTTTATACACTTTCAACAAAACAGAATACAACGGCAAAAAGTTGTAGTGAGTGTGTGTTGAGTCCATTTAGTTCAAAAAAGTTTCTGTGTGCTGGCTGGCTGTTAAGGGGAAACGTATTATTTAATTTGTAGTATGTTTATGTCATTATAAAAACCATAAAATGCATAAATTGAAATTAAATTTTAATAAATTTTAATTGAAAACATAAAAACAAACACAAACATAATTTCACACAAACATACACACAAATACTAAAGAAAATAATAATAATAATAAACAAAGCATTTATATATACATTATACATAGATACATATAAATATACATTTAAGTATTTAAATTAATAGAGAGCAAAATATTTGCTGGAAACACTCTGCTCAAAATTAAATTATTTTTACTTAATTGGCCATCAAAGTTAAAAAAAAAGAAAAAACAAAACAGAACTGTGGCAACAAATAAACACTAATTTGTGCTGGCTGCTTAAAACAAATAGACCGGTGAAAATTCTCTCGTAACAACAACGAATAAAAAAAATTTTAAACTTTTCATTGGAATTATAATAAAAATCAAAGTAAAATCTAACAAAAACAACTGTTATTTATAGCAAACAAAAACTTAATTTAAATTAATTCAATTGTAAAAATAAATAATTAAAATGTAATAAATGGAAAGAAAACAGAAATAAAAATAAAAATTTTAACATGAATTAAAAAACAAAATTATTAAAGGGGGGGAGTAAAGTGCTTGTGGAATAGGGTGGTCCTTATGTTGGATTTTCGATGCTTCCAAGATCTAAAATTATTCTCCAACATCTAAAATCCAAATGCTGGAAATTGTAGCAAACTTACATTTAAACCTATTTTAGAAATTGTATCAAGCTAAATACGACCTTTAGGGCTAATCAGTCGTGATCCCTAGAATGTGTGTTAAGCTTTATAATCGCCAGCAGCCAGGAAAAGGAAAAGTGATTTCAAAATAACATTTAAAAGAAATTTATTTTATTTGAAGTTTTTAGTTTTGAAAAGAAATATTAAAAAAAATTAAATTTAAAAAAAAAAATCAAATTAAATTTGTTATAAATCTGAAAATTTAAAATTTTGCATTTTCAAAATTTTTCTAAAAGAAATATCAAAAAATTAAAGAAATTGTTCTCGAATTTAATAAACACTAAATGAGTGTTGTAAATATGTCAATATAAATCTTGTTTATGAACAATTTCATGAGGATATTAATCGAAATCGAAAAAATTTTAGAGGCTTTTTAAACCACTACACAATTTTGATGTATTGTGGTTCCAGTAACAAATATGATCCAAATTTTTAATTTTTTTAAATATTTAAGTAAAATTATAAATTTTGTTAGACGTTTCTCCACATAATTAATGGTATCTCGGTCAGTCCGATGTTATTAAAATAAACTTAGAAAAGTTGAGATTTACATAACCTTTAATCCGTTTACATATTGCGTTTCAATCGGCTCAATAGTTTCGGAGTTATAATAAGAAATTAAAACAAAAAATATATTTTTTACGTGAAAATAGCAAATTGTTTTGTTTTAAAAAATCATAAAAAATCGAAAACTGCAAAAATTTTTCAGATTTATGGTTTAATAGCAAAGCCACATGTAATGGGAACAAAGTGAGATATCGATCATAAAAATCGATGGATTCTTTTTGAGTTTATTTACAATTAAGTGAATTCGCTCCTTTTCACAAAATTTTTAGTTTTTGTTTGATCTACATAAAATTGAGTAGTTAATGTACTTCTTTCCATTGATTGAATTTGAAAACATTTTTCCCATGCTATTTACAAATTTTCATACATATATTGCATTTCAATCCGCTTAGTGGTTTCGTAGTTATAATAACAAATTGAAGCAAAAAATATATTTTTTACGTGAAAATAGAAATTTTTTTTGTTTTAAAAAACTCATGAAAAATCGAAAACGGCAGAAACTGTTCAGATTTATCTTTTTTTCGCAAAGCCACATATAATAGCAACAAAATGAGATATCGACCATAAAAATCGATGGATTCTTTTTGAATTTATTCACAATTAAGTAAATTCGCTCATTTTCACAAAATTTTAGTTTTTTGTTTGCAATACATAAAATTGAGGAGTTAAGGTTCTTCTTTCGATTGATTGAATTTTGAAAACACTTTCCCCATGCTATTTACAAATTTTCAAATACATATTGCGTTTCAATCGGCTTCGTAGTTTCGGAGTTATTATAACAAATTAAAGCAAAAAATATATTTTTTACGTGAAAATAGCAATTTTTTTTGTTTTAAAAAAGTCATGAAAAATCGAAAACTACAGAAATTTTTCAGATTTGTGGTTTTAAAGCAAAGCCACATGTAATATGAACAAAATGAGATTTCGATCATAAAAATCAATTGTTTCTTTTCGAATTTATTTACAATTAAGTGAATTCGCTCATTTTCACAAAATTTTAGTTTTTTGTTTGCTATACATAAAATTGAGTAGTTAATGTTCTTCTTTCGATTGATTGAATGCTATTTACAAATTTTCACATATATATTGCGTTTTAATCGGCTTAGTATTTTCGGAGTTATAATAACAAATTGAAGCAAAAAATATATTTTTTAGGTGAAAATATAATTTTTTTTTGTTTTTAAAAAATCATAAAAAATGGGAAAACTGCAGAAATTGTTCAGGTTTATGGTTATACAGCAAAGCCACATGTAATAGGAACAAAATAAAGATATCGGTTTTAAAAATCGAGTTTATTCAATATTAAGTGAATTCGCTCCTTTTCACAAAATTTTTAGTTTTTGTTTGATCTACAAAAAATTCAGTAGTTAATGTTCTTCTTTCGATTGATTGAGTTTTGAAAACATTTTCCCCATGTTATTTACAAATTTTCACATATATATTCCGTTTCAATGGGCTTAGTATTTTCGGAGTTATAATAACAAATTAAAGCAAAAAATATATTTTTTACATGAAAATAGAAAATTTTTTTGTTTTAAAAAAATCATAAAAAATCGAAAACTACAGAAATTGTTCAGATTTATGGTTTTATAGCAAAGCCACATGTAATGGGAATCAAATGCGATATCGTTCATAAAAATCGTTTGAGTCTTTTCGAATTTATGCACAATTAAGTGAATTCGCACATTTTCACAAAATTGTATGTGCTTATTTTGTGCTTGTTTTGTTATTGTAAGAAAAACAAAACACATGTAAACAATTTTCACTCAAAGTACACGCTTGTAAGCGTTCAACATCGATCGAAACAATTAGTATTCGGACAGGGCAAGGTCTGGACTATAAGGCGGGTGAGGCAAAACTTCCCAACCACTTCTTTCTAAATAGTTTTTAACATGCAGCGCAACATGTGTAGCTGCATGTTGAAAAAAGTAGTATTGCTACTACTATTTTCAAAAAAAGTTGCATTTCTACTACTATTTTAAAAAAAAGTTGTATTTCTACTACTATTTTAAAAAAGTAGTATTTCTGCTACTATTTTAAAAAAGTAGTATTTCTACTACTATTTTTAAAAAAAAGTAGTATTTCTACTACTTTTTAAAAAGAGTAGTATTTCTACTACTATTTAAAAAAAATAGTATTCTATTACTTTTTTTTTAAAAAAAGTAGTATTTCTACTACTTTTTTTAAAAAAGGTAGTATTTCTACTACTTTTTTAGAAAAAGTAGTATTTCTAAAAAAAAAAATAGTATTTCTAGTACCATTTTTAAACAACGTAGTATTTCTACTACTATTTTTAAAAAAAGTAGTATTTCTACTACTATTTTAAAAAAGTAGTATTTCTACTACTATTTTTAAGAAAAGTAGTATTTCTACTACTATTTTTAAAAAAAGTAGTATTTCCACTACTATTTTTAAAAATAGTAGTTTTTCTACTACTATTTTTAAAAAAAGTAGTATTTCTACTACTATTTTTAAAAAAGTAGTATTTCTACTACTATTTTAAAAAACAAATAGTATTTCTACTACTATTTTTAAAAAAAGTAGTATTTCTACTACTATTTGTAAAAAAAGTAGTATTTCTACTACTATTTTAAAATAGTAGTATTTCTACTACTATTTTAAAATAGTAGTATTTCTACTACTATTTTTAAGAAAAGTAGTATTTCTACAGCTATTTTTAAAAAAAGTAGTATTGCTACTTTAAGCAAAGAATGAATCGGTGCAAAAACGATTTTTCGTAGCGTTCAAGCATCATTTCAGACATGCAAAATCGTATGTCATGGTCTCTCAGCTTCAATTCGTAAGGTACCCAATGTCCCTGCTTTTGGCTGAATCCTGCTGCTCGCAAACGTTTTGAAATTGCTGCTTAAGTAAATCCCAATGAATTTGCAAGCTCTTGTTGAGTTTTCAAAAATGTTCATGGATTAATGGCTCCAAATTCTTTTGGATGGCCTAAGCGATCTTTGTCTTTGGCACAAACTATTTATCCTACGCTGAAACCGATGGTAAACAAAAACAAATCATGATGTACCATTATTGTATTTTATTTATATTTATTTATCTTTCAATCTGTTTGCCAACAAATTAGTTTATATTCAACACATTTAAATAAATATTTCGCTTATGAAGACGCTTTCATAAATACATTTTTGGCATTTTTGGAAACAGCATAATTGTCGACAAATAATGCTGTTCCTAGTGCAAAATATATAGAAATTACATATGTGTGAAAAACCACACAAGAGGGTAAACAACGTAACTTTTTAAATATCTTGATTTTTTTAATAAATTAATGCGGTTTCTGTGCTAAAGTGAAATTTTATTAATATCGCTTATAAAATTTCATTAAAAATCTATAAAAAAGATAAATTTTGTGTGGTTTTCCACACAAGGGGGAGATGAGGGCTAATAAGCACCCAAATTATATATAAAAAATACTTTATTGAATAGCTAATGTAAAATTCTATGTAATACACACTAGATAACAAATAAATCAAATAGTGTGTTCACAGGAATACAGCTGAAGTCTAATAAAAATTAAAACAATTCAAAAAATTTAAATTTTTCAATAAAATTTAAAATTTTTTTTTTCTTTCTTTCACAAAACAAGATAAACCTATTGTTAATAAAAAAAAACGTTCTATATTTAAATGCAGATTTAAGCACTTTATTGTACATATTTTTTTGTGATAATTCTGTTTTTAAGCAAAAAAATAAAAAGAAAACACAGAAATCATAAAATTATTTATTTAAAAATATGCATAAACTAAAATCGTGCACAACCAAAGAAGAGAAACAAAATTATTAACATTATTATTTATTTTTTTTTTTTTTTCAGCACTTTTATACATTTTCACATTTTGTTCAATTCATTTACAATATACATATTTTTATACATAAAGTTCTTGTATGCGAATTATTTTGCTGAATTGGCAACATTTCATGTAGCCATAATATGGCTTATTTGTAATAAATAAATAAATAAAAGTGTCTGATTGTTAAATAAAAAATTAAAAAAAAGTAAAATTATATTAAGCAAAAAATTGCACCAAAAAAAAAAAAAAAAAACTTGTGGTTTTAATATTTAAATTCATTGTTTTTTTAATAAATTTTGTTGCGGGTTTCTTCAGTTTTAATGCAACAAAAGGTCATAATAATAAAATATTTAAATAGTGTGACAACAATGTTGAAATTATTAACAGAAACAAAAAAATAATAATAATAATACGTAAAAAAGAAATAATTGTAAATTATATTATTAAGAGTTTTTGTTGTTGCTATTGCTTTTGTTGTTGTTATTATTGTGGCAACAAAATCGTGTATTGCATTAATTTTTTTAAGCTGTTGGATTTTTTCCCAATAAAAATCATTTAAATTTAAATAAATATGTAGGTTCATTTTTTTTCATTTGAAGTATGCAAATAACAAAAAAATATGACATAAATGAGTTTATAATTTAAAAAAATATTTAGCCACGAATTTGTTAAGCACTACAATTCACTACAGTTTAAAATACACTCTCAATATAACCCCCATTTTCAAAGCATTAGGGCTCAATGAGACCTCCAGCTCAAAATCCCCACCAAACAAATTACATGTTGTGGATGCATTTGCATTTCCGAAAATCATACGTGGCTTCTGTAAACCCCAAATGTAGCAATTTTGACGATCTACAATGATATCAATGTGGAAATGTATTTCATTGGAACTAGCAAGTTTCATTTATTATACTCTTCACCTTCATGAGAAGGGTATATATAAGTTTGTCATTCTGTTTGTAATTTTCAAAATATAGTTTTCCGATCCTATAAAGTATATATATTCTGGATGCTTATAGATAGCGGAGTCGATCTAGCCATGTCTGTATGTCCGTCTGTCTGTTGAAATCAATTTTCTAGAGGCTCCAGATATCTTCGGGATCCAAATCTTCAATAATTCTGTCACACATTCTTTCGAGAAGTTTCCTATTAAAAATCAGCAAAATACGTCCATAAATAACGGAGATATGATCAAAAATACGAGACAACCTCTATTTTTGGCCTATTTTTGATCTATATCTCGATTATATAGACAATATGGATATGAATGGGACCTAGAATGGGTCAAAATCGGGAAAAATATTTTTAACCCGAATTTTTTTTCACAAAAAATTTTTTTTTCATAAATTTTTTTTCACTAATAAATTAAAAAAATAAATTTTTAAATTAAAAAAATTTTTTTTAAAAAAATTGGAAAAAGTTTTAAAAACAATTTCGAAAAAAAAAAATTAAAAAATTTTTTTTTTTAATTTTATTTTAAAGTATAATTTGGTGAAGGATATATAAGATTCGTCATAGCCGAATATAGCTGTCTTACTTGTTTTATTTAATACTGTTTAACAATGAAAGTACCTTGTTTCTTTTTACTAACCCTACACAGTCAACTGTAAATCGGTGGCGGCAAATTTGAAACTTGCATGCATTTTTGAACACCCTTTACAAGGGTGATAGCGACCGATCACGGAATTGTCTAAACGTTGCCAATTTCTTCCTTCAATGACAACAAATTAAAACTTGGATGAATTTGGGGCCACCCTGCTACATGGGTGATAGTGCTTGATCACAGAATTGTCCAAACTTTGCCAATTTCTTCCTTCAATGACAACAAATTGTGAAAAAGAGCTCCCTTTATGGTAAAATGTCAAAGCTATAATCGGTCACTAGCTAAAAGGAACTAGTCACGTGGCTAGTTCGGTATCAATTCTCTTCCTCGTGAGGTAGTTAGATTAGTCTGACATTAAAACCAAATCGTATTTATTTGATTAATTTTATAACAATATCTGTGTGTCTTTCTCTCTCTCTCATGGTGGGAGAAGTGCTTCGAGTACCAATATTCGGCAATAATCGGGTCTGTTTTAAGAATAAAAATTCGTGATAGCAATCGAATTGGTTGCCAATCGAATGATTCGGTTGCTCTATGTGTGCATTTTTCGGTTCTATCAACAGAAAGTCAGTTGACAAAGAAAAATTTCGGTTAAAGCAACCAAACTTTTGTTACCCCTTTTAAAATTTTGTAGCCAGAACCGTAAAATTCGGTCAGTAAGGTAGAATCAATCGATTGGCAACAAATTCGGTTGCTATCACGAATCTGTTTTCTCTGAGCAGTAATTGTCTCTAATGTCTGATCATTTGACACCTATTTGCTTTGTGTAGAGCAAATAGAAGGCAATTGGTAACTATATACATCCCAGGTAATCTAGCTTGAAGACAAGTGTCACTTAGGTGTCCCTAAGTAATCTAGAGTGTAGTCACTTCAAACTTTAATTTTGTACTGTCCTTTTTTGTGTGTTAATATAATTCTCATCCAGTTTATTGTTTTTTTACTTAAGTATACTGATATCCAACCTAGCGGGAAGACAATTGTCACTTTAGTGTCTCTAAGTAACCTATAAAGTAGTCACTTTAAACATTTAGTTTATACTTCATTTTGTTATTTTACCCACCAGAAGTAATCTATTGGAAAGTTTTCGGAGGAAGGATTGTTTACAAGCAATTTGACTGTTTATGACCTCCTGCTTAGGACATGCACGTGTTAAAATAACTAGTCATGTAGCTAGTTATGTAACTAGTTGTCACCCTAACAGATGTTTAAAATCACTAGTTCGTGACAGTCTCCTAGGTTCACTGCTGGGAACCTAAATATTTTTATCAAATCTTTGGCAATTTTAAACACATGAGATTTCTAAATTGTATTATTATTATTTCTGAATTAATAATAATTGCAATTTTTTTCTTTATCACGGACTTAATCACCTGAAACCTTTCAAACTATACCCCAGTGTCACATTTCAACTGACAACTTTATATTTATACCACCTGCGTTGCAGGGTATATAGTGTATAATACAATGAGAGAAAGAACAAAAAAAAAATAGAACATTGAAACAGTTATTGATAATAAATTTTTAATTTATTATTTACTGAAAATAATGCAGTACAAAATTCCACATACACATAAATACTGTGTATTTGTATGGCATTTGTTTGTATGAATAAATTATTTTAATTAGTTTTTAATATTATGAGCATGTGAGTTCTCATGTCTTTATTACTATTAATATCATACAGTGAGATTCACCAGAAAAATCAAGAATCAGACAAAGTTGGTTCTAATAAATGACGCACAGTTATTTTTAAACATACTCTTAAACTTACCTGGAGCTAAAAAAACTGATACGGAACTAGTTACATAACTGGTTCTTTGGGAATAGAAGAAACGGGTCTGGTTCTAATACTTTGTATAAAAAGGACATAGCAGTTTAATGTGGCATTATCCGGGAAAGGCGAAATTGACTCTATTTAAATTTGAGTCAATATATTGAAAATTAAATATTCCGGTGCTGGTGAGACAAAGCACTAGTCGAAATATCGAAAATATAACAGCTAAAGGTGATTCAGGAATTAGAAATCTATCATTGTGGTGAATTTATATTAAGATCTTGGAAAAAGCGTTAGAATATACCTTCATCTCCCCCTTGTGTGGGAAACCACACAAAAAATTTTCTTAATTTATTCACAAAATTTCAAGCCGCATCAATTTAGCTTAGAAAAAGGATTAATAAATTCAAAAATAATATCTGATAACGAGATTTATTGTGTGTGGTTTTCAACACATATGTAACATCTATAGATTTTTGTCATCAAAAGTACATAATAGAAAAATTAGTTGAAAATAAACTATTTTTATGTAACAATATAAACAATTTTTGACTACAAAAAAGAAATTATGTTGCTAGTGTAAAATACGCAGGCATACCGTATGTGTAGAAAACAACACATTAGTGTAATCCACGTAAGTTTTTTTGGAAAGTGGGATGAAAGTTAACTGAGGCATGTGGTTAATTTAAAGCACTGGAATTGCTCCTATTGTGCTCGACTTGTGCGTTAATAGACTTCAATGTTGAAACAAGTCTAACTTAAGTTATGTAATATTTTAATTTTTTTTATTAGCACACATTTTTATGACCTCCACTGTTAGATTAAATATATAATTTATTGCAAAAAATAAATTTAATGCAAATCGATAACAATTGTTTATAAATTGTAACAAAAATAAATCACTACGAATTTTTAATACAAAAATATATACAGCACTTTGTGGCAAATCTTTTTTGCTGCCTCTGATGTGTAGTTTATTCCCCAACAACTAGAGTGAAAAGGCTTTCAAGAGCAAAAAATAATTTCAATTTAAAGACAAAATTTAAAAAGCCGTAAAAGGAATAGTTTTACAAGAAAATAGAATAACTTTCAAAGAAAATCAACTTAGTTGACTACAATATTTGGGTCTGATACCAAAAAAACGAAAGGAAAACAATTTTAAAATGTTTGTATGAAAAACACTTCATAAGTAATTTGAGAAATCAATAGATTACATTACACAGCCCAAGTAAGCTAGCGTGAAGCAAATTGTCACTTTAGTGTCTCTAAGTAATCAAAACTGTAGTCACTTAAATTAATTGTTTGTGTTGCTTTTTAAAAGGAGGTTATTTTGAGTGGGTAACTGAAGAAATCTATTGGAGAGTCAATTGTCACTTAATGTCTCTTTGTAATCTGAAGTGTAGTCTGTTAACATTTTTTAATTGTATTTCACTTTAGTCACTCACTACAAAGTATATATATGGATGGATGTATTACCATTTTACTGTCCGTTGTTTCGACGGTTTAATTATATTTTTATACCCTTCACCATGAGTGGCAAGGGTATATATAAGTTTGTCATTCCGTTTGTAATTTCTACATTTTTCAATTGCGACCCACAAAGTATATATATTCTGGATCGTTATATATAGCGAAGTCGATATAGCCATGTCCGTCTGTATGTTGAAATCAAATAATCTACATACATAATTGATACATCAATATATCGGGAATTCTCCCGGCTCGGTCGCTATTTAAAATCGAAAAAAAATCGCCACAAATGGCTAAAATATAAGGAAAAAACCGGGACAACCTCAATTTTTGGTCTATATCTGGTTTACTAAGTCATTAATATAGACAATATGGATATCTAATGATAGATATTTCAAAGTCCATTGCAATTATGTATATTAGGCTATAGTAACTTGGACCTACAATGGGCAGAATCTGAAAAAAAATTTGTTAACCCGAATTTTTTTTTACCACAAAAAAATTTTTTTTATTATTTTTTTTTTACTAATAAATTTAAAAAAAAAATTGAAAATAATTTAAAAAAAAAAATTTCGAAAAAAAAATTTTAATTTTGAAAAAGATCACGGATATTGACGAAACGTAAGTTCTGTCTGATTTTTCGCAGCTTCCGGGTGAAAAATTTTATGTTGCTGATGCTCGAGGGATGTTAAAGAAAAGTTTAGGACCCAAAAGCAGACAAAATTTCTCTAAAAGTTCTTGGTATGGCCAGCTTTATGCAGTTGCGGCAAAAAAGCCAAACATTTGTTACAAAGGGCTTTATAAATACCGAAATTCACATCAAGGAATATTTACAAAAAAGGATGCCTCCGTTCATAAGACTTCTTAATGTGTCCACTTATTTTTGGCCTGATTTGGCATCATGTCACTATGGTAAGAAAGGTCTTGAGTGGTAAAAGAACAATAATGTGGTATTTGTACCAAGAGAGGCACATCCTCCAAACTGTCAGGAGCTAAGTCCAGTGGAGAGATTTTGGGCTCTTGTTAAAAGAGAATTGAAGAGCACAAAAAAGGTGTCCAAAAGAGTGGTAGATTCTAAACGGAGATGGACTAGCTGTTAGAGCAAAGTGACAGAAAGCTCTATAAAAACCATAATAGGAATTCAAAACTGTAAGTTTAGTGGTTTCGGTTTTATCAACATATACATATGTATGTTAAGATGGACAAATGGACGGACATAACTAGAGCGTCTTAGAATCTTATGAGAACCCAGGATATATATAGTATGACATACAAATCTCTACATTAGTTATTTTAAAAATTTAAAATCAATTTAGAAACTCTTTAAGCGTGAGAAGCCACATAAAAACAGTTTTAGGGCAGTTTGCTTATAAAATATATATTTTTTTTTATTTTGTTGCATGGCGTAATTACTAAGTAATTATTATTGTTTAAACAAATTTCATTTAATTGTTTTCATTTATAATTTTTTTTTTTTCAATAAATTTATGCCCTACAATGTTTCCGAATAAATTTCGTTTCTAAATAATATGTTTAAAATTCAATCTACATAATTATTAAATGTCAAACGTTTTATTTAATTATTTAAATTATTTTTCTTTATTATTTTTAATTTGTTTTCTCTCGAAAAACACACAACCTCCAACAAAAAATTAAATAAGTAATTTTAACAAAATACTGGAAAAAAATATAAAAATTGCAAATAATAACTGAAATTAATTATTTCAGTCAATATTTGCAGCATTTTAACTAGAGATAGATAAAAATAATAATAAAAATGGTTAGAAAAACATGTAGTGCCAGTAAAAAAAAAATTGTTAGTTTAACAGTGAAACTCAATTATGATGAATTAGAAGTAAAATTTATAATTTTAAAGAATTTGTTAGCGACAACTAATTACCAACCAATCTACTTGCAAGGCTATTGACTGGCGTATTTATTACGCGCCTTTAATTGAAAGTACTTGATCGCGCCTGTACTCGATCGTGTGTTTGAAGTCAAACGCGCAATCATTCAAGCACAGATTGAGCTATTGATTAGTATATTATTTTCTGTTTTATAACATTAAGAGATTCAGTTGTCATCGTCTGCATTACTAAGGATAAGAAGTAAAACGTTCATAAATAGTGATATTGGAATAATTCCAACAACATTTTTCTTCCACAATTTATTTAAACTCTAAAAGAGTGAGGAATTTAAAACTTCCCATCAAACATCTTGTTCATCAAACTCATAATCGACTGTAATTCACTTAAACAAACAAAAAACAAATATTCTAACTAAACAAATACTATACAATACATGTTCTAACAAACCAACAATAATAATGATAATAATATTTATTATTTATGCATATATTTACATTAGGATTATGCCAAATATTTTAAATCATACTAAAAAAAAAACAAGAAATAATAATTTGCACATATTTAAATATATGTACATATGTAGCTAATACATAAAATTCTATGTAAAATTTTTAAAACTCTCCCGCATAATTTGTAGTTTAGTTTTTTTTTTCTTTTTTTTTTTGGCAACCAACAAACATTTTTTTTTTGTTCAACAAATAGTTGGAAATAATGGAAATTTAAAACATAAAATAGTTGCACAAAAAAGAGACAAATTATATTAATTAAAATGTACATGCATGCAGTTTGTTATAAAAACATAATCATTTCAATGAACATAAAATGAATTAAATTCTTTTATCAATTTTAATAATTCCACATAAGTTTAGATAAATTGAAGTTGAACAAAAAAGTAAAAAAAACATAAAATATTTTAATAATAGAGTTATTTATTTATTTTTTTTTTTGGTTGAAAATTTAATAAATGATTTAAATAAAATATTTGCATAATTTTACATTAATAGACAAGAGAATGAAAAGAATTTATTTAAATCACAGTAAATTGCATACTAATTTAAATGACTACACTATATTAGTTGTTATGGCACAGTATATATACTTATATTAACAGAAAGGAAATTGTATGTGCTTTAGATTTATATATAAATACTATTCTCAAATCTTTAGCTTTTATTTTGAAACATTTGTACAATATAAATTTAATCAAAGTATTGGTCATTGTTAGCTATAACCTTTTCCTATCTTTATGGATTCCGAGCCAAAAGAACTGTTCATTTGAGGCCAAGAACGAATCAAGCTTATATCAGATACTCTGTTCCAAAGAGTAGCGTATCCCACAGAGAGTGTTCGCCAACGAATGAAAAAAATAGTAGGCAGTCGAGGCACGGTCTGCACTATGAAGGTGTTGAGGCAAAACTTCCAAACATATGGCCGAGCGTTGTCATGATGGAATATTGCAGTTTCATGTCTGGTCTTGTATATTCTGGGCGTTTTCCGCCAATGCTTGCTTCAAACGAATCAGTTCGGTGCAGGTTCTCTGTGATGGTCTGGTCAAATTTCCTACTAAATACAGAGAATTACCTTGGCGCCTTGGATATTTGGCTTTAGTGTCGATTCGGCTGGTTATCCGGGCTTTACATACGATCTCTTTCGCTTCGGGTTATTGTAGTACATCCATTTTTCATCGCAGGTAATGATTTGATGCAAAAATGATTTTCATTTATAGCGTTCAAACATCATTTCGGACATGCAAAATCGTGTTTCATGGTCTCTCGGCTTCAATTAGTATGGTATCCAATGTCCTTGTTTTTTGATGAATCCTGCTTCTAGCAAACGTTTTGAAATTGCTGATTGAGTAGCTTCCAATGGTTTTCCTAGCTATTGTTGAGTTTTACAACAATCTTCATGGAGTAATGCCCCTAATCATTGATTTTCAAAAATTTTTGGCTGGCCTGAGCTATCTTTGTCTTCCGTGTCGAAATCACCACTTCTGAACCGAACAAACTACCTCTCACACGCTGATACTGATAAAACACACTCACCATAAGCTTTGGTGAGCCATCGGTGTGTTTCAGCGGCACTTTTTTGCAAATAAAAGAAGTATAGCAAAGCTTTCCGCATATGACGCTTTGTTTATACAAAATTCACCATTGCTGTTTTCTCTACAATGTTCAACAACTAAGTGATAATAAATGACAGATATGTACCCTTCAAAATGACATACAAGTTACTAAAAATAAAAAGCGCGTTCCTAAGACACGCCATCTATTGCAAATCTATATTTTTAAGTCATACACAAAATATAAAAAATATCCTGCATTTTTAAAAATCTCGATTATTTTCCTTAACATCTTCGCTCCTCTATAATTTTGCATGTTTTTACCGTGGGCAAGTTTCGATCCCTCCTATTTTTAGTCAAACTACTTATAATGATAGGAAAGTAATTTATAAAGTGTAAGAATACTCTAGCTATAAGAGTTCTTTAGATATTCGAAAATAACTAAGTATTTACTTTGTATATTCTGAGAGCAGCCAAATATTGAGAACCACACTATTATAAATCTCCATTAGCCGACAATTAGTCGAATGTGGGAAGGCTTTAACCAACCTCACTTTAAGACAAAAAACGGATACCGACAACAAAGCAAGTTAAACGAAATATGAAAACTCTGTTGATAGTAGGTTCCCAAATATTCGAATATTAATATTGTTATGAATTTGTAATAGCGATTTCAATTTAACGGTCTGTAACGACTGCCTGCCACATTCATCATGTTTACAAAACACGTCCATCAGTAGAGCTACTACTTATCAACAATGTTGATATCATGCGGTTATTAGCATTGTTTGTAAGTATGGCAACACTAAATGTTTAAGCTGCTAACATTAACATCGAAAGCTCTAGAATTCAAACATACGAGTTTTGACCATTAACAACAATCTCGATTACTCGGATGAAGATGGCAGTGTGTATAAATAGTGACTGCGGTTACAGTAGTCAGTGAGTTTATCATAGGCGCTGTTAGAGTTAACATTCATTAACAACTGTCTTGAACATTTAAGTTTGTACATTATAAAGTGTGTGTGCATTTCTGCGAATTGATAAATGTGTACAAAGACACTGAGAGACTATTTGAACTGTTGTTGTTATACATTATAAATTAATAAAGAGTTGTTACAATTTTAAACTACTAAACAGCTTTTATTTGCAATCAAAAGTATTTGAACTGTTGTTGTTATACATTATAAATTAATAAAGAGTTGTTACAATTTTAAACTACTAAACAGCTTTTATTTGCAATCAAAAGTATCCGGTTTAATTAAAGGAAATGAACCAACGTTTTAAAAAGATTAAAACGTATCAATATTAAAATTAACTCTTACATACATACTTTTAGTTTTATTTCTAACTGGGGATTTTAAGTCCCCAAATTGGGTTTCCATGATATTACAAAAATATAATTTTACTTCCTTAAATATTTCTGCAAAACCTTTAACTAGTGTTTTATTATCCTCAATAGTTTCCTCTCAAATACCCAAAAAAGATTTTATTAACTGATAATGAGAATTCAGAAAAATTGGAAAATGTTGGAAAAAATAATTCAAAAACCCGCAAATAGAATGAAATTAACACTTTTTATATACTTTTACTTAAATTCCTAATTGGGGATTTAAAAATGTATACAGAACCTTTAATTTGTTTATTATTACCATTAAAAATAGTTTCCCCTGAAATTCCCAAGAAAAGAGATTTTATTAACTGAAAATGGGAATTCAGAAAAATCAGTAAATTTTACACGAAATAATTATGAAATATCACATAGAATGAAATTAAAATTTGTGCATTGTTTTAGCTAAATTCCTAATTGGGGATTAAAAATCTCCAAATTGGGAATCCATCGAATTCCAAAATTATCACTTAAATCCATTAAAAATGCATACAGAAATTCTATTAATATATTATTACCCTTAAAAATAGTTTCCCTTGAAGTTCCCAAAAGTGGCGATTTTATGAATTAAAAATGGGAATTCAGAAATATCAGTAAGTTATGCACAAAATAATTAAAAAATATCACATAGAATGAAATTAAAATTTTTACATTATTTTAGCTTAAGTCCTAATTGGAGATTTAAAATCCCCAAATTGGGAATCCCCGAAATTACAAAAATGGCATTTAATTCCCTTAAATATTTCTACAAAACCTTTAACTAGTATTTTATTATGCTTAATAGTTTCCCCAGAAATTCCCAAATAAAGGAGATTTTATTAACTGATAATAAGAATTCAGAAAAATCTGTAGATTGTGTAAATAATTCAAAACCCACAAATATAATGAAATTAACACTTTTTATATTTTTTTAGTTAAATTCCTAATTGGGTATTTAAAATCACCAAATAGGGAATCCATAGAAATCCTAAATTATCACTTAAATCCCTTAAAAATGCATAAAGAACCTTTAATTTGTTTATTATTATCATTAAAATCGTTTACCCTGAAATTCCCCAAAAAAGGAGATTTTATTAACTGAAAATGGGAATTCAGAAAAATCAGTAAATTTTGCACAAAATATTTAAAAATATCATATAAAATGAAATGAACCCTTTTTATATTTTTTAGTAAAATTCCTAATTGGAGATTTTAAATCCCCAAATTGGGAATTGACGAAATTACAATCGTATTACCTATGTCCCATAAATTATGATATAAAACATTTAATTGGTCAATTATTGTTACCCAATTAATAGTTTCTTATGAAATTCCTAAATTGTGCATGAGTTGGGAAACAGTTTAGATTGATTTTACCGGATGTTCTTAAAACCAACTGCCAAAGAGCTACAAGCATCCTCTGCAATATTCAGTTCTACAGGAATTCTCGTAAACAATAGTGAGTTAAATGGGGTTAAATATATCATGTTTGCAATAGATCTTGGACAACAGAAGATTGCTGAGTACGCAGCAAGCTGAGCGGAGCAGAATATATATTGAAGTTCTCTGAGTCTTCAGTTGTCCAAGGCCTTTTGTAAACAATGTTGACATACTTAAATAGATAATGTATACAAGAGATTTTGGACAAGCGAAGATTGCTCAAGACGTCTATGCCGGGTCTGGAATTGAATTCAAGTCTGCTGAGTCTTCAGATGTCCAAGGCCTTTTCAAATCAATAGTGAGTAACATTTACGATGTCTAGATTCTGGACAACAGAAGATAGCTGAGGTCTGCTGTAGCGGATCAGATAGTGTATTCAAGTCTGCATTCATGTATTCTTTGATTTATGTATTACAATTAAAGACTATAAACTATTTTAGATAAATTTTGCTAAGAATTACTTTTTAGTTGAAGTAAGAAATATTAACTTTTGTGCAATTTATTAGAAATATCTTGTAAAGAACAGAAATCTAAAAGAACTTTAATATTTTGGACTTAAATGTTGTCAAATGAATGCCAGTAACCAATTACACCTTTTCACCTTGTACAGCCTCTTTCATGCTAATAAAGTTATTAAACCACTAAGAAAACAGAAAAAAAAGCATTCCTTATAAATATTTATTCAGTCAAACCAAAAAAAAAAAAAAAAGTGGGTGGGCATAAATAATTTCAAAATTATTTTTGGTAAAACTCTCAAAAATAAAAACCGCCAAAGTACAACTTAAGGCCAATAACAGACATAATAAAATGTTCATAATGTCATAAAGAATCTGGTAAATAAAGTAAAAATATTGTGTCTTAATTAAGTTATTAAAAATATAAGTATAAAACAACTTTTTTTTAGCAACTACTGACGATGTATGCATTTAATTATTAATTTTTATCATTTTTATTTTTCGTTTGTATTTTGATGTTGTTTTTTGCTGTGGTTGTTTGGTGATGGTGTGATTTTTGTCCACATTTCATTGTAAATTTATGCCGCTTTTATGTTACGCCCATTTATATTTTGACACATACAACACCAAAAAGAGTTTTGAAAAAACTGTTTTTATTCGTCAGAAATGAAGGCAAAATAAAAAAAGTTTTAAGTAAAAACAAAGAAAATTTGTCTTGAAAACCATAAAAAAAATAAAATAAATTTAATGAAAATATTAATTTATTCTTATTGTAAGAGGGTTTAAATGCATAAACAAAAACATAACAAACATGTTGTTTTTAAAGATTAAAGTACTTAAAAAGTTACTAATGGCTACAGAAAGTGCATGTACTTACTTACTTATTATACAATATGTACTTGTTAAAAGTGTTTGTAGTATGTCATACAGTGAGTAACATAATTACAATTTAATATTTACTAAAATAGCTTATGTTTAATAGATATCAATCCCTAACAGCGAATGCAACTTAACCTGGAATGTATAAGATTTTTGATTTTTGTAATGGAAATCTGTAATTTACGAGCATTTCCATAATCTGTCCAGAATTCAAATTGTTACGTTTTTACCTATTAAAAACGTGGTATATTTCTCTTAAATAAACCGGATACTTTTGATTGCAAATAAAACCAGTTTTAGTAGTTTAAAATTGTAACAACTCTTTATTTTAAATGTACAACAATAACAGTCTACATAGTCACTATGTGTTTAGTACACACACACGTTTATAATGCACACACTTAAATGTACAAGTCAGTTGATGTTAACTCTAACAGCGCCTATGATAAACTCACTCACTACTGTAACCGCAGTCACTATTTATACACACTGTTATCTTCATCCGAGTAGCTTAGATTGTTCTTAACGGTCAAAACTCGTATGTTCGAATTCTAGAGCTTTCGATGTTAATGTTAGCAGCTTAAACATTTAGTGTTGTCATACTTATAATTACGATTTTATAGCAAAATCAATTTTAGTTTATGCGCACAATCACACAAATGTTTCTCCTGTGAAGATTTGTGTTTTGCACATAAGATTCTTTCGTTGTTAGGCCTGGATATATTGAACAAGAGATCTTTTAAATTCTTTACGATGAGTTTCTAAATAACTTTTTTCATAAGCTTATTTGAATGCATTATCTGACGAGCTACAAGTGTCTCCAGCAATATTTTTTTGGCCAAGATCACTTGTAAACATCATCTCAACATGCTTACAAGAGATCTTGCACATCAATAAATTGCAGAAGATGCATGTAGCGGGGCAAAAAAAAAAAATATATTCCAAATTTCTAAGTATCAAAATTACTTTTCCAATGTATACATTGACTTATTACACGAAAGTGCAAGAAATCTTTTACTGTTTACAAGCGATTTTCTGAAGATTGTTGATGAAGTCTGTAGCGTGTTCAAAAATGCATTCCAGTCAGCTAATTTAATAGAATTATTGGGCGTATGACTAAAAAATGTGGGATCTTTTGAACGTGGTTTTTCTTTAATAACTTATTTGTCATTTTGAAGGGTACAAATGTGTCATTTATTCTTACATTCTCGAATTTTGTGCCAACAAATCGTCATATGCAGGAAGTTTTGCTTTACTTTTTAATATGAAAAAAAAGCCGTTGAAGCACACCAATTTCTCACCAAAGCTTATGGCGAATGTGTTCCATCGGTTTCAACGTGCGAGAGATGGTTTGTGCGGTTCAAAAGTGATGCTTTTCACACGGAAGACAAATATCGCCCAGGCCAGCCAAAAAAGATTGAAGACCAAGAATTGAAGACATTACTCCATGAAGATTGTTGTAAAACTCAACAAGAGCTTGTGAAATCATTGGGAGCAACTCAAGCAGCAATTTCAAGATGTTTGCAAGCAGCAGCATTCATCCATGCGAATTGAAGCCTAGAGACCTTGAAAGACGATTTTGAATTTCCGAAAAGAAAATCATTTTTGCCCCACCAACCAGCCGAATCGTCACCAAAGCCAAATATCCAAGGCGCTAAGGTAATTCCATGTATTTGGTGGGAGAAAAAGGGTCATATCTATTATGAGCTGCTGACATCTGGTCAGGAAACTTGTACCGAACGCAACTGATTCGTTTGAGGCGAGCATTGGCCGAAAAATGCCCGGAATGTGCGGCCAGACAAGAAACCGTAATATTCCATTATGACAATGCTCGGCCACATGTTGCAATACCTGTTAAAAAGTATTTAGAATGAAGTGGTTGGGAAGTTTTGCCTCACCCGCTTTATAGTCAAGACCTTGACTCATCCGAATACTATTAGTTTCGATCGATGCATAACTCTATCTCTAGGATACACTTCATTTCAAAACAGAGTATCCGATATTCGTTCATGGCCTCAAATGAGATGAGCTCCTTTTGCTCAGAATCAATATGTGGGGAAAAGATCATATGGAGAAAAGTTCAGATGGCGAAAAGGTCATAGCTAACAATGGCCAATACGACTGAAAAATGGCTGTTTTAGGTAAACAAAAGTTTTTTCCAAATTTAAAAAAATTTTTTTTTTTCAAAATTGTTTTAATTTTTTTTTTCGAACATGTTTTTTTTAAATTTTTTTTTTTTAATTTTTTAAACTTTTTATTTATTTTTATTAAAAAAAAAAATTGGGTTAAAAAATATTTTTGCTGATTTTGACCCATTGTAGGTCCAAATTACTACAGCCTTATATACATCGTTGCAATGGACTTTGAAATATCTATCATTATGTATCCATATTGTCTATATTAACGACTTAGTAATCCAGATATAGATCAAAAATATGCCAAAAATATGATTGTGGTAACAATAATATGGTTAACTTACGATTCACATGATTGTATCAACCATATATATGGTTACAGTAAACATGTAGATGTTTGTGACGACCATTTGTATGATGAAGGACTTACCATATTATGTTGCTCTTATATCATAATCTGAGAACAACATAATATGGTAAGTCCTTCATCATACAAATGGTTGCCACAAACATATATTTGTTTACTGTTACCATATATATGGTTGATACAATCATGTTAATCGTAAGTTAACCATATTATTGTTACCACAATCATATATATAGTTACTGTGACTATAATATTGTTAAACATTTTGAAATGGTTACAGTAAACATACACAAATGTTGAAATGGTTACAGTAACAATGCACAACTATATTTTTTTCTGCGTGTGGTTTTATCGACTTCGCTATCTATAATGATCCAGAATATATATACTATATGGGATCGCAAATAAAAAGTTTAGAAATTACAAACGGAATGACAATGTATAATGATGAAATGTATAAAATCGCAATTGTTCCAACAAATATTAATTTGCTTCGCGCTCTAAGTTGGTTGTGAGATATTTTTTTCTTATTTTAGTAAAAAAACCCTTACATAAAAATCAATTAAAAAATGAATGAGTTATTTTTGTGATAAGATGTTTTTCGACTTTTCCGGGTTTTTAATACCAAATGCTTGTTCATTTTATACACAACTTCAAAAATGATGGGGGTATATCGATTTGGTCATTCCGTTTGTAACACCCACATTAGTATATAAATTCTGGGTCCTCTAAGACTGTCCATCCGTTTGTCTGTTGAAAACACGATAGCGCCCCAACGAAAGGATCTAGCTGACTGAAACAAATACTCTCTGTTAATAAGGTTTTTTTCATATTGAAAGAGGGAAATATAGGTCTACGATTTCATCTGGCCCCCATACAAATGTCCCCCCGGAATACTGTTAGAGCATCCATAAATATGTTGATTATGAAATCCTGAAAGATTTTTGCACAAACTAGTTCTAAGTACTCTAAAATTATACTGTAATAAATGGCGGAAATCGGGCAACATGTGTCCCTGGTCCCCTCAGAAAATTGACTTGAAAATTCATAAATGTCTTATAATAATTAATATGGTGATGAAATTGGGCATAAGTAAGTTCTAAATGAACCTAAGTAGTTCTACCAACTTTTATGAGGATCAGTCCATAATTGACCATACCCCCCATATAACCCCTATATAACAAAAGTGTTTGTTTTAGTTAGGAGGCATCAAATTTGTTTTAATATAATTAAATGGAACTTAAAAAGTTTAATTACAAAATGTTCCATTCTCTATGACACTCACTGTCTGTACATACATAAATAATGCATGTAATAATTATTTTATTTACATACATATATATGTAAGTATGTACATCATTATGAGTGTGTAAGTTAATGATTAGTATATTATATACACATGTCTACATATGTTATGCAAACATAATCAAGGAGGTTTCTGTTTTCCCTCTGTCTTTATAAAATTATTTGAGCCCCCTTTTCAAACGTGTCTCTCACTGTGTCTGTCTACCTCTCGTTGTTTTTAAGACCATATCGGAACATAATCGTATAATATACATGTTCATCTTCATCGAATTTGTTGATAATGACTTTTTTTTTTTAAACGCCTCCCGCTGTTTTAAATACAGAAAATATAAAAAAAAACTGAGTTAAAACTTTAAACTTTACAACAATATGCAGCTTGTAAGCTTTTATATTACTCAGTTATGTTGGAATATTAATAAAGATGCCTGCATTTATGTTATTTTTCTATATATCCTTTATAAATTAAAATAGACTGGTATGGCCAACTATATTTTAAATGTAAAAAAAAATCTAAGTTAAAACTTTTACAATCGGGATAATTCATCCCAAAAGCGGACAGCAGTGGGATTTTAAATCTCCAATTTTAACGAAATCTACCACAGTTATGATGTATTGCAAGTGTTTTCAAATCATAGACTTTTTGACTCGATACCCTTTCGGTCCAAAAATATGACGTTTTAAAAATAAAAAAATTCACAAAAGTTTTGATTCATAATTGCACAAAATACCACCTGTGCATTTGAAAAGAAGTAACGCTGAAGCACCCTGATTGCTCACCAAAGCTTATGGTGAATGTATTCCATCGGTTTCAACGCGCAAGATATGATTTGTTCACTTCAGAAGTAGTGATTTTGTCATGGAAGAAAAAGATCGCCCAGGCCAGCCAAAAAAGTTTGAGGACCATGAATTGGAGGCATTACACCATGAAGATTGTTGTCAAACTCAACAGGAGCTTGCAATATCATTAAGAGCTACTCAATCAGCAATTTCAAAACGTTTTGAAGCAGCAGGATTAATTCAAAAGCAACAAAATTGGGTACAATACGAATTGAAGCTGAGAGACCTTGAAAGACGATTTTGCATATTCGAAATGATGTTGAACGCTATAAAATAAATCATTTTTGAACCGAATCATTACTTGGGATGAACAATGGATCCATTACGATAACCTGAAGTGTAAGAGATCGTATGTGAAGCCCGGCCAACCAACCAAATCGACACCAAAGCCAAATATCTAAGGCGCTAACGTAATTCTCTGTATTTGTTGGGATCAAAAGGCTCTTATATGTTATGAGCTGCTGATATCTGGCCAGACCATCATAGGAAGCCTGTACGAACAGAACTGATTCGCTTGAAGCGAGCATTGGCCGAAAAACGGCCAGACATGAAACCGTAATATTCCATCATGACAACTCTCGGCCACATTATGCAATGGTTGTTAAAATTTTTTTAGAATGCAGTTGGGAAGCTTTGCCTCATCCGCCTTATAGTGCTCGTGCCCGTCCGATGCAATCTATGAAGCAATTCAACTACAGCATAAGATATTTCCTGATCTTGTACTCTCTCGTTTCGGTGATCAGAATTGACGACCTAGTTCGAGATTTGCAACACCAGTTGACTTCTTTTTTTGGAGTTATTTGAAACAAAATTACTTTTTTTTACAGGGCAGATGATTCTATGATGGACTGTGACACATTACTAGTTATATACTATAAGCTAAGCCACTTGTTTCTATTTTCTACTCCTTATCAAGAACTCAAGGTTGGTTATACCCTTCAAAAGCTACAATAAATTTAAATCATTTGATTTTCATTATAACACAATATTAATGATGGTTTTAAACACACTGACTGTATGAAACGTTTGGAATGGCAAAATATTTTAATGTTTTTCTTTATGCAACAGAAACAAATAATAAAAAAAAGTAGTAAAAATAAAACATTTTCATAAACGCCATACTGGCAAAAAAAAAGGAGAATTTTATGCTGGAATAAAATATGTATATAAAAAACACCAGCAGTTTAAAATCCACACTTATAAGCAGTGATTTGTTTTTATTTTGTTTATAATTTGTTGTTGCTAAATGCGTTTCTTTAATTTATGCCTCTATGGGTTTCATGCAATTTGTATGCCAACCAGAAGAAACACAGAGGAAAAATGGGTGTGGTTTTCAGATCATTCAAGCGTACCTAGAATGTTTATAAATTTTTTGTTTTTCCATTACTTTATTGCAACGGAAATTATGTTGAAGGTGTCATTGTTGACACTATTTGACAAGTCATATGAACGTTGCTGTTGCGTTTGGCATTGTCTCTGACTGGCTGGCTGTTCGTTTCTATTGCCTCAAAAGACAAAAAAAAAAGAAATAAAAAACCCAGCAAATAAATAAGGAACCATTATACGAAAACTTCCATTAATCTATTTCAAATATTTTTCCAATTTTTTTTTCTTTTTTGTAACAACAAAATTTCAACATTAAAAAAATAATAATATCAAGCGATAAAACATTGAATTGATTGAATCGAATTCAAGCCCCTGCATTCATTTCTATGCATTTTGGGTTACCATGAGTTTTGTCTACAAGAGGTGGAATAATATTTTGCTGTGGTTAATGTATTGTATAAATATGTTGCTTATAAATTTCATTAAAATTAAGTTGTCGTCTTACAAAATGATATACAAGACATATATAGATAGAATTTTATACAAAGACATGTGTTTGTCATAGTGTTTGATTTTGATTGGCTTTGTTGTGTTGTGTTGTATGTGCTTTAAAATATTTAAAATTATTTGCAGTTTTTTTTTTTTTTTTTTTTGAAAATTATTTCTATTGTTAGACATTGTATTGAACACAACAATTTAACCAATTATTTGACAAAATTTATTTTGTGTATTTAAAAGATTTCTTAAAGATTTAATGAAAAATTTAAGGAATTTTAACTAAACGTCATATGTATGTATGTATTTCTAATTGAATTTGTTTAAATAATTGATGTAAATTCATTTAATAATTTGTTCGGAAAATGTAAATTTATATAATAAAAGGTGTACCAAAGTTGATGCAAGCTTTTAATAAAATATTTTTAGAATTATGTATGGAATAGCATTTTACTCGCCATCATCCTGTCCAGAACCTTGTCTGCGATCTCATGTCCCTGTACCTATTACAGCCTAACATTGTACACAACCATTAGCTAACATGGAGCAGTCCCCAACTATATCCTTCAGCACCCCTTGATTCCCAACATAAATGGTCAGAAATACTGCCCCACTGACGTTCGCCATTATCAATTCCGATGCTATCAGGATCGCTAAGATCTTACCTTGGAAAATGATGTATTCATTAAAAGTATGAGAGCGGGTCAATAATTCCATTACTTAACTAATAGGGCAACAGTGCTCCTATCAACAGGTATCTGTCAGCTGACTCCTGTCAAAATTTGAACACGCTGCGTTATTTAGATTATGTTTGAAAGCTTGATGAGAAAATGAAAAAACGTGAATTTCATCTGCTCATTAAACAAAAGTTTTTACAAGAAAAAACATCAGACAAACCAAGGCTAAGCTTAACAAATACTATGGAAACTCTGGACCATCAATATCAATGTTAAAAAAAGGTGTACTGAATTTCATTGCGGCTGTAAAAACACGGAAGGTGCCGAACGTTCCCAGTAACACAATTAGATCTCAATGAAGGCTATTGGAAAATTAACTCAAGATTTGAATTAAATGGAAAACACAGGTTTTTTCTTTAGATTATTTCGGGTCATGTATGGAATTGCATATAGGGCAAATGGCATTCACAGCTTTGCTAGCACATACGTACTCTTTTGTATTTCTTTTTCCACGACCATTTGCATAAATGTGGCTGAATTCCGTTGATGCAGCGTAGGATTTCCTCCTTCAATGCATGGGTGGTTGTGGATTTGTTGGCAGACCCATGATATCAATCAACCCCATAATAATAAATCCAATGGTGTTAAAGCACTTGATCTAGGGGACCATTTCTGATTGCTGAATGGAACTAAAGCACGATCACAAAATATCTCATGTAGTAATTGAATTGTTTCACTGGATGTTTGCACATGTCGTCCACATCAACATCATGCAATTGAAACAGCAGGAACCCTATTGTCGTGCTTATTAGTGTTCTATAGTTGAAACAAAAAGTCGACTTTTCGAACCATCGACTTTTTTCGATTTTTAAAAAGTCGACTTTTCGAACTTTCGACTTTTTAGTTAAATCGACTTTTTTTGACTTTCCGACTATTTTAAACTTTTTACCATTTCTTGTAAAAAATACATAGTTTCTGCATTTATTGATGCGCCTTTTGTAATTCTGTCCATATTTTTTTTTAGTATAATGTTGCAATTAAACATTTTTTTAGTAATCTAAAAAGTCGACTTTTATCGACTATTCGACTTTTGTGATAACTAATCGATTGTTCGACTTTTTTCCGACCAAAAAGTCGATTTCGACTTTTCGACATTTTTAAACAAAAAGTCGATTGTTCGAACAATCGACTTATAGAACCCTAATGCTTATACATCCAATAAAAATCCAGTGTGTCATTAAATTACAATTCAAATTCCCCATTTCCCTCACCACAATGTCCTCATCACTTAGTCGAAATTCCCTTGCCTTGTTTTGCAAGTTCCTCCGCGATCTCATTTCCCTGTATGCTATAATAACCCAGTACATAGCCCTTGAAAACCATCAGCCTTTGACTTAAATAGTCCCATCTACTCCCCTAGTAGCGTTCGCTTTAATCAATTCCGAGAGTTTCTGAAACGTTAAGATCTCAGCCTGTAAGACGTCCATCCGTAATATCAGTCTCCTTTTGGAGCGCCAACCCCTGTTCCTATCTCTATTTTAGATCCGTCTTTGAATCTAATGGTAATAAATCACATGATCTCTGCAGCCAATTCAGATCACCGAGATGAGGGACCAGGAAAAGTCTCATGCAATAACAACACTAATTGACCAGCCCAATGTTTGCAGAACTCTGCTTCAATAATGCCTCCATCCAAAAATCCGTACAAAACGTTGGGGATGAATTTGCTTTTCGACAATCACGTGTGGGTATTCTGAACCGCAAATGAACAAAGTCATCAAGGTGAAAATGTGCTTCATGGCTTAAGATGATTTTGCTGGATAAATCAGTATTCACTTGCTTATGTCCAATAATTCCCTTCGTTGTGCATGATCATTAAGATACACTTCTTGTGAACCAGTGAACTTTGTAAGCATGGAGATGCATATCTTCAGTAGAGCTTCTTGAAATATGCAATTATTATCCACGACGCTCTATTGATATGTCTGATCTTGCTGCATCAATCTAAAGCACTGCTTTAATATTGAAATTTATTGGTTCGTTTTTGAACTTTTGGTGTATTTAGCATCACCAATTCATCCAATCTCTCCGAGTTTTTCAAATCCCTCTCTTCCCAGTTGACGAAGTAAACTCAATATTGCGATCATTGGTTGGTTGGTTTATGTGGTAGCTCACTGCGTGCAAACAATCAAGTAGAGTCGAAGGGACCCCGTTTGGACAAGACTACACCACTCGTCAGATGTAATGTTGTGTACATCGTAAAGTATTTAAAAAGTCAAATTTGCCAGACCCAACCTGTAGCCGTGAAATATCTGCGTAGGTCGTTTAGTTTAGACCCGGCTACCTCACTAAGGTTGGTCAATGTGTAGTTGCCCATGAATTTATGCCTCTTGACACTCAATTCGCATAGAAGTTGGAAAATCGTTTCCTCTTTTTCCCTATCCTTACAGCTACGACAATGGTCGTTAAAAGGGAGTCCCAGACGATTCGCATGCTTGCCTAACGTCCAGTGCCCCATTAATATTGCCATCAACCTTGATATATCGCTTCTATTCCGGGTTATTAGTTGCATAGTACGTTTTTCGTTAAAAAAAAGGGCCACATCAACTTGGCCACCCTACATGTCTAAATTAAGCTATCTGTTCTCAGCCTTTGTAAGAAGGTTTCTGATGATACCTTTAATAATCCCCAGTGGAATTGTTACTGAGACCGTAATGGAGATAATTAAGGCAGATCTCATTCTGGCTAGTTCATCTGCCTGTTCATTGCCATAGTGGTCTCTGTGCGCAGGGACCCAAACCTAAGTAATGTCAGATAGACGACCTAGCCTTGACAGAGAGTTCTTACATTGCCTGACTAATGAAGATGAGGTTGTGTAGGCCTTCAGTGAAAGAAGTGCCGCCTGACTGTCGACAAAAATACCTACTATATTGCCGCGAGTGTATTACAAGCTACCATGATTGCAAAAATTTCCGCCTGGAAACCACTACACTCATTCGGAAGACGGTATTAGATGCCTAACCCAAGTTCGTCACAGAAGATACCACAACCAACACCACAGCTTATTTTTGAACCGTCTGTATATACATATCCGATCATATTTTATACGAAATTTTCGAACTGTGTCCTTTAAAATTTAATTATTTTTGAAAAGAAAATTCTAAACCAGTGATCGGCATAAAGGGAACATGGTTTGTAATAACATTGTATGTACTCTATTTGTATGTTGAAAACTGACACGTTATTGATTATGATTTTTGAATCTTACTTGATAATTTTCAGGAACATCGTTAACATTCACATTGTTTACAGGTAAGTAACTGATTATGTTCGGTCCCTGGTGGCTATGAGTACCGACCACTGCCCTAAAGTCAGCTGTCCAACTTTTATTTTTGGTTGGCAACACTTAGCTGCTCAAATGGCGGCACTTCAAAATCTTGCTTGGATTTTAGGAAATCCTTCGCAATAAAAGAAAATGTAAAAAGTAATTTAGAAATAAAATTACCATTTAGATATCTAAATTTGGTTATACACCACACACAAGCCACTAAATTAAAAATAAGTAGTAAAACCTAACACTACTTATATTTATTTTGTTATAATTGCATTAAATATTTACGCACAATCGAACCTTCTTACAAAACCATATAAAGCTCGCACTTTAACACACCATCACCTGCCCCACCAACAACATCAACCACTAACAAACACCACCCCCCTCATGCAGACGCCAACAAAGCTAACAACAAAATTTAAGAATACATTTCATTAATACGCTTAAATAAAAACTTATATATTTTTTGTTTTTTTTTTTTTTTTTGTTTAAAGAATTACTAGACCAGAATAAGTTTATGCTTGTAGTCTTAAGGTGGAAAAATATAACAAATAAAAAAATAATTTAAACCTGGAAACATAAACCCAGGCCACAAAATATTGGGGAGTGCTAAAAGACAAGGCATATCAACATAAACAACAGAAAAAAAAACCGTAAAAACTTGACACGTTTGTGTCATTGTAAATTGTAACCCCGCCGCACTGTTATGTGAAACAAAAGTGTACAACAATTTGCTGAACGCAATAATTAACGGAGTATACAATTTCAAAATCCCTCCCAAATTGTTTAAAATTCCTTTCTTCAGTTTTGTGTTGCTTTATTACCCTTTAGGATCAGTCATTAATATGTATGCATGTATGTTTACCTATGTAGAATTGTGTGTCTAAGTATTTTACACATGTATAAAATTTACTCAAGGTGTCTAGACAGTTTAGAGAAAGTAATCGTTACCTATACCACTCTTACAATTTTGCAAACACATCGTTACGAATACTTAGTATATTTGTAATGGTAACGGTAACTGCATTCATTCATTCATTCCTGAGCAGAGCAGAGCATATTAGAGAATTAGAGAGACAAGTAGATTATGGTTAAATAACAACACAATAACAAATGCCAGCAACAACACAAAAGGGGGATACATTTAACACCCTTTGGTGTTTGTTGGGTGTTTTCCATATTTCTCTGTTTTAAAAGGGGTCCTTTAAGGTATTTCTCTTATTACTCAAGGTGTTTTGGTAAGAAATTTACATTACTTAGGGAAAATATTTATGCATGTTTATAATATTATATTCGTTTGAAGCAAAACAGTTTTAGCACATGTTCAATTTATTGTCTTTATAAGAGATTATAATGTAATCAATCTACATAGTGATGTTAGCTTAGGGGGCCTTGTAAAAGTTATTGTAATGCTATAAGTAAATTAAAAGAAATGAGTATATACATTTTGCAGGACAAACTGTAAAGATTATATATTTTACAGATTTTTGTTATCAGGAATCATTTCATTTTATGCTATATATTGGGGATTTACTATAGATGACACATCCTTTGAATGTGGTTTTGGTTTTTAATAATTGTATGTAATTTTGAAGGATACATATCTGCCATTTTTTCTCACTTATTGAAAATTATAGTGGAATCAACAAAGTTTTTAGGTAAACGAAATTAAATTTTTTTTCAAAATTAATTTTTTTTTTTCAAATTGTTTTTCAAACATTTTTTTTTTCAAAATTGTTTTTATTTTTTTTTTTTCAAAATTGATATTTTTTAATTTTTTCCAAATTTTTTTTTAATTTTTTTTCAAAATTTTTTTTTTTTTTTAAATTTTTTCAAAATTTTTTTTTTAAATTTATTATTGAAAAATAAAAATGTCTGTTAAAAAAAAATATTCGGGTTAAAAAATAATTTTCCCGATTTTGACCCATTGTAGCTCCAAATTACTATAGCCTTGTATAAATCGTTGCAATGGACTTTGAAATATCTATCATTAGATATCCATATTGTCTATATTAATGACTTAGTAATCCAGATATAGATCAAAAATAGGCCAAAAATCGAGTTGGTCCTGGTTTTTTCCTTATATCTCAGGCATTTCTGGGCCGATTCCCGATATATTGATGTATCAATTATGTTTTTAAGTTATTTGGGGGCTACGGAAAGTCGATTTCAACATACAGACGGACAGTCGGACATGGCTATATCGACTTCGCTACATATAACGATATAATTTATGGGGTCGCAAATGAAAAATGTAGAAATTACAAACAGAATGACAAACTTATGTATACCCTTGCCACTGGTGAAGGGTATAAAAATGCCGTCAAAACATACCGATTGCTCACCGAAGCTTATGATAAATGTGATTCATCGGTTTCAACGTGCGATAGAAGGTTTGTGCGGTTCAGAAGTGGTGATTTAGACACAGAAGACAAAGATCGCCACGTTAGCCAAAAAAGTTTGAAGACCAAGAATTGAATGCCTTACTCTATGAAGATTGTTGTCAAACTCAACAAGAGCTTGCTATTTCAAAACGTTTGCAAGCAGTATTTGTGGAAAATCAATGCGAAGTATTTTTGGAAAATTTCAGCCAACTAGCTCCTTTCGTTTTTAACAGACTGACGGTCATTGGTAGATTATCTTAGAATCTTATGAGGACCCAGAATATATATACAGGTGGCGCAAAAGTAATCCTCCTATCAGAAAATGCTACAAATTTTGCGATTGGCCCCTAATGTCAGTTCTGTTTTGACATTTGTGTAGTAAACACATGCGAAATACACGTTAATAATCAATGTTACGCTACACTGCTCCAGAACGCGGAATATTGCTGACTATTTATTTGACCAATAAATAATCAAAAATAATCATGAGGGTACGTAAAGATGGAAAGAAAAATTTACGCTTCTGGGACACTGAAAATCCGCTGGAGGACTCATCAGACCTTTTTTCTTCGAAGACGTCGCGGGCCAAACGGGTACTGTGAATGGTGAGCGCTACAGAGCAATGATCAACGAGTTCTTCATTTTTTTTTTTTTTTTAATTACAGCCAAAAAACATCGGAAGTTTACTTTTGCGCCACCTTGTACTAATGTGAGCCTGCGAGAAATATTTTAATGTGTTACAAACGGAATGACAAAATGAATATACCCACCTTTTTTTTATGGTGGGTCTCAAAGTATGGAGCGGATTTTTGGCTGGAGGATTTTATGATATTGAGCCCGTGAAACAATTCATTTGTAGCATTAGACTTTTCGTGGTCGTTTCGGTTATCAGAATTGGCGGCCTACATTGCAGGATTTAACACCAATGGATTTTTTATGTTTTTTTTTTTTTTTTTGGAAGACTAAGGCTTATACCAAGGAACCCACAAACTCCAGTGCATTAAAGGAAGACCCAGCAGTTCTAGGAGACTGTCCCGATCTAGTGATGACACTGTCTGATAGCTGGTCCAAAGTATTGGATTCACATAACGGTTACATAGAGTCAGTTACCCTACTAGCTACCTAACTGGTTACTTGAACAGCTACGTAACTAGTTACTTTATCATGTACGTGTGCTAATTGAACTCAAATATTCAGTTAAAAAGATATCTCATATATTACCGATTGCTTGTTAACAAAACTTACTTCGACAGCTCTCCAATTTCTAAAGTGCAGTACAGAATAGACGTTTAGAGTGACTACACTCTACGTTACTTAGAGACACTAAAGTGACATTTGACTTCATGATAGCTTACATGGGATGTCAGTATATTTAAGCAAAAATAAAATAATGTATATATGTATATCAGCACAATATGTATAAAACCAGTTTGTACGAATTACTCACAAAAAAGTGCCTTACAATATTTTTATATTGACTACACTCTAGTTTACTTAGAGACACTTAGGTCAAAAATATCTTCACGCTAGATTACATGGGTAGTATAAAGTATTACTGTCTATAAGGGATACATTGACTACTGACTTTAATGCTGAGGAAATTCAATGCTACCTCAATGAATTTCTACAGAAAAGTGTTGTTATAGGAAATCCCTCGAGGCTACACTTTGCCAAGAATGATGATTTATGATTCAATAAAAAATAACAATCTAAGGAACTATAACAGAGCTTTGTATTTAATTAAATTATTCCATAGCCACAAATTTTTTAAATTTAATGATGTTGATAGTTACTTACTGTTTAAACATAATTACTTTTGAATGAAACTTTGGCATACAAATTTTTAAAACAAGCTAAAAGTTTATATTTGGCAACTGAAGCGTTCACATAATCAAACGAACTAAAGTAGCTCTTTAATAAAACAAAATTTTTTTTTTTTTTTAATTTAACTCCTACAAAAGAAATGCTTCAAAATTAACACTATTCCCGCATTTTAAGAACTATTTTATATTTTTTTTTTCTTATTGATTTTTCATCAAAGCGCCCTACTTTAGTTTAACATTTTTTTATTCTATTCAATAAAACTGCACAAAAAAAACTACAAATCATTGAAACTAAAAAATGTTGAAGTTTTCCATTTACTGCAATAGAAAAATGAAATGAGAAAATGTAATGTAAAAAAAAAACAAAAAAGTGGCAAGTTTTTGTATGGTTTGGTAAACATTTTCAACATATTTCCCTTTTAGCAGATTTTCTTTTTCATTCTCCTTAAATAATGTTCATACTAATTTAACACTTGTAGTTCATAGAGTTTAGTTTTGTAAAACTGAAAAAAAAAATAAGTTTTTAAAAAAAAACATGAATTTTATTTTTTTTTGTATATAAAACAAAGTTTTACTTACTACTTAGATACTTTAGTATCTTAAATACTTAAATAGTTTGTTTTTTTTTATAATGAATTTTTTGTGAATGCTTGTTTGTTTATATTACTTTCGTTATTTTAAATAGATCAGTAAATAGTTTTTGGTGGTTGTTTATTAATAAAAAGAGGGATTCTCTTTTTTTTTTTGATATTCAAACAGATAAGTTCATAAATTTTAAATTATGTATTTACTTCATTGCATGTGTAATGAGCTATTAACTATGCTAATAGAAATATCTTAAAATCTTAGATGTAGTTTGAGATTAAAGAAAATATGAATAAAACAAAGCTGTTAATGTTGAGAAAATTTTTTAACTGATAACTTTTTTAAAATAAGACCTGTAGTTAGTGCTAACATCCGATTAAGTTTAATGGCTGTAAGTCGTTTTGTTTGTTTGGTTACCTTAAGCTCATGCACATAATACAACAACAACAAGTTTGATAACAATAATCTGATATTTCAATATAATACAATACAAACCCTTTTTTTTGCATATCTTTTTATATTTTAGCACATGTCTTAACATGTTTCTTTCGTTTTTCAAATAAATGAAAATATAACATACAAAAATATTTGACAGCATTTATACATCAGCAAACATGTCGTATAAATTTTGTATAACAAACATGAACCAAAACCAAAAGCGTTGAAATTGACACCTTAAGAAGAATAAAAACAATTTTAACAAAAAAATAAAAAGAAATCACTAAACAAAAACCAAACCCTTTTTTCACACAGCCAAGGAAACACACTGAGACTGCATTAACAAAAATTAAATGAGAAATATGTAAAAAAAAAAAACTGAAAGCAAGCTATAACAACACCTAAAACTTTAGTAACAACATTTTAAAACAAAAGACATTTCAAAATAAAACTTTTTGGCATTTTAGTCTTTACAGGTAATTTTCTATACTTTAGTTGTATTTAGTAGATCTTAAAAGAATTTTGTTTGTAGATTGTCTCATATAATGGTTCATAACTTTTTTTAAACTAAACCGATTTAACAGAATTTCAATACCGTACTGCTTAGGTCAAACATTAATATTTTTAAGAAATATATTTAATATCTGCTTAGTAATTTGGATGTGAGAGTGTTTTATACACACTCATTTGGCCTCTTTTGAGGCCAATAACGAATCAAGCCGATTTCGGATACTCTGTTCTGAAGTGAAGCGAATCCCAGAGAGCTTTCTGCATCGATCGAAAGAAATAGCAGCCGTTCGAGGAAAGGTCAGGACTATAAGGCGGCTGAAGCAAAACTTCCCAACCATTTCCTTCTAAATAGATTTTAACAGCTATTGCAACACGTGGCCTAGCGCTGTCATGATCGAATATTACGGTTTCATGTCTGTCCCCATATTCTGGGCGTTTTTCAGTAAATTATCGCTTCAAACGATTCAGTTGTGTTAGGTATAGGTGCCCTGTAACGGTCTGGCTAGATTTCAGCAGCTCATAATAGATAGCACCCTTTTGCTCTCAACAAATACATGCAAAATCGTCTTTTAAGGTCTATCAGCTTCAATTGGTATGATACCCAATTTCTCTGCTTTTGGATGAATACTGCTGCTTGCAAACGTTTTAAAATAGCTGATTGTGTAGCTCCCAATCACTTCGCAAGCTTTTGTTGAGTTTGACAACATTCTTCATGGAGTAATGCCTCCCATACTTGGTCTTTTGGACTTTTTTGTCTGGCCTGGGCAATCTTTGTCTTCCATTTAAAAATCACCACTTCTGAACTGCACAAACCATCTCTCGCACTTTGAAATTGTTGAAACACATTCAGCAAAAGCTTCGGTGGTTCAGCGGCACTATTTTATATATAGCGGAGTCGATTTAGCCATGTCTGTCTGTCTGTCTGTCTGTCTGTCTGTCTGTCTGTCTGTCTGTCTGTCTGTCTGTCTGTCTGTCTGTCTGTCTGTCTGTCTGTCTGTCTGTCTGTCTGTCTGTCTGTCTGTCTGTCTGTCTGTCTGTCTGTCTGTATGTCTGTCTGTCTGTCTGTCTGTCTGTCTGTCTGTCTCTCTGTCTGTCTGTCTGTCTGTCTGTCTGTCTTTCTGTCTGTTGAAATCAACTTTCTGAAGACCCCAGATATCTTCGGTATACAAATCCTCAATAAGTCTGTCAGAAATGCTTTCGAAAAGTCTCCTATTTAAAATCAGCTAAATCCGTCGATAAATAACGAAGATATGAGCAAAAATCCGAGACAACCTCTATGTTTGGCCTATTTCTGATCTATATCTCGATTACTAAGTCATAAATATAGACAATATGGATATCTAATGATAGATATTTCAAAGTCCATTGCAACGATATATATAAGGCTATACAAAGTTGGACCTACAATGGGTCAAAATCGCAAAAAATATTTTTTAACCCGAATTTTTTTTCACAAAAAACATTTTTTTGTCTTAAATTTTGTTCACTAATAAATTAAAAAAGAATAAATTTTTAAATTAAAAATTTTTTTTAAAAATTGGAAAAATCTTAAAAAAAAATTTTAAAAATTAAAAAAAAAAATTTTTTTAATTTTATTTTAGAGTATAATTTGCTGAAGGGTATATAAGATTCGGCATGGCCGAATATAGCTCTCTTACTTGTTTAAAATTAAAGAAGTAAAACAAAACTTTCCGCACAAAATTCTACATTTTCGAAGCAAAAAAATTTTTGTTTACACTAGGTGAGAATAACTGATACATATATATCCTTCAAAAGGACATATAAGTTATTAAAAACAAAAACCCAGTACAAAAGATACATCATCTACTGTAGGTCCCACATTTTTAAGTCATACTCCCAATATAACTCTAAAACAATTTTGAAAGTGAAGTTAATCAGTTTGGCATACATTCAAGCATTAATATATATCTTTTTTCCTAATTTCATGAAAACCGTTAAACCAGTCCCTGGTGTTAACAAAAGACCTACAATAATACATTTATCCACATAAAAATATCATATGAATTTAGCTTTCTTCGCAAAAAAAAAAAATAAGAATGTTATTTGAATATTACACCAATTGTGTATGAATTTTTTTCCCTGTCGGAGATTCTTTTTCTGTGTTCGATATTTTATTCATTCACTTTTTGTTGCTTTTACTCTTGACACTTCATACAAGAAGAATTCATGCAGTTTTTTTGTGAATAAATGTGTTTTTTTTTTTTTAATTTTTAACACTTGAAATGATATGATTTCTTTTTGTTTTTTCTCGGTTTGAATTTCGGGTAGAAGTGTCCATATGCATATAAAAATATATTTAAAAAAATGTTATGTGTGTGTTTTTCTTTTCGGTGAATATAAATAATCAGGTCTACATATTTATAAGTATATTAAAATAACATCAACACTCTACCATCATTGCCCTCAGCATAATACATCTTCTTCTACAGCCACCATCAGCAACCATCATCATCATGTATTTTACTAATAACCAAAGAGTCCAACCAACCAACCAGCCATCATCAACACCATCTCTTCTTTTATTTTCTTTTTCGGTTTATTTTTTTTTTTTTTTGGTTCTGGTGCTCATAATTATAATAATAATCGTCATCATCACTGCAGACATTTGAACACATGCAATAGACTGAATGGCAGACCATAAAATACGAAACAGCGCAAATTAAAAAAAAAAAAAATATAAAACACATAATGGTGCATATGTATATGGCGAACAAAAAAATAAAAGAAACCATTACAGACTTTTGACAATTAAACCTTTAAAGGGCGAATATTATTTAAGGACCTCAAATTGGACCATTAAAAAGGCTTCATTCCGATCGAATCATTTATCATGTACTAGCATATTACCCGCTACTTCGTTAGCGTATATTTTGATATTAATTTAAAAGTATATCAATGTAAAATTATAAAATGTGTTATTTATGTAACATGAAACATCTTAGCTTACCAAATTATTTGATTAGCAAATAACGTTTGTACACAATTTTCTAACGGCTATATGCATAAAAAAAACTTATTGTAGATTTAAAACACAAATTTGTTAACAAACACTTTAGCTTTAAAAATCATTTATAAAAGTATAGTATTCATAAACGTTTGTTAAAGGCACAATAACTAATGTACTGTTTTTTGTCTAAGCTGGCAATGCTTCTCTGTTATTTCCCATTTTTCGTTGTTAGTGTTGCTTGCAATTAGGATAAAATATTCGTTAATTCTCTTTTTTTCATTGTTTGTTTTTAGTAATAATACATTTTTCAAGATAAAAACTAATATTTATATATTTTTTATTCTAGTAAATTTATATTAAGCTAAAATGCATTAATATACAAACGTTTTTATATATTTTAGTACAATTATTATTAAAAGTATTCGAATGACGAATATTCTGTGATAAAATAAACATCACTGTTTTATAATTTGTTTTATTAATTTATTTTTATTGTCATTTTGTTAAATTTTAACAAAAGTTAATGAATTTCTATGGGGAAACACATAATTTTAATTCCGGAGTGGATATATTAGATTGTGTGGACCTTCTTCCACAATGTTTACGCATTTAATTACTAAATGCCGTTACAGGTTAACAATAAATTACAAAAATGGCAATAAAACTCACTTGCGAACCTCATGTAGTTCACTGCCGGAGAAATAAGGAACAAAATCTTATATTATTAAAATGGACCCTATTTCCCAGCGGAGTTAAAATTATGTTTATCAATTGCAATAGTATCGTCTATTATTGCAAATTTATAAAGAATTATCTTTAAAATTCCCTTTTTTGAAGATAAAATGTAAAAAGAATACTTTATAGTAGGTTTAAAGAAGGGTCGAACGAACTTTAAAATTTGTACACTTATTAAAGGTTTATCAAATGTATTTTGAGCTATTAATCATTTATGAATACAACTTTATGGAAATTTGCTTATAATTCGTTTGTAAAGCTCTTGTAAATTTTTATGCATACGGCTGTAAATATTTATCGCCCTATTCCATCTGATTCCTATTTAATTTAATTTTTTTTTTTATAGAAAATTCAAAAAGTACCATTAAAATAAAGAAAAGTACCATAAACCCCCACTTGTGGATTCACAATCGCCCATTTGTGAAGAGAATACAAAAAGTACCATTCGACTATTGAAAAGGTAGAAAAGGTCTATACATTAAAATTCAGAAAAATACCATTAGAATAAAGAAAAAGTACCATGAAGTATCCCCTTTAATTTTCAGTTACTTAGAACCATATACGCTTAATTTCATAGTTCTATGAAAATTTACTATGTATAGTAAATTTTCCACGAACATAGTAAATTTACTACGAACATAGTAAATTTACCATGAACATAGTAAAACTACTATGCATAGTAAATTTACAACTGAAATAGTAAATTGACTATGCATAGTAGTTTTACCATGTTCGTGGTAAATTTACTATGTTCGTGGTAAATTTACCATGCTCGTGGTAAATTTACTATGTTCGTGGTAAATTTACTACGTAGGTGGTAAATTATCTATGCGTAGTAATTTAAATATGTTCGTGGTAAATTTACTATGTTCGTGGTAAATTTACTATAATCGTGGTAAATTTACCATGCTCGTGGTAAATTTACTATGTTCGTGGTAAATTTACTACGTTCGTGGTAAATTTACTATGCGTAGTAATTTTACTATGTTCGTGGTAAATTTACCATGCTCGTGGTAAATTTACTACGTTCGTGGTAAATTTACTACGTTCGTGGTAAATTTACTACGTTCGTGGTAAATTTGCCATGCACGTGGTAAATTTACTATGTTTGAGGTAAATTGATCATGCTCGTGGTAAATTTACCATGCTCGTGGTAAATTTACTATGTTCGTGGTAAATTTACTACGTTCGCGGTAAATTTACTATGCGTAGTAATTTTACTATGCTCGTGGTAAATTTACCACGAACGTAGTAAATTTACCATGCTCGTGGTAAATTTACTATGTTCGTGGTAAATTTACTACGTTCGTGGTAAATTTACCATGCTCGTGGTAAATTTACTATGTTCGTGGTAAATTTACTACGTTCGTGGTAAATTTAGTATGCGTAGTAATTTTACTATGTTCGTGGTAAATTGACTATGTTGGTGGTAAATTTAGTATGCGCAGTAATTTTACTATGTTCGTGGTAAATTGACCATGCTCGTGGTAAATTTACTATGTTCGTGGTAAATTTATTATGTTCGTGGTAAATTTACCATTCTCGTGGTAAATTTACTACGTTCGTGGTAAATTTACTATGCGTAGTAATTTTACTATGTTCGTGGTAAATTTACTATAATCGTGGTAAATTTACTATGCTCGTGGTAAATTTACTATGTTCGTGGTAAATTTACTACGTTCGTGGTAAATTTACTATGCGTAGTAATTTTACTATGTTCGTGGTAAATTTACTATAATCGTGGTAAATTTACTATGCTCGTGGTAAATTTACTATGTTCGTGGTAAATTTACTACGTTCGTGGTAAATTTACTATGCGTAGTAATTTTACTATGTTCGTGGTAAATTTACTATGTTCGTGGTAAATTTATCATGCTCGTGGTAAATTTACAATGTTCGTGGTAAATTTACTACGTTCGTGGTAAATTTACTATGTTCGTGGTAAATTTACTACGTTCGTGGTAAATTTACTATGCGTAGTAATTTTACTATGAGTAGTAATTTTACTATGTTCGTGGTAAATTTACTATGTTCGTGGTAAATTTACTACGTTCGTGGTAAATTTACTATGCGTAGTAATTTTACTATGCTCGTGGTAAATTTACTATGTTCGTGGTAAATTTACTATAATCGTGGTAAATTTACTATGCTCGTGGTAAATTTACTATGTTCGTGGTAAATTTACTATGCGTAGTAATTTTACTATGTTCGTGGTAAATTTACTATGTTCGTGGTAAATTTACCATGCTCGTGGTAAATTTACTATGCTCGTGGTAAATTTACTATGTTCGTGGTAAATTTACTACGTTCGTGGTAAATTTACCATGCTCGTGGTAAATTTACTATGTTCGTGGTAAATTTACTACGTTCGTGGTAAATTTACTATGTTCGTGGTAAATTTACTATAATCGTGGTAAATTTACTATGCTCGTGGAAAATTTACTATGTTCGTGGTAAATTTACTACGTTCGTGGTAAATTTACTATGCGTAGTAATTTTACTATGTTCGTGGTAAATTTACTACGTTCGTGGTAAGTTTACCATGCTCGTGGTAAATTCACTACGTTCGTGGTAAATTTACCATGCTCGTGGTAAATTTACTATGTTCGTGGTAAATTTACTACGTTCGTGGTAAGTTTACCATGCTCGTGGTAAATTTACTACGTTCGTGGTAAATTTATTATGCGTAGTAATTTTACTATGTTCGTGGTAAATTTACTATGTTCGTGGTAAATTTACCATGCTCGTGGTAAATTTACTATGTTCGTGTTAAATTTACTACGTTCGTGGTAAGTTTACCATGCTCGTGGTAAATTTACTACGTTCGTGGTAAATTTACTATGCGTAGTAATTTTACTATGTTCGTGGTAAATTTACTATAATCGTGGTAAATTTACTATAATCGTGGTAAATTTACTATGTTCGTGGTAAATTTACTACGTTCGTGGTAAATTTACTATGCGTAGTAATTTTACTATGTTCGTGGTAAATTTACTATGTTCGTGGTAAATTTACCATGCTCGTGGTAAATTTACTATGTTCGTGGTAAATTTACTACGTTCGTGGTAAATTTACCATGCTCGTGGTAAATTTACTATGTTCGTGGTAAATTTACTACGTTAGTGGTAAATTTACTATGTTCGTGGTAAATTTACTATAATCGTGGTAAATTTACTATGCTCGTGGAAAATTTACTATGTTCGTGGTAAATTTACTACGTTCGTGGTAAATTTACTATGCGTAGTAATTTTACTATGTTCGTGGTAAATTTACTATGTTCGTGGTAAATTTACCATGCTCGTGGTAAATTTACTATGTTCGTGGTAAATTTATTACGTTCGTGGTAAATTTACTATGCGTAGTAATTTTACTATGTTCGTGGTAAATTTGCTTTACACCTGTTACAAAGGATCACGCCAATTATAGAGGGGTAATGGAACAAACATGTTCTGGTATACTTGGACTCTAAGCGAACTTTTAAACGATATAGACTATGTGGATGATATATGCTTGTTTGCCCACCGATTCGATGATATACAACAAAAACTCATATGCCTGGACATAGAGAAAATGTACATAGGTCGGAAACTCTTCTGTTAAAGACATAACTCAGTTGTCAAAAACCTAAGTGGTGAGAATGTATTAGTAAAAAAACGTAAGAGTGCTATATTTGGCTATGTCGAATCTTCACTTTTGTTGTGGATGCATTAATTGCCCACTTTCAGCGTATAGCATGCTAAATATATCAAGAAAACGTTTAAAAATTGTAGAAGTTACAAACGAAATGACAATCTTATATATACACTTCTCACGAAGGTAAAGGCTATAAAAACAACAACGCCAAACGAAACGAAACAAAATACGCAAAGCAATGAAACCAACACACATCCAAACATACGTTTTGTTGCTTTTTTGTCAAAGCATGCAATAAATTGTCTTTTTTTGCTGAAACTTTCAGAGGTTGTCTCGGATTTTTGCTCATATCTCCAATATTTATGGACGGATTTAGCTGATTTTAAATAGGAAACTTCTCGAAAACATGTCTTACAGAATTATTGAAGATTTGGATCCCGAAGATATCTGAGATGTGCAGAAAATTGATTTCAACAGACAGACAGATGGACATGGCTAAACCGACTCCGCTATCTATAAGGATCCAGAATATATGTACTTTATAGGGTCAGAAAATTATATTATGGAAATTACATACCTAACTTTTTTGAGTAATTTTTTTGTTTGAGTTTTTTTCTAGTTTCCGCTCTATGTATATTTTCCTAGATAAGAACGCTAGGATAGTTGGTCTTAAGATAAACGTAATCAAAACAAAACTCATGCGGATTGGCACCATCAACTCAACACCTCTTTTACTACATGGAGCCATAATTGAGGACGTTGACTCTTTTTTTTATTTGGGTAGTCGCACTTCGAAGGTATTGACATAACGGACCTTATCAATATATCCAGAGTCGCATTTCACTTGCTATATAAAGTCTGGCGAGCGAACAATATCTCTATAACTAATAAAAATTTGAATATTTAACTGCAGTGTAAAATTCGTCCTACTCTAAATCTGCACTACACAGAAAATTGCAAAGAATTGGGAATCGTTGCCGTGTACAAATTCTGAGCATATTCAGCCCACATAGGGTGACTAATGAATGATCCAAGTCAAAGCTCTAGTACTTTTTTAAAGTGCTCTCAAATTTTTAAGTTTTATATTTTTCATCTTTGGTCCTTAATGGTTTAAATTAAATATTCTTTCAACACACATGCATAAATACATTTAAATATATATGTATATGTATGTATTGCATATATGCAAAAATATAACCATATTCCAACCAAATTCAATTCATAACATTTTGTGTATTTAATATTCATAACATACTTTGGCAATTCTTTTAATTATTATTTTCATTTTTTATTTATTCATTTTTTTTCATATTTGTTTGTGAATTTGAGTTTGAAGTTTTAAATACATATGTGAGTGTGTGTAACACAAAATAAATTTACAACACTCTAGATGCACATAAATATATGAAATAATTTATATTTTTTATAAAAAAAAAAAATAATAAAAAAAAAACAATTCAGAAATACATATTTTTATGTTTTAAACGTGTACAAGTACACAAGAATTATTAATACAGGAAATGTGAGCAATTGGTGTGGAAGAAGAGAGCTGGCAAAAGCATTTGACAGGATTCTTAAACAAAGCATACAGACAAACAGACAAAACAAACACCGACAAAAAGTGACAAAACTGGGTTTAAATTAAAGAAAATCCATATAAGAGATATGTATATGAATATGGATGTCTTTCAGACTGCATGCTTGCTTTTAGGTGAAAGCTTCTTTGTTGTTTCTTTAAGCCCATCATCATCTTCTGCATCTTCTTCTTATGGCTTTTGTTTAAGATCTGTTTTTGATTTTTTATTTACTCCTTTATTTGCTGTAACTCGTAAAGGGGTTTAATACTACATTCAATTTCATGTTTGTCATATAGAGGTTGGTAGTTGTTGTGGGTATAAATGTGTGTGATGATTGTGTGTTGAAATTAATCTATAAACCGCGTGAATTTTGATATCTTTTTAAGATTGAAATATTGTGGTTTTTATCAAAAGATCCTTTTACTTTGTTTTCAAAACAAGTTTTACTTTTGCCAGCTTGTTTTCTGTGAATATTTTATAAGCTTTATATGAATATTTGTTTTTTTTTGTTGTTGAAGTTAGCCATTTATCTGGCCAAGAATCCCATAAAAAAAGATGTACAAAAAGATCGTTAAGAATTGGTGAAACCTTAAAAATGTCAGTAAGCTAATAAATGAAGAGATAAATATTAAATAAGAAAAAAAGAGGCCATAATTCTGTAATTCTTTTGTTAATATTAATAAAGGCTACGACGCTACAAAGCATAAAAAGAAAATTAAAGAATATTACATATTGATTTACAACAACTTTGTGGCCGGGGAATGTGGGAAGTAATAAATCAAGAAAACTGGTTTACAAGATTTTGTAACTGATTAGGCTGAATTTATCGAAATGTTTCATTTTAAACAAATTTAATGAAATATTTAAAAAGTGTATTGTATATAAATTAATTTAATTAATTTTTACTGTTATTTGAAGTTTATATAGATGAAAAATATTGCACCATAAAATAAAGACAGGAGAGAGAAATGTCTTTAAAAAAATGCATCTCTTTTCTCACATATAAGTGATAAAATAATAAAATACATGTTAATGCTTTTGGCTCTTAGTTGCCTATCTAGATAACAATCTATGTATTGCACATTGTATACAAGGGCGGGTCAATAAGTCCGTGACTTTTTGAATTTCCCGCCTCTTAACTGCAAGGGCAACACTTGTCCTGTCAACTGACATCTGTCAGTTAACTCCTGTCAAAATTTGAACAAGCTGGGTCATTTAGTTTGTGTTTGACAGCCTTAGATAGCAGACTACCCCATGACTTGAGGAAAAAATGGGAAAAAGTAAATTCCGTGAGCTTAAGCATCAATGAAATTAATTTTCCCAAAAAATTATTTGAAAATCTACTAAAATTCTTTTTATTTTTTATTATGTTCTAAAATTAAAAATACATACAAAATTTAATTCCAAAGAAGTCTCAAACTATATTTCAATATTAAAATATGCCAAAATTTAAAATCCCAATTTTTTTTTTTTTAAATCTTCAAAAAAATTTTTGCTCAAATTTTCAAAAATCATTTAGTAATCCAAATACATTTTTATGACAATTTGAAATTTTCCTTAAAAATTAAAAAAAAGAAAAAAATTAAACCAAATATTTGATATGATTTATTATTCCCGGGAAATTTAAGAAGATTTTGTATATCTAGGAAAATATATCTGCTGTGTATTTTACTTATACATATTTGTTGAAGTTACGGGTGTCAGCTACTTTCTCTCTAGTTATATTTATCTATTCTATTTAAATGAAATTATATTCCTTGTAATTTTTACAACTAACAATTACTTTAAAGTTAAGCTCTAACTTGCCATAATCCGCAGTTAAATAAAGATTACAAATGTTTTATGTTTTATTTTTATTTATTTTTTCTTTTAAAACAAAAGTTAATAGAGATTTACTTCAATTTTACAAACGATTTTGATCTCTTAACCATGAGGCGTTATCACAAGTTCCGCAAACAGCGACACAGACACACTCTTGCATTTCAAGACCAAATGAAAGTTTTATTACTTTTGTTTTATTTGGCTAAAGAAAACACGCAGCAGAAGGGGTAAACGGAATAAAAGCAGCTGAAGAATAATAAGAAAATGTAAAAAAAAATAGAAAAACAACAAAATCACGTACGACAAACAACAAGCTTATGCTTGCATTTTACAAACACGTGATGTATGCATTAAACAAACAAGTCAAAAAAAGCTTAATGCTTCCTTTTAATATGCTAACAGTCATAATGACTTTTAAATGGCGGTAAAAATAAGAAATATTAAAAGTTGTATATCCTTCATTTCGTTTAATCTTATTTGCGACCTTATTTCCAGCCCTAATGTTAGTGTAAATCAACTATCAAAAGCTCCCAGTTATCTTAGGGACCCAATTCTTACATCAATATATCAGATAATGATTCAAGAATTTTGCTATTGAAAATTAACAAAATCGTTTTATAAATCGCTGAGATATGAACAAGAAACCACGACTGCCTTTATGCTTGGCTATATCTCGAATACCAAGTTCTGTATATAGAAAATATCTACCTCAAATGAAAGGTATTTCAATGGGATTTCCAAGCGATCATCAAATGCATTTTCTATTCCGCTACAACCTTCAATAGCCTCCTTCATAGCTTATTTACTAACAATTGTTTTTAACTTACAAAATAAAGAAATCTAAATAAAGTATCTACTTTCTACAAACTTTGTTTCTTCCTTATTTATTCAGTTAGAACGATATTAAACGAGATATTAAGCATTGTCCTTATTTCATAAATTTGAATTATTTAAATATGTATGTTCAAGCTTTTATTTCAGTTTCATCATAAGTGATTCCAAATTGCTTTCAAGTGTCCACTTTTTTTCTGACAAATCCTATTTACCACATTTTCTTATGTAGGGTCACAAAACATTTCTTAGCAAAACCAGAAGACAAGACAAATTCAAATAAAACATTTTTTCTTCTGCGTTTTTGTATTGTGAAAATGATTTTCTAACAGCAAAAACATAGAAAAATAAAATGTATGTTCAATGTATTAAAGCAAACAAAAAAAGGGGTTTTAGCAAATGGAATAAAACTTGAGGGATCGGCCACTAGGGCTCAAAAATGCTGATCCTTCAAAGTCAAACTGTAAAACTGATTTCAAAGTATTAAAGATTTAAAAAATCAAAGTTATTTAGTTTTCCAAGCATTTAAGCATTATTTTGTTATTAATGAAAGAGTTTGGGAATTTAATTTTTTATTAAATTTAGAGAATTTTTAATTTTTTTTAAGGGATACTTTGATCAATTTTAAAAATGTCTTAATTTAAGTTTGATTTCCAAAAAAAATATTCCTAAACTTTTTTTACGGAAATTGAAATTTTGTATAAATATTTTGCAGTTTTAATGACAACTTTTAATTGCCAACAACATTTTAAGTAGATTTCCTAATAATTTTAACTTTTTGCGTACAAATTTGTTTTGGGGATTTTTGTAAAATTTTTAAGAATTCAAATATTTCATAAAATTTAGGGAAATTTTAATGGAATTTACATGTAACAGAATTGATGTATTCTATTCCTCAGCGGAATCTCTGGATATTATACTAAACACCGATTTCCCTGGCTGACTGTTAATTAATCCCCATACACGCAGAAAAAAAAATATAGTTGTACATTGATACTGAAACCATTTCAACATTTGTGCGTGGTTACTGTAACAATTTCAAAATTTTTAACAATATTATAGTCACAGTAACTATATATATGGTTGTGGTAACAATAATATGGTTAATTTACGATTCACATGAATATTTCAAGCATATATATGGTTACAGTAAACATGTATATGTTTGTGACAACCATTTAACCATATTATTGTTACCACAATCATATATATAGTTATTGTGACAATAATATTGTTAAAAATTTTGAAATTGTTACAGTATCCAACAATATTTTTTTTCTGCGTGCAGATATGAATAAGATTATAATATACCAGGACATAATTTCATCTTAGCGGAGAGAACCATTATTTCCTGGCTCCATAGAATATGTTAACTCTTTTGATTCAATAATGTTCAGTTTAGTTGGAAAAGTGTAAAAGTAATTTTTATTCCTAAAAATGACAAAATATATCAGGAGAAAGAGATAGAGTTCCACCCAATAACCCTTGAAATTACTTATAGAATCATATATAAGGCAAAATCTGGAGAGGTCCTCCAGACTCACCATCAATCGACTGATATCAAATGGCATGAGGTTGTAGAATTTATAGAATATACGATGTAAGTTTATCTGGATATAGAAAATGTGTGTATAACAGTTTTTTTTCTATCTAAAACTGTCTGTATAACAGCTATTTTTTCTATACAAAAATTTGTGTATAGCAGTGTTTTCTATACACAAATTTGTGTATAACAGTTTTCTCAATTAAAAATTTCTGTATAACAGTTTCCTCAAAAAACATTTATGTTTTTTCTATATAAAAATGTTTGTGTAACAGTGATTTATACAAAAATTTGTGCATAAATGATCTAATTGAAAGTCAGTTTTTCGATTTTACCAGAGATTTTTCCTTTCTATTCATACAATTTATTTTAACTTATCTCCAACAATAGTCGTCACTCTTATCTCAGTTTAATATTGATAAAATGTGTGTTTATATAAAAACTGCTTTAAATTTTAGTCGATTTTCAAAAAATTTGCGCAATTAGAGGAAAAAAAGTATTTTGGGGATTTTTGACAAATGTTTGGGAATTAAAATTTTCTTTATTATTTTAAGAAGTTTCAATGAAAATTATTGGTATTATTGTTTAATAAGTATTGAAATAAATTTTTAAATTTTTGTGTAATTTAAGTGTTGGTGATATTTAGGAATTAAAATTTTATCGAATCATACAAACATTTCAGTAGATTTTGACACGGAAGACAATGATTGATCACCCAGGCCAGTCAATAACATTTTGAAATCCAGGAATTGGATGCATTACTCCATGAAGATTACTGTAAAACTCAACAAGAGCTTACAGTCATTGGGAGCTATTTAGTCAGCAATTTCAAACCGTTTGCGAGCAGCAGATTTCATCCAAAAGCAGGGATATTGAATACCATACCAATTGAAGCTGAGAGAACTTGAATGACGATTTCGTATGTCCGAAGTGATGCTTGAACGCTAGAAAAGAAAATCATTTTTGCACCGAATCAATAGTTGCAATGAAAAATGGAATTAGGATAACCCGAAGCGTAAGAGATCGCATGTAAAGTCCGGCCTACCAGCCGAATCGACACCAATGCAAAATATCCATGGCTATAAGGTAATGCTCTGTATTTGGTGGGAGCAAAAGGGTCCTATGTATTACGAGCTGCTGAAATCTGACCAGACCATTATAGGGAACCTGCACCGAACGCAACTTATTCTTTTGAAGCGAGCATTGGCCGAAAACGCTCAAAATATAAACCGTAGCCAGACATGAAACCGTAATATTCCATCATGACAACGCTAGGACACATGTTGCAATACCTGTTAAAAACTATTTAGAAAGAAGCAGTTTGGAAGTTTTCCACACCCAACTTATAGTCCAGACCTTGACCCATCTGACTACTATTTGTTTCGATCGATGCTGAAAGCTCTCTCTGGGATACGCTTCACTTGTGAACAGAGTATCCGAAATTGGGTTGATTTGTTCTTGGCCTCAAGATATGAGCAGTTCTTTTGGCTCGGAATCCATATGTTGCCAAAACGATAGGGAAAGTTTATAGCTAACAATGGCCAATACTTTGAATAAATTAAATTTTAAAAAATCCCGCATTTCTAAAAACTTTTGTTGGCGATATTTGGGAATTAATTTTTTTTTTTTTTGGAATTTTTATACCCTTTACCTTCGTGAGAAGGGTATATATATAGATTTGTCATTCCGTTTGTAATTTCCTCAATATAATTTTCCCACCCTATAAAGTATATATATTCTGGATCCTTATAGATAGCGGAGTCGATTAAGCCATGTCTGTATGTCTGTCTGAAATCAATTGAAATCAATTTTCTGTCGACCCTAGATATCTTCGGGATCCAAATTTTCAATAATTCTCTCAGACATGCTTTCGAGACAGAGATATGAGCAAAAATCCGAGACAACCTCTGAAAATTTCATAAAAAATAGACAATGCACGCTATGACATATGTTTGGTTGTGTGTTGGCTTTGCGTATTTTTTTTTTTTTTTTTTTGGTGTTTCGTTTCGCTTGGCGTTATTGTTTTTATACTCTTCACCTTCGTGAGAAAGGTATATATAAGATTGTCAGCAATTAAGTGTAAAATTTAAAAATTTTTTTTATTATTTAATATTGAAATATATTTTTTAGTTTTGTAGATTTTTAAATAATTTGTATAATTTATGCAAAAACATTTGTGGGCAATTTTGGGAAAAATTTTCGGAATTCAATTTTTTTTTTTAATTTTTAAAAATTTTAAGCAATTTTTAGAGATTATTGTTTGATATTACTGTATATTTTTAAATTTCCTAAAATGTGTCTTCAGTTGGCCACAAATTCGAAACGGTTAAAAGGTAACGGTAACGCTTTGAATTATCTGAATTATTTTGGTAACAGTAGCTAAGCGGTAGCGATATTTTGCTTTATTTCATTAACGATATGTTTTCGGCAACGGTATTTGCTGTTATTTCGGAAACGGTAGCTTTTCTTTAATTTATTTCTTTTTGCTAAAAATGTTTTATTTTCCGGGGAACTCAAATCTTTGTTTAAACGTTTCTTTGGAAAATCCAATATATTTTCATATAATTAATTTATTGTAGACAATTTTAGAATTTGTGTTTTAGAAATGGGATTCTGCTATATAATGAAATATATATACGCAAATTCCTTATAATCAATTTTCATTTAAACAAGTTCTGGGTTTAATTACCGGGGAACAGGAACCCTATTATAAAACAATTTTGGGAATTCGATTTTTTCAAATTTTTTTATATTTTTAATGGCAATTTTGTTTTATTATCATAAATATATGTAGAATTTTAAAAAAAAGTTTGAACATTTTTTGGGAATTTTTGTAAAAATTTTGGGAATTTTAATTTTTAATTGAATTTTGAAAATTTTCAATAAAAAAATGCTGGTTATCTTTATTTCCTTTTATTTTCCCACAACACATAAGTCCTAGTTTAAAAAGTCACTGTCAGCTAGATCATTTCAAATTGCCCTGTTTATAAAATTTGTTAAGAATCATTGGATTTTAACGGAAAATTACAACCGATAGAGAACATATCGAAGGACACAATCCGTGTTTAACATTTTTTGGGAATTCAAATTTTTTATAAATTTTTTTTTCCATTTTTATTTCTAATTTCCTTTTATTATCATATATTTATGTAGATTTTCAAATGAAAATTTATTTGGGGATTTTTTTTAATTTTTTGGGAATTATTTTTTTTAATTAAATTTTAATAATCCTTAATGAAAATTGTTGATATTACTGAGTAATACTGAAATAAGTATAAAACATTTTTAAATGTATCTTTAATTCCTTAAAATCTCTATTAAATTCGGGAAGAAATCAAGTCCTTGTTAAAAAGCATTTTGGGAATTACAACTTTTTGATTTTTATTTAGTTAAGATTAATCTAAATTCCTGAAAACTCAATTTAAAATAAAAAAAATCTGGAGATTATTAGAAAATTTTTGGGAATTCAAAATTTTTTTTAATTTTCAAAATTTTTACTCAAAAAATGAAATAACTTTCAAATTGCCTAAAATTTTTGTAGTATTTTGCAATTTAAAAATAAAAAATTTGGAAAATTTTTTAAAATTAAAATTTTTTCTTGGATTTTTAGAACTTTCATTGAAAATTATTTGTTTCATAATGAAATATACTTCAAAATTGCCGAAATTCATAATTTCAATAGTTTTCAAAAAAAAAAAAAAAAAAAAAATTCTGGGGATTTTTAAAATATTTTCGGGAATTTAAGGTTGTTTTTTAAAAAATATCTTCATAATCTCTGCTCATATTCAAACATTTCAAACTTGTTAAAAAACCCTTTTCAAATGTCTACAAGTTCTCAAGTACAAACTGAATCCTAGAGGCAGGAGTGAGTAACAATACAAAAAAAAAAAAAACAACAAGAAAAGAGAAAACATAAAAATAAAAACTTCATATTAAAATGTTGCAAAACAATGTGTTTACTGTCACATATTGTCGAGGAATATGTAACTTTTAAATTGTTAAAACATGAGAAGTCACAAAAGGTTCAAAACGACAAATACAAAAAAAACAAAACACACAGTTGTTTGTATGTTTTAAACGACATTAAAACAAAGAAAGAAAGAAGGACAGACAGACATTTAGACAAATCATATATGAACTAAACATACACAAAGATGGATATGTTAAGGATGGCCAGATAGACAGACAGACACACCGACAATAACCACACAAAAAGCCTGCCTCATAGACAAATGTTGCAGCAACAGCAGCAGTAGTCATCGTACATTAAAAACTTTAATCCCACAAAAGGAGAAAGATTTAATATTTTAGATTTCGAATGGAACAATGGGGGAAAATATCTAAACAAAAAAAAGTGGGTGGTCTGGTCTATTGGATGAATGTGTAGACTTTCGTTTGCCTCGATGCTGTTTTGTTGCTGTTTATTGTACGTTGCTGCAGCTTTAACAACTTTAAACCAATAAAACATAAAACGTGTTATGAATTTACTAAAAACTAAACTAATTTCTTTGTATGTGCTGGAGCTTGTTAACTAAATATGTATGTAATTTTCCTATGGTTTTTGTGCAAAATATTCATAAAATTGAGTCAAAAAAATAAAAAAAAAAACAAAAAAACATTTATGTATTGTGGCAACAACTAAACTAACTCGTTTTGATCATTCCGTTCATTCAAATTCAAAAATGTTTCGATGGCAATTTGTACATGTAGATTTTGGCCAAAAACCAATACATAGATTTTTGCATGTGCTATAAAAGCTAATTTGTGGTTAAAGATACAAATGACTGAAACAATTAGTACATTAATGTTTATGAAAATTGTGTAAAAACAAAATATGGACATTTAAAGAGATTAAAAACGATTAGAGGATTAATTTTAAAGAAAATTTTTTAATTCAGGAATCCATAGACAAATTGAAAACTTTAAAAATTTCATATATTTGGGGTCAATATTATTGCTCCAAAAATGCGGGTTTTACTGTAGAACTTATATGTCATTTTGAAGGGTACATATCTGGCATTTATTCTCACTTAGTTATTAAACATTATAGTGTAAACAAAAAAGATTTGTTTTGCTTAGAAAATGTCGAATTTTGTACCAAAAAAAAAAAAATAATAATAATTGCTCACTATGCGAGAGATGGTTTGTTCGGTTCAGAAAAACCGATTTTGACATGGAATACAAAGATCGTGCAAGCCAGATAAAAGTTTTTGAAGACCAAGAATTGTAGGCATTACTCCATGAAGATTGTTGCAAAACTCAAAACGGGATTGCAAAATCATTGGGAACTACTCAAACATCAATTTAAAAACGTTTGCAGCAGGATTCATCCAAAAGCATTGGCAGAGAAACTCCCAGAATATGCCGCCAGACATGAAATCGTAATATTCCATCATGACAATGCTCGGCCACATTTTAAACAACCTGTTAAAATCTTTTTAGACTGAAGTGGTTGGAAAGTTTTGCATCACGCGCTTTATAGTCTAGACAATGCTTCGTCCGACTACTATTTGTCTAGATCGATGCAGAACGCTCTCTCTGGGATACGGTTCACTTTGGAATCCTCAAAAGATGATCATTTCTTTGGGCTCAGAATCCATATGTTGCCATAAACATGGGAAAAAGTCATAGCTAACAATGGCTAATACTTAGAATAAATTTATATTGTACAAATGTTTCTTATTGATATTAAAGAGATTATTATCTTGGAATGAGAAGTATTCCTCTAAAGGATTGATGAGGCCTATTCATCAATCCTTTAGCTTATTCATCAATCTTCTTTCTCATCTTCATCTTAGCGGAGAGTGCAAAGAGAAGCATCATTTACTGGCTCCATAGGAAATATTAACTCTTTTGATTGGAAGTTCGATGTTCAGTTTTTTTTTTTTTGCTTCTTGGTCCAGCACTCAGGGGATGACCCCCTATTCATGCACAACATTGTGTTGGAACTAGGAAAATAGGTTATGGGAAGGAGGATAGAGGGAGTAGTGTTTGTGGACTTTCGATTTGAACTTTCCTACATTGGAAATGGCAGGAAACACTTCAGCGGGAAGTTTGTTCCACATACGTACAGTACGGCTAAAGAACGAATTTTCCCTGTAATGTGTTGTGCGGTGCACTGTAATTCCTACACCGTTTCAAAAACCGAGACACTTGAATCCTTCTTTCGACACTTGAAAAATGTGTTTAGACCAGCGGACATAACATCAGTGGTGTTAACAGCACGGTAGTTACCGTATTGTACGGTAATTTAGACCTCCAAACGGTAGGCATGTAATTTCTTCATTTGTACGGTAATTTGAAAAAGTTTAAATTTTTAAGCATTCGACCCCAAAAGTTATATTTTCATAATGTGTCTACACATAACACAGGTCAACTGCAAAAAAAGGCTTGACTAAGCTCTATATACTATACACTACAAAAATGATAAAAATGTTCAATTCTATGCATAGATTTTTTAAAAAAAACTTTTAAGTAAAATTATAAATTTTGTTAGACGTTTCTCCACATAATGATATCGCAAAAAGGGTCAGGCTCAGTCCATTGTTATTAAAATAAACTTTGAAAAGTTGAGATTTACATAACCTTTAATCCTCTTATATATTGCGTTTCAATCGCCTCAGTAGTTTCGGAGTTATAATATTCAAGCAATAAATATAATTTTTACGTGAAAATAAAATTTTTTTTTGTTTTAAAAGAATCATGAAAAATCGAAAACGACAGAAATTGTTCAGGTTTATGGCTTTATCGCAAAGCTACATGTAATAGGAAAAAAATGAGATATCGATCATAAAAATAGAGGTCTTCTTTTCGAATTTATTCACAATTAAGTGAATTCGCTCATTTTCACAAAATTGTAAGGAAATATAATTATTTTTGTTCAAGACTTTGTATACGGTAATTTTACCCAAAAAACGGTAATTTTTTAGGGCTGTACGGAAATCGAAACAAAAAAGTTAACATCACTGCATCATATTGTATTTTCATGCCGTCTGATTCCACAATATTTACACCATCCATAAATACAGATGCAGCAACATTGTCTGACGTTCGTTTTTGTGTCAACATGCAACACTGAGTCTTGCGGGCGTTGAAAGCGACTCTATTCGCACGACTCCATTCAGAGATTGTCACAAGGTCCCGATTAAGGGAATCATTTATGTTTTGCCTCATTGCCTCATTGCCCCAATATCACACAGGCTTGGTCTATAACTGAATGAATATGAATGGCAAATGTTACTGTCATCTGCAAAAGAATAGATAGGGTGGGAAGTTTAGAAAAATAAGGAATAGAGTAGGAGAAAGAACGGAGCCTTGCGGTTCCCCTGAATTTATCATGAACTCGTTTGATGAACAACTTGTATAGCGCGATTTCTGAGAAAGCTCGATATAAATCGAAAAAAAGTGTAAAGGTTATTTTAGTCCCAAAAATACCAAAACATATCTGGAGAATGAGAAAGAGTTCTGCCCAATAACACTTGAAAAGACTCATAGCAAAGGCTGGGAGGCTCCTCCAGACTCTCGACCAATCCACTGATATCTAAAGTGTCGATCAAGGGAGATTGTAAGGATCACTGAGAAATCACTTGAATCAGGTTATCTGCATATAGAAAATGTGAGTACGATAGTTTTTTTCTTTTAAAAAACTTGTGTATAACAGTTATTTCCTATAGAAAAATTTGATTATAAAGTTTTTTCATAAAAACAATTGTGCATAAAATTTTGCAATCAAACTTTTTTTTTTCTATGGAAAAAATTTGCGTAGAACAGTTTTTTGTATAGAAGCATTTGTGTATATCAGTTTCTCTATACAAAAATTTGTGAGTAACAGTTTTTTCTATAGAGAAAATTGTGTATAACAGTTTTTTTTATAGAGAAAATTGTGTATAACAGTTTTTTTTATAGAGAAAATTGTGTATAATCGTTTTTTCTATAGAAAAATTTGGGTATAACAGTTCTTTCTATAGAAAATCTTTTGTATAACAGTTTTTGCTATACACAAATACGTGTATAACAGTTTTTTCTATGTATAACAGTTTTCTTCTATTGAAAAATTTGTGTACAATCGTTTTTCTATAGAAAAATTTGTGTATAACTGTTTTTCAATAGAAATACTTATGTGTAACAATTGTTTCTATTAAAAAATTGTGTATAACAGTTTTCTTTTATAGAAAAATTTGTGTATAACTGTTTTTTTCTAGAGAAAAATGTTTGTATAACAGTTTTTTTTTTCATAAAAAAATTGTTCCCAAAGTTTTTTCAGTTCAAACATTTTTGTATAACAGTTTTTCTATAGAAAAATCTGTGTATAACAGTTTTTTTCTATAGACAAATTTGTGTATAACAGTTTTTTCTTTAGAGAAAATTATGTATAACAGTTTTTTCTATAGACAAATTTGTGTATAACAGTTCTTTCTATAGAAAATATTTTGTATAAGAGTTTTTTCTATACACAAATATGTGTATAACAGTTTTATCTATGATGTTTTCTCTAGAAGAATGTGTGTATAACAATTTTTTCAATAGAAAAACTTATATGTAACAATTTTTCTATTAAAAAATTGAGTGTAACAGTTTTCTTTTATAGAAAAATGTTTGTATAACAGTTTTTTCTAGAGAAAAATGTTTGTATAACAGTTTTTCTATGGAAAAATGTGTGTATAACAGTTTTTTCTAAACAATAATTTGTGTATAACAGTTTTTCTGTATGAAAATGTGAGTATAACAGTGTTTTATACAGAAAAATTATCTAACTGAATGTAAATTTTTTGATTTTCCCAGACAGTCCCCTCTCTAATCATACAATTTATTTTAATTTGTCTCCAATATGAGTCGTCACTCTTATCTCCATTTAAACATACTATCTTCTTATTTTTCACTTTATTCATCTTTAGAAAATTCCTCAACTAAATAGAGTCATTAATACACCCCTTTCATTTAAAGTTTTTCCTTGTTAATTTGTTGCAACTTCAAGTGCTGTATTATTTTTAGTATTAGCATTTAGTTTTTCTATATTTTTTTTGTTTCTATTTTAAACTTTCATTGTTGAAAGTCAAAACATTTATATGTATGTATATGTAATGAAAAGGTTAAATGCATTCATTGAAAGTCGTTTTTATTTATGAAACATTATCATCATCGTCATACAGTCATTGCCAGCAACATCACATCACAAATTCGCCTGATTATATCATTTGTTAAGCATCACTTGTCTTTAACAAAAAAAAAAAAAAAAAAAAAAATGCAAACCAAGAGAGATGTAAAAAAAATAATACTAAAAAAGAGACGTTTAGAAAAACCCCCCCATCATTCAGTTGCAGTTTGATGTTGAATGACAACTTGTATGTCAACATTTGTTAAATAACAACAAAAACATAATGTTGCATTAACGAACGCACTTTTCCCCTCTCATGGTTGTTTTATTTTACATTTTACAATTTAGTTGCATTATTACTCGTATTATTGCTGCTGATGATGATTGTTGGTTGGTATAGAAAAATTATAAAAAAAAATTTTTGAAAAAAAAAAACCCAAGACTTATGCAGGAATTTAATGTCAACATGTTGTGGCAGCAACGTTATTTTCTTTATTTTCTTCTGGTTATTTGTTATTGCTGTATTTTGTTCAATAGTTGAGGTTGAAAAACAGACTGCATGGCAGCTTAAATTTCTTTTGCTGTATTTTTTGTTACCCCTTGAATATTTCAAACAAACATAACATATGAATAAAAACATGATAAACGACGTATAATATTTCCAGACTTCTTTTTAACACACACTCAGAGCAACACACGTGAAAAAGCAGGCATGTGTCCTTTTTTTCCTACCTTTAACCACAGATGCGTATGGAATATTTATTGAAATGGATCGAAGTTCTATTAGTTGATACTTACTAAACTAGTAAAAGTCGTAAGCTTTTAAAAATGTTGCATCTCTGAGGTGCCCTACTTTGAGACCACACAGCGCTACTCCTGACGAGGCTTTGTGTCTGTCGTCAACAAATAAACTCGAAAACTCATCTGCTTTCATGTCAAACGGATCCGCCAGTTAGAAATGCCAGACGTGCTATTTAAAAAATAATTTGGTTTTGCCCCAATGTGCGTTGTAAGGACATAACATGACAATGTATTTGACTTTACATAGCAATGAACAATACCTCTTTTGAGTCGTCATAACATAGCAAAGCAGAGCATGCTCCACTGTTATGTTCGCTGTAATGGAAAGAGAAACCACCTACGCCCCTGTTTTTTACACTTGTGCGTAAAAAATTTGTAAGTGCATTTTTCTTTTTTGTTGTTGCTGCTGCTGTTGCTATTGTTCGTTCGCATTGAATGCGTTTTTGAATTGTTTAAAGTGCCTAAACTTACCTTCACATAATAAAAAACACATTGCAGTAATTTTGTTTTGTATGTTTGGTGTTGCACTGCAGTTGTTTCTTTTATACCCTGTGAATGATCATCAACATGTTTAATATTTTTTTCTTTTTTCTTAATGCAATTCTTTTTCTTTTTTCTTTATTTTATGGTTGTTGATTGACATTTGACGACTTTTGATGGGCACGCTTAAGTTCTCTTTAACCAATAATACAATAACAACAAAAACAAATGTATGAAGCCGTTGTTGCTGCAGCAACTTGCTCAAAAAACAAAGAAGTTGAAGAGTTTGCTTTTTGTTTTTGTTTTCTTTTTTTTTTTGTAGAATAAAGAAAACGCTTGGTAATAATAAACATTTTACTTAATTTAGCACTTTTTTGCCATTGTTTTAGTGAAGAATGAGGGGAATTGAGGGGTTTTCCAGGGGCAACCTTGTTTATGTGAGCATGAGTGTGGGGATATTTATGAAAATTTGCAATTCAAGTAAACAAATTTACTGCACGCATACAGTTTTAAATATGCAACATGCAGCCGTAATATGAAATGGAAAACTATTATTGATGATGAGGATGTGAAATATAAGAAATCACAATTCATATAGAATTGTAAATACTCTATAGTGAATATAATAACTATGTACAAAATAAATAAGTTAAATATTGATTAAATGAGTAAATAATCTTTAAATAATCGCAAGACAGTATGATTCACATTAAAGCTTTACACCACTATACCATGATATGCTATGCTATGATGACTCAAACGATGTGCTATGCATTGCTATGCCAAGTCAAACACATTAGCGGAGTTCACAATCTTGTGCAAATGGTCTTGCATCATTGTATATGCATTGCATTTTAACTTTACACTAACAAAATATACAGAAATACACCATTGCATAAATTAACAATACAAATGCACAAGATTGTGAATACCGCTATTGTTATGTTATTGTGCAGTGTCATAAAGAATACAAGCTGCTTTTCTTGTTTCGATTTTTTGTGCCCTAGCTTTAACATATTTCCCTTAAAACAATGGTCTTTGATCAAAGGATATCTCAAAAAAGGTATCCTTCGTTTTCTAAAGGCTTCCCTCAATTATAAACCAATGTATTGTGAACAACACATAAAAAATTCAGAGCAGGACCATGAAGGTGTTTCATCGGTTTCAATGTGCGTGAGATGGTTTGTGCGGTTCAGAAGTCATGACACGGAAGACAAAGAGCGCCCAGGCCAGCCAAACAAGTATGAAGACCCAGAATTGGATGCTTTACTCCATGAAGATTGTTGTCGAACTCAACAAAAGCTTGCAAACTCATTGGGAGCTACTCAAACAGCAATTTCAAAACGTTTGCCAGCAGCAGCAAAATCTTTTTTGCACCGTATCATTACTTACTTACGATAACCCGAAGCGTAAGAGATCGTATGTGAAGCCGGGACCAAAGGGGTCCTATCTATTATGAGCTGCTGAAATCTGATCAAAATTTATTGTGTTTTGATACTTATTTTAGTGCGTTTATACACATATTTAAACTAGTTTATAATCCTATCCATATTCATTTCCAAAGTCTTCGGAAAGCATTAGAGTGCTCTGGAAATGAGTACTTACAGTAGAATTTTCATGTGAGTGTTGTTGAAGCAATATCAAAAAAATACCTCATAATCATAGTCGTGGTTCTGGAGAAGTTGTAACCAATGCACAGAAATAACTTTTCTTATACGTTTTCTTCAATATAAATATAATAAAATCGGTTTCCTCACGATTTTCTAAAAAAGATCTCTAATTTTTACACGAAAAGTAAAATTCATATTCATATTGTTACGTTTTTACCTTTTAAAAACGATGGTTTAGTTTATTGAAATAAATCGTATTATTTTAATTGCAAATAAAAGCTATCAGTAGTTTAACAATTTTAAAAACTCTTTTATTTATTTCAATTAACACAACAATTGAAATAGTCAATCTCTTCTAATACACACTAACTCACTCGCAACATGCTGTTACTATTTATATACACAGCGCCATCTTCTAGAAGTCTCATGAACAATCTAACGGAAATAACTCGAATGCTCAATTTCCAAAATTATCACCTAGAGCTTTTAAAGCTGATTTACAGTTAATAATATCATACTTCTAAACAATGTTAATAACACGGTGTTATCAACATTGTTCACAAGTAGAAATTTCTACTGTTTATCAACATGAGAATGTTGCAAGCAGCCGTGACAGACCGTTAAATTCAAATTGATAATGAAATTTCGTTTAGAATGTCGAATAGGTATTTGAATACACACGCCATGAAATCATATCTGCAGCCTAGGTAATGTATATGAGTGTACCTTTTTTCCAAAGCCGTTAAGTTCAGATTTTTAAACATTTTTTTGGAATTTGTAAAATTGCAAAATTTTGACTCGCTGATTCCTCACCAAGACATGATCGTATATGACAAAAATGTTTTTGAATAGTCCAATTCTTCCTTTATCTATCCATGAAAACGGATTTGCAAAAAATCTCACCTGGTCCTAGTTAGACATTTTTTAAAACAGTTTAATTTTTGGGTATTTTTCTACCCAACTGGCGAAAAGTGTCTCAGGATCGTTTTTCATCGGCCAAAACTCTGTAACTTTTGAACCGATAGAGATATTTTAGACAATTTTTTTTTTTTGATAGAATGATATTTTTCTCCAGTTTTAACATCATTGAAATCGGTTTAGCAGTTGTTGAGCAGTTTAAAGCTAAAGTTGAACTTTTAATTTTTTTACGAATTGTTTAATTGTTACGAATGTGCAATGACGATTTGAATTCAACGGTCTGTAACGACTGCCTGCAGCATTCATCATGTTTGAAGGCACGTGCATCATTGACATTGTTTGTAAGTATGGCAACACTAAATGTTTGGGCTGCTGGCAATGACATCGAATGTATTAGATGTCCGTTAAGAGCATTGTAGAAGATTCCCGATAGATGGCGCGTGTATAAATAGTGGCAGAGCTGGCAGTCGAGAGTAGAGTTTATTATTGGCGGTGTTAGAGTTAACATCAACTGTCTTGTGCATTTAAGGTTGTACGTAATAGAGTGTGTGTGCATTTCTGCGAATTGATATACGTGTATAAAGACACTGAGTGCCTATTTAATTCTGTTGTTGTTGTACATTCTAAATAAATAAAGAGTTGTTACAATTTTAAACTACTAAAACTGCTTTTATTTGCAATCAAAAGTATCCGGTTTATTTCAAGGAAATAAACCACGTTTTTAAAAGGTAAAAACGTGACAATATCATTTAGTATTTTTGAAATCAGTGTTAGCAAAGCAATGGACTTTTGGCCGATGAAATTAAGTTCTGAGCCACCGTGCGGCGTTAAAAAATATGTTATGTAGTTTGCAAAAGTAGCCTTTGTCTTATGATATCCATATAATCCCAGTTCCAATGTTTTCACCAACAGCTGAACCAATTTATGTGAAAACAAAACACAAAAATTGAGGACATGAATTTCGAGCTAACTTTCTTCAAAGGACGCTAATCATACTCTTTCTGATAAAAATGTTAATTTTATACCCTTCACCTTCGTGTCTGTCTGTTTGTCTGTTAAAATCAATTTTCTGAAGACCCCAGATATCTTCGGGATCCAAATCTTCAATAATTCTCTTGAACATGCTTTCGAAAAGTTTCCTATTTAAAATCAGAAAAATTCGTCCATAAATAACGGAGACATGAGCTAAAATCCAAGACAAGCTCTGAAAATTTCATCAAAAAAAGACAATTTATTGTATGTTTTGACAAAAAAGCAACAAAACGTGTGTTTGGATATGTGTTGGTTTTATTGCTTTGAGTATTTTTTTTTCGTTTGGCGTTGTTGTTTTTATACCCTTCACCTTAGTGAGAAGGGTATATATAAGATTGTTATTTCGTTTGTAACTTCTACAATATAATTTGTTCGTCAGCAATTAAATGTAAAATCTTTAAAAGTTTTCTTGATATATTTAGGATGCTATACGCTGAAAGTGGGTAATTAATGCATCCACAACAAAGGTGAAGGGTATATAAGATTTGGCATAGCCGAATATAGCACTCTTACTTGTTATATATGTTTTTAATCGTGCAAACGCTCATATTTATGGTAAATCTTTGGAAAATGGAAAATGGGTTTTTTGAGACATCATTTGTTCAACAATGATTTTCTATGCTGATAAGAAACGTATAAAATCTACGATTTATCAGCTTTAATATGAGACCAAAAATTACAAAATTACAAATTTTATATGGTCATGGAAAACATGTATACCAAATTTGTTTCGCATTAAGAAGAGTAAATATTAAAAACTTATTTTTTTTATCACAAATTTTCGTTTTATTTAATCTAACTTTTATCTATTTTATTATGTTCTTTTTGGTAAAAAATATTGATAGTGCTGGTCAAGTTTTCTTGTGCAAGTCTTGAGTTTGTTTATAAAAGAGGAAATTGGAAAGATTTTCCTATTTTTCTTCCTCATTCTTCTATAAACTCCAGATTTGCTTAAGTAAACTTGACGTGTGTGAACCAGCATTTACTGATAAAAGTATTATATATATCATTGGATAGGAAATGTATTTTATTTCACTTATAGCTAGGCTTTGCTCTTCCTTTCCCCAAACCCATTTTATTCATCACAATTATGTAATTACTTTGTTTCCCCTTCTCCTTCCCTTTACCACTTTATCTGTGTGGTATATATTTTCTTGCCTAATGTCCCTTCAAAGTGTGACAAATGTTATGACACACTCAATATACCCACCACGTTTCCTTTTTGCGAATCCATGAAGATGAGTATTTATAATCAAAGAATTTAGCAAATAATATTTTAAATGTTTTGCATACATTGTAGCGACATACTACTTACTTACATATCTCCAACTCCTCTGTCCATAATTATTGAAAGGGAGAATTGTTATGTTGGACGAGTATTTTTAAATTGTATTGTAACGTGTATGATGATTATGTTAATTGCATTTTTAGTAAGTGGCTGATGATGACGATGACTACGATGATGTTGATGGTTGAGGAGGACTTTGAAAATGATGATAATGCGTATATTTGTGAAACTTTTTTAACACGCAAAATAGAATAGCAAGCTATCCTTTTTTTTCATATTTTTTTTTTTTTTTTTTTTGCTTTCTGGTGTCTGTTGTTAAAATACTAAATGGATTCCTGTAAATTGCATGTACTTGTTCGTTCGATTGTCATCATTATCATCATCAGCAAGCCCATCATCATCGTCTTCAACATCCTATAACTTGTTGATATGCCAGTGACAACAATTGCTTAAACTTAACTAAATGTATGATGATTCAACCGACTCACTCTAAATGTCTGTCTTTCTGTCTGTCTCACTGTCGGTTTGTCTGTTTATCATGTGTAAAGGACGACTGCATTTGTGTTTTGTATTGTTGGTTGGTTGGTTGCCTGACTGACTGTGGTACTGTTTGGGGCTGGTTGGTTGATTCATTTGTTGGGCTTGAATGGGCTTTCATTTGTTAACGATTAGCTATTTCCGCAGCTGTTTCTTGTCTTTCTTCTACTTCTGGCACTTTACTGCTTTAATTTTTTTTTTTCTCTACCATTTTTGTTGTTATAAAACCCAGGAACGTGTGTATGAGAAGTGTTGCAGCCATTATTATGAATTTAATTCTGTAAATGAGTGACAAATGCACGGTGATAGCAAAGGAAAAGAGGGAAGAGATTTAAATAGCAGCAGCAGTTCTTAAAGGGTTTTAACCAAAGCTTTGGTTAAAACCCTTTGCAAACTTTTGAAGCATTTACTACAAATGGTCCTTGGATGCAGAAGTTACAGATATAGGTATATTATAGTTACAATAATACAACTTTTAAGTATTCAAAACATTCTTTAAAAATACATCCTATTTGGCTTTTAAATATAGCTGAATAGTTATTATTTTGGGAAATTTCTGGACGTATTTGTCAGATAGTTTTTGGACCTTCGAACCTGATTTTTAATTTGAGAGTTTTCTAGGGACCTTTTTCTATTTTTCCATTTCCTTTTCATCAAAAGCATAATTTGTTCATTACTTAAAATTTCTATTCAAAAATTCTTCCAAATAAAAATATTTTTTTTGAAAAACTTTTTAAAGAATAACTACCAAAGTAATAGGGTTCTTTTTGGGAAAAAAAGTACTTTACTAGGTTTAATTAAAAACTTAAAATTTTTGCTTAAAAAATAAACGTAACTTAAAACAATACTTCTTTTTGTAAAAGTACTAAAAATAGTACTTTTTAAATAATAGAAATAGGCTCTTTTCATTAAAATTCCCTGCTAAGATTTTAAATATGTACCTTCTTAGGAACAAAAGTTAAAAATTTAATTTTAGAAAAAAGTACCAAAAAACATACTTAGTGAAAATAGTACCAAATAAAAAAGTACTATTTCCCAAATCGTGAACTTGCTTTTTTTTAAATTCTATAACTTAAAATAAAAATGTTTACACTTTTTTGAAAAAGTAACAATAGTATTAAATCGTTTCACCTTTTGAAAACGTTGGTTTATTTCCTTTAAATAAACCGTATACTTTTGATTGCAAATAAAAGCAGTTTTAGTAGTCTAAAATTGTAACAACTCTTTATTTATTTAAATGTACAGCAACAGTATAAATAGTTACATGTGTTTTTAATACACACACACTATTTTATAATGCACAAACTTAAAAGTACAAGACAGTTGATTTTAACTCTAACAGCGCCTATGATAAACGCACAGACTACTGCCACCTCTCCCACTATTTATACACACGCCATTTTTCGTGAATCTTCTACAATGATCTTAATGGACAAACTAGTACATTCTAATGTTAGCAGCTTAAACATTCAGTGTTGCCATACTTTCAAATAATTATCAACTCAAAGCTTTTATTCAATGTTGTATGTTTCACAGCTATGTTAATAATACCCACAGGAACATTATGCAACTTTAAACAGGACGCTAAAACCGTTATATTTGAATTCAAGTACAATTTCGTAACAAATATTATTAAGATTTTTCAAAGAATGAATTGTCAAACTGTTTGGTTTATTACTTAAATAAGGGAAATACTTCTTCATTTCAACCAAAGTTTAGCTTCACCCGCCTTATAGTCCATGCAGAACAATCGATGCAGAAAGCTCTCTCTGGGATACGCTTCACTTTGGAACAGAGAAATTGCCAGAAAAATGGTAAAAGCTCATAGCTAACAATGGCCAATACTTCGAATAAATTTTTATTGTACTAAAGTTTTAAAATAAATGCGAAACATTTGAATAAATCCCGTATTTTTAAGTCATATACCTAATCATTTTTAAATAAATTCAAACTTGTGTCTAATTAAGTACTAAAAACAATACTTTTTAAGAAAATAGTACCAAAATAGACAAAAACAAGTAAGAGAGCTATATTTGGATGTGTCGCATCTTATATACCCTTCACCAAATTATACTTTAAAAAAAATTTTAATATTTTTAGACAAACAAAATTTGAAAATTTTTTTTTTTTTTAATTTATTAGCAAAAAGAATTTTATTGGAAAAAAATTTTATAAATTTTTTTTTTTAATTTATTTGTGAACAAAAAATTATAACAAATAATTTTTGTTTTGGCAAAGGTGTTTGGAATATCTATAATTATATATCCATATTGTCTATATTAATGACTTAGTAATCCAGATATAGATCAAAAATAGTTTAAAAACGAGGTTGTCCTGGATTTTTCCTTATATCTCAGCCATTTGTGGGCCGATTGTGTCGATTTTAAATATCAACTGAGCAGAAAGAATTCCCGATATATTGATGTATGAATCATATATGTAAGTTATTCGGGGGCTACAGAAAGCTGATTTCAACATTCAGACGGATAGACGGATATGGCTATATCGACTTCGCTATCTATAACAATCCAGAATATATATATTTTGTAGGTTCGCAAATGATAAATGTAGAAATTACAAACGGAATGACAAACGAATTACAAACGAAATTGCCACACATGGTGAAGGGTATAAAAAAATAGTTTTATTATGAAAAAACACTTTTATAGATTTATAAAAGTTAAAAACGGTAAATAAAGTAAATAAAATCACTTGTAAAACTCGAACCTCTAAACTGAAAAATTACAAATAATTACATTTTCATTTCTTTCTTCATATCAAATAAAGCCAAACGTAAATTATGAGAAAGGAATAGCAATGGTTCTACGAATATCTAAGAATTTAATAATTTAGAAGATGCAAATAACTAAAACTTCAATCAAGTAAATTTTTTCATTTGCAATGAAATTACAATGATTTAAATGAAAAATGGTCATTTTAACCTAGTGAATGAAAAACATTGTTTAATTTTTTTTTATTTTTTTTTTCTTGGACCAGCACTCAGTGGATGGCCCCTACTCCGGCAAAGCATTATATTGGAACTAGGAAAATAGGTTATGGGAGGGAGGATAGAGGGAGTAGTGTTTGTGGACATTTAATTTGAATATTCCTATATCGAAAGTGACAGGAAAGACTTCAGGAGGTAGCTTATTCCTCATGCGGACAGTACGGCTAAAGAATTTTCCCTGTAATGTGTGGTGCGATCCACTGTTCAGTCGACAACGTGTGGCTCTTGCCGAAAAACGTGTGTTGCATAAAAAACTATGGGTTTCGGGAACAAGTTCCCTAATTTCAGCAGAGTACATACCATTGTAGTATCGGTAGAACAGTGAAACACAACCCACATTGCGACGATGTTCCAGTGATTCAATAAAACTGGATACCCCACTGTCACCAATAAGCACCTTCGCCCTCTCCTGTACGCGGTCGAGTAACTCCAAAATAGACTTTGAGGCACTGGTTCACACATTCCATTTTTGGTCGGATATAAGTGGTGTTAATAGTAAGGAGATCAGAAGGAGTGAAGTATGTCTTACACCGTTTTAGAAAACCAAGGCACTTGAATGCTTCTTTCGACACTCGAAAAATGTGTTTTGTCCAGCGAACATCACGCTGAATTTTCATGCCTAGAACATCGAGAGCTTGTGATTTCTTAATATTCACACCACCTATAAAAACAGATGGAGCAACATGATCTGTTGAGCGTTTGTGTGTTAACATACAACATTGAGTCTTGCGTGCATTGAAAGCGACTCTATTCGCATGACTCCATTCAGAGATTGTCCCAAGATCTTGGTTAAGCGTATCATTCATGTTTTGCTTCATTGCCCCAATCTCTAATAGGCGTGGTTTATAATTCAACGCATATGAATGGCAAATGTTGCTGTCATCTGCAAAAGAGTAGATAGGGTTGGAAGTTTGACATAGAAGGTCGTTTATAAAGATAAGAAATAGAGTAAGAGAAAGGACGGAGCCTTGCGGTACCCCTGAATTGATCTTGAACTCGTTTGATGAGATTCCACCTATAACAACTCGTATAGTGCGATCTCTGAGAAAGTTCGATATAAATCGAGAAAAGTTTTTACCAACACCAAAAGCAATAAGTTTTGCTTTAGAAATATCTAGAGGAGAGCCCGGCAAGACATGCGATTGGTCAGTTGTTGTAAGAGCGAAAAATAAGAAAAGAGAAAAATTTATACACTCATATTCTCTACAACACAGACATGGAAATTTTAATTTTGAAATGGTGGTATTTTAATTAAAAATAATATTTTTAAATTTAAAATTTCTGTTAGACTTTTTTACTTATATCGATTTAAGAAAGCATTTTAGATTAAAATTCGTTTCTTTTGGGAAGTTTATAATTCTAAAAACGTACATCATACGTTGATGTTAAAAAATATTAAGTTTTCCATCCCTGCATTAGTAATCATCATGTACAAAAGCAAGAAACATGCGACAACACAACCTTCTTCAATGAACGCTCAAACAAGACTGAATGAGTTTTTAATACGTGTGAGTACGTTGTTGTAAATTTAAAAAAGCACGCGTGCATAGGAAATGCCTCGCTCTGATCTAGAGCCACCACTTTATTTTCGCCAAAACGGTGTATAGAAAGCAAGGCGAATTTATACAAGGTGGAGTCAGTCAATCAGCTGATAACTTTTTTTTCGTTTTTTGGTTCTAACTGTTGTCAAAGCATTTGTTTATATTTAAACATCTACATATTCTAAGCTTATTAACAAAATATTTATTTTTTACATAAATATGTAAAGCCCTCACTATTGAATTATCTACACTATATTAATTTTTAATACATATTTGTTAAATTTTTCATTTTTGTTTTTTGACATTTGTTATGACCAATTGTTGTTTTTGTAGAACTGCCACCACCTTGTATGAATTCGCCTTGATAGAAAGTCTCCCGAAGAGCGTCCTCTATGAAAGTCATACTGCCGGTCGCTGAGTAATTTATGATTCACTATTACATGAGAATTTTAAATAAAGCCAAAAGGAATTATTCATAACTATTATAAAAAACAAAATTTACAATTTTTTAATGATTTTAATAAAATTGAATTAGTTTAAACTAACTTTTACACATAAATTTGAAACTAAAAAAAACCTGTAATATTTTCCAAAAAAACGTATATACCAACAACAGAATATAACTTTTTTGTGAAAAGCTTAAACAATGTTTATTGTTTTAAATTAAGAATATAAAATCTCCTGTAAAGAAAAATAAAAATAATTTTTTGAAAAATACTAATTTTCTTAAAATAGTAGCAAATAGAAAAAAGTACTTTCTAACAAAAAGGGCAAAATTATTAAAGTTGAAATAATTTTTCTTCTGCCAATCAGAAAACTTACTAATTGACTAATATTTATAACAAAATAGTAGTAAAAAAAAATAGTAGTAAAAAAAAAGTACCTTTTACTAAAAGTATAAAAAACTGCTTAAAATTCGCAACACAAAATGGCCTCCAAAAAATATTTAAACAATGTTACAAAAAACTACTATTATTTAAAAAGTTTATAAAAAGAGGTTTCTTCATTAGTTGTTTCAGCATTATTTTCATATAACCTTGTAGATTCTGCAAATTTCTTGAAATTGTCCAAAAAACATTTTATGAGACTTACTTTTACTCTTAACTTTAACAATTAGTCCTTTGCACCTTTTAACGATTTGCAATATTACAAATATATGTGTTTTTCAACTTGTTAGCAATATTTCATTTTTGGTCCTTCGAACCTTAAAACATATTTTCACCAGAGTCTTTGGTCTTAGCATCAATCTTTGGCTCTTCGTATCTCCAACCACTTTTACATATTACCATTAACATTTAAGAATCACTGCACCATAAAATAAATAGTAACTGGCAGTAAAATGACTAAACAGTTGTAGTTATCGATGTTTAAATGTTGGAAAAAAGAATATACTATATAGAGAGAGAGAAAAAAAACTTATTGAATTATTCCAATTATAATGGTGCTTATTGAGCTGTCTATTCAATACAATGTATTGTATTGCATAAAAACCAATCAGTAAATACTTGCTTTGCTTTTCCTTCTACTCATTTACCATAACAATAAATGCAATAGGAAATATTCCTAATAGAATTATTTATATTTAGACATTAGACATCATGATTTAATGTTGTGTTGTCAATAAAACTAAATAGGATTTAAAACTTAATTAATGATGAATGGTAAAGAATTCTCTAGAAATTATGCTATCAAGTTGGAGTAAGGAATTTGAAGAGGTAGGAATTTGATTTGTATTTGAATGTGCTTGAATATTAGAGGAAGTGTATTGGTTACATTTTTAAAATTCCTCTTCCTTTAAAATTAGCTTAAATTAATTATAAAAGCTTTAATAAAATTTGGTCCTTCGGTCCATTTGGTCCTTCGATTCAAATTTGAATTTTAAAATCCCTCTTCATTCAAAATTAGATAACTAAAAATTGGTCCATCGATCCAATTTTTGTAATGCTTTAATATTTAGTCACTATTCTGCATAATTACTTAAATTTTTCAAACCTTTTTTTCAATATTTCTCTTCTCCTCCTACACTACATCTTTATTTGCAAAATTTTAAATTAAGTTTTTATTATACCAACCTATAAAACCAAATAATTTCGTAAAAAACTTTTTATAATCATTATTTTCCCATGATCATAACAAATGTTTTGCCTTTTATTTTTTTCTTTTGGTTTCTTGCATTCATTCTTTTTATAACTTTTAAACAAATTCTACATTTAAGGAATATTTTCTTGGTAAAATAATTGAAACAGAATTTTTGCTTATATTTTTCATTAGTTTATAAATCAAACATGACACTCGGGGCATTGTGGTTGCATGGTTGTTTTGGAAACCAGGCAAAAACAAAAACAACACAAAAAGTGCCACATTTACACAAAAATTTGTACAACTTCCGTTGCAGGAATAAACAAAAGAAGATTCCCCTAAGTTTTCTTTTGGGTTTCTTTATTTTTGTTTATTTTTATTCTGTATTGTTGTCAATGCATTTCGCCGAAAATGTTGTTAATTTTTGCATCAACAAAATCCAATTAAGTTCTCAACAGAAATAAATCTACATCTATAAAAATTAGTCAGTCGTCAGCAAAGTAGCATGAGACAGCAGGGGAGTTAATAAGAGAATTGAAAGGCACTCTACTGTGATGAAAATAATAAAAAATGTATTTAAAATTAGGAGAAATTAAATTAATTTAATGAGTTAACACTGGAATAAAAAGTTTTAAGTCAAACTGGAACAATGGTTCTACGAACCTCTAAAGACCATGAAATGGAGGCATTAGTCCATGAATATTGTTGTCAAATTCAACAAGAGTTTTTAAAATTGGGAGCTACTCAAGCAGCAATTTCAAAACGATTGTGAACAGCAGGATTCATTCAAAAGCAGAGAAATTGGGTACCAAGGGCCGAGATACCTTGAAGACGATTTGGCATGTCTGAAATACTGCTTGAACGCTATAAAAGAAAATCATTTTCACACCTAATCATTAATTGCGATGGAAAATGGATCCATTATGATAACCCGAAGCTTAAGAGATCGTATGTGAAGCCTGACCAACCAGCCGAATTGACACCAAAGCCAAATTTCCATGGCGCTAAAGTAATGTTCTGTATTTGATGGGAGAAAATGGTCCAATGTATTATTAGCTGCTTAAATCTGACCAGACCATCACAGGGAAACTGTACCGAACCCGACTGATTCGTTTGAAGCGAGCTGACCAAACTATCACAGGGAACTTGCACCGAACCTAACTGATTTGTTTGAAGCGAATTATTACGATAACCCGAAGCGTAAGAGATCGTTTGTGAAGCCCGGCCAACCAGCTGAATCGACACCAAAACCAATTATCCATCGCATTAAGGTAATTATCTGTATCTGACGGGAGCAAAGGGTCCTATCTATTATTAGCTGCTGAAATCTGAGCAGACCATCAAAGGTAACCTGTATCGAACGTAACTGTTTCATTTGAAGCGAGCATTGGCCAAAAAACGCCTAGAATATGCGACCAGACATGAAACCGTAATATTACAACATGACAACGCTCGGCCACATGTTGCAGTACCTGTTACAAAGTATTTGGAATGAAGTGGTTCTAAAGTTTAGCCTCATTCGCCCTATAGTCCGGACACTGCCACATCCGACTACTAATTGTTTCGAACGATGCAGAACGCTCTCTCTGGGATACACTTCACTTTGAAACACAGTATCCGAAATTGGATATATTCGTTCTTGGCCTCAAAAGGTGAGCAGTTCTTTTAGCTCAGAATCTAAATGTAGCCAGAAAGATGGGAAAAGATCATAGTCCAATACCTTGAATATATTTATGTTGTACAAATGTTTACAAAATCCCGCATTTTTAAGTCATACACCCAATAATAATTATTGATTTTAATAAAAAAAAAATCTTAAAATCAAAACTAATACATAAGGTGTTCAAATCAATTATATATAAATATTTTAAAATTGGTCCTTCGAACCTGTAAAACGAAAAATTACAAAATCTTAAGAAAATTTTTTGTTATTCAAAATTAAGAAAAACTGTTAACGAAACTCTAAACATTTCCTAATTTTAACTGTTTAAATTAATTTTATGTTCGAGTCAATACAAGTAAATATTAAAAAAGAACCCACAAATATATGTGATAAAGATTTTAGAACAATTAAATAATTTTAATTATCTACAAACGACTTAAAATTTAAACTTCTTAAATCAGTTTTAAATGAAAAAATGGTCCTTCGAACCGTTCGGAAACTTTTCTTTGATTTACTATAAACTTATTTTGTTATTTAAGCACATTATCGTTTAATTATTGATTAATTTTATTTTTTCTTTCTTTTTAGGTAAGAATCCATGTTTGGAAGGCATAAGAAGTTATGAACTAAAAAGCATTTTGTTTTCGTAAGTTGTATTTGAATTATAACAACTTGAAAATTATTTGTATTCCAAAAAAACATTTTCAAACTCAAAGAAATTCAAAGAAAATTATTTTTTAATTAGATTCATGCAACTAATTAAAACCAAGGCAGTTGCAAAAACCAAAGAAGATTGTGGCAAAATTGAGCCATTCATTAAAAAAAGAGTACAATAATTGCAATAATCGAGAAGTTTTGTATTATACACATAACTGATTACAGTTTACAGCACATTTTTTTAATATTACTTAGGTTAACTAAATTTGTTATCAATCCAATAATTCTGTATGTATAAGAGCATTCTATCATTTGTTGCTAAATAGTTTCGTTTGAGGCAAACAAACATCTTTAGTTTTAAAACTAAAATTATGTAATTCTTAAGAACTGTATACATTAAATAGCATTAAATGTTTTATAGGCTTCCTTAGTTTATCATACCAACTGTAGTGTGCCTTACTGCCTTCATCAGAAAAATATATCTTAATCATCTTGAAATTAAAAAGAAAAAAACAAAACAAAGAAACCACCGACAATTGAATTTGACAGATGAGAAAAAAACACTCAACACCACCAGTAGGACAAAGTTTTAGCATAGAGATGAGCTCGTGACTTTTAAAGGAACTTATAAAGAGGGGTAAAATTTTCTTTGAAGAAAATAAACAGTGAAATAAAATAATGACCTAAATTTATTTTAATTTAATAAAATTTTAAAATTTAAAGCCTAATATGATCCTTTGAAACGATCACAATAATGTCTAGCGGATTTAAGTCACTATGGGCGAACGTGGCTAAAGAAGAAATATAGTTGAGTTTAATTGTTTTCAATCTTCTATATACCAGGGCACAGTGGCTAATATAAGGTGTATGCATCTCATAATTGATTTTTGCAAATGTTTGAAATTAACCAAAAAACAAGTTCTATCGTAAAGCTAAGATGTCAAGCAATAATTATTTTTATTATGTCAACATAGTTATAGTTATTATGTCAACAGAAGTATTCGAAAATGGCGACAGAACACACTATTTCGACTTTAAAGATATTGAGAATTAAAATTGAATATGGTATAATTTTAATTCTCAATATCTTTATTGAGCGTATTTTTAATATTTATTATTATTTGTTTTAGGATTGCTTTACCTTATTGAAAATGGTATCTTGTCCAGATTCTATTTTCAATATGAGCTTTGTATATATTGTTAGCAGATTTCAAATTTATTCACTTAAAATATATAATGTTTTTTGGCTTACCTAAGGAACTTTGGCTAGGATTTTAACTATTGGCGCCGTTTGCCGCCGATCTAGTTTTAACATAGAATTAAAGCTTAACTTATTATTTAAAAGATATATCAAAGCTAGCTACCTTTTCGTGCCTATAAATAAACAAATTTCATCCAAAAATGTTGAGCAACTCAGAAATTAAAAAAAAAATTATAAACTTTTTTGATTTTAGTAGCTTTTCATTGCTTATTTTCATATGAAAGCTTAAAAATGTATAACAATATATAAAGAAAACACTGTTTCACAAAACACTGTTTGCATTTTTCTAATCGGATGAAAATTGTAATAGTTATTCAACTTTTCATTAACACCTCTTATATTATTTTTTCCTCCAGCGCATATGAATAAAAAAAAAAAATAAAAAATTTAGACTGTTTATAATTTACAATTTATTCGAACTTTTTCCGAAAAAGTTTAATAACTTTTGCAAATATAAACCGATTTTAACAAGTAATATCTCGTTTTTTATACCCTTCACCTTCGTGAGAAGGATATATATACATTTGTCATTCCGTTTGTAATTTCTACAATATAATTTTCCGACCCTATAAAGTATATATATTCTGAATCCTTATAGATACCAGAGTCGATTTAGCCATGTCCGTCTTTCTGTCTGTTGAAATCAATTTTCTGAAGACCCCAGATATCTGCGGGATCCAAATCCTCAATAATTCTGTCAGACATGCTTTCGAGAAGTTTCCTATTTAAAATCAGCAAAATCCGTCCATAAATAACGGAGATATGAGCAAAAATCCGAGACAACCTCTATTTTTGGCCTATTTTTTTCTCTATATCTCGATTACTAAGTCATGAATATAGACAATATGGATATCTAATGATAGATATTTCAAAGTCCATTCCAACGATGTATATAAGGCTATACAAAGTTGGACCTACAATGGGTCAAAATCGGAAAAATATTTTTTAACCCGAATTTTTTTTCACAAAAAACATTCTTTTGTCATAAATTTTTTTCACTAAGAAATTAAAAAAAAATCAATTTTAAAAATTGGAAAAAACTATTAAAAAACAATTTTGAAAAAAAAAATTTAAAAAAATTAAAAATTTTTTTTTTAATTTTTTTTTTTTAATTTTATTTTAAAGTATAATTTGGTGAGGGGTATATAAGATTCGGCTTATATAGCTCTCTTACTTGTTTCTATATAAAATTATCTTTAAAACATTTTGCACAAAAAAAATGTTTTCATAAAAAAAAATCCAAAAAAAAAAAAAATTGGTGAATTTGAAAAATAACGAAAAAAAAAAAATGAAAAAAAAAATGTTAGACTTCTTATAAAAACATAAATAAGTTCATGAAATATACATTTTATGAAAGATTAATTCCTTGACTCTCCATAGTTGTTTAAAATTTTTAAATCGGTCTAAAAATATGTGAATTAGAGGTACTAAAGTACTACCGCCTACCCTAAAACAGTTTAAACAAAAAAAAAACGCAAAATGTTGAGGGTGTTTCAAAATCTTTGAAAACGGTTTTAAACTTTAAACATCGAAAGCATTTCTTTTAAGTATAATACATTTGCTACCAATGAAATTTTATTTTAACTCTACTGCAGCTGAAGATATTTTTCAAAAAAAATGCAACCTTTGTCCATTGTAAATATTGGGGCTTATACGTCTACGGGCCGAAGCTTGTAATTTTCTAAAAAAAAAACTAAGCTAAAAAGCTGTTAACAAATATCAGTTGTTAATACTATTAAAACTTATGAAAAAGTACATAGAAACACCTATTTTACTTGCCTTACTTTTATACAAAAATTAAAAAAAAAATCAGAAAATTTATTTTTAACCGCTCATTACTTTTTTTATTATGATTCAATTATTATGATTAAAAAAACAAATTAAAGCTTAAAGTCCCACCTATTCAACAAAAACAAAATCTTACAAAAATCCTCAAACAAATTATAAAATAATAAAAATGTGCTAAAAAAATTCTAAAGAAATTTGAAAAATATTTTGTTTTACTTATCGCAAAATTCATTTTCAAGTCAATTTAATATTTATTAAAATAAATATATAAGTTCCAAAGCAGGGATGAAACATTTGTTCAATATAAATTTATTAAAAGTATTGGACATTGTTAGCTATGACCTTTTCCCATCTTTCTGGCAACACATGGATTCTGAGCCAAAAGAAGCCAATATCGGATATTCTGTTCCAAAGTGAAGCATATTCCAGAGAGAAAGAAATAGTAGTCAGACGGGACATGGTCTAGACTATAAAGTGGGTGAGGCAAAACTTCCCAACCACTTCAAATTTAAATTTGTAAATTTGACTTAAAAATGCGGGATTTTTTTTTTAAATTTTATCTTTTATTTTTAAACATTTATAGCAATATAAATTTATTCAAAGTATTGGGCACTGTTAGCTACTACCTTTTCCCATCTTTCTGGCATCATATGGATTCTGAGCCAAAATAACAGCTCATCTTTTGAAGCCAAGAACGAATCAAGCCAATTCCAAATACTTTGATCCAAAGTAAAGCGTATCCCAGAGGGGGCGTTCTGCATCGAACGAAACAAAGAGTAGTCGGACGGGGCATGGTCTGAACTATAAAGCGGGTGAGGCAAAACTTCCCAACCACTTCATTCTAAATACTTTTAAACAGGTACTTCAACATGTGGCCGAGCGTTGTCAAGATGTAATATTATGGTTTCATGTCTGGCCGCATATTCTAAGCATTTTTTGGCCAATGCTCGGTTCAAATGAATCAGTTGCGTTCGAAACAAGTTCCTTACGATGTTCTGGCCAGATTTCAGCAGCCTATAATAGATACAATCCTTTTGTTCCCAGCAAATACAGAGCTTTGCCTTAGCGCCATGGATATTTGGCTTTGGTGTCGATTCGGCTGGTTGGTCGGGCTTCACATATGATCTCTTATGCTTTGGGTTAACGGAATGGATCCATTTTTCATCGCATGTATTGAGTCGGTGCAAAAATGATTTTCTTTTATAGCATTCAAGCAGCATTTCAGACATACAAAATCGTCTTTAAAGGTCTCTCAGCTTCAATTTGAATGGTACCCAATTTCCCTGCTTTTGGATGAATCCTGCTGCTGGCAAACGTTTTGAAATTGCTGACTGAGTGACTCCCAATAATCTTGCAATCTCCTGTAGAGTTTTAAAACAATCTTCATGGAGAAATGTCTCCAATTCTTGGTCTTCAAACTTTTTGGCTGGCCTGAGCGATCTTTGTCTTCGCTATCAAAATCTCCACTTCTGAACCGCACAAACCATCTCTCGCACGTTGAAACACATTCACCATAAGCTTTGGTGAGCAATCGATGTGATTCGCCAGCACTTTTTTTTTAATAAAAGAAGTAAAGCAAAACTTCCCGCATATGACGCTTTGTTGATACAAAATTCGACATTTTCGAAGCAAACAAAAACTTTGTTGTTTACACTATAATGTTCAATAACTAAGTGAGAATAAATGACAGATATATACTCTTCAAAATGACATATTAATTATTAAAAACAAAAACCGCGTTCAAAAGATACGCCATCTATTGTAAATCCCACATTTTTATGTTATACACCCAATATTTTTGATATAGTATATCTATATTACCAAGCCATTAACATATAAGAAATGGATATATAATGAGAGACATTTCAAGGACCTTTCCAACGATGTATATAACAAAATAGAAACTTTGACCGACATTGGGTCAAAATAGAGAGAAATATTTTTAAAATCTGTTTTCACCCAACAAAATTTTCGCCGATTTTATTTCAATATTTATCTTTGGTTGAAGTTTATAAGATTTTGCACAGCGGAATTTAAAAATGTTTTTATGTTAGTTCATTAATCATTCGATCGATATACATATTTTCCTAATTACTATTAACATTTGATAGCCAAAGGAAATCATTTTTTGAACAATTATCCTTTCTTTCCTTAACATATTAAATTTCTCTCAAAATATTCAAAAAATCTAAATTTCCAACACTTGACCCTCTCTAATAATGCCAACAAACCACTAGAAATTTCTTACTGTTTCACACTAAAAAAAGCCCATAATAAATTAGTGTTTATTTAGAAGAGTAGTAGGACGACGACAAGTGTCGGTTGAGAAAAGGCACTCTGAGTCACACAGCAGCATTAAACACAATGGTCTATAGACATGCAAAAAATCAACAACTAAAATACACACAACAAAAACATTATAACTTAATAGAAGGTTTCAAATTACAACTAGAGGCAAACAGTAATGGAAGGACGGCCATACGCTGGACTTAATTTCATAGTTATAAAGAAAAATTACAAATGTAAATTGGTTGTTGAAAAAAATTAGCAACTTAAATATTTCAAACATCAAACCTTTTGGACAAGAAAAACACAAAAAAAAAATGTCATTAAACTAGAATTGTAATTTTTTTGTTAAAATTTTAATTATTAAGCATAGTTACACGTGGAAAAGACCTAACTCTCCATGTACCCTTTGACTTGCTGCTTAAATCAACATATTACTTTTTTCTTTTTTTTTTTTGTTAAGGGGTTCAAAAAGCTCTCATTATTCTTTCTTGAAGTTTTTGTTTTTCCTGATGTTACAAAAAATGCCCTAGATACTGAAGTACATACTCGTACATACTTAAACAGACAGTCGGACGGACGGACAGACATACAGACAGGCATTTTCACCCCACATTACTACACCTTAATAATGGCTTGTTGTTGTGTACGTTTTTTTTTTGCTTTTTTCAGTTACTGGCCATTAATGAATTTAATTGTTAGTTTTATATTACAAACGTTCAAACATTCATTCATTCATTCATTCTCTCATTTTCATTCGTTTTGGTTTGGGGCCCATTTATTCTGGTATTGTTCGTATTCCTATCTTAACTGCGCCTTGTAAACTGATACAAGTTTTGATGTCTTGTTTTATGGCCATATTATGAGAATACAGATTGTACGAGTAATAATAATGATGATGATGATTAACATCATTATGATGATGATCATCATCATCATTAATTTAGAAAATTTAGTTTGGCATTTTGCTAAAACAACGTACGTAAGTAGGAAACAAATGGGCAAAAAAATTACTAGTTTGAGTGGTTGTTAAGGTTGTAACTACTGTTTTATCAAAGAATTTTATGGTCCAATAAAAGTAACAAATCTTGTAGATAGTAACTAAGAATAAAAAATTGAATTTACACTCAGTAAAATAATAAGCAAACATAGCTAGGAAATTAAACTACAATTATACATAGAATTATACATAGTAAGAGAGCTATATTGGGCTGTGCCGAATCGTATATACCCTTCACCAAATTATACTTTAAAATAAAAATTTTAAATATTTTTAGGTAAGCAAAATTAATTTTTTTTTTCAAAATTTCTTTCAAACTTTTTTTTTCAATGTTTTTAAATTTTTTTTTTAATTTTTTTCAAAAATTGTTTTTTTTTAAATTTACTAGTGAATAAATTGTATGACAAACAAATTTTTTTGTTAATAAAAAAATCGGCTTAAAAAATATTTTTCCCGATTTTGACCCATTGTAGGTCCAACTTACTATTGTCTAATATACTTCGTTGCAATGGAATTTGAAATATCTATCATTAGATATCCATATTGTCTATATTTATTACTTAATAATCCAGATATAGATCAAAAATAGGCCAAAAATCGAGGTTGGTCCGGTTTTTTCCTTATATCTCAGCCATTTGTAGACCGATTTTCTCGATTTTAAGTAGCAACCGAGACGAATTCCCGATATATTGATGTATGAATCAAGTTTGTAAGTTATTTGGGGTCTTCAGAAAATTGATTTCAACAGACAGACAGACAGACGGACATGGCTTAATCGACTCCGCTATCTATAAGGAGCCAGAATATATATACTTTATAGGGTCGGAAAAATTATATTGTGGAAATTACAAACAGAGAAGGATCGATTTTCATATAATTCGGTACGACGATTTCTATATATATTAGAATTATTTTCCTCAAATTTCAACGTGATATCGATATTTCTAAGAGATTTATGTGTAGTTAAGTTATTTTAGGGAGTGAACTATGGTCAAATATGAACCGATCCAAACAAAAAATCGTTTTTTGAATTGTTTTTACATGGAACTTAGTTTTGCTGAATTTTGTATGGAAACTGCTATTCAATAAGCATTTATGTACCTTAGAAAACTAAATTATTTTAGAAGTTGTCTCACATGTTGGTCCTTAAGTGTGATACTACTTCACCGATATTGCTCATTTTCAATAGCAAACATTTCTGATCAACAAAGAATATTTTAAAAATTGTCCTTTTATCGAAGCCTTAGCGTCAAAACAACAGACGGACAAACGGACGGACATACCCTAATCGTCTTAGTATTTTATAAGGACCCTGAATATATATATACTTTATATATATACTATATATATACAACCAATATTTCGATATGTTACAAACAGAATGACAAACTCAATATTCCCTATATCCTTTTGGTATAAAAATATTTGGAGATTGCCACACACTTCGACCCATAATTTTGGTTCTACTTAGCCGATTATCAACAGAGAATATTTGTTCTTTTCACAAGGCCCTATCATGCCAACAACAGACGGATAGACATAGCTATGTAGATCGTCATAGAATTTCATAAGGACCCATAATATTGTTACGAATTTGCAATAGCGATTTGAATTTAACGGTCTGTAACGACTGCCTGCAACATTCATCATGTTTTTAAGTTTGTGCATTATAAACGTGTGTGCATTAAAAACATTTAGTGACTATTTAGACTGTTGTTGTTGTACATTTTAAATAAATAAAAAGGGTCCTCATGTAGACGCTTTAATGCCTCGCAAACTGTGCAATCTGTGCATTTTTACACTCTCGCAAATGAAATGTCAAAAATAAGTTTACGCAACAATTTTGACTCGCAAACTTGAATTTATTGTGCATTTTATAAATCAGCTGATTTTGTTTACTTTTATTTACTTATAAGAAATAAAAATCAAATAAAATACAAATATTTTGTGCATGTGAAAATTGTGTGACTTTGGAACAGAATGATTAGATTAAATGGCATTGTGTATGTAAATATTAACCAACAGCTGGAACATAAGCAAAATCTTCCAAACTATGTTTACGATCGCTTGTTCCAAAGATTTCATTTCATTATAAATTTTTAGAATTTAAATTTATAAAATTCTTAAAACTTTTTCTTAAAGCATTTGTTGAATTTATTTCTGTTTGACATTTTTATCAAATTGACATTTTCTGTATAAAATTGCACATAATTGAAAAGGTGGATTCATGAAACACGTCGCACAAATTTGCACAAATGGGAAACTTAAGCGTTTTAAGAGTTGTTACAATTTAAAACTACTAAACGGATTTTATTTGCAATCAAAAGAAACCGGTTTATTTAAAGGAAATAAACCAACGTTTTCAAAAGGTGAAAACGCAACAATGCGACTAATATTTCGAGGTGAATGAACAAAACATATTTTTGGTGATATCTAAAAAAATATAAAATTATGGTTTTCCGTAATTGTGTAAATTTCAACCTTTATCGAAATAATCCAAATTGACATTACCGTCAGCTTTTAACCGCTTCGAATGTATAATCAAGTTTGGTTAAAAGGTAACGGAAACGTTAATTTAAATTAGTTTGGTTACGTTATTTTAAGGATAACGATAATTGCAGTTTCACAATAGAGATAATCCTGACACAAATCATGACATATCCTTAAGCTTTCAATGATCTTGTGAAACACATTATAAGACGACTGGATGGTTCAACGTCGCTTAAATAATGGGCCCTATTTAATATCCATAAGGGAGTATTATTAATAGGAAGAGCATTCGAAGAGTGTTGGTCTGACAGATTTCAAGACTGTATTAAGAGCAGAGTCAAACACAATAAGAAATCCTTTTTGAGTTGCGGTTGTTTAAAAATACGATTTATGTGTTTGGTTCTTTTTAATTTAGAAAATAACGATCAGTATTTACTGCATAACAGTAGTTCATTAGAAATCGTAGCCAATTTGAATTTTAGTAGTTTCAATAAAATTGTCTATATTTTCTAAAAATTTGTTATCTTAAAAAGTATTTTATACATATACATTCTTTTGAGTGTACTTAGACTACAATATTAGTAGTAAACAAACTAAACAAGGATATTTATAATTAAACCAACTAAAAGAAACAAAAAAGTTTTGAGAACCTCATTAAGTTAATAGAATGGTAATCTCTTATACGTACACACAATCAGATATAATTACCAAAGTTGGCTACCGTTTCCAAACGGTTAAAAGGTAACGGTAACGCTAACGCTAATTTTGATTATTTCGGTAACGGTATTTTAGCGGTAACGGTATTTGCTGTTATTTCGGTTACCGTACTTTAAAGATAACTGTTGTTTCATTCTGAATTCTAAATTACACATTGATATAAACATGAACGACAAAATTTGCAGGGGTTCTCATAAAAGACAGTAACCCAGACATTTTCCAGCCGATTTTCAAAAAGTCTCTTCTATTTGAAAGGTAAATCAATTTTAATATACATAAATTTCAAAACAACCTACTTATGATTTTTTAAAGTTGTACCTTAAGAATATAATTATTTTACTACATTTGCTAATAAAAAAATTATTATAATTCCAATTATTTATTCAACATCGGTAACAGTATTTATATGTAACGTTAATAACAGTTATTTCGGTAAGAATAACTTTGCGGTATCGCTTTTTGAGCTCATAGTTATTGCTTAGTTAATCAGCAAAAAGTAAACTTTAATAATATGCATATTTATCTGGCTGAAAACTATAACCATTATTTTAAAAATTGATCTAGCCACAAGGAAAGATATTATTTTAAATCAAGATTGACAAACTAATGACAATTTGATCAAATTGATATATATTATTGCAAGAACAAATCCATATAAATATATAAATGTCTTTGTAAGTTTGTTTGTTTGTTTGTTTGAGCATCACGCCTAAACGGCTGAATCGATTTAATTGAAATTTAGAACGTAGATAGATCCTTACTTTTTTTAATACTTGGACCAGAAAGGGGTAAACAGGGGGAAAACCGGTAAAATTGGTACCTTTAGTTCTTAAACAATAAATACTAAACGGTTTTATTGAAATTTCCAACATAGACTACGACAGGGGTAGCGAAGCGCACCGGGTCAAGCTAGTATTTAATAATTTTAACCCATAGATATTGAAAAACTGAAAATAAAACTTCGTAAACATTAAATTAAGATCCTTGAAAAACGCCCTAAACAATATGCTCATGCATCTTGTACCAAACTTCGTAAAGATAAACGCGCCTTCATCTACCAGAAATGTCATTTTAAAAAACTTTCTAGAATGATGTTACCATGTTACCATCAAATCCAAATTATCATTAGGATAAAATGCTAAACCATCTCATTAAGAGATGAAAAAGGATTCCTACGTCCCAACTGTCAGAACTAACCTTCACAGGTGTTGTTAAAACGACATTAGGTTCCTGGTGAACAGCGAAGCCTTCATTACCTAAAATATAACCGTCCCTCCATCTGCTAAGTGTAGAGTTGAGAGCTCAGTTGCCTTTTGTTATCTGGCTGAAGATGGGAAGAGAGCTCAGTCATATAGAGACATTGAAGAATACCCTCGAGGAAAGGTACGATAGACTACGCTTTACATCAGTGGAAATTCTTCTGGACGTTTTAAAGATTTAGAATGGAAATCTTACAATAATAATCTTACCATCTGCTTTCTTACCACTACCAGTAGTATTTAGTGTTGAAGTTTATGCATCGTATGCGAGGGTGTAATGCGTAGGGCAATGGTAACGCATATCTTGGCCATTTACTCTTACTATTGTAACTTAAACATGTAGGTTCTGCGCCTCTCAGCAGGCCACCAAAAGAATCCAAAAAACATTTACAGTATAGATTTAGTAAACTGTCTATGAAGCCAGCCTCTTACTTTCTGCAATGGCCCTCTTGAAGGAGTAAAGAAGGCTTGTCGCCTTTTTAACCGATTCATTGACATTTAGTCTATAGCTGAACTAACTATCCAGAATATTACCATGATATTTGGTTGTGGCATTAAGATTGATCCCTGTTTTTTCAAACTAATGGATTTGCTGAGATTAAAAACAAGTTTGTCAAAATATTTCCAAAACTTTTTGGATGTAGAATGTCCCATATAGTGTAAAGAGCTGAAAGCAATAGCAACACCATCGTAAAAGTCCGTTTAGAGCCCTAACACTCCAGGAATTTTAGACCTATATTAATGGAAGCTAATGGAAGTGGTTAGAGGACACCCCCTATGGAAATCCAAAGCAGAGGTATTCTAACAGCATATGTCCTAACTAACACCCAGACATGATAATGCACTAATTATTGCATATGGAGTAATAAATAGCACCAAGAAGGCTACCTTGGTGCTATTGAAAAAAACCCTTTACAAGCACATGTAGAGCTGATAGCTCAGCTTCATCCCTTCGTTATATGGCTGAAGATGGGAACTCAGCAGATTCGGACAAATTATTTTACACAGTTAATCCATAACCCTTTATAGTATTTAGAAGGAAGTATTGGCCTAAAGTATTTCGTTGGTATAAAGTATTTCACTTTCGGAACGAAGACATCCCTCGACTCTCCATCTAGCATGAGTATGCGATATCTTAAGATGAAATAAGTAAATCCTTATTAATGAAGTAGTTAGGAAATCAATTAGATCCGCTTAACTTACATATATAAAGCTGTCAACAGCATAGAGGGTTGGCATCATAGAATAAACGCATAGAACGGTAGGAGAGTGCAATAAAATGGAAAAATTACTCTCTTTTCACACATACGGGTGATACAATAACAAAATACATCCAATATATTCCCATGAATTAGGTTTTTGACAACAGACATAGGTTTTTGGCTCTCAGTTGCCTATCTAGTTGTCATCTATGGTTGGCATTATTCATATTTTCACTGTGACAACCTTTCGTTGTGTGAAAGTCTAGAAGAATTTGTATACAAAGTTGCCAATCACCAATTACCAATTGCTGAAGTTAAAGATCTTAGTGATCACAGTTTGTTCTAATTCAATCGAATTTGGAATATTGTAAATAACTGTCCTCAAATATTCGCGATGTTTAGGTACGGAATTTGTAAATAATTATTTAACTACTTATTTCTGCTGCCTTAAATTATAAACCAAGATAACCTTTATTTCCTACTCCTGCTAAATCCGCTTATGTTAACTCTGTTCTGCTCCAGAGTATTGTGTGCTCTGTTAAGTTAAAATTCGATAAACGTAACTTTTATGAAATTTAAATTTAATACAATTTCATACTTTTGGGCTGCATTTTCTTTCAGTCGTATTTATGCTACTGAAATTATTTCAACCATAATTTGATAGAATATTTACAACGGTTAAGATTAATGCCATGTTAACCACCAAGTAAGAAAGACAGACAGACAGACAGCGATACTACGACAACATGTCAGTCAGTGTCTTATCTGAAGGCAGGCGAAAGAAGACACAGAAGCTGAAGCAGCTAGAATGAAACACAAGAAGCAAATGTGCAGAAAACAACAACAACAAAAAACAACAACAAGAGAGAGATCCTGATTATTCTTAACAAATGTTTCAGCCGTTCAAAAGATGAGTTCATGTGTATGAAGGAAGAGCCAAAACACACTCTCATACATGGATAAAAATGAATTCAAAGTACAATATAAAAGGATGAAGGCAGGCAATCAGGCAGGATGGATGGTTGGTTGAATGAATGGATGGATGAATGGATGGTTGGCTGGTTTAGATGGCAATGGATACATGTTTGACACATGCTCGTACGATATGAGTTTCACTATGAATGACTGACTGACTGAATGGCTGGCTGTGGCTGGCTATATGAATGAATATTATGTATGAATGATATTTTGTTTCAAGTGTTTGAATGAACGTATGATGCTACTGACTTTTTCGTCTGAGTGCATAATTTGCTGTTGAGACATTTCATTGCAGTTTTGCAACAAACGGTGAAACGCTCTGTTTGTCTGTCTTTTCGTCTGTCACGCCAACCAAAGTAGATGACAGAGAGATACCTACCTAGTCCTGTTAAAGCAAACCTACGAAATCATAATAAGGGTATTACATAACATTTAACAGGATAAAGGTATTCACAGAAAGAAAGGTGGATTGGGAAGGTGCGATGGAGGGTGCAGAGAAATGCAGTGTACATTATAAGAAAAATAAATTTCAAGTCAAGGCACTTGTTAGTATTTTTATAGCCTGTATTATAAGGAGAAGGGTATTTTGGTGTTGTCTTAATGTTTGTAACATAGTGAGTTATTGGCTAAGAATGTAAAGTGTTCTTCTGTTTGATGTAGGCTTTATAGATTGTCAACGAAATAAACTAAGCATACATAGGCGTAAATACACAAATTTACATTCTAAAGCGTGCAAATTTGATTTATCAAGCAAAACATTATTAATCAACAAGTGTTTTCCCTTCTGATCAAGTTCCACAGCACAAGGATCTAGAAATATCAAATTGTATGAGCCTCACTGATGAGACAAGTCACTGGTGAGTTACGAATCAATTCGCTCCGATTACATCTTAAAATACAGCTGTAGGCTTTACAGAGTCGAAATAAACCAAGCATACAAAAGTGTAGAGAGAAACATTTACTTTGATTTGTCAAACAAAAAGTTATTGATCCTCATTTGATCTGCCTTCTGATCGTGTTTCCCAGCGCAAGAATCAAGAAAAATCAAATTTGGTGAGAATATTTGTCACTGATGAGGCAAGTGGTTAAACCAGCTATGGAGCTATAACTATTTTCGATTACTCCTTAAAATAGAAGTGATTAGCTAGCAGAATTAATATCTAGAAAATCCACTACATTGAAAATACAGAGAATATTTTCGAGATGAGTACACAAGATTCGGCTCATTCCCACATAAAAAATTCTTACTTATTTTCGTTTGTTTTTTCGTGTTCCCCATCGTCTGCTATCAACCAAATTGAAGGAAAAGGAAAAGCCAACCATGTCAGTGGCATGGTTGGGGAGGAAATGGTAGGATGTGTTAACGGGCGTTAGGACTCGTCTTTAGTTTTAAAACAGCTTTATCCCCAAGGAGTCTACAGATTAACATACAAACATATATGATGGTTGCGTACTAAGTACTGCTGCTGGTGATGTTGTTATGTTGGTGTCGTTGCAAGCAGTTAAATTATGTTGTTGTTGTTGTAGTTGTTGTTATTGCTGTTGCAATAAGAACAAAAAACAGCTTTACAAGTACAAGATGATGAGGACGTTGAAAACTGCAGTTCAGTATAGCAGTAAAATCAGAGTTTGTAGTGCTCAAAAGGATGACGATGATGTTGGGGCTGTGCAAGCTAAAACAGAGACTCAGTCTAAAGCTGCTACAAAATGCAAGTCAAATTTAGTTGTTGTTGTTGCTGTTTGTTTTTTCCTACTAGCTGCTGTATTGTTAAGTTTGTTTTGTGTTTCTTTATTCTTGTTTTTGTTTTTTTATTTTTGGAATATAAAATGTTTTTTAACTTTGTTAGGCGTAAAAAAAGGAGTTAAAAAATACAAATAATTTTTGTGTGTTTATTTGTTTTTTTTTTAATGTTTCACAAGTTTTTTTTTTTTTGTTTTATTCTCATATTTATGTTGTTTGTTTTTATTTTGTGTATTTTGTTTTTGTTTTTATTTTAGTAGTTGTTGTTTTTCATAACGTTCAGCCAAACGTTATGATGGCGTCCCATTGAAAGTGCATTGACTGCATTTGCTGGCGTTGCGGCTGCATTTCTAGCAAAATTTCTTTTTTCTAGGCAGCAGACTTAAACGAAAATATTTCTATTATAGAAGGTTTGTTCACAGAGAGAAGGCGGTAGGAAATTTTTAGCAAAATAGTGACGAACAATTTTCAAAATACGAGTAGTTTAAATTTAAACAAATTTCATTTGTAGTTAGTTTTCTTACACAGAGAAAACAGATTCGTGATAGCAATCGAATGATTCGGTTGCAAACATAGAATTTGTCGGTTCTATCAACAGAAAGTCAGTTGATAAAGAAGAATTTTGGTTGAAGCCAAACTTTTGTTACCCCTTCCAAAATTGTGTAGTCGGTCACTAAGACAGAATCATTCGATTGGCAAAAAATTCGGTTCTATCACGGATCTCTATTCTCTGTGCAGGTATCTGAATCAAAATGAAGGAATTTTCGCATTTTAGGATGCATTTTTTAGTACAATTTTTCTCACGGAACAAATTTTTGGTTAAGATATGAAAATTTTTTATGAAAAATTACAATTTTTTTTTTAAATTCTTTGGAAAATTTTTTAAATTTTAAGGGAAAAAATTTAATTTTTTGATGAAATCAATTATATGTTACAGTTGTTCCTTAAACTAAAATTTTTCTTTTTATAATTTTTTTTTCTAAATTTCTTCAAAAAAATTTTGATTAAATTGGAACATTATATCCCAGTTTATAAATCACATCGAAGGAAGGAAGGATCTACCATCCTTTTTGAACCTTCAGTATCTGGAAAACTACAATCGATCGCAGACATTACCACTACAGATCGAAGTAGAACGTAGACGAATAGTTAACTTAATAACCTTCTCCTCACCTTCAACAAATCCAGTGGCATTAGATGTAGAAGTATGTCCAGAGCTCGAATGTAGTGAGAACAACGGCTAGTGTACCAAACGAGGCATTTTTTCTTTACTTTTTTAAACATTCTTTTTGTGCTCTTCTCGAGGATCTGTATGAAATCGGTATTCCAGATCAGACCATATAGAAATATTCGAATGAACAATTGTAGTGGACCTACTTAACAATCTTTGGAGTCAGCCTTCCAACTCTTTCTAATGCCTTCTCGATGAAGTAAATAACAACTATAGCCTTCTGAAACGGTTCTATGACTATTAGTTTGAAGCTCAACTTACGGTATCGTAAAATAACTCTCGTTAAAACTCCCACACAATTTTCCATACAAATTGGGACTTATTTCATTACCAAATAACTCCCAATGCATTGGGACTTTTTTCATGATTTTTTGTTGCAAATTATTTTATTATTAAAAAACTTCCAATGAAATTTTGTTGGGTTCTATTTCTTTTTATATGAAATTATTCAAAATATATCAAAATTTATTCTACATTTTTCATGTTCCTTATTTTTTATATGAAAACTTTTCGGTTTTTGTGGGGGAGGAATCCTATTTCACACTCTCTGGATCCGCGCCTGATCTATTAAGTATTACTGATATCGAAGTTCCTCAAAACAATAAGTTGAAAATCGGTTTCATTTTGCTAGTTTTTCGGACATATCCATTTGGCTGAAATATTCACATTAAATTTACCGCCATATCAATATCATTGTTTTGGAGTCAAAGTGGAATAATTTTGACCACTAAAATCTTAAGTTCAGTTTGCAAATATTGCACTAAAAATGTGTGCAATTTCGGCTAAATTTTCACCCTTTTACATTAGGGAATATTTTTTCCCAAAAAATTAATTAATATTCTCAAATTGATAAATATTACCTTTGACGTCTCATGTGTCATTTTGGTTAAAATTAATTGTAAAATACTTTAAGACAATTTTTCTAACAGTGTTTTCTCTGCATTCTAAAAACAAATTGACACCAGTCCTTCAAAGGGTAAATTTCAGACATCATGAAATAGAGTTTCATACTGAAATCTGCTAAAAAAAATACAAAATAATTCCATAACTATTTATGAAAAATCCCAAATGTTCAAAAACTGTTTGACCCCGTTGTTGAAAAGGTTAAGGTTTTCAGTAAAATCTTCAGTATATACGGATGGATGAAGCAATAATATTCTGAACAAGTAAGAGAGCTATATTCGGCTGTGTCGAGTCTTATATACCCTTCACCAAATTATAGTTTAAAATACAAATTTTAAATATTTTTAGGTAAACAAAATAATTTTTTTTTTCAAAATTTAAAATTTTTTTTTTTTTCAAAATTTAAAAAAAAAATTTTATTTTCAAAATTTAAAAAATATTTTTTTTTTAAATTTTTTTTTTTTTAATTTTTTAAATTTACTAGTGACAAAAATGCATAACAAACTAATTTTTTGGGTAAAAAGAAAAAAATCGGGTTAAAAAATATTTTTCCCGATTTTGACCCATTGTATGTCCAAATTACTATAACCTTATACAGATCGTTGCAATGGACTTTGAAATATCTATCATTAGATATCCATATTGTCCATATTAATGACTTAGTAATCTAGATATAGATCAAAAATAGGGCAAACTCCAGGTTTGCACGGTTTTTTCCTTATATCTGAGACATTTGTGGGCCGATTTTGATTTCAACAGACAGACTCAAAAGGTAAATTTATGTTTTTCTAGCTAAAATTGTAGTTTTTAATGTAACAAATGCTTTAGTTAAACTTAAAGTGAGTTTGTTCAAGTAAATTGCAATTTTTGGCTACAATTTCAAATATTCCTTTTAGGGAAATTTTTAAATTTATAAAATTACATACCCTTAGAAAACAACTTTACTGAGTAAAATATTAAAATATCTTAAAAACGATATTTAGTTTTTTGGTTATAAAGGAATTTTCTTACTTGTATTTCCTAGCAAAATATTAACTCAATTTTAAAAAAATTCAAAATTTCCATTTTAAGGAATTTTTTTCAAGTCACTAAAATTTCCCTGAAAATTTTCCAAAAGGGAAATTTTTGTTTTTCTAGCTAAAATTGTATTTTTCACGACAACAAATGCTTTAGTTATACTTAAAGTGAGTTTGTTCAAGTAAATTGTAATTTTTGGCAGCAATTTCAAATATTCCTTTTAGGGAAAGTTTTAAATTATCAAATTACACATGAAAACCACTTTAATGAGTGAAATAGTAAAAGGATTTTTTTATGTGCGTTTCCTAGCAAAATATTAACTCAATTTGAAAACAAAAATTAAAAATTTCCCTTTTAAGGAAATTTTTGTCACTATAATAAAAACTAAAGCAACTGTTAAACAGTTTTAAGCCATAGAAATGTATTTAAAGGTGTTGAAATAAAATTTTTAACTAAAATAAAAAATTTCCCTCAAAATTTCCCTTTTAGGGAAATTTTTGAAATTCACTTTAATGAAGTCTAAAGAAACCTTAGAGCTGTTTTAAATATTAGAAATGTATTCAAAGTTGTTAAATTAGATTTTTAAATTAAATAAAAAATTTCCCTCAAAATTTCCCAAAAGGGAAATTTTTGTTTTTCTATCTAAAATTTTATTTTTCACGACAATAAATGCTTTAGTTAAACGTAATGTGAGTTTGGTGAAGTAAATTGTAATTTTTGGCTATAATTTCAAATATTCCTTTGGGAAATTTTCAAAATTAATCAGATTGTATTTAATCATAAAACCTATTTATTGCCTTAGAAAACCATTATAGAGTTTTCAATTAAAATAAAAAATTACTCAAAATAATCACACATGCGAGTTTTCATATAGTTGTTTTTAATAATACATTCTTACCACTTAGGTTTTTGACAACTGAGTTAGGTGTCTGACAGCATAGTTTCCGATCTTTGAATATTTATCTATGGTTATAGCTAGAAAATTGTTTTCCAATCATGTTTCGTATGTTTGAATCAATTTAACAAAATTTTCATTTAAATTTAAAACCGATTTTGCAGTACAATTCTTGGTTTTAAAGTTCTCATTTCCTAGCTGGTTTTTAATTTTCTTAAAAACATAAATAAAAAACAGCGGCAGCAGCTTCATAAATACAATATTATTATTGTTGCATGAAACTTATGATTTTGAAAAACTAAAGGAGTTGGAAACTTTTTTCAGGCTTTAGTTTGCTGGCCGGGAAAAAAACAACAGATTTTTGTTTTCCTAAATTAATGCTGATGAGGACCCGCTCTCTCTCTCTCTCTCACCAACTGAAGCCTGAAGATGAAGCATAGTGGGTGTAAAGGCAGTTGGGCTGTGGGCTTAAAAATTAATTGTAGGGAAAAAACCCATATAAAATTGGAACAACGTTTCTAATTGAAAAAGAAAATCCAACAGCAGCAAGTTTACTTAAACTTTAATTTTTATGAAAACATTTTTGTTAATAAACCTTATATTTTTTGTTTATTCTTTATGTTTTAACAAGATGTACGTACCTTAAGCTTCGGGCTAAATAAAGCAAAAAATGCTCTTAGATAATAGATAGTAGAAGAAAATAAACTCAGACACTTGGTAAATTTCTGGCAGGGGTATGAATGCTTGCATAATAATGTCTGGTTACTCCCAGTTTCTTTAGGTCTGCTTTGTTTTCTTCTTGTATTTGTCTATGCCAGTTCTTTTTTTGTTTTTGTTTTGTCTTCTCTTCATATGTGTTTGTTTAGTTTGAACATTTTTATGTTTCCCTCAACAATTGTTCCAATTTAAATTAAACTTCTTTATTTTTTTTTTTGTTGCATAAAGTTCTAAGTCTTTGTGTCCCTAAAGTGTCTGGGATCATGGGAAGACTGTGGTTTTTATTTAAGGGGTTAGTTAAAGGAATTAGTGTTAAGCTTACTTTATATTTCAGTGCTATAATCAGATGTGTCCTATCTTATAAACTCTTCACCAAAGCTTTAAATCTATAGAACTTTAACGAAATAATCAAATTTTGGTTTAATATAAAAAAAATGGTTGTTTAGAGAGTACGCAAATCTATCTAATTTTATTTTCGAAGATGTATGGATTAATGATGCCTCCAGGCGAAAGTCCGCTGCCTAGAGTGATATGTTGTAGATGTATTTGTTTCACGACAATCACTATGTACTCCGAATATATTAAACTTTTCACTCCTAAATAATTATTTTAAGGGTCAAGGTATTTTTAAATTTTTTTAAATTTTTTTTTTTAATTTTTTTTTTTTTTTTTGTGATAAATTTCAACTATTAAAAATTCCATTTTCTTATAAGCCATAGTGTCATGTGTAAATACTGAAACAAATACAAAACTACAAATGCTAAAAAAGTTCATGTTTGTTTCTCTGAATGTCCTTTATTTTATAAATTCTTTTTGTTAATTCACAATTGCTTTTAAAACTACTGTTAACAGTTTTTTATATTCTGTGTCTATGTATGCAAAGGCTTCAGGTGCTTATCCTTTCTGCAACACACTCGTATGCCACATAGATACAATACATAAAAGCACAAAACTTGTGTAGCTGAAACAAAAACTTTTATCTAAATTCAAAAATCTAAAAATAGTTAGTTGAAAAACGTTTTCATTTAAAACATGAATTTACTGGTATATTTTGCAGATATGTTGTTTGCTTTAAAGTTTTTCAAATAGAAATTGAGTTGTTTAATTAATATTTGTATTTTTAACCTAGATTTTTATGTTTTTTTTTTAAACATAAAAAGGTTATTTGAAACCTTTATTAGCAAAAAATATTACTTAAATAGATAATATATACCGCTGCACAGTGGGAAATAAATCTGTAACTTCTAAACCGTTAGTCCGGTTTGAATGAAATTTTTCACATGGGCAAAGAGGAAGTTTTATCTAGTTTAAGTTTTGAATTTGGACCTTATGGGCCCACCAGGGGCGTGACCAGTGGCCCCCAAGTTTTGTGATTTTACGTGGCAAAATGCTTTAGAGAAAATGCTTTGGAATCGTTTACAGGTTGTCTCAATTCTACAACAAATTCGCGAGGTGTCATAAACAGCTGACTGGTAAAATCAAAATATTAGAAATTAATAAAGTATAATCAAAAATGAATACTGAGTTATCACTAGGGGCGGATTTTCATGCATTTCAAAAAATCAAAAAAGTCTAAATATGACCTAAAAATTTTAAAAATATGCAACTACGTATATTTTCGTGCAGAAACAAAAGATAATTAATAATGGATCGCGCAATGTCCAAAAAATACACAACAGTATTCCCTGCAGTTAAGACTCTTTAAATTAAACCAGGAATTAAATAGTTAAAGTTTTAAAATTATAAGTGTTCTTCTGAGAAAACGATGGTAGTATTAATTATAATATCTTGGTATTGTTTAAAGCCATAATCTTTAGAGTCTGCATCTTGCGACTTGACTTTTAAAATCGTCAATATTTTGATCGTGCTGTAAAGTAGCATCCTACCTTAATTTTCATTTCCAAATAACCCAAGAGTAAAGCAAGTAGTAAATGTATCCCTTATAGACAGTAAATGTCACTAATGTCTGATCAGTTGGCTGACTCCATTTGACACGTATCTGCTATTTGTAATGCAAATAGAAGTCAATTGGTTACTTTATACATCCCAAGTAATCTAGCGTAAAGACAATTGCCACTTAAGTGTCTCTAAGTAATTTATAGTTTAGTCACTTTAAGCGATAATTGTTACAAAATTTTTCGATTACAAAATCTCTTATAAATCGAAATTGAAATGAGAACAAATATGAATGTTTTCGAGACATTTAATGAATTTTTAATACATAAACAAACTTTAAACATTTTTGAAGCAAAATGTTTTGAAATGATAATTTTGAATTGCTGATAGAGAAATGAAGATGGCTTGATGCCTGTTTCTCGAAGTCGAACGAAGTTAGTCGATAACATTTAATACTATTTATATAACAAATTCATTTTGTCCAGACAATATGTTGCCCTTTGACGACAAAAAAATATTAAAAATCTGGATAATATGCATATAAATATGCATTTTGAAGTTAAATATAACAAAATATGCATTATCAATAAAATATGCAAAAATATCGATGCCATTTTACACCAAAATGTGCAATTCGGAAAGATAATTAATCTAGCAAAGATGGGTAAATAGTTATATGATTATTCGAAAAATCCCGAAAAAAATCCGAGTTTTCTTAAGAAAAAAATATATACAAGGTGGCGCAAAATTAATCCTCCTATCAGAAAATGCTATAAATTTTGCGATTGGCCCCTAATGTCAGTTCTGTTTTGACATTTGTATAGTAAACACATGCGAAATACACGTTAATAAACAATGTTACGCTACACTGCTCCAGAACGTGAAATATTGCTGACTATTTATTTGACCAATAATCGGTCGGTGACTTTGGCACAACGTGAATTTCGTCGCAGATTTCCTGGCCGTCCAACGCCTACTGGTGAAACACTGCGACGTTTAGCCGCTCGCCTCGAAGAGACTGGCACAACACGAGATGCTGCCAGGCGTGGCAGACCCCAGATAATATTGCTGCTGTAGCCGAGGATGTCATGGAAGCGCCGTTGACATCGACCAGACGACGTGCCACGAAAATGGGTATCAGTCGACGGTCTTTACAGCGAATTTTGGTACAAGATTTAAAGATATTTCCGTACAAAGTCCAGACGGTGCATCAGCTGTTAGCTGCTGACCGCCAATCGCGTCTAACATACGCTCAAGCCATCCTTACTCACCACCAAGAGTTTTGGCGATTTGCACTGGCCAGCAAGATTGCCTGATTTGACCGCTCCAGACTTCTTTTTGTGGGGCTTTTTGAAGTCGCGGGTTTATGTCAACAAGCCTCAGACTCTTGCAGCTCTTAAAGACAATATTCGTCAAGAATGAGAGGACCTTTCGCCGGAAGTTTGAGCCAAAGTGATGGAAAATGCCATAAAAAGGGCTCAAATGACAATCAACTGTGGCGACGGCCATACATGACATCATATTCTCGACTTGATGTAAAAAAATTAAAAGACCAAATAAAAATAATCCACAAGAAGAATCAAAGTTTTCCATTTTTTTTAATTACAGCCAAAAAACATCGGAAGTTTACTTTTGCGCCACCTTGTATTTGGACGTTCGAGAAAAAACATGCATTTGTATATTAATCCGCCCCCTAGTTATCACTATACATAAACTAAACAAAAATTGTCATTGCATGATTCACCACAGCAAGTGTTTTGTTACAAAATGCATGTAATTGCTTGCATATTCCGTCAACTCTTACCATTCACAAAAGCAGCGAATCAATATGAGTGTTATGAATATAAAAAAAGCTTTTTGAGTTAATTTAAGACTGTATTTAGAAGGATTTTTCTTGCATATTTCTATTTTTAACAATACGGAAAACACCATTTTCGTAGCTGACAGCTGGTAAAAGTAAATCATGAAACATACAACATTTTATTAGAAAAACTGGTTAAAAAATTTTATATTTTTGGTAAAAATATGAGGATGAGTCAATAAGTTCGTGGCTTTTTAAATTTCCCGCATCTTAACTGAAAGGGCAACACTGCTCCTAACAACAGAAATCCATCAAGTGACTTCTGTCAAAATATCCATTGACAGCAAACCACCTCGTGACTTGAGGAGAAAATGGAAGAAAAAAAATTTTATCTGCTCTATAAGCATTATTTTTTGCGGAAAAAACTCACTCAAATATAGGCTAAGCTTGATAAATACTATGGGAACTCTGGACTAACAATTTTAAGGCATTTCACATGGCTCAGTGTTTTCAATTTTTTATAATAACTTGTGTATGTGAAAGCTTTACGCCGCGTTTGCTTATAATCCACCACAAATGTCTGTCATTTATTCTCACTTAACAAAGCGTCATATGCGGGAAGTTTTGATTTACTTCTTTAATTAAAAAAAGTACCACTCAAGCACACCGATTGCACACCAAAGCTTATGGAGTATGTGTTCCATCGGTTTCGACGTGCGAGAGATGGTTTATGAGGTTCAGATTTGGTGATTTTAACACGGAAGTCATAGACAAAGACCGCCCAGGCCAACCGAAAAAGTTTAAAAACTTAACAAGGAGCTTGCAAAATCATTGGGAGCTACTAGAGCAGCAATTTTAAAACGTTTGCGAGCAGCAAGATTCTTTCAAAAGCAGGGAAATTGGGTACCATACTAATTTAAGCCGAGAGACCTTGAAACACGATTTGCATGTTCGAAATGATGCTTGAACACTATAGAAGAAAATTATTTTTACACCAAATGGTTATTTTCAATGAAAAACGTGAAGCCCGGCCAACCAGCCGAATCGCTAAGGTAATTCTCAGTATTTGGTGGGAGCAAAAGGGCCCAGAATATGCAGCCAGGCATGAAACCTTAATATTCCATCATGACAAGGCTCGGCCACATGTTGCAGTACCTGTTGAAAATATAGTTAAGACCTTGCCCCTTCCGACTACTATTTGTTTCGATCGATTCAGAATGGTCTCTTTGGGATACGCTTCACTTTGGAATAGAGCCTGATTCGTTCTTGGCCTCAAAAAATCCATATGTTGCCAGAAAGATGGGAAAAGGTCATAGCTAACAATGGCCAATACTTTAAATAAATTTATATTGTACAAATAAAGGGTGATTTTTTATGAATTAAGTTTTCCGGACTGGCAGCTCTGGTTGGTAATTGTGTCCAAACAACATCTGTGACAGAGATGTGCATGAATACCATTCAAATGACATATTTTATATTTTGCAAAAATGGATACTGAGTTATCACTATACATAAACTAAACGAATACTGTCATTGCATGATTCACTACAGCAAGTGTTTTGTTACAAAATGCATGTAATTGCTTGCATATTCTGTAAACTCTTACCATTCACAAAAGCAGCGAATCAATAAGAGTGTTATGAATATACGAAGAGCTTTTTGAGTTAATATACACTTTCCTATATGAGTATGATTGAATTAATTTAAGACTGTATTTAGAAGGTTTTTTCTTGAATATTTCTATTTTTAACAATACGAAAAACATCATTTTCAAACATTTTTTATTATTTCGGAGTTTATTGTATCGAAATAAGACGAAATTTACTTCTTGAACCACGCGCGAAAATTTATTTAAAACAAATTAATGCACTGATTTTGTACTATGCATTCAATTTATCATCGAGCTTTTGTGAATCATTTGAATACTTTGCATACAAATCAAAACACAGTAATCATTTTTGAGTTGTTATTGCTAACGGCATTTAAAAAATGATTGTGAAAATGGCAATCAATTTTGAGACCGCATGCACTGCAAGCAATATAATTAGTCAATGATGATCATTGGAAACACAACAAATGCAGTGATTTCATTCATATAGAAAAAAAGCGAATCAACTCATGTACATCTCTGATCTGTGAAAGTGAAAAGTGTTCTGTATACTCTGCCATTTCATCATGGAGAAACTCACAAACGAGCAACGACTGCAAATCGTTGAAATTTTTTATCAAAATTCCTTACAACAGCTCCATGGAAATCCACTGTTTTATCGAAAAAATTTGTTCCTCGATGAGGCTCATTTCTGGCTAAATGGATACGTAAACAAGCAAAACTGTCGCATCTGGAGTGAAGAACAGCCACATGCCGCACAAGAGTTACCGATGCATCCCGAAAAAACGACAGTTTGGTGTGGTTTGTGGGCTGGTGGTATCATCGGTCTATTTTTCTTCAAACACAACCGTGGAAGAAACGTTACCGTCAACGGCGGACGATATCGAGCAATGATACACGATTTGGCTGAGTTGGATTTGGTTGATATGTGGTTTCAACAAGACGGTGCCACATGCCACACATCTCGTGAAACAATGGACATATTGAAGGATGAATTTGGTTAGCATTTTATCTCTGGAAATGGCCCTGTGATTTGGCCGCCAAGATCATGTGATTTGACGCCTCTTGAATATTTCTTCTCGCTTTAGAAGCTAAAAATTTAAAAAAAAATGTAATATCTATGGGTAGATGAAACAAAAACACTATTTTTAATTGGAATTTTTTTTAAAATTTAAAATTTTTAATTTTCTTTCAAACACGAAACTTCAAATAAAATGTGCTTTTGCTCAAATTTTCAGCAGTTGGGTTCTAGATGACGAAGAATAATTATAGATTTGGAAGTATCAAAAATCCAAAAAGTACAAAATAAGGGGACAACCTAATCAACATGTGTATTTAAAGGTCTTTTTAAAAAAATTTTTAAAATTTTAAAAAATTCAAATTTTCCAAAAAAAAAAAAAAAAAATTTCCAGCTGGTATAATAAATTCTTTGGCTTTAATAAAATTGTTTCCTTATAAGACAAATTTAATCAAAATTAGCAAATCAATTAAAATTCCTAACAATTAACTAAAATTGCGTTAATAATTCCAATCACTTACCTCAAGGTTAACCACACAGCAAACTGCTGGTTTCAAATCCACAAAATCCATGTCACTCATTTACACAGCCACCACAACAACATGTTCCTCTAATTAGTAGATAATTGGACGGATACATAAAGATTTAACACAACTATACAAAACAACCAATCACAAAATAATTCCTTATAAAGGGAGCGGGGTGGGGGTTTGAGCATATTGTCAAAAGGCCATTAAATTAATTAACATCAACAATAAACAAACAAAAATTTAATCACAATTAATTCGTATTATGTGTGTGTCTCAGAAAAATAAAAAGTTTGACGACGATTGACTGGGCCTATAATTAAATTTGGGTAATTTTTTGTTATAAATATACAACTCGATTCATACAATATTGATTGATACACACACACACCTTGATGGATGAGTTTAAGAAATTAAAAGAAATAATAAAATAATTATGTTTTTTCGTTTTTTTAATAGGCCAAAGACCAAAGACAAAAATAAAGAAGCCAAATTTGTTGTAATAAAATAGAAAGACACAGATAGTTGGTTATACATTTCAACTGATTTTGAAAGGGGAGAATGAACAGCTGTATAGAAAAAGACACACAGAGATAGATAATAATATTAATTTGATATAATGTTGAAGTAGAAGTGGTGGCCAAGCAACTTATTAGCTGAGGTTTACGGCTAATAAGAGCACGAAACACGTTAATAAGCAACTTTCAACAATAATGTCAATCAATGTCTGCTAGAAATTTATTAAATACACTCATATATACATTCCACATACATCAATTAATACAAACTTATACACGTACATAGTTACACTGAGTATTAATGAGGTATGAGGGGATATTTGTTGGAAAGAAACTCAGACCAGCAGCCACACACAGTGGCTAATTTTGGAAGCAAAAAGATTTTAATAATCTTTAGAAGAGAAAAAATATAGTTGTACATGATCACCGTAACCATTTAAACATTTTTACTAGTTTTGGAACAATAGTATGGTGACTGTAATTATTTATATGATGGTATTAACCATAATAATTGTAGCAATTATATATATTAAATAAACATTGTTAAAAAACTTTTTAAAAATTTTGAAATGTTTGCTATATTTTTCTTTATTTAACCGGCTAAATTCAGCCACTGTGCACTATACAGCAGCGTAATTCCACAAATGGACCAACTTCTCCAGGCACACACACACACAATTGTCTAAAACCAAATCAAACAAAATGTAATGAATACAAAAAAAAAAAAAAACCAATCTATTGGTCAACCGATTGATGATGTTGTTTGTCAGTTGTCATAAATTTTAAAACCCACACATTTCAGGTTCTTATTACTTTTTATTTATTTCTCACAAACACAAACACACGCACTTGCAAACACATTCCCGTAGCCGGCCATAAACTTATATGAAATTAAGTTTATTAAGTTATAACCACGGTCTGAGACAGAAATGTCCATTAAAATACCAGCCTACTACTGGTTTTTTTTTTTTCAATCATTTGTTTATTTTGTATGTCTTATGAATCAAAAAAAAAACCTATTAAAACGAAAAATAACTAAAACCAATTTAAATGTATTTGTATAAAGACTTTTTTAATTTTTGCTAATAACTTTTAGAAAATGAGTTAAAAAAAAAACATAATGAATATTTATACAACACACATTGAAGCTAAGCTACACTTGGTACGAGAGCAGTGGTCGGCAATCATGGTTTGCAAGGGTCCAATGCAATTGACTATATAAAGAGTGAGTCAAAACAAAATGTATAGACACTATTCCAGCCAAAACTTATTATTTATCACGTGAGCTTTTAAAAATATGTCAGATATTAAATTTTCTGAATCATGCACTTACAACTGTTATTTCGGTCAAAATGATCATCGACAAAAAAGTACGTGAAAAAATAATTAAAACTTTTAAGAAAAATCAAAAGCGATTAAACAGTATAAGGAAGACTTAAACATTGAAAGAAAACCTGGATCAAGAAGAAACAATTAAGAGAGATATATTCAGCTGGGCCGGATCTTATATACCCTTCACCAAAAAAAAAAATTTTAAATATTTTTAGGTAAACAAAATTTTTTTTTTTTCCAGTTGTTTTTTTTTTCATTTTTTGGAAAAAAAATTTTTTCGAATTTTTTTTTTTAAATTTTTTATGTAAAATTTTTTTTACTTTTTTTAAATTAAAAATTTTTTTTTTAAATTTTAATTTTTTTTTAATATTTAGCGAAAAAAACTTTGGTGAAAAAAAAATTCGGGTTAAAAATTTTTTCCCGATTTTGACCCATTGTAGGTCCAACTTACTATGGTCTTATATACGTCGTTGGAAAGGCCTTTGAAATTTCTATCATTAAATATCCATTTTGTTTATATTAATGACTTAGTAATCCAGATATGGGTAAAAAAATAGGTAAAAAATCGAAGTTTTCCTGGTTTTTTTCCTTATATCTCAGCCATTTGTAGACCGATTTTGCTGATTTTAAATAGCAAACTTCTCGAAAGCATGTCTGTCAGAATTATTGAAGATTTGGATCCCGAAGATATCTGGGGTCTTCAGAAAATTGATTTCAACAGACAGACGGACATGGCTTAATCGACTCCGCTATCTATAAGGATCCAGAATATATATACTTTATAGGGTCGGAAAATTACAAACGGAATGACAAATTTATATATACCCTTCTCACGAAGGTGAAGGGTATAAAAAGCGACAGAAAAAATTGAAGTGAAATTTTTTACTTTTCAAAAGATTTTTATGTGGCTGATGGACGAGGTAATGTACAAGAACAATACCGGACAACAAAAGCAAACAAACTTCCCCAAGAAGTTTCCATTTGCAGTTGTGGCAAAAGAAGCCAATCAGGCACACTAAACACGGAGTGTCTACAAAAACTGTGGAAAAAAAGGCATTCAAACAATAATGTCAATTTTGTACCATGGGAGGCAAATCCACCCAACGTCCAGAACTTCGGCCTGTGAAAGGTATTGGGATCTTGTAAAAAAGAATTCAAGCTCTCAGGAAAGGTATCCCAGGGCATGTCCGATTTTAAGCGTAAGTAAACAACCTCGTCTAAAAAGGTAACGAAAGCAAATATAAAATCTTTAATGGGATGCTCTCGGGAAAAAGTGCATAAATTTATAAATAATATGCCAATATTTTAATGTTTATTGAATTTTTACAATATTTAAATAAAGTTACATATATTTCACAATTTGTAAATTGAACGGCTTAAGTTTTGTTTAACGTAATACAAGTATAAGTTTTTTCTGGCTCACTCTTTAATATGACCAGCTAAATGGAGTTTTTTTTTAAATCCGATAGAACTTTAAATTGTATAAAAAGGAATACAACAAAGTAAATTTTAATAAAAAACAAGAAAGAGAGCTATATTCGGCTGTGCCGAATCTTATATACCCTTCACTAAGTTATACTTTTTAATAAAAATTAAAAATTTTTTTTTCAAAATTTAAAATTTTTTTTTTCAAAATTTAAAAAAAAAATTTTTTTAATTTTTTTTTTTAAATTTATTAATGAAAACAAATTTATAAAAAAAAAATTTTTTGGTAAAAAAAAAATTCGTGTTAAAAAATAGTTTTCCCGATTTTGACCCATTGTAGGTCCAAATTATATACATACATCATTGCAATGGACCTTGAAATATCTATCATTAGATATTAATATTGTCTATATTAATGTCTTAGTAATCCAGGCATAGATCAAAAATAGGCCAAAATCGAGGTTGGCACGGTTTTTTCCTTATATCTCAGCTATTTGTGGGCCCATTAATCGATTTTAAATAGCGACCGATCCGGACGAATTCCCGATATATTGATGTATCAATTATGTTTGTAAGTTATTTGCGGTCTTCAGAAAATTGATTTCAACAGACAGACAGATGGACATGGCTTAATCGACTCTGCTATCTATAAGGATCCAGAATATATATACTTTATACAGTCGGAAAATTATATTGTGAGAATTACAAACGGAATGAAGGTGAAGGGTATAAAAAAAGCCGAAAAGTCTACTTTTGGTTTCAACTTTAGAATCGCAACAACCTCTAAAGTAGGAAATTAACAAACCGAATTCCTTTTAGTGTTGTTGTCTCAGATATCTTGTTTATAGCCTAGAGAATAGCTCTTAAATTTCGTCTCACTAATAACTTAGAAAGAAATATGAATTTGTGATCCGAACTCTATTTTTCAATAATGTTGAGTTAAATTGATGATGATGTTTCAAAATATAACATGGACTTGTAAGATTGTTGGCAAGGTAGAAAATGCATTTCAATTTGCAAATTGTCTTAATGTATTATTTGAATTATTGCACTTTAAATTGTATTCAAGTCAGAAAAAATTTAATTCTATAATTTTCGAATTTTTTTGAACAAAATTTTAAAATGTTTTTTTTTTTTTTTTAAATAAAAGTAAAAAGTCTAATCAAAGTTGCAGTTCCTAGCTTAAAGTACAATATTTGACATATAAGATTTTAATATCCTTTATAAACCAGTGGTCAGGATAATGAGTACATGGATAATAACTAATACTTTCTTTCTTTAATGTAATGACCTGACCAGCCAAAGCGTGTTTTTAAGCCCGAAGAACTAATAAAAGTAAATTTTAATCAAAATGCATTTCATTAACATTTAAAAATCATTACGGACGTCCAATTTTGGTTCATTTTTTCATGCATTGCTGGCCGTATGTCACGAATAACAGAAACAATGTTGGCGCTCAAGGATACAATTGTTGCTGGTTTATAAGCATAAACCAGAGACTTCAAGTGGCTCCACTTGAAATAATCGCACCACCTTGGAAGTCAATTGACAGGTCCATTTCTCTAAATCAAGTTATCGCCAAATTTTAATTTCTATAAATCGATGGTTGCAGTAGCCGTATGGCACGTAAAGTCAACCTGTTAAAAACACATCTTGCCCGAATCAATTTCATTTATATTTTCAAGCTAAACATCATAGATCACTGTGCGGTAACGATCTCCATTGACCGTAACGGTAGCTCCGGCTTAATTTTTGAAGAAATGATGCCTCCAGCGTGTAAACCGCACAAAACCGTATAATTTTCTGTATGTAATAGAGTCTGTAGGGACTGTTGTGAATTGATCTCACTCACATTTGTTTAATAACAAACCCGTTAAGACAAAAATGAGCCTCATCGCTGAACACAATTTAGCAATAAAAAAGTTAGCTACAAGTAGCGCGAATCAATGACTGACTTTCAAAGTAACTTTGGATAATAATGCTTAAGCACGCCTCCAGGCACTCTTCGCAAAAATGCCAATAAATGCAAATATAACTGATTTTTATTCAAAAACTCTTGTAACAGTTTCTAAAAAACGAACTTAAATCTATATAAATATATAAATGTCTTTGTAAGTTTGTTTGTTTGTTTGAGCATCACGCCTAAACGGCTGAATCGATTTTATTGAAATTTGGAACGTAGATAGATCCTTACTTGGAAACGTCAATAGGCTATAACTTTTTTCAATACTTGGACCAGAAAGGGGTAAACAGGGGGAAAACGGGTAAAATTGGTAAAATACTATTAAAATAGTATTTTAAAAAATAGCAATAATATAATTAATTTTTAACAGAGTGATGGTACAAGTAGAGTGCCGCAATAATATATACGGTTAAAACAATCATATATATGATTGTCACAATAACTTGCATGATTGAGTATGTAATAATACACTTAATTATTATTCGATGCTGCACTGAATGATTACTGATCAGTGCTGACTAATCAGTGCTGATGTAAATATCGTCAGTGGTGACTAATCAGTGCTGATGAAAACATCGTCATAGCTGATTAATCAGCACTGATGTAAATATCGTCAGTGCTGACTAATCAGTGCTGATGAAAACATCGTCAGTACTGATGAAAACATCGTCAGTGCTGATGAAAACATCGTCAGTGCTGATGAAAACATCGTCAGTGCTGATAAAAACATCGTCAGTGCTGATTTAAACATCGTCAGTGCTGATGAAAACATCGTCAGTGCTGATTAATCAGTGCTGATGTAAATTTCGTCAGTGCTGATGAAAACATCGTCAGTGCTGACTAATCAGTGCTGATGAAAACATCGTCATAGCTGATTAATCAGTGCTGATGTAAATATCGTCAGTGCTGATGTAAACATCGTCAGTACTGATGAAAACATAGTCAGTGCTGATGAAAACATCGTCAGTGCTGATTTAAACATCGTCAGTGCTGATGAAAACATCGTCAGTGCAGACTAATCAGTGCTGATGTAAACATCGTCAGTACTGATGAAAACAACGTCAGTGCTGATGAAAACATCGTCAGTGCTGATTTAAACATCGTCAGTGCTGATGAAAACAACGTCAGTGCTGATGAAAACATCGTCATAGCTGATTAATGTAAATATCGTCAGTGCTGATGAAAACATCGTCAACGCTGATGAAAACATCGTCATAGCTGATTAATCAGCTCTGATGTAAGTATCGTCAGTGCTGACTTATCAGTGCTGATGAAAACATCGTCATAGCTAGGGATGCCAAAGGGGACTGGGTTTTACAAATTTAGGGATTCGGGATTTTAGAAATGTAAATCCTTTCGAGATTTTTCGGGACTTCGGGATTTTAGTTAAACGTAAAAAACTACAAAATTCAACAATAAAAACTATTTTTTTTTGTTAATATATATATATTAAAATATATCAAAGAAAAAACTAATGCATTGAATTAAAATAAATTTGGCACAAACGATATTTCATATTTATACCCGTATTCTGAACTTTACAACAGTGAGAAATCCATAACAAAACTGTATTGAGTACATATGGTAGTTCATAGTAAAAGGATTTTTAGGATTACTATGAGACTAATAGTGTAAAAATTGGTAAGGCAGTTTAAAAGTTATTTGCAATTAAAACCTTTAGTTCTTAATATACTAAACGGCCGAAACGATTTTATTGAAATTTCCAACATAGACTACGACAGGTGTAGCGAAGCGCACCGGGTCAAGCTGGTATTTTAATAAGCCTTGAAACCTCTTAAAAGCTTTCTTCTTTCTTATTTACTGCAGTTTTTGCCACCAAACAAATATAGAAAATCCATGTTGTGTTATCAAACGTTGATTAAAGTGTTACCTTTTATATATTGGAGTCAAGATTTATGTAAATAAAGGTAAGCTACTCTTTAGAGACGTGATTTATTGATGAGTGCCTTCAGGCACTCTTGAGCATTGTAGACTAGTTTTGCTGCCTCAGTTTTTCCCTTATATAGCAAAATGTTGTGTTGTTTTCTTTGTTATGATTGCAATTTTTTACATACAATTTTAAGAAATGGCTGGTCAAGTGGACAAACGTTTCAAATTGTCTGATTTGAGTGACGAACAATTAGAAAAGTTCGTCACACTGCACACTGTGACACACTATACTAACTTAAATCCGACTATTTATCAATCTCTAAAACCGCAAGGGTGCCTTGAGGCACTCATTTAGTTTTTCCCACCTGGCAGGTAAACCATTGATTGTACAAATTTTTAAATGTTGTTTTTGAAATCAGGTGCCCAAATTTACCATAAACAAAATTATTACCAACGATTTTAGCCATTTTTTTTTTTTTTTTTGAAATTGGCATTAGAGGGTTAAGCGTCAATCCATTTATGATGATTTGCCAGAGTATACTGATCATTAGTGTTAAAAAGTGAGCGCAGTATGACCTTTCGAAAATTCTATCGGGCTTAAAAAACACCCTATATTTAACCGGCAAATAAACTATTTAGTTCGGGCAATGGTGGCTATGAATGCATATTACTGCTATAAACTGATGTTCTAATGTAATCTTTTCTTATTTAATGCTTGTTTTATCAAATAAATATATTTGTTTTAAGGATAGTGCTGTTTTATTCATATAGTTGACACACATTAAATATTACCTAATGAAGGGTGTCTTAAAGTCTGCCATGTTGAAATATATATATTATTAATATTTCAATAATTACTTAAAATTACAATATTTCTTTGTCTACTAATGATTATAATAGTTATTAAGGCTGGTCTTTGTTTTCTTTGTATTTTGAGGTTAAGCTACTGTTTATATTATTTCAACAGATACTGATCTCATTAAAAAATTTGTTTATTTTTTTTTATCAAAAAATTTCTATTAACATATTTTCTCTAGTTTAAAATCTCATTTAGAGAAAAACAAAAAAAGATAATCTTAAACAAAAAATTCATTTGAATTCAAAAAAAAAAAAACTAACAATTATCAAGTGTTTTCTCAGTACACTTTAACAAAAAAAAACTCAAAAAGATAAAAATTGTAATAATCATACAAAGAAAATAAAATAAAAAAAAAACACTTGTGTTTCTTTTAAAGTGGATCACGTTTCCTCGTATGGTTTATTTGGAATTGTTACAATTCGTTTCATGTAAAGAGTTTGTTTCATTTATTTTTCTTTTTATATTTAAATCGATCATTTGTGGCATTTGTTGGTACAGAACTCACACACGCATTTTCATTTATTTTTATTTTTTTTGTTATCTTAAGGGAATTCTTAAGAAGTGTCCCAGAAGTCGAGACAGAACTTAATATTTTTTTTTTAGCCCAAAAAATTATAAATGTGTCAAGTATTTCGTCAACAGTGTGTTGAATATGTTGGATCAATGAGTTGTTTCAAGTGATTTTTAGTTTTGAATTTTCAATATTTTTTGGTGGTAGAAAATGATGGTTGCTCATAATTCCATAAGACCACCTAGTTGTATGTGGGGTATTGAAACAGTTGGTTTATTGCTTTTTGTAAGAACTATTAAGAGTTAGTGTAACATATGGGTTTTTAGATGTATGTATAACCTTGTTATAATTTTAAACCTTTTTAGAGAGTTTTGTTGGGGATTAAATAAATCTTTAAGAATATGAAAACAGATGCATACAATTTAAGGTTGTTCATTATATATTTGTTTGTGTTATTAACATTTATTTGAAACCACAAACAATTTTAACACCAACAAATAATTTTATCAGTAAAATATAGAATTTTCTAAAATAACTTCTTTCTTTTCGCTAATAGCTTTAAAATAAAAACTATTTTACTGCAAAATGCTTGAATTTCAAAATAAAAGCTTGAATAGCATCAAATGCCAAATGAATACAGAAAAAATAATCAAGCTTTTACCCAAAAATAAGCTTTTTCAACAAAACAAACTATTTCAAGACATATTTTTCTACTAAGAAACTTTTCCAGAAAAAAGCTTGTTGAAAAAACATTTTTTATGGAAAAAGCTTTTTGATCTATATAAATATATAAATGTCTTTGTAAGTTTGTTTATTTGTTTGTTTGTTTGAGCATCACGCCTAAACGGCTGAATCGATTTTATTGAAATTTGGAACGTAGATAGATCCTTACTTGGAAGCGTCAATAGGCTATAACTTTTTTCAATACTTGGACCAGAAAGGGGTAAACAGGGGGTAAACAGGGGGAAAACGGGTAAAATTGGTAAAATACTATTAAAATAGTATTTTAAAAAATAGCAATAATATAATTAATCTTTAACAGAGTGATGGTACAAGTAGAGTGCCGCAATAATATATATGGTTAAAACAATCATATATATGATTGTCACAATAACTTGCATGATTGAGTATGTAATAATACACTTAATTATTATTCGATGCTGCACTGAATGATTACTGATCAGTGCTGATGTAAATATCGTCAGTGCTGACTAATCAGTGCTGATGAAAACAACGTCATAGCTGACTAATCACCACTGATGTAAATATCCTCAGAGCTGACTAACCAGGACTGATGAAAACAACGTCATAGCTGATTAATCAGTGCTGATGTAAATATCGTCAGTACTGATGAAAACATCGTCAGTGCTGACTAATCAGTGCTGATGAAAACATCGTCATAGCTGATTAATCAGTGCTGATGTAAATATCATCAGTGCTGACTAATCAGTGCTGATGAAAACATCGTCATAGCTGATTAATCAGTGCTGATGAAAACATCGTCAGTACTGATGAAAACATCGTCAGTGCTGATTTAAACATCGTCAGTGCTGATGAAAACAACGTCAGTGCTGATGAAAACATCGTCATAGCTGATTAATCAGTGCTGATGTAAATATCGTCAGTGCTGATTTAAACATCGTCAGTGCTGATGAAAACAACGTCAGTGCAGACTAATCAGTGCTGATGAAAACATTGTCAGTGCTGATGAAAACATCGTCAGTGCTGATGAAAACATTGTCAGTGCTGATGAAAACATCGTCAGTGCTGATGAAAACAACATCGTCATAGCTGATTAATCAGTGCTGAAGTAAATATCGTCAGTGCTGATGAAAACATCGTCAGTGCTGATGAAAACATCGTCAGTGCTGATTTAAACATCGTCAGTGCTGATGAAAACATCGTCATAGCTGATTAATCAGTGCTGATGTAAATATCGTCAGTGCTGATGAAAACATCGTCAGTGCTGACTAATCAGTGCTGATGAAAACATCGTCATAGCTAGGGATGCCAAACGGGACTGGATTTTACAAATCCCGGGATTCGGGATTTTAGAAATGTAAATCCCGGGATTCCGGGATTTTTCGGGACCCCGGGATTTTTCGGCATCCCGGGATTTTTCGTGATTTCGAGATTTTTCGGGACTTCGGGATTTTAGTTAAACGTAAAAAAATACAAAATTCAACAATAAAAACTATTTTTTTTTTCGTTAATATATATATATTAAAATATATCAAAGAAAAAACTAATGCATTGAATTAAAATAAATTTGGCACAAACGATATTTCATATTTATACCCGTATTCTGAACTTTATAACAGTGATAAATCCAGAACAAAACTGTATTGAGTACATATGGTAGTTCATAGTAAAAGGATTTTTAAGATTACTATGAGACTAATAGTGTAAAAATTGGTAAGGCAGTTTAAAAGTTATTTGCAATTAAAACCTTTAGTTCTTAATATACTAAACGGCCGAAACGATTTTATTGAAATTTCAAACATAGACTACGACAGGGGTAGCGAAGCGCACCGGGTCAAGCTAATTATAAATATATGTATTTTGCCATAAAAGCTTTGAGAATATAAAGCATTTTAAACATAACAGCTTATCGATTATAAAGCTTTTTTCATTAAAAAATCTTTTTGTTCATAGAAAGCTTTCTCACCAATATAAAGTTTTTATGATTAAGAAGCTTTTTGTCTACAGAAGGACTTTTTGACATAAAATAAAAAAGCCTTTTTACTAATAAGACTTTTTTCGACTACAAAAACCCTTTCACAAGAAAATCTTTTTGAAAATATGCTTATGGACTAAAACCAGTTTTCATTAAATAAAATTGGTTGATAATGAAACCGACTACAACTTTTTTTTTCAAAAAATATTTGTTTCCATTATTTCATAAAAAAAAGCTTATCGACTAAATCGGTTTTTTGAAGTAAAAAATCTTTTCGATTACAAAAGGCCCAATTAAGCTTTTCAATTATAAAAAGCTTTATAAACAGTAAAGCTTTTCAATTATAAAACGCTTTACAAACAATAAAGCTTTTCAATTATAAAAAGCTTTATAAACAATAAAGCTTTTCAATTATAAAAAGCTTTATAAACAATAAAGCTTTTCAATTATAAAAAGCTTTATAAACAGTAAAGCTTTTCAATTATAAAAAGCTTAATAAACAATAAAGCTTTTGACGACTATAAAAGCCTGTTCAACATAAACTATAAACAGCTTTTTCAAATAATAAACTTTTTTAACAAAAATTTACAAATTTCTTATTTTTATTGAAAAAATGCATTTGAATTTTTATATCATACTAATTAAACTATTTGTTTCTTTTTTAGCATAAAAATCAACATGTCTACTTTCTGATTTCCAAGGTAAATATTTAAATAACCAAATTTTTATTTAATAATTGATAACAATTAGCAACGAATTAGGAATTTATTTTTCAAAGAAATAAAAAATTAACGTTTGAATGAAGCTTTACAGTGTGCACTCATTACTTTGTAATGCTTGCGGTAATTAGTAGCATTGAATTTTTAAAATGTAATTTCAGCAGAAAAGTTTAAAAACTATATTTATTGTAAATCTTTAAATCATTTTTCTTACAGCAGCAATAAATTTCATATTAAAATTTTAAAATCCTTCCATAAATTTTGAAATTCCTAGAATTTATATTAAAATTAGTTCTTGTAATAAATACCTATTTTCTGTTTTCATCTATTTTAACCTTTTGCAACCTACTCTATAAAAAAGAATATGAACAAAAAAAAAAAAAAAGAAATAATAACAATAATTGTTTATTTGAGTAAAAGAAATAATAAAAATCTTAATATTTTATGGATTCCAGTAATCACATCAACACCTCCCGTGTAAAAATAAGGTTTGGGTTGTGTATGTTTAAAAAAAAAAAATATATATTTTCCAACACAGAAAGAAAATTACTTAAAAAACAAAACAAAAAAACTCAAATAAGAATACAAATCATTTTGTATACCTACAATCGATACTTTTTTATTTGGAATTTTAATTGCAAAACAATAAATTTTTACAATCATAAACAACACACTGCAGCAACAAAAATAAGAAGAAACTCAGCAATATTCTGAAAAAGAAAAAACTACAATATTCAGCTATATAATGATAAAATGGTAGGAAAAAAAATTCTCCCTGAGGACCTTAAGCAGAGCAAACAATATCATCATCAACAGCAGCCGCAGCAGCAACATCATCTTGCGCATCATGAAACAGAAGATGAAACTATTTCATGCTAAAGTAACAATTCATTTTGTTACTTTTATAGGATTTTTTGTAGCTGCTTTTTTTTTTGCTGTTCTTTGCTAAGAAAACCAATCAACATTATAATTTCCATTACGGTCATGGTAGAGCATCATCTTTTTACTACATTTTTACTCCTGCCCAGCTTAAAATTTGGTGGAGTAGGGGGGGAAATACTCGTGCAACCAATTGTCCTCTTACTCACATGTAACAACTACTACTCAAGAGCTGGCTTTAGCTACATGTGTGAGAAAAAATATATCTATATAGTGGGTGAATTGATAAGGTAGAGAAGGAAACTTAGATGTGAATCTTGATCTTGAACTTGATTAGAAAATTAGAAAAATTAAAAAGTTTTCAAAGCTCTAACATGTAACATAATCTATACAAAAGTTGTTTTTAATTATAGTTTTTAAATACAGCTTTACAGTTAAATCTCAAACATTTTAAAGAAGCTTTTCAAAACAAAATAAATATTAAATAAAATAGTTAGTTAAATTATTTTTAAGCTCAAACATGTGAAATTTTTCTACATTTTTAGAAACGCAGACATAATTTAAAAATATTTATTTTTATATAGAAAGCTTTTTTTATAAAAAACTTGTTTAACTCAAGGCTGTTTAAGTTTTTTAAATAACAAACTTTAAAATCCTTTTGAATAAAAAGATTTTAATTATAAACAAAATTTAAATATGTATAAAGCTTAAAGCTTTTTACACAAAAATAAAAAATTAAGATTTTTCGTAAATAACTATTTAAAGTTTTTTTCATAAAAAGCTAGTTAAAGCTTTTTTCATAAAAAGCTTTAAAAGGCTTTTTTCATAAAAAGCTTTAAAAGGCTTTTTTCATAAAAAGCTATAAAAAGCTTTTTTCATAAAAAGCTTTTTTCTTAAAAAGCTTTTAAAAATTTTTTTCATAAAAAACTATTAAAAGCTTTTTTCATAAAAAGCTATAATAAGCTTTTTTCATAAAAAGCTATAATAAGCTTTTTTCTTAAAAAGCTATAATAAGCTTTTTTCATAAAAAGTTATTAAAATCTTTTTTCTTAAAAAGTTATAAAAAGCTTTTTTCATATAAAGCTATAAAAAGCTTTTTTCATAAAAAGCTTTTTTTATAAAAAGCTAAAAAAAGCTTTTTTCTTAAAAAGCTATAAAAAGCTTTTTTCTTAAAAAGCTAAAAATCTTTTTTCATAAAAAGCTTTAAAAAGTTTTTTTTTCATAAAAAGCTATAAAAAGTTTTTTTCTTAAAAAGCTATAACAAACTTTTTTCAGAAAAAGCTATAAAAAGCTTTTTTCAGAAAATGCTATTAAAAGCTTTTTTCATAAAAAGCTATAATAAGCTTTTTTCATAAAAAGCTATAAAAAGCTTTTTTCATAAAAAGCTATAAAAAGCTTTTTCATAAAAAGCTATAAAAAGCTTTTTTCTTAAAAATCTATAAAAAACTTTTTTCATAAAAAGCTTTTTCAGAAAAAGCTAAAAAAAGTTTATTTTTATAAAGCTATTTCAACCTTTGCTTCATATTATAGCTTTTATATTAAAAACTGTTTTAAGCTTTTTTCAGAAAAAGCTATTTATAGCTTTTTTCATATTATAGCTTTTACATTAAAAAGCCTTTTAAAGCTATCTAAACCATTTTTAATAAAAATCTATTTAAAGCTTTTTTCATAAAAAGCTATTTAAAACTTTTTCCTTGTTATAGCTTTTATATTAAAAAGCTATTTTAATAAAATGTTGTTGAAAGAACCGTTCTTAAAGCTATTTAAAGCTTTTCTCAGAAAAAATTGTTTCTTAAAAAGGGTTTTAAAGCTATTTAACATTTTGAGCTTTTTCTATATATTTTCATGTACATATTTATACTTTTCAAACATTTGGCATATCTTTTATGCAGTCTTCTTAAGTTAATTTAAAATTCCTTTCCAATTTCACCACTTTCATCTAACCAATAACGAAAATAAAAAATCTTTATAACATGCATGTTACTTAACACCCTACTACGAGTACGCCACCTATTGCCCAAACATGCAGATATGCATAATGATCTCTCTACCAAGAAACCAAAATTTCTGAACCGAAGTGGTGTTAAAACGAGTGAGAGATCCGCAGGAGAAAAAAATTAAACGTTTTAAAGGAAAAAGTGCAAATAAATGCTTAAAAATTACACTGTTTTTCTAACTAAGACTACGTGTTGTAGAAAGGGCCGTAAACTAAAATAAAAAAAAAAAAACAAAACACATACACAAAAAATATACAAGAACAATAACACTAAAACACTACATAGACGGACAGACAGTTATACAGACAATAGCATGTTAAAGTTGGACTCCCTTTTATTATTTCGATATTCGAGTGCCAGAGTTTCAAGCCAGGCTTTTATGTCTTTGCATTAGTTTCTGGCAATTTTATTGAACAAAAAACACTTGCTTTAGGTTTTGAAATTATACTGTTGCAAATTCTATATGCAACATGAATTTTGTGTATGTTGTGGCCTGCATGCCGGCAAGAATCTCGGAGAAATAAAACAAAACCAAGTGATAATTACTTTGAAGCGTTCAGAATTAAGTTTATTGTATCGTAAATGTAATTGGTTTCGGTATAATATGAATTACCTAATGAAAATCGTACAACAGCAATGGCAAGCATAATAATTTTTTGTTTTTTTAGAACAAAAATAAAAACATTTAAAAATAATATGTAATAAGTGTCCAAAAAGGAAAAAAAAAAAAAAAAACATAAATAATTTTTGCTGCAAATGCATAATTTCATAGGAAATTTCGTTATGGAAAGAATTCATTTTTTAAACTACTGAAGTAAAACTTGAGGTTTAAAGAGAAGTAATATATAGTTTTCAATCAAGTTTATTTGAACGACAAGCAACTTTTATATCTATTTTTTGTAAATAAGCGTTTCATTGAGAAAAGGAAGTCGATCTGTGATCACAAATATTTTTGATCAAAATCTACATTTTCAATAAAAAACTCCAAACAAAAAAATTTATAAAAAAAAGTTGGAAATTCTTTGACAAGAATTTTTCCAAAAAAAATTTAAAAATATTTTTTTTTTATAATTTTATATTAAAATAATAATAGAATTTTATAGCATTTAAAATCAAAAAGAAAATTTAAAATATTTTATTAAATAACCGAGATATGGATTTTTGAAGTTTTAAAAAACCAAAATTGGTGGGGAAGTTAATTAAGTTCAATTAAAATATGTAGCACAATTCCAAAGTTTTAGTGGGTTGTAAACCCTTTTTCGTATATTTAGTACTTCTATGAAGTGAGTTAGTACATAGTGGTAACTTTTTGGTACTTTTTCAAAAGTACTTTTGTAGAAAAAGTACCATAATATTTAAAAATGGATTTTTTTTGTTTAAAAAATGCTAAATTGATGAGGAACTTTGAAAAAATAAAAATAAATTGAAGAGAAATAATGTGAATAGGCAGTAGATTATGAGTAAAATAACAAAATTGTGGTGCCTTGCAAATCCGATTTCCTATATTTAACAAAAAAAATCAAAATTGTTGTGGAAGTTAAGTTAGCAGCAAAATAAGCGCCAAACGATGTGTAATGTATGGTTTCTGTATTTTCAGTTCCTTTATTTGTTACTTCAAAAAATAGTTAATATAAAAAACCAGATACTGGTACTTTTTGGTCCTACTTTAAATAAATACTTTCCTTAGTAGAAAAAGTACTAACAAAATTTACCACTAAGCAAAAGCATACACAAAACTTATGTTATAGTTATACACATTTTCCACAGTTTTTATTTAATTAAAATTTACCTGTTTTAATAATTATAGTTTTCTGTAATTTCTCCACTTCGGAAGAAGGCTAATTAGAAACTCAAAAGAAAGCTTACCTGGAAATAAAAAAAGAAAATTGAAAAAAAAATTAATTAAATTTAATATTAAAAACTACAACTACAAGTGCGAAAGAAAATAATGGTAGATTTAAATTTCTCATTATTAAAACCAGCTACAGCTACAACTGCAACAAAATTAAATTAAAATTGAATTTCAACTCATTACAATAAAAGTTCATTACGAGTGGCCAGTTAAATATAAACAATTTTCTGATTTTCCCCCTCAAACTCAAGCACAAACTTCAATTTCCAGAGAAATCGTGTTAAAAAAAAACAACAACTTTAATTGAAAAGCAATAAAAATCAGAACACAGCATTTTATAAAGAAAACAGAATTAAATTTTGAAAAACCAAAACAAAAAAAGTAATAGTAATAACAAACGTGTTCAGTTCTCCATACTGGCACTGAGTTTTCAAGTCATAACCCATATTACGCATGATTATTGGTCATTTTTGTTACGGCTTGTTTAGCAGCATCATAACTTTTTTATTTCTTTCACCATCATCATCATTATGAGAACTTTTTTGTGCGTTGATTTCTTGGGTTAGGAATGATATTGTAAGTGCAATTCATGTTATGATGATTTCGTGTTTTAAATTATTTTCCATTTTATTTTGTTTTTTAATTTTCAATTATTTTGTTTTTTCTCAGTGTTACAGTTAAATAGTTTAAATTTTTTGTATAAGAAAAAATAAGTCCCGTTTAATGTAATAATGTGAATTATGCGTGTGTTTTTTATTTTCAACATTGATTCACACCTTTTTGTTGTAATAATCAATTGAAATTCATTAAATTTAATGAATGTTTTTTCATCGCTAATGAAAAAGAAAGATCAGCCTTTAATTTAAATTGAAAAGGTTTTTGGGGAAGAGTCACTTTTTTGGTGTAACGAGGACAGTAGTGGAAAAACATGTAAGTTAAAAGAGAGTAGATTTAGGAATGATTTTGTAGACTATAAAAAATTAGTTTATAATAAAAAAAAAAAAAAAAAAATCAAACTAAATTCAAAAATTCAACAAAAAAATAAAAAAATTTTGCAAAAATTTAAATAGTGCATTTAAATTATCTATATAATATTATTTATAATCAGAAAGAAAAATTTAAAAATTTTGTTTGGAACCCAAGATATGGAATTTAAAGTTAGCAAAAAACCAAAATTGGCGGGGAAGTTGTGTGATCAGATGTTGAATATATTATATTAAAGCGTGTAGCGTTGCATATATACTTCTTATATATCCAAAACTTCTATGATATGATTTGTACATTTTTTTGGTACTTTATTTTAAGTTCCCGAAAAAGTACCAAAAAATTTAAAATTTGCTACAATAAAAGACATTTTTTTGGTACATATTTTTAAATCATAGTGTTAAGGTTTCAGTATTTTTAAACATATTTACAACTTCTCTAGAATGATGTTATGATAACTGAAACATGTTTGTGTAATTTAATTAAAGTACCTGAAAAAGTACCAAAAAATTTCATGCAAAAAAGCAAAATTGGTGGGGAAGTTATGTGATCATAAATATAAAATTTTATTTAAAATGTTGGGTAAGCTTAGCACAAGTTTGTATGTATTTTCAACTACATTAACATGATTTTGTACTCACTGGTACCATTAATTGAAAATAATTTAAAATACTTAAAACATAGTTGTTTGTATTTATAAATTTTAGTGCATATTAGTAAACTAATGAAATTCTAAATGAACCTAAAATATGGAATTTTAATGTTTGGAAACAAGACCTACTTTAAAATAACTTTTTATACTCATTGTACATTTTTTCTTTGGAACATAATTTCAGATACCTGATAAAGTACCAAAAAAATGTATGGTAAACAAATATTTTTTTACCATTTATAATTGATTTCGAAAAAGTCTTCGATCATAAAGCGATCTGGGGTGCACTGGGATGTTAAGGTGTGCCGGCGAAAGTGATAATTCTGGTCAAACAGCTGTACAATGGAGTTAGATGTCGGATCATTCACTGGAATCGATATAAATATTCAGACTGGTATACGTCAGGGCTGTGTTCTCTCGCCTTTACTGTTCAATATAACACTTGACACAATAATGAATTATGTAACAACCAACAACACTGGTATTACATAGGGTCACTTAAAGACCTAGACTATGCAGATGACATATCCCAGTTCTAAGAGACAGTCCCAAACTAGTGATTTTACCCATCATTTAGGGTGGGAACTAGTTACTTCAATAGCTACCTTACTAGGTATTTTAACACTTGCATGTCCTAAGATCTATTGACCCTTTTTGATTTACAATGAGACTATCTAATAGCTGGTCCAAAGTAGTCAACGCATTGGATTCACATACTGGCTAAATAGCATCAGTTACCTTAATAGCTACCTAACTGGTAACTTTATCAGCTACATAACTAGTTCTTTTAACATGTACGGGTGCTAATTGACCTCAAATAATCAGCTAAAAAGACATATTATAGAAACTCCAATAAACGATTGCTTGTAAACAAACCTTCCTATGGCAACACTCCAATGGATTGCTTTCTAAAGTGCAGTACAAAATAAACGTTTAATGTATACAGGTTACTAAGGGACACTAAAGTGTCTATTGCCCAGAGACCTGCGCCGATTGGCTGTAAGCCGGCTAAACCGAACCGCCGATAAATTTTAAAAGCAGCCACCGCCGAAATTTTAAAAACAGCCACATCGTCTTGAAATTAGCCGCCGTTTTTGATTAAAGTTCCTTAAAATTTCACCAAATTTTCGGAATTTCACTTTTAACATTTTTCATATTTTTCAATTTGAGTAATTATTCTTTTGTCGGCTGACAGCCGGCTTTGAGCCGCCGCCGACATTTGTTAGAGTCAGCCGCCGCCGCCGTGAAATTTAGTGAATTTTAGACTCTGCTATTGACTTCATGCTATGTTACATGGGATATCAGTATACTTAAGCAAAAATAAACTGTATGAGAATTATATCAAAACAATTTGTTTAAAACCAGTTTGTACGAATTACTCACAAAAGGTTTAAGTGACTACATTCCAGATTACTTAGAGACACTTAAGTGGCAATTGTCTTCACGCTAAATTACTTGGGATGTATTAAGTAACTAATTGTCTTCTCTCTGCACTACAAAGAGCACATACGTGTCAAATTACCAAAATATATTAATTGGAGTCAGACATTTGTGACAATTACTGTCTTTAAGGGATACATCGACTACTTGATTAACTGCTGGGATGTCTTCTGGCACAAAAACACTCCCATATCAAAACAAAACTTCATCATCTGAGCGAGTGTCTAGCTAAATTAGGATAAACAGTGCAGAAACCAAGATATTTCTAGACAGAAAACCTCTAGATGTTGTCGACTATTTTTGCTACTTGGGAAGTATTGCTTGCAGCAATGGGGGAGCAAGTGATGATGTAAGTTTAGCGTCAAAATATTTGACGCTAGTGTAACAGAACAACAGATTCTGCATGGGTACGAAATATGGCACGCTGCTACTTAGGAAATAATTGCACTCCTAGTGTTTATAAACCAGTGTTTGAGGCAAAAACGTTGATGATGCTCTCAGACAATTTCTTTCGAACGGCGCTTGACTGGAACCCATATGGTAGCCGAAGAAAAGAAAGCCGTGCTAATACATAAAGGAGACTGGTTGAAGCTGAAGATTAGCACCAAGGCGTACATGGCGTGAAATGTTTTTCTATTTTATTTAAAATACCGAAAAAGCTAATTTTTCCAGCTTTAGTTAATAAAGTTTTCGATACATTTTTAAGACAACTACTAACTGCTCCAATTTTTGCAATTCTACTTACTTCTACTTGTAGCACTTTTTTCAACACATTCCTTTTATTTTTAATAACTTCCCAAAATAATTTGAATTACCTACAAGTTTATTCACTTTCTCTCTAATTCAACAAAACTTCCAAAAATATAGCTCAATTTCCTTTATTGAACAAAAAAAAAAAAAAAAACCTTTACATTTTCCTTATTTGTCCAACACAAAATAAAATCAAATATATCAATTACAAATTACCGTCTGAGTCGTGTTATCTTCAAAAATATTTATTGTTTAATTATTATGGTTCAAATCACGATCCATCATTTAAACAATTAACAAAACTTTTACTCAAAATTTTTCTTTTTTTTTTTTTTTGTTTCTTTCTTTCTTTCTTTCTTTATATTTGTTGTTTTGTTAACAGCATTCCTTAAAATTATTATAGTCTTTTTCATAAATTTTAACAAACAAGCAACAATTAAATGTGGCTGGTATAAGTATAGTTGCAACAGCACAAGTTGTTGCGCAGCATTACAAGCCCGCCATGCCACAAAAGAAGGGAATTCCTAACAAATTCTCACATGCTTCGTAAAAAACATTTTAACAAACATTAAAAAAGTTCCACACATTCATACACAAACGAACAAACAAACAAGCAGACATACATACATGAAGTTGCAACATGCAATAATTATAACAATTTTTATGACTTTTTTAGCGAAAAATCTTTGGAAATGCCTTTTTTGAGTAGCAGAAGTACTTGGCAGTTTGGGTACTGCTGAGCTGTAGTAGCTCTTTAAACATTTTTGTAACTTCAGTAGCTGCAACATCATCATCATCGTTGTAGTCGTTATGGATGTAAAGCTGAGTGTGTTTTTCGGTTAAAGTATTGGCTGTAATGCATTTACAAATATGTATTACAAGCCAACTTTAAGCCTAGTGAGGAAAAAACTGTTAAGGACGTTTTTAAAAGCTGACTCACGACTTTTTCGTTTTAGACCCATCACAAGTGAAGAGTAAGCGAGCGGATCGAGTGTGTGTGTGGGTTAACATGATAATTAAAAATGGTTAAATTTGTGTTTTTTTTTTTATTTTTGTTTTAACTTTGTAATCCAAAGCGCACAGCATCCAGACTGGATATGCAGTGGTGTTCAAAAATACTTGAAATTTTGGGTAACAAGCGTTAAAAATATTCACAAAAGTGAACTGAAGAACTGAATTAGAACAGAACTAGAACTGAACTAGAACTGAACTAGAACTGAACTAGAACTGAACTAGAACTGAACTAGAACTGAACTAGAACTGAACTAGAACTGAACTAGAACTGAACTAGAACTGAACTAGAACTGAACTAGAACTGAACTAGAACTGAACTAGAACTGAACTAGAACTGAACTAGAACTGAACTAGAACTGAACTAGAACTGAACTAGAACTGAACTAGAACTGAACTAGAACTGAACTAGAACTGAACTAGAACTGAACTAGAACTGAACTAGAACTGAACTAGAACTGAACTAGAACTGAACTAGAACTGAACTAGAACTGAACTAGAACTGAACTAGAACTGAACTAGAACTGAACTAGAACTGAACTAGAACTGAACTAGAACTGAACTAGAACTGAACTAGAACTGAACTAGAACTGAACTAGAACTGAACTAGAACTGAACTAGAACTGAACTAGAACTGAACTAGAACTGAACTAGAACTGAACTAGAACTGAACTAGAACTGAACTAGAACTGAACTAGAACTGAACTAGAACTAGAACTGAACTAGAACTGAACTAGAACTGAACTAGAACTGAACTAGAACTGAACTAGAACTGAACTAGAACTGAACTAGAACTGAACTAGAACTGAACTAGAACTGAACTAGAACTGAACTAGAACTGATCTAGAACTGAACTAGAACTGAACTAGAACTGAACTAGAACTGAACTAGAACTGAACTAGAACTGAACTAGAACTGAACTAGAACTGAACTAGAACTGAACTAGAACTGAACTAGAACTGAACTAGAACTGAACTAGAACTGAACTAGAACTGATCTAGAACTGAACTAGAACTGAACTAGAACTGAACTAGAACTGAACTAGAACTGAACTAGAACTGAACTAGAACTGAACTGAACTGAACTAAAACTGAACTAGATTAATACTTGAAGAAGCAAAAAATTCTAAAACTACTAATTCAAATGCCTTTTTACCCTCTACTGTTGCCACATGCACAACAATGAATTTATGAAGATGCCTTCTATGCATTAAAAAACTAAAAACAAAAAAAAAAAAACAACATTTATCTTTTAACAGCAAAATAAAGCAAAACAGAAATGAAAAAAACTAAAGCAACTCAAAGATTGTGAATCATTTTTCTTGTTGACTTTTCGCTAAAGAATGACAAGCGTAGAAGGCCTTCTCAGAAGTCATTGACAATAATCAGTCGACACCATTTCAAATTGCAGCCACAGTTAAACCAGCTACAACAAAATTGGACCACCAATTGTGCAGCAGTGATTAAAACTAAAAAAAAAAACAAAACTAAAGTTTCTTAACTGAAATGAAGTGACTTCATTGCTCTCGGGTTTTAACCCTTTATCTAGAAAATTTAATCATTTAACCATATGTTATCCTGACACTTTTCTTAAACCTTACGATTTAAATTAAATTTCTTTAGCTTTCAAGACAATTCTTCTTTCTACTGCTGTACAATTGTGTTTTTTTCTTTAATCTCAATCGATAAAGTCTGGAAATAAGAAAGAAAAAAAAAAAAGATGAAAACTACAAACTCTGGCTATAAAGTGATACTTTCACTTTGATAATGTTATTATCATTAACAAAAACTAAAAGAAGATGAAAATGGAAGAAAAAAAAAATACTAAAAACAACAACAGTTAGCATGTGACACTAACTACTTAATGACACATGCTATGTGTGTCCGTCCGTATGTCCGTCCGTCTGTCTGTCCGTATCTGTGTGTTTGTCTTTCTCTTTGTCCTCTATTATATGCTTTGTAAAAGATACTTTGAGCATTAGAATTGCTTTAACCATCGCATCAGGCTTCAGCCAGCCAGCCGGCTGTTGTTATTGCTACTTTTGTTGTTTTGCTAATGACATTAGAACCTTTTCAGATAAACAATAGTTAAGTAAATGTGACACACTGTGTTCGTCGGCAGAGGTCGATCTCTCTAATTAAAGTCATTTGATTGTAAAAAGGCAGGACAGAATAGAATAACAATGTCTTATTTCGTTTGAATAAAAAGTTTTTGAACTGAGTGTTAAACTAGTCAGAGGTTGCAAGGAATTAATTGTGGCATTTGACATTCAGATAAAGAATGTGTTTATAAGATCTTAGGAAATGATGTATTTCATTGGGAATTTACATTAAATTGTGCTAAATGGAGCTAAAATCGAAGAAAAGATAATAAAAAAACCATATAAAATGACATAAACTGTTATAGAACTAGTTCTTTGGGTTTAGGTTCCGATTACTTTAACATGGCTTTGGCCTAGGAGGTGGGTAACTGACACCTTTCACAAGTCAAGAACAACCTAAATGAATTTGTTCTTTTTTAAATATAACTGGTAACAAAAACTTAAACAATTGATCAGTTTGTTTCAAATTCTTTAATTAAGTAATCTTCAAAATGAATCAATTCTTTGCCATTGCAGAGAGCTTCTTTCATTTAATAATTCCCGAGTAAAAATATCTCTCACAAGTGTTTGTATATAAGAATATTGCTGCCGTTAATGATTGTCAAAGTTAACGTAAAGAAACCCAAGCCTAGTTAACCATACGATTAACTAACCAACGACTAAAGTAAACAATAATCATTACACAGCTTACTCTCATGAACCAAACACCTGAATTTAGAGCTAAGAGCTAGAGTAAGAGAAAACATTAACAGGGGAAAAATATTAAATAGAGTGTGACAAAACTCTACAAAAAAAAGAGATGTCTTTTGTAAAACGATAAGGCCTCCGTTTACTAGTTCTTATAGTTTTTTTTTTTTTTTTCATATGCTTTAACTAAAGTTAAGACCTGTCATCAGGTGAATTATTTAACTGCTTAACCGAGTGTATCGTTTGTAGTATCATTATTATCGTTTGTCATCTCTAGCTGTGTGTTTTTTTTTTTTTTTTATTATTTATTTTAGTTAAAGACTTTTTCTTTTGGTTAAAATTTCGGTAGATTCTTATTTATTTATTCTTTCCTTTTGTTTTAAAAATGTTGCTTCAGCAGGTTGTGTTTGGTTGTATTTGTTGCCATTTACAACTCATTTTGACATATCAGATTGTCACCTTAAGTGGCGTTGTGTCCATTTATTGTATAGATTTCAAACTATTTTATTTTTATATACTTAAACTTACACTCTTCTGACCATAGTATGAGACTACTTCTATTTATTTTCAATTCGTTTGACTTATTTTTTCTTTTCTTTCCAAAGTTTTTTTTGTTTTCATTTAATATGGTGTTGACAGAAAAAGGGTTTTTCTTTTCTTTTATTCTTTTCTTTGTTTTGTTTTTTTGTTCTAATGAGCAAAATTTACGAGGGGTGCTCGCTCACCTGTCATGTGTGTCTTTTCTTTATGTTTTCTGTTATTTAAGACCTTTAACCAAAAACGCTGAGAAGCAGTTTTTTGGAAAGTTTATAATAGCTGTATGCTGGTTATAAAACTTTAAAGTATTTTCCAAATTAAGTGATAGATTTTTATTAAGAGATAATGTTTTCTTTTGTATTATAGGTTTTGTTGTTTATTTTGGGAATCAATTTAAATAAATTGTTTAGATAATTTCGATTTTATTGCAAGGTTTTCTAAGAAGTATTGATACAATATGATATATGGAAGAAAGTTTTTTATATTCATGAGAAGTTATCAATGCTATAACAAGTTTCTTTATAACCTACAGGTAGGAATTAATTGAATTTAAATATACTTTTATAATATGCCAATAAGATAAGATCATAGTGAAGTATTTTTTTATTTTCGAAGTACGAATTGAACACAGGAAAAATTCAGGAAAAAAATGATTTTTACCGATCAAAATATATTTGAGTCCTATGTGAGATCTAATAGGTTAGGTTAAAAAAAACTCTCCCATTGCATAGCCACACACTTGGGTCTTTCAGTATAAGTACCTTTGTGATGTCAATGTAAGCAATACAGAATCAGTATCTCCTCCTACCATAATGATCCCTAATCAAATCCATTTAGTTGCACAGACCGTCAGATCGTGTAAAAAAAAACAACCCAGCGACTCGAACCTCCCATTCTCTAGTCCCAGTCAATGGCAGATAATGTTCACAACCATCTCGGTCTTGCCAGTTTACGTGTAGTATGACACCAAAAGTAAATTTTATATATAAAGAAATTGTATTGAGAGAAGGGAACAAACAAAGTTAAAATACGCATTATTTTCGATGGTGGTAGTTCCAGAAACAATTTTTATCAAATTGACCACATAAAGACAGGTCTCATTTGGAACAAACGACTTGGGTGTCACATTTTTTGTAATGTTTGCACTTTTCTTTGGCTTTTCTCTCCACCCAAACAAGAAAAATGTCGTCAGCATCGAACTAAACATCTGCTACTTGATAAGCATCTCTTTTCCCAACACCTGATATGTCATGCTGTAGTGATAAAGGCTCACCGAGCTTTTGAACAGATGGTCATCCTACAGACGATATATTTTTGAAGGAAACAAGTCCAGCAGCTATTTCCTCCCGCAAATCTGGAAGCTGTAAAAGCAGTTTTTTAATCAGACACATTGTTGGAAACATTGGCCTTATCGGCCTGCAGACGTTTGTATAAAAAGAATGCATTTGTAAAGACCATGCCCACAAAATAGTAGAACAAGCTAATTATAATATTGCGAATCTTAGCTCAAATATGGTATCGACCCTGGATACCATCCATGAGATCTACTCCACCCGTAAACCCCATTGCTCTTTCAAGCCAACACTAGAAAACAACATTATTTTCTTAGTCAACAGGAAACCGGATTAAAGCTCTAACTTGTTACTTTTTCATTATGTCGTTTTATATCGTCACAGTTTCCCAAAAATCCCATAATTATCACCTAATTTTAAAGTAATTATTAACTTAAAATCCCCTATAATTATCCAGGTGATAAACCAAGTGAAAATAATGCAGACAAATACAGTAACAACATTATTAAATAATTCGTACATACATACATATACATATAATTAAACAAATCACAACAGCTGAACTAATATGAGGGAGAAAATTTATACAAATCACGACATATAAACATAAATTCCAAAACTGACATTTAAAAAACAATTTCATAAAAAACAGCCAACAAAAACCATTGAGTGCATGAGAGAAGACAAAAAAAAAATATAACAACATGACAAGTCAAAATCACACCAAAATCGCTATGGATCAGTCAGTCATTTATTCCTACAGTTGCATTAAAACTAAAAGCAAGACTAAAGAAAAAAATTTGTTTAAAGCAAATAAACCACCCAACAATGAAATCAGCCAAAAAAAAAAAAAAACAACCAACCAAAATCAAGCGACCTTTCAGCCTCAAACAATTTTGAAAAAAAAAATACACAGAAATCAAAATTATATATAGTTACAAGTACAACAATATTTATAAGGTTGGGGATTAGTTAAATTAATATAAATTATTTTGGAGGTAAAAATGTGGACACGCCTTCACATATATAAATGATGAACATATTTTAAATACGCATTACTTAGAGTTAGGTTTGTAATGACTGTCTTATAATACGATATATAAGCACTGATTTATTAGCAATCATTCCGATATACCGATGTATGAATCATGTTTGTAAGTTATTTGGGGGCTAAGGAAAGTTGATTTCAACATACAGACGGACAGACAGACATGGCTATATCGACTTCGCTACCTATAACGCTACTAAAAAAAGTAGTATTTCTACTACTATTTATAAAAAAGTAGAATTTCTACTACTATTTTTAAAAAAGTAGTATTTCTACTACTATTTTTAAAAAAAGTAGTATTTCTACTACTATTTAAAAAAAAAATAGTATTTCCAAAACTATTTTAAAAGCAAGTAGTATTTCCACTACTATTTTTCAAAAAAGGTAGTATTTCTACTACTATTTTAAAAATTTAGTATTTCTACTACTTTTTTTTAAAAAAGGTAGTATTTCTACTTCTATTTAAAAAAAAATAGTATTTCTACTACTATTTTTTAAAAAAGTAGTATTTCTACAACTATTTGTGAAAAATGTAGTATTTCTACTAATATTTTTAAAAAAAGTAGTATTTCTACTACTATTTAAAAAAAATAGTATATCTACTACTATTTTTAAAAAAAGTAGTATTTCTACTACTATTTGTAAAAAATGTAGTATTTCTACTACTATGTATTTTAAAAATTTAGTATTTCCACTACTATTTTAAAAATTTAGTATTTCTACTACTTTTTTTAAAAAAGGTAGTATTTCTACTTCTATTTTTAAAAAAATAGTATTTCTATTACTATTTTAAAAAAAAGTAGTATTTCTACTACTATTTTTAAAAGAAGTAGTATTTCTACTACTATTTTTAAAAAAGTAGTATTTCTACTACTATTTGTGAAAAATGTAGTATTTCTACTTCTATTTTAAAAAAAGTAGTATTTCCACAACTGTTTTAAAAAAAGTAGTATTTCTACTACTATTTTTAAAAAAATAGTATTTCTACTACTATTTTTACAAAAAGTAGTATTTCTACTACTATTTTTAAAAAAAGTAGTATTTCTACTACTATTTTTTTTAAAAAGTAGTATTTCTACTGCTATTTTTTAGAAAAGTAGTATTTCTACTACTATTTTTTAGAAAAGTAGTATTTCTACTACTATTTTTAAAAAAAGTAGTATTTCTACTACTATTTTTAAAAAAAATAGTATTTCTACTACTATTTTTAAAAAAAGTAGTATTTCTACTACTATTTTTAAAAAAAGTAGTATTTCTACTACTATTTTTAAAAAAAGTAGTATTTCTACTACTATTTTAAAAAAGTAGTATTTCTACTACTATTTTTTAGAAAAGAAGTATTTCTACTACTATTTTTAAAAAAAATAGTATATCTACTACTATTTTTAAAAAAAGTAGTATTTCTACTACTATTTTAAAAAAGTAGTATTTCTACTACTATTTTATAAAAGTAGTATTTCTACTACTATTTTTAAAAAAAGTAGTTTTTCTACTACTATTTTAAAAGAAAAAAAAGTATATCTACTACTACTTTTAAAATAAGTAGTATTTCTACTACTATTTTAAAAAAGTAGTATTTCTACTACTATTTTTAAACGGAATGACAAAGTTATATAAACCCTTGCCACTCATGATGGATGTTCTAGAAAAAACATAAATGCTCTCACGAAAAATTATAACCTAATTCAACCCTCTAACCGGTAAACCACCTCAAGGCGGTCTTCGATTTTTGGACCCCAGTGCTGTATTAAACATTTGTTCGCTTCAAAATTAGCATAAAAAATTATTTCGCAAATTTGATCATTAAAAACAACACTTAGAAAAAAGTGATCGGCATCAAAAGTTTACGATAAGTAGATAACATTTTATATTTAAGTTTTAAAACGTATTATGAAGACCTCCTTAAGGCGGTCTTATCGGTGTACAAAAGTTTCCTCCTCTCTTACATTGTTGTTTTCACCTTTTGTTCATAAAACTCTATTGTTGGCTTATGGTTCTATTATGTGCATCCTTTTATTTTACTATTGTGTTAAAGATGGATATTTCTAAAAGTCCTTGTACGAAAATGATCAATTTGGAGCAAATGTCTGATGAACAATTTCTCGAGTTAATTGATTCTGTAGAGTTCTGTAGACAGCACAGATGAAAGTATTGGTAGCAATGACAGTGTTGCTGATTTCATTTAGGTTCCATAGACGAAACATCATTTCCGAAAATAAGCCGCATAAAAGAGGGATCAAATTGTTCGTGCTTTGTGATTCAAACGGTTTTGCTTACCGGTTTTAAATCTTCAATCGATAACATCATTTTACCAGTTATACCGGACAATGGAGCTATCCAAAATGATTGGAGATTCCAAATTTCATGCCTCACATCCTGTATTTTAATAACTTTTACAAATCGATGGCGGTGTTAGTCTATTAACGATCCAGAGGTCTTTAAGGTTTGGGCACAATGAGAGGTACTAATTATGTTTTGTCATATTTCTTGTTGATCATCATTTGCTTTTGTGTAAGCTGTGAAATGAACCAAGAGCAGAGATGAAAAAAATGTGACACCCAAGTCGTTTGTTCCAAATGAGACCTGGCTTTATGCGGTCAATTTGATAAAAATTGTTTCTGGAACTACCACCACCGAAAATAATGCCTATTTTACCACCCTTCTCTCAATAAAATTTGGTTATATATAAAATTTATCTTTGGTGTCATATTACTCTTAAACTGGCAAGACCGCCTACAATTTTAAAATTAAAACTTATGGTTATATTGACTACATCTACTTGAAAAAAGTTATTGGCTTCATCGGATAACTTTTACGGTCTTGCCAGTTAGATAAAAAGGACTCACGATTACGGTACCTTTTCTACATTAAAAGGAACCACGATTCAGGTACCTTTTCTTCATAAAAGGATCCACGATTAAGGTACCTTTTCTACATTAAAAGGATCCACGATTAAGGTACCATTTCTACATAAAAAAGATAAACGATTAAGGTACCTTTTCTACATTAAAATTATCCACGATTAAGGTACCTTTTCTACATCTAACTTGCTATAAATATTCCAGAGTACAAAACCAGTCCTTCACCAATTTCGGGCACGTATAACTAACAGAGTAGCAACAAATCTGTAAGTCCTTCTGCTTCAGTTTAACTAAACTCATTCCTTCTTCATCGATGTGTAAATATGTATTATAGAAAATGACAGTAAAAATAACAGTTATTTAATACATATCCACAGCTATTATTTACATGAGATGCAAAAACAAATTTCCCTGAAAACAGAGAAGAAGGCTAGTGAGGCTGGCGAGGACTGTCTTGCTTAACTCACCTCAAACACGCCAAATTCAAATGAAAAACGACATTATTGTCCATAATTTTATGGTGTGTTGGTGTGCTGGTGTGAGTGTTGACTATTAAAGGAAAGTGAATTTATTTTGTTGCATTGTAATTGTTGTTATTGTTATTGTTTGTGGTAAATAAACACTATATAAAAAAATATCACACCTGAGGGCAAAATGGCAACAACAACATCATCATTTACAAATAAAACCATGTTACGTCATGTTAGACAAACCAACAGAAACAAAAAAGAAGCAGGAGAGAAAAAAGCACACGATTGAAAATCGAAAACAATCAAAAGCATTTATAAATTTTCAGTTGTTTTTTTTACGATTTGTGGCACAATCAGTGGTGGAGGCAATTTGGTATTGCCAGGCAATAACAACAACTAAAGCAACCGCAATACAGCAACTACAACTACGAAATAAAGATCTTCGTCATTGAATAATAATAGTGTAATGGAGCTACACTCGAAAGTAAAATATGGTTAAAACTTTTGTAATAATTAAAACAAAATTGTGTTAGGAAAACTTGGGCAGACCAGTTCGAATGTCAAGTGACCCAAAAATTCACTATAAAACATGCTTTGTATTATGGACTTTCCAGCTTGTCTAGATTATATTGTAAGATCGAGAGCAAGTAGTAGATCTAGAGGTTTGTTCTTAAAACTAACAACTTCAATGGAATTTTAATTAAATTATCTCAAAAGCACAGTGACATTCCTCATACTTCATTTGATTACATTACTAAATCAGTGTTCGTCATGAAACATTTCGAGACTAATAGCAGTGTTAACTGATCACGATCGGGCGATCGCCAAGCTTGCAAGCATACTCGGACTTCCCCTTCAATAGGTAGTGCCGCAGTTCTTTCGATCGAGGAAATGAATTTACCGATCATTAAAAGTAATGATTATAACCAACTCCAACTAATTCAGATACCTCAGGTAGGTTGTCGATTATAAATGTGCCTAGACAGAGAAAACAGATTAGTAGCAACTGAATTTGTTGCCAATCAAATGACTCGGTTGCACACATAGAAATTTTAGGCTCTACCAACAGAAAATCAATTGATAAAGAAGAATTTCGATTAAAGCAACCAAACTTGTCACTCCTTCTAAAATGTGTTAGACACAACTGTAAAACTCGGTAACTAAGGCAGAATTATTCGATTGGCTACAAATTTGGTTGCTATCACGAATATGTTTTCTCTGTGTGGTGGCTAAAAGTGATATAGAAGTTAGACAGTTGATATTGTCTGACCATAAACAAGTTGAGATCTATATTTCTATTGAGACTGATATATAAAGCGTCAAATAGCTGGCATATTCCTGAAGACCTCAAACTTTACATATTCTCTGTGTAGGCACATTATGGAATCAGTTCTTAGGCACATTTATAAAATTCTAGGAGAATATGAAAGAACATCTTCTCCTTTCTAAGGTCGCGGCAGCTGGAACAATTGTCATTGAAGCATTTTTAACGATCGTTAAAAGGTCATTAGCATCAAAATGTGTCAGCGATTATGATTCATAGGTTGCACAGTGGGTTTCTCGTATTATCTCGCAAATGGATCCGAAGATAATATCATTTTACCTGTTATACCGGACAATGGAGCTACCCAAAATGTTTGGAGATTCCTAATTTCATGCCTCACATCCTGTATTCTGATATCTTTTACAAATCGAAGTCGGTGTTAGTCTATTTACGAGCCAGAGGTCTTTATGGTTTGACCACAATGTTGTTGATCATGATTTGCTTTTGTGTAAGCTATGAAATGAACCAAGAGCAGAGATAATTTTGTGTAGAATACATGACCTCAATATATGAAGTCGATGTGAAACTGTATTATGGAAGGATAACAAATATGTCTTCCCGATTTAGAAGAACCAATCCTGGCGAACAACAATCAAAGGTTCCTCGGTATGAAGAAAGCAGAAGAAATTCATCGAAATTAACTACCATAAAATTCTTCGAGAATACAATGATCGCATGGGTGGATGGTATCCAGGGTCGATACCATATTTGAGCTAAGACTCGCAATATTATCATTAGGTTGTTCTACGATTTTGTGAGCATAGGCTTTACATATGCATTCTTTTTATACAAATGTCTGTAGGCCGATGAGACCAATGCTTCCAACAATGTGTCCGATTAAAGAATGACCATCTGTTCAAAATCTCCATGAGCCTTTATCACTACAGCCTGCTTATAATTGTGCCGAATGGCAAAACAAAATACCAGAGAATCAACTTTAGAACTCAAGGAGAATTACGCGTCTATGTGTGTGAATTTTGATATTTTAATTTCAAAATAATCATTACATTTGTTCAAGAATCTATAATGCCTAATGTGGCTCAATTTCGTTGATATAACGTTGAATTCCATCTTTAATATTTCAAAGAACCGACAAAAAGAAATCCAATGGTGTTGAATCTCACGATCTAGGTGGATAATTCTGATTAACGAAACGTAAGAGTACACGATTAGGAAATGTCTCTTGCAGTGATTGAATGGCTTTACGGGCTGTTTAGCAGATGGCACCGTCTTTATGAAACCACATATCGTTCACTTCAATCTTATCAAATTTAAGAAGAAAGAACTCTATTATCATATCGCCAGAAAGTATTTCACCAGCCTCATTTTAGAAGAATTATGGTTCAATGATGACTCCAGCTTAAAATGCGCCCTAAACAGTGACACGTTGTGGATGTATTTGCGTTTCGACAAACATATGACCTTTTCCCATCTTTCTTGCAACATATGGATTCCGAGGCAAAAGAAATGCTCATATTTTGAGGCCAAACACAAGTCAAGCCAATATCGGATACTCTGTTCCAAAGTGAAGCGTATCCCGTTCTGCATCGATCGAAACAAATGGTATTCGGACGGGACAAGGTCGGGTTTCTAAGACGAGTGAAGCAAAACTTCCCAATCACTTATTTCTAAATAGTTTTTAGCAGGTATTGCATAAGCCGATGGAATATTACGTATTCATGTCTGGCCGCATATTCTTGGAGTATTTCAGGTAATGCTCACTTCAAACGAATCAGCTGCGTACAGGTTCCCTGTGATTATCTGTCCAGATTTTATCAGCTTATAATAGATAGGACACTCTTGGTCCCACCAAATACAGAGCATTACCTTAGTGCCATGGACATTTGGCTTTCGTGTCGATTCGGCTGGGTGGTCCTGCTTCACATACGATCTCTTTCACTTCGGATTATTCTAATGTATCCATATTTCATGGCAAGTAATGATTCGTCTTTCAAGTCTCTCTGGGCTTCAATTCGTATGGTACCCCATTTCCATGCATTTGGATGAATACAGCTGCTTGCAAACATTTTGAAATTGCTCATTGAGTAGCTCACAATGATTTTGCAAACTCTTCATGATTTTGACAACAATCTTTATGGAGTAATGCGTCCAATTCTTGATTGGCAAATAATTGTTGTGTTCTTATATTTCATTTGCCAACTTCTTTGAGTGTTTAAAATGTCGACCATGCCTTAACCAAACACTTTAATATTATTATTATTTTTCTATTATATAAATAACTATGTTGTCTGTTTGTCCTTCAAATCAAATATAAAATTTATAACGAAAAGAAAAAAATATATTTATCTCACTACACAAAACCACAACAAAAGAAACGCGCCCCCAAAAGGTCCCCCTATATAGTAGACAAAAGAACAAAATCATGCACAACGAATTGTAGCTTCAGCCGCAACATGAAAAAACAATTTTGATTGTTGCAGTGCAAAAACAAAAATCATTAGACAATTACTTTGCCGTTGCAGACGATTGACTAAACATGTTGCATGAATTTTCAGCAGATTATAGCAAGTTGCAACAATATTTTTGCCTGCTGCCTGCCTTCCCTTTATATTTTTTGATTTTTTTTGAGAAAATTTTTATTGGCAAAAATTTTCTCAACTCAATTTAAGGCAATCAAATTGCAATGAAATGCTATCGATGTCTGATACGATGAAAAATTGCATGAATTTGAAAATTTGTTGAATGACGCAATGAAATATAGGAGATGGAAGCGAGACGAACAAAATAAGAAAAAAAAACTTTATAAAATCTATAAAAAAAAAGTGAGTTAGCAAAAAATATAAAAAATCCAGACACTCTGCAAAAGGCAAAAGAAACGTAGTTTTCAAGGAGTGTTAAAGAATGTTTGAAAAAAAATAAAGAAATATTCATATATGATCTATTTTTTTTATATAATCCTTTTATTTTTTAATATTATTTAAAGTTGTAGAAAGTTTCCCTTTTCTTTAATTGCTTACGCCTCTGTTTGCTTTAGATTTTTTTTTGCGGTTTTGTTTGGAGTATGTGTGTGTCTTGATACTTTAAAGCACTTTAAGCAGGCGCTTTAAATTCATCTAACTCTTTTGGTTTCAACTTTAAAATAATTTTCTATAATAGTTTACCGAAAACTTTGCACGATTTTCATGTTATTTTTCAATCATTAAACATTTTAAAACCGAATGAACAGAGGAGAGAAAAAAAGAAACGTTAAAATTACCTTCCTAAGACTTGAGCGTAGTTGGTTTTTACCAGCTTAGAAAACTAAAGTATCCCAACTAAGCACAGACGGACTAACGGACGGACAGTCGTACGTAATAGAGTATGTGTCATGATAGGAAAATTGTTGGGAGAGTGAAAAAAAAAATTATATATGTAGTTACACAAAATCTCCCAACAGTTTGTAAAAGAGTGATAAGGGGACCAGTTTTAAGTTATAACTAATTACTGGTACATTTTATGAGGAGGTTCTAGAAGGAAAAAAAAAGTAGACTTATTTGTTAAATTATATTAAAGTATTCTTAAAGATGACAAGTAAGAGTGTTGTGATATTATAAAACATCGCCCTATCATGCTCTGGCATTAATTTAATTGGTCCGAAAAGTTAGCATAAAATGGGGTCTTAGAAGAAACTTTAAATACGTATCTTTATAGTTAAAAAAGATATTTGGAAAAGAATCCCAGAATTCAATAAAAATAATTAAAAATCCCACAAATAGGAATTTTCGGATTTTTGCCCATTGGAACCAGATTTGGTCCGAGCATAAGGCTGAGGCTTCTATATAACGGAAACTAGAAAAATTTGTACTCAAACAAAAAAAATTCTCAAATTTAAACTTATCCCACAATTTGAAAAGACCTATGAAGGATCTCTAGTAAAATTAGACACAATTTCTTTGTTAAAATAATTGTAGAATTCATAATACGTTTATTAATTAAGAAAATAATAGAAAATATTGTACATTTGTAAACATTTTTTTCTAAAGACTAAGATTTGTATGTGAGTTTTTGAATTAAAATCGATTAAGTAAATTTGAAAAAGAATAATACGTATGATTTGGGATTCATCATAGTATCGAAAATTGTAGCCCTTTTTGGAGTCCTCAGGGAGGCCTCTTATAACACTTAGGTTTAATTCAAAATTTCGGTAAAAAATTTTGTTAAAATTGGAAGGGCTTAAAAAACTCCTATTAAGTAGGGGATTTCTATTTTAAAGTAATGCCTATTGAGATGTCTTTCAAACAAATATATAAGGTGTATGACTTAAAACGAGGGATTTACAATTAATGGCGTATCTTTGGAACGCAGTTTTTGTTTCTAATAACTCATATGTCATTTGGAAGGGTATATATTTGGCATTTATTCTCATGAACAATATAGTGTAAACAACAATGTTTACAAATGTTCAATTTTGTACCAACAAGTCGTCATATGCGAGAAGTTTTGCTATCATTCTTTAATTTGAAAAAAAGTGCCGCTGATGCACACCGAACCTTATGGATCGGTTTCAACGTGCGAGAGTGAGATGGTTTGCACGGTGAAAGAAGACCAAGAATTGGAGGCATTATTCCATGAAGATTGTTGTCAAACTCAACAAGAGCTTGCAAAATCATTAGGACCAACTCAAGATGCAAAACGTTTGCAGGCAGCAGGATTCATTCAAAAGCAGGGAAATTGGGTACCATACGAATTAAAGCTGAGAGACCTTGAAAGACGATTTTGTATGTTTGTAACGCTGCTTGAACGCTATAAAAGAAAAGAGATCGCATCTGAAGCCCGGCCAACCAGCCGAATCGACACCAAAGCCAAATATCCATGGCGTTAAGTTAATTCTCTGTATTTGGTGGGAGCAAAAGGTTCCTGCTGAAATCTGACCAGACCATCACAGGGATCCTGTACCGAACGCAACTGATTCGTTTTTAATGAGCATTGACCAAAAAATTTCCAGAATATGCGGCCAGACATGAAACGCTAATATTCCATCATGACAACACTCGGCCCCACGTTACAATACCTATTAAAAAGTATTTAGAAGGAAGTGGTTGGAAAGTTTTGCCTCACCCGCTTAATACTCCAGACCTTGCCCCGTCCGACTACTATTTGTTTCGATCGATGCAGAACGCTCTCTCGGGAATACGCTTCACTTTGGAACAGAGTATCCGAAATTGGCTTGATTCGTTCTTGGCCTCAAAATATGAACAGTTCTTTTGGCTCGGAATCCATATGTTGCCAGAAAGACGGGAAAATGTCATAGTTAACAATGGCCAATACTCTGAATAAACAAATGTTTCCATTTGTTCCAATAATAAAATACGAGTAAAAAAAATTAATGGCTCCGACTGGTGCACAGTGGGTAGAATCCAATTTTTTTTTTTTTTTGGAAATAAATCTGGCATTTCTAAACAGGTAGTCCGGTCGGGATAAAATTTTACGTGGGCATAGCCAGGCGCGGCGCTATGGGCGCAAAAATGTATATTTTAAAATTTTGCCATACCTTGGTCCTCTTTTTTAAAAATATGGGGCGTATTTTTGAACCGAATGAACTAAAATTTGTTCGTTAGTTACCCAACTAAATTACCAATAATATGCACAAGATTTCAGAACAATAACAATTACGGATACAAAAACAAACGAAAAGTTTAAAAACCGTTGAAAATTTCATTGAGTTTTGTTAGTAAATAATGATTTTTTTACCTATTGAATATTTATTGAGCTTCTAAAACTAAAATTTGTATAAAAATGTTGATAGGATTGCAATTATTATTAATAATTTGATCCACATTTTTCTGATTTTTTTTTTTTTTAGATAAGTTAATTTTTGATCTTATAAAAAAATTCCACGCCAATATCTCAATTATATTGCGCTTTCCGAGCGCTTTCCAAAAATATAAAAATCTTTGAAATCGGATTGGAAACAAACAAAATGGCGCGTGTTTAAAAATTGTACATGTCGAAGGTTGTTTGCATTTGTTGGGTCCATTTTAAAAATTTTTACTCGAATACTCCTTGGCTATGCCCACGTAATTTTATCCCGATCGGAATAGCCGTTTAGAAATGCCAGATTTATTTCCAAAAAATTTCGTTTCTGCCCCACTGTGTGGCGTTGAACCACTAACATCTTAATTTTTTAGTCAAACACACTAGAAAGCTGTGATAAATGCAAAAGTTCATTACCAACCTGTATAAAAATAAGTACCTGGTCTACTAAATAAAATAATCTGCTGGGTAACGACCACTCATTACTAAATAATGCATGTGGTAACTAGTTGCCATTTCCAAAATTCACAAAATTTTTGCCGGGTACCTATTGTCTTTTGTTAATTAACGAAAGTAGAATCAGGAAATTAGATTTATATGCTCCTAAGTAAAGTAAAAACCCAAATGCAATTCTAAGAAAAAAGTAAAATTTTTGTGTATCTGGTACCTTTTTGATTTTTTAAGTAAATTACATTTAATAAGACACATATACTTCTAAGTAAAATACACAAACCCAAAAAGTACTGAGTGGTCCCTTTTTTCTAAAGGTACTTTTTGATTTCTACAAATTAATGGAGCTCTAAATATGAAAATAGTCACTTATGCTTCAGTGTAAACTAAGACCCCAAATGATACATTTTCAGATGGTATTTGGGTTCTAAACCACAAAAATAGATACTTTTAGATTTTTCTTAATTAAATATTTGAAATTAGCTACACATGTTTGTCAATGAAATAGTAAGCCTAAAAGGTGGACTTAATGGTACTTTTTACAGAGATGGTACCTTTTGGCTTTGGTAAGTTAACGAAAATAGAATCATGTAATTAGACTTATATGCTTCTAAGTAAGATAAAAACCCTAATAGAGGGTCTCACTAAAAAAGTACCATTTATTTCAATTGGTACTTGATTGATTTTTCTAAGTAAATTAGCCAAAAACATTAAACTACATACATATTAAGGGTGTCAAAAGTGAGTAATCACTGAATTACATTATTTTTTTAAGATAATGAAATAATTTGAGTCCTAACAAAACCTTTTTTTAGAACCGTACTTAATTTTCAGACTAATCTGCAACAAACAGAAACTGGTTGGATATAAGTACTTTATGTTTTTTAATATTTTAAAAAATCAAATAACTCTCTGGTATGGTATATGCTTCTTAGTAAAATAAAAAAATCCATAAAGTACTTAGTGGTACTTTTTTTAAAAAGGTACTTTTTCATTTTTGCAATTTAAATTGGTGAAATATGCTCACTTTAGAGGCTTTATGCTTCTTAGTAAAATAAACAAATCCATAAAGTTCTTTTTGGTACTTTTTTCAAAAAGGTACTTTTTAATTTATCCAAATTAATGGAGCTACAACCTTTAAATTGGTCAAATATGCTGATAAATTAATTAAGACACTAAATGCTAGACTAAATTGTACTTTTTCCATACAGTACTTTTAAAAGTAAACCATAAAAAGTAGTACTTAATGGTACTTTTTTCCTAAACATTCAATTATTTGACACTGCTGATGTCATCAGCTTAAAATGGCAAATGAATGAACACTCCACAACAGTGCCACCTATATAATTTTTATTTGCAAAAAATATAAAATAAAATAAATTTTTGTAAAAAGTCATCATCATCATCATCATTGAGGTGCTTGTTGGTTGATGGTGGTTTAAAAAATCATTTGACTCCAAAACAATTTAACACAAATAAATGCAAATAAACTAAAAACCAAACGAAACGATTTAAATTGTTTTGTAAAATCAAAACGAAAAAAAAAAAACTACTTGTTCACTTGGTTGAAAAAAAGATTTTGTCAAATTTGTTTTAATTTTTTGTAGATTTTGGTGAAAAAAAAAACAACAAAACTTTTAAGCAAATTGTGAAACATTATAAAGAACGACGACGATGTCTAACCACATTTTTGTGTGTTTTCAGAGAGTAGTTTATAAGGCACCCCAGCGGCGAAATTTTTGTGGCCTTCAGCTATAAGGCCTTCTGTAAGACCTTCCTAGACCTTTTTTTAGATCCAGTACTCATGCTCGCTTGCCTTCTTAGGAAGGCCTTATGGAAGGCCTACCTACTCCATTCTAGGTTTTTTTATTATGTGTATACATACTTACGTTAATGTCCCGTTACAAAATCACATTCCAAAGACAAAAAAACAAATACAAAAACTATTAATAAAAATGCAAAATGTGAAAAGAGAAAAAGTAGTAAACTTAAAGTAGTTTTACTTAAATTCTGTGACAAAGCGGTTGTGCATTCCGTAATGCAAAGAAAACACTGAAATTGAACAAAATACAAGAATCGGTATTTTTAAAATCGTTTTAAAAATAAGTGTTCAAAAGTAAATATTTTGTCAATTTCATGTTTTTTTACTATTTTTTTTGGCATTCCCAAAGGTAATTATTAAAAAAAAAATTGTGACAGATATTCAAATAATTTACCAAAGAAGGTCTGATACCAGGCCTGTCGAAGAAGGTCTCTAAACAGGCCTGCTAAAGAAGGCGTCTAACCAGGCATGATGAAGAAGGCCTACTGACAGGCCTGTTAAAGAAGGCCTACTACAAGGCCTGTTGAAGAAGGTAAAGCAGAAGGCCTTGGCTGGCTAGGACATCGTGTGTAAAAAATGTATGAGTATGGAATGGGGCAATAAGGCCTTGTGTCTGATAAATAAGGCCTTCCAGAAGGCCTGCTTACTACTTCTTTTCGCCGTTGGGACGGATCATTTTCGCAACTCTCCAACACAATTATACTTAGATATATGTATGTATGAATGTATGTAAGCTGGAAAAACCAAGAAGTTATATGAGGGTCTAACTATGCGGGCTATTTTAGCAGCAGCTTATTTTTAAACAGTTGCTGCTAAACAGCCAGAATCAGCAAAAAAAAATTGCTAAAGTTTACCCTTTTTTTTTTTTTGGTTTAATCTAATAGTTTTAACAACAAATGCGAATTGTTTAATCATGTAGATGTGTTTTTTTTTTCTTGCTTCTCTTATTTATTTTAAGTTATTTTTGTTGTTATTTTAAAAGATTTTTTTTTTTGTTGGTTTGTTCCTGGTTTGTGGCCAACAAAAAGTTCTTGTTGTAGATCAGTGATCATGATTTAAGATTAACTCTCGTTTAACAATTTTAAGATAAATTGTTGTTTTTTTTTTGTTTGTTTTAGCCATGTTTGTTGTAATGTAACAGATGTATGTTCTTATTTTTTGTTGCTGTTTTGTCGATTTCGTTGTTGTTGTTTGTTATTTTTTTTGTAGGGGATTGAGAGTTTAACAATTAGAAAAATTTGCAGTTAACAGCCAGTCAGACGGACCACTAGATGAAAAAAAATAAACCAGCAAACTACAAAAACTTTAGTACGTGAGTCACGTTACATATGGCAAAACATTATGTTAAATTACAACAACAAAAAATTAACAACAACAACAACAGTAAGCAATAAAAAACCAATGAAATTTAGTAAAAAAAATTACAACTGCAACTGATAACATTTACAATGTACGAGGGAGAGGCTAAAAGTTATAAACTTTTTTTGTTTTTATTTTATTTTGGGATGCTTTAGATGTTTAATTGATTAATTGCACTTTTGGCAACTTTTGGTTTTAAATGTCAAAATTCTCGACGAAACAAATTTTCATTAAAAAAATTTCAATTAAAAAAAAATGTTTTCCATACAACTTCTATTATTTTAAAAAGTTGATTTCAAAAACAAACTTTTGATATTTTGCTTTTGCTTTCCATATAAACTATCACTTGGCGCCGGAATTTAGACCATAGTATTTGGAATAAAGTTAAAGTAGGAACATATCGCTACCTTAATATAGAAAGGCCCTAACTCGTGTTTTGGCTATAAATTATCGAAATAAACGAAAAAATTTTATAATTTATTTTTTTTTTTTTTTAATTTTTAATGTTGGGTGTATGACATATTTTTAGCTTTTATTTTGAAACATTTATACAATATAAATTTATTCAAAGTATTGATCAGCCTTGACCTTTTCCCATCTTTCTGGCAACATATGGATTCCGAGCCAAAAAACTGCTCAACTTTTGAGGCCAAGAACGAATCAAGTCAATATCGGATACTCTGTTCCAAACTGAAGAGTATCCCAGAGAGAGCTTTCGGCATCGATCGAAACAAATAGTAGTCGGATGGGGCACGGTCTGGACTATAAAGCGAGTAAGGCAAAATTTCCCAACCACTTCATTCTAAATACTTTTTAACTGGTGGCCGAGCGTTATCATGATGTAAGGAGTGAGATCGAAAAATTCTTAACACATGTTTTTCATTAAAATTTTTAACCCAAGTATAATTTGATTGCTTTTTTTTTTTTTTTTTGATCAAGTTACCTTTGTAAATCATGTCAGTTATTATGTTTAATGTCAATTATGTTCATTAGTTGTTAATCTGATTAAAATGAGTGACCAGAAAAAAGTGCGTCTAAAATTATTAAATATTTTCAACAAAACCCAACTTGGTCCTATAAAAAGTTGCCCAAACAATCAAAGGTCTGCCGTCAAACAGTTCACAATGATATTCAACAGTACCGGGAGAACTTGTTCGTTGATAGAAACCATGTTTCAGGTAGAAGGAATGGTTTACATGATGTTTCTAAAGCCAAAAAATAGAAAGCATTTTTAAAAGAGCTCCCAACACATTCGGTAGGAAAGCAGCCCGTTTAGCTCAGTGCTCGGACTATTTGGTACGAAAAGTTAAAGCTAAGGCAGGTTTAAAAACATACAAAGCTCAAAAAGTTCTTGACAGGAACTCTGCTAAAAATTTAGAGGCCAAAAACAGAGCACGGAAATTGAAGTCAAATTTTATACAAAAAATATTCCTGCTGCATAATGGATGACGAAACGTATGTTTTAGCAGATTTTTCGTACCTTCCTGGTCAAATATTTTATGTTGCTGATGCTCGAAGGAAGGTTGAAGAAAAGTTTAGTACCCAAAAGCAGAAAAATTTTCCCAAAAAGTTCTTGGTATGGCAAGCAATATGCAGTTGCGGCAAAAAAGCCAAACATTTGTTACAAAGGGCTTTATAAATACCGAAATTTACATCAGGGAATGTTTACAAGAAACGATGTTTCCATTCATAAGACTTCATAATGTGTCCACTTATTTTTGGCCTTATTTGGCATCCTGTCACTATGGTAAGCAAGGTCTTGAGTTGTACAAGAACAATAATGTGGTATTTATAACAAGAGAGACAAATTCTCCAAACTGCCTGGAGCTAAGGCCAGTGGAGAGATATTGGGCTCTTGTTAAAACAGAATTGAAGAGCACAAAAAAGGTGTCCAAAAGTGTGGTAGATTTTAAACCGAGATGGACAACCTGTTCGAACAAAGTGATAGAGAGCGCTATAAAAACCATAATGGAAGAGTTTCCGAAAAAGGTTCAAAATTTCATCATTAGTGATTAGAACTATAAAAATATTTTTTTTTTGTAAATTTTAACAACAATTTCAATCAAATAAAAAAAAATTAAAAACGTAAGTTTTGTGGTTTCATTTTTATTAACATATATGTATGTTAAGAATTTTTCGATCTCAGTCCTTAATATTACGGTTTTATGTCTGGCCGCATATTTTAGGTGTTTTACGGCCACGCACAGTGTGGTAGATCCCAAATATAACTGGACAAAATTAATAAATCGCGTTGGATTCACTTCTCACTTATAAATTTAATAAAAAATGATTTCAAACATATAAACGATTATAAAAACTAAATTTTTTTGTTTGCGATGTATTTTGGGGGTTTTTACCCATTCTTCAAACATTTTCTTTCGGTAAAGAGTGGAGATCATACATGGAAAAGTGAAAAAATGTCTGGCGGTTGAGAAATGCGCAGGATGTTTTTGATTTTCATTAAAGTGAAAACTTAAAAGATTAACCCAAATATGGTTTTACACCAGAACTATCCGCAATAAATAGCTTTATTTAATTTTTAACACTTTCTTTTCGGAGGTCATACTGGAAAAGTGAAAAAAATATATGGCGGTCGCAAAAATGCGCAAGATGTTTTTAATTTACCTTAAAGTGAATACTGGAAAGATTAACCCGAATAAAGTTTTACGCCGCAACTATCCGGAATGAATACCTTTAACTCTACTTGAAAAGAGAAAATATTTTTTTTTTTTTTTTTTGAACTTTCTGAACTTATCATAAAAAATTGTTTTTTTTTAATACATGCAACAGAAATAATTAAATGAAAATTATAATATATTTTCTTGAAATAATCCTTAATAACAATAAAAAAATATGACAATAAAATCACCGCAGCCTTTATTATCATAATTCAAAGTCACACAACAAATATGCTTCTACTTGAAATCTCAATCCAAGTGTTGACAACAACTGACTTTAAAGCTTACTTTTTCCTAATCAGAGCTAAAAACAAAAAAACAAAACATGAATTACAGTTACCTATTGCATTGAGAAGCTAATTAAATGATCAGAAGGAATTTTGCTAGACATTTTTTTTTATTTTGTCCAGCTAGATTTGTGATTTATCACAGTGTGCCACGGCTCGCTTCAAACGAATCAGTTGCGTTCGGTACAGGTTCCCTATGATGGTATGGTCAGATTTCTGCAACTCATAATAGATAGGACCCTTTTGCTCACACCAAATACAGTGAATTACCTAAGTTCCATGGATATTTGGCTTTGATGTCGATTCGGTTAGTTGGCCTGGCTTAATATACGATCTCTTACGCATCGGGTTATTGTAATGGATACATTTTTCATCGCAAGTAATGATTCGGTGCAAAAATTATTTTCTTTTATAGCGTTCAAGCATCATTTCGCATCATCACGGTGTCTCGGCTTCAATTGCTGCTTGAGTAGCTACCAATGATTTTGGAAGCTCATGTTGAGTTTGACAACAATATTCATTGAGTAGTGCCTCCAATTCTTGGTCTTCAAACTTTTTGGCTGGCTTTGGCAATATTTGTCTTCCGCGTCCAAATCACCACTTTTGAACCGCACAACAAACCATCTCTCCCATGTTGAAACCGATGGAACACATTCACCATAAGTTTTGGTGAGTTTTGTTGGCACAAAATTCTACATTTTCGAAGCAAAAAAAAAATTGGTTGTTTACAGTAACTAAGTGAGAAGAAAAGACAGATATGTACCCTTCAAAATGACATATAAGTAAGTTATTGAAAACAAAAACCGCGTTCTAAAGATACGCCATCTATTGTAAATCCCGCATTTTTAAGTCAGACTCCCAAGATTTCAGGGTAAGCTCCCACTACTAAAATATAAAGGCTAAACTAATACACGCAGGACTTCAATAGCAATGTCAATTAATATTTAACCATATACCTATAAAAGATCAACATTGATATATTAATTCATTGTGGAACAAGCTAATGTCTCATACTAACTGCATGACAAATAAGTAAAATGAGAAAACAAAAAAAATCTGGCTGATGAAAACATCGTCAGTGCTGATGAAAACATCGTCAGTGCTGATGAAAACATTGTCAGTGCTGATGAAAACATCGTCAGTGCTGATGAAAACATCGTCAGTACTGATGAAAACATCGTCAGTGCTGATGAAAACATCGTCAGTGCAGATGAAAACATCGTCAGTGCTGATTTAAACATCGTCAGTGCTGATGAAAACAACGTCAGTGCTGATGAAAACATCGTCGTAGCTGACTAATCAGTGCTGATGTAAATATCGTCAGTGCTGACTAATCAGTGCTGATGAAAACATCGTCAGTGCTGATGAAAACATCGTCAGTGCTGATGAAAACATCGTCAGTGCTGATGAAAACATCGTCAGTGCTGATGAAAACATCGTCAGTGCTGATGAAAACATCGTCAGTGCTGATTTAAACATCGTCAGTGCTGATGAAAACAACGTCAGTGCTGATGAAAACATCGTCATAGCTGATTAATCAGTGCTGATGTAAATATCGTCAGTGCTGATGAAAACATCGTCAGTGCTGATGAAAACATCGTCAGTGCTGATGAAAACATCGTCATAGCTGATTAATCAGTGCTGATGTAAATATCGTCAGTGTTGGTGAAAACAACGTCAGTGCTGATGAAAACATCGTCAGTGCTGATGAAAACATCGTCAGTGCTGATGAAAACATTGTCAGTGCTGATGAAAACATCGTCAGTGCAGATGAAAACATCGTCAGTGCTGATGAAAACATCGTCAGTGCTGATTTAAACATCGTCAGTGCTGACGAAAACATCGTCAGTGCTGATGAAAACATCGTCATAGCTGATTAATCAGTGCTGATGTAAATATCGTCAGTGCTGATGAAAACATCGTCAGTGCTGACTAATCAGTGCTGATGAAAACATCGTCATAGCTGATTAATCAGTGCTGATGTAAATATCGTCAGTGTTGGTGAAAACAACGTCAGTGCTGATGAAAACATCGTCAGTGCTGATGAAAACATCGTCAGTGCTGATTTAAACATCGTCAGTGCTGATGAGAACATCGTCAGTGCTGATGAAAACATCGTCAGTGCTGATGAAAACATTGTCAGTGCTGATGAAAACAACGTCAGTGCTGATGAAAACATCGTCAGTGCTGATGAAAACATTGTCAGTGCTGATGAAAACATCGTCAGTGCTGATGAAAACATTGTCAGTGCTGATGAAAACATCGTCAGTGCTGATGAAAACATTGTCAGTGCTGATGAAAACATTGTCAGTGCTGATGAAAACATCGTCAGTGCTGATGAAAACATCGTCAGTGCTGATGAAAACATCGTCAGTGCTGATTTAAACATCGTCAGTGCTGACGAAAACATCGTCAGTGCTGATGAAAACATCGTCATAGCTGATTAATCAGTGCTGATGTAAATATCGTCAGTGCTGATGAAAACATCGTCAGTGCTGACTAATCAGTGCTGATGAAAACATCGTCATAGCTGATTAATCAGTGCTGATGTAAATATCGTCAGTGTTGATGAAAATAACGTCAGTGCTGATGAAAACATCGTCAGTGCTGATGAAAACATCGTCAGTGCTGATGAAAACATCGTCAGTGCTGATGAAAACATCGTCAGTGCTGATTTAAACATCGTCAGTGCTGATGAAAACAACGTCAGTGCTGATGAAAACATCGTCATAGCTGATTAATCAGTGCTGATGTAAATATCGTCAGTGCTGATGAAAACATCGTCAGTGCTGACTAATCAGTGCTGATGAAAACATCGTCATAGCTGATTAATCAGTGCTGATGTAAATATCGTCAGTGTTGATGAAAACAACGTCAGTGCTGATGAAAACATCGTCAGTGCTGATGAAAACATCGTCAGTGCTGATTTAAACATCGTCAGTGCTGATGAAAACATCGTCAGTGCTGATGAAAACATCGTCAGTGCTGATGAAAACATCGTCAGTGCTGATTTAAACATCGTCAGTGCTGATGAAAACAACGTCAGTGCTGATGAAAACATCGTCATAGCTGATTAATCAGTGCTGATGTAAATATCGTCAGTGCTGATGAAAACATCGTCAGTGCTGACTAATCAGTGCTGATGAAAACATCGTCATAGCTGATTAATCAGTGCTGATGTAAATATCGTCAGTGTTGATGAAAACAACGTCAGTGCTGATGAAAACATCGTCAGTGCTGATGAAAACATCGTCAGTGCTGATTTAAACATCGTCAGTGCTGATGAGAACATCGTGAGTGCTGATGAAAACATCGTCAGTGCTGATGAAAACATTGTCAGTGCTGATGAAAACATCGTCAGTGCTGATGAAAACATCGTCAGTGCTGATGAAAACATCGTCAGTGCTGATGAAAACAACGTCAGTGCTGATGAAAACATCGTCAGTGCTGATGAAAACATTGTCAGTGCTGATGAAAACAACGTCAGTGCTGATGAAAACATCGTCAGTGCTGATGAAAACATCGTCAGTACTGATGAAAACATCGTCATTGATTAATCAGCACTGATGTAAATATCGTCAGTGCTGACTTATCAGTGCTGATGAAAACATCGTCATAGCTAGGGATGCCAAACGGGACTGGGTTTTACAAATCCCGGGATTCGGGATTTTAGAAATGTAAATCCCGGGATTTCGGGATTTTTCGGCATCCCGGGATTTTTCGTGATTTCGAGATTTTTCGGGACTTCGGGATTTTAGTTAAACGTAAAAAAATACAAAATTCAACAATAAAAACTATTTTTTTTCGTTAATATATATGTATATATTAAAATATATCAAAGAAAAAACTAATGCATTGAATTAAAATAAATTTGGCACAAACGATATTTCATATTTATACCCGTATTCTGAACTTTATAACAGTGAGAAATCCATAACAAAACTGTATTGAGTACATATGGTAGTACATAGTAAAAGGATTTTTAGGATTACTATGAGACTAATAGTGTAAAAATTGGTAAGGCAGTTTAAAAGTTATTTGCAATTAAAACCTTTAGTTCTTAATATACTAAACGGCCGAAACGATTTTATTGAAATTTCCAACATAGACTACGACAGGGGTAGCGAAGCGCACCGGGTCAAGCTAGTATGTTAATATATCCTCTATAGTCCCGGTTCGGTTTCTATTTGCAATCCAGAAAATCTGCACACAAATGGCTAAGATATAAACCAAAAAACATGTTTAAACTATTTTTGGTCTATATCAGAATTACTTAGTCATTAATATAGACAATATGGATGTATTGTGGTAGATATTGTTACGAATGTGCAATGATGATTTGAATTCAACGGCCTGTAACGACTGCCAGCAGCATTCATCAAATTTGAGGGCACGTCCATCGGTTGTTGGCATTGTTTGTAAGTATGGCAACACTGAATGTTTAAGCTGCTATCATTAACATCGAAAGCTCTGGAATTCGAATGTACTAGTATGACCGTTAAGAGCATTGTAGAAGATTCCCGATAGATGGCGCGTGTATAAATAGTGGCAGAGGTGGCAGTCGTGAGTTGAGTTGATGATTGTCGGAGTTAGAGTTAACATCAACTGTCTTGTGCGTTATAAAGTGTGTGTGTGTATTTCTGCGAATTGATAAAAGTGTATAAAGACACTGAGTGACTATTTAATTCTGTTGTTGCTGTACATTCTAAATAAATAAAGAGTTGTTACAATTTTAAACTACTAAAACTGCTTTTTATTTGCAATCAAAAGTATCCGGTTTATTTAAAGGAAATAAACCGACGTTTTTAAAAGGTAAAAACGTAACAATATTTTAAATATTTTTCCAGATTTTACCTACAATGGGTAAAAATCGGGAAAATTTTTTTTGTAACCCGATTTTTTTTTTTTTTCATCACAAAATTATTTTTACCATATTTTTTTTTCAATCATATTTTTTAGCGCTAATACAAGTATTTTAAGAAAAAAAATTTTTTCCAAAAAAAAAAAAAATAGTTTTCACCAAAAAATATTTTTAATCATTATCTTAAAGTACACTTTGCTGAAGGGTAAACAAGATTAGGCTCAGCCGAATATTGCTCTCTTACTTGTTATGTATAAGATTGTCTACTTTACAAAAATGTCTGCCAAATCTGTTCATAATTGCAAAAGTTAAGAACATTGTTATACAATGGATGCAGTCCCTTAAAATATATATTTTTTAAGACCTGTGCACCGAACTGTTCGGTTTGGAACATATAACATTGCTCTTTGAAATGGTATTTTAAAAGAAAGAATCATGTTTTATAAAACTTTCAAGGATAATTTTTACTCCAACAATAGACAATCTCATTAACTACTTAATAACAGAAAAATAAACCAAAAATATGAATCTGTACATTTCTTATAAATCTTCAAATTTAATAAGTTTTTTTTGTTATATTTGCCAAAATAAAAAACAGAACAAATGCACTTTACTTGTTTACTAAGATCTTATGATTTCTTTTAAAAAAATATTACTTAAAAGTTGCTAAACTTTAAATGAATTACAAGTAAAGAGACAAACATTTAAACACGAAGCATGCTCCCAAAAATTTAATGCATTTAAAAGTTGTTTAACAAACAGTTCACTCAGTTTTTATTTACTATAGCATTTTGCTACATTCGATTGCCAATTCTTTACTACATTGCAGCAGTCGACTTTTTTTTGTAGTTGCTGGAAAACTATTGTAAATTCATTATATTATTTCAATTAAAACAATTTCCTTTTTAAATTGTCCTTTTGAACTTACAAAACATTTTGTTAAAAACTCTTAATTAACAGGCTTTTAAAACTTTTTGTTGCTATTTTATTTTGTTTTGATAGAAAAAAAGCAAACAAAAAAAAATAAAAATAAGCTCAAGGAAAACGTAAAAGAAAAAACCAAAAATTGCAGCCGTTTTTTTTTTTCTAGCTAAATAAACTTTTTTGCAGCTCTCAACTTGGCAGTTTCTTTGCTGTTGCTGCTGCTGGTTGCTGTTAGGGTAATCGATGTGTAGTGTCATGTTCAGTTGAGAGGCAAAGAGTTTGAAAAGTATCAGGAATAACTAAAGGAAGATGATGATGAAAGTAAAAAATACAAAACTTACTTACACTTACACAAAGAGCAAGCAAGCAAAGAGAGAGAGAGAGAGAGTATAAGTGTGAGTGAGTAAGTGTAAAAGCAAGAGTAACTAAATGAAAAAGCACTTAAAGAAAGCACTTTAAGTAAATGGGGTTAAAAGGACTCGGTGCCAAAAAGGATACTAAGGCCATAACAAAAGCTTCAAAAAGAAAAACGGAAAACAAGAATTTTACTTTGATTTCTTCAATACTTTTTTCTACTTCTCACTGGCAAGTGTGTTTGTAATTGTATCTGTTTGTGTGTATGTGTGTGTGTGTGAAGAAATTAGCAAAATCATGATAAACTGCTAAAACAACAATAAAATAGTAGTTAGTAGCAAAATCCTAGCAATAAATACGGAAATAAATGTTAAATGTAGAAGGCCAGCCAACAAAATGGAAATATGCCAAAATGAAAGTAGAAAATCTGTTTTAAATAAAAAAAAAAAAATACAATAAAAAAGATATAAAACGTTTTAAAAGTGTGAACAATTCTTAAGATTTAATGAAATTATAAGGAAGGCAAATGAAGAAAAGAAAGAAACAGTGAGGCAGATAATTTAAAGAGCACTGAGCTGGAACTTAATGTACATTAAAATAATAATATTGATCGCTCTTTTTACACATTAAGCTTTTTATAACCAAGCAATTTCTCAAACTAGATCATCTGAGCTGAGCAGACTCAAAAAATTTACGCTGTATGAGTGATTTAAAACAGAAGAGCGCTAAACCGACCAAAATATCGATCTCGTCGACTTGCAGTCTGATCATCCGCGATAATATTGCCGAGTGCACCAGAGTTCCCCGGCACACAGACACCCGGCCTTCATGTACCAGTCTGGACACCAGACACCAGAGACGGATTTGATAACAGGTTTGTAGTCAGTACAAATTCGGATATTCACACCAAATAACCTGTGTTTACAGGGATCCCAAAATGGACGCATGGCCACCGAATTAAGGGCTAATTGTTTAGCCATGCGTTCAGCCGGTAACCAGTGCAACATAACAAATAAAGCTTGCGATGAAGTTCTACGTTGAGCCTGAGAGCCCTTTACCATATTAGTGTTACATACATTAGTATGGATCTCTCGCTTGGTTATTCAGGCTCCAGTTTAGCTTGCAGTCTAGAATGATACCCAAGTATTTAACACTATCCGAGAGACTAAGTTCCACCCCGTTAAGCCGCGGTAATGGGAAGGAGAACAATGTTGCAACATGTTTACATCAACTTTTTTACTATCAAACATGTTGCAACAAAATTATTACTTCAATTTTTACTTCAAACATGTTGGAACAACATTTTTACTTCAAACATGTTGCAAGATTTTTACTTGAAACCTGTTGCATAATGTTTACTTCAAACATGTTGCAACATTTTTGCTATCGAATATCTACTTGAAAAATGTTGCAACATTTTTACTATCAAACATGTTGCAACATTTTTACTTCAAAAATTTTGCAATATTTTTAATATCAAACATCTACTTGAAACATGTTGCAACATTTTTACTATCAAACATGTTGCAACAACATTTTACTGTCAAACATGTTGCAGCAAAATTTTCATTATCAAACATGTTTCAACTTTTTTACTTGAAACATGTTTCAGCAACATTTTTACTTCAAACATGTTGGTACAACATTTTAACTTGAAACATGTTGCAACAAAATTTTTAATATCAACATGTTGCAGCAAAATTTTTACTATCAAACATGTTTCAACAACATTTTTAATTCAAACATGTTGGAACAAAATTTTTACTTCAACATTTTTACTTCAAACATATTGCAACATTTTTACTTCAAAAATGCTGCAACATTTTTACTTCAAACTTGTTGCAACATTTTTACTACCAAACATGTTGCAACATTTTAACTATCAAACATTTTTACTTCAAACATGTTGCAGCAACATTTTTACATTTACAAGCTACGTTTTCCCAGGATTCACATCAAGTCCACTATCAGTATTCCAACGGCCAAGTGCACTAAGTGAAGTTTGTAGGCATTGTGATAATGTGTCAAGATGTTGCCCAGAAACAGCCACAGCAACATCATCAGTATATGCGACAGCTTGCACTTCATGAAGTCTAATTTCATGAGCAGTAAATTAATAGCAAGTTTCCACAGGAATGGCGATAAAACCGCTACCTGCGGAGTCCCCCGGTTCGTTAATCCGAAAATCGTAGCAGTCCCCATGGAAGATATAATGACTGTGTTGGTCCAATGTCTACCTATGAAGCAGATAATTGATCGCCCAAAGCCGAAAGAATCGTATCAGGCTTCACATTGTTAAAAGTCCCTTTAATATCCAGAAAGGCTACCAATGCATATTCCTGATAGTTTCCATACAAGGCAACCAACTTTCTATCAGAAAATGACTTTAATATTCATAATTGTCTTACAGTAATTAATAATGAACAGGCTACTTATTTGTTGGGTAACTTCACCCGTCGCCGTAGTTGAAGTGACTATTGAATAAATTCATTTAATAGGAAAGTATGACTAACATGAATTAGGATGTTGCTCTCTATAGGTCCAACACTTGTGTGGTATTATGTTGTGTTTGATGTAGTACCGGAAATTAAAAATTGAGATTCCAATTGTCGAAACTAAAGATTAGAACGCCAAAAAGGAGGTACGCGTTCAGTAACACTAGATACTTCGGATGGAATTAATGATGAGGCAGATCGAAATTCTTCGGAAATTGAACAATTAAACAATTTCATTCAATTCTTCAATACCAATGTGGATGTGTTTATTTCAAAAATTTTATTTTAAAAGACATAAGAAAAAATCTCAAAACCGGGACAACCTCGAATTTTGGCCTATTTTTTATCTATATCTGGACTACTAAGCCATTAATATAGACAATATGGATATCTAGTGATAGATATTTCAAAGTACATTGAAACGATGTACAAAAGGCTATAAGTTGGACCTACAATGGGTCAAAATCGGAAAACAAATTTTTTAATCCGATATTTTTTTATATTTTTTTGTCTTAAATTTATATCAAAATTTTTTATTTTTTTTATAAATTTCAAAAAAAAATTTCGAAAAAAATTTTCAAAACAAAATTAAAAATTTCAAAAAAAAAAATTTCGAAAAAAATTTTCAAAACAAAATTAAAAAGAAAATGGAAAAAATTTTTAACTTTTGTTTACCTAAAATAATATTTAAAATTTGTACTTTAAAGTATAATTTGGAGAAGGGTATATAAGATTCAGCACAGTCGAATATAACTCTCTTACTTGTTTTTATTTACTCTGTACAGTCATTTTTATTCATATTTATTATTTCTGTGTTCACAAAATAATTAACAAGGATTTCATTTTAACTTTTATTATATTTTTCCTTTAGTTGTATTTTAATTTTTTGCTGGTTGCAAAAAATAACTTGTTTTATCATAAAGACAAAAAAATATATATATTGTAATTAATTGCAACATAAACTATTAAGAACTGACATTCATATTTTATATTTTTTTATTTCATGCAGAAATCTGTATGTCTGTCTTTATTTGTGTGAGTTTGATTTAAAAGCACCAGCAACAACATTAATAAACAATGTCTAGAAGACTTGGAATGAAAATGTTGAAAGCAAAAAAAAAAAAGAAATATAAAAATATTTTATTACTTCACTTAAAAACAAAAAAATACAAAATCTTAACGAGGTGTGTTTGCTAATGATAGTGTAATATTAACGTGAATTAAAGTGTGACTACTTGCTGTAAGAGTAGCCAGATGTTTGGCAGCACTTGTCATATAGTGTTCTATTTACACCTTAATAGGCTAGAGCCCTTGTTGGAGTACAGTTCCTTTTCATATAATGTGTTAGAACTTGAACCATGTTATGCTTATAATAACCTGGATGCAATAGAATTTCTATTTCATTCTATTCCTTTGTTTGAAGTTGCAACTTCAAAAACTCAACTTTTTATTTAGAACTTGAAATGATATGGCAGCTTTTAATTCACAAGTATTAAACCATTTAAAATAATAATAACAAAAAAAACTTGTTACCACATTTTCAACAAGTCAACAAATAACTATTAACCAACAACAATATTAACAACAATTTAAAATAAATGATTTTAAAAACCAAAAAAAAAAAAAATTATTAAAGAAAAAAAAAATAGGAGTGAACAGAAATCAAAAAGCATAAACGCAATAAACTAGAACCATCACCTAATAAATCTACAAGAAATATAAATTAAATTAATGGCAATGTTGATTTAAATACAACAGAAATTAATTTAACGTTGAATAAACTAAAAACAAGCTAACAACAAGACATTCAACTCAAAATCTAAATTAAAAAATAACTTAAAAAAAGAGAAAAGAAATTAAGTATTAAGCCTCCAACAAATCAAAGAGATTTTTGTTTTAAATAATCATTAACATTATTATAATATGTATTGTATTTTATACTATAAAATATTATTATTACTATTATTATTAATTTAAAGCCTTAGAACCAAAGAACGGAGAATAATCAGTTTGATTAATTTAAACCTCCACCATTGACTGCGTATTGTAATTTTTAGGGTTAAATCTCAAAATTTAGGTTAAAGTAATAATTCCTCTTCTTGTTGTTCTTTTGCCGATTCGCAATTCAATGTGTTGTTATTATTGTTGTCCAGTTAATGTTCAATATAAAACTGTGAAAATAAAAGCAACAGCAAACTAAAAATATATTAAGCACAAAAATTATTTTAAAACCATAATTCAACATGATTTGCAGCAGGCATTATTAACCACAACAACAAATCAACAGCAACAACATCAACAACAGCTTCAGCGACCAAAAAGTAACAACCGGCATTAAGCAATCATGCTAGTAACAGCAGCAACAACATAACGAGAACAACATTTGGTTTTAAGCAGATATGTAAAAGAATGTGATGTCAGTACTGAGACTGGAAGTGTACTGGGAGAGAAATTAAAGTAACGCAGTCATTTTCAAGTTTTTTCAAATCATTAGCATCAAGCATTTTTACGAATTGGGCTGCAGTATGTTCAGATTAGGTTAGGTTTAACTCTTTGCGGTTGGGTGGTTACTTTACTAACCACATTTTCTATAGCCTTTAAAACATAGTTTATTGGCATCTTTTGCCATTTTGCTAAACAATTAAATATTTTGAAGTCATCGTTTACGATTTTTTGCAAAACTTTTAATTTAATTTGAAAATATTGTAAAATCAGTTTTTTAAGAAACTTTCACGCATTAAATAAAAAAAAGTACAGAGTGTTTACTGTTCATCGAATTCAGTGTTGCTTTGATATTTCGGTTGTTTAGTCAGAAAATTGTGTCAAAAATATTCGATTTCAAAAAACTTTATACGAAACAAACATTTATATCATAGTTATTTTTAATTCCAACCGCCACGGTGGTTAGTAAACTAACCACTTCACTCCACAAAAAAACAACTTGGAATGTGGTGGATTTTGCATGTTTTGATTTATTTTACTTACTTTTTATAATAAACTAACCTTGTTTAAAGACAAAATGCAATTGTTTTGATTTAAAACTTATACACAAAAACGCGTGGCTGAAAGAGTTAATGGGCAGCCACTCGGGTCCAATCAAAACTGGTCCCATTGGATATTTATAATACGTCCGTTGTCTCCAAGGTGAAGCAACCAGATTCATAAATATATAAAATTCAAAATGTTCCATTAAAAATAAGAAAAAATTTCTACTTATGTTTCATGTATCTCTGTTCCTCATAATAGAAAATTCAAAAGGTACCCGTGACAAATATAAAATGCAGCAGTTAGTACATATTTTACGCGTTCTCACTTCGAGTGTGCTTAAGTTTGTGTTCCTAGAAGCACTATTAAAGAGAATTTAAAATAAGAAAAAAGTACTATTAAATCTCCCTTTGTAAATTGTCACTCATTCTGGGAATCATGTCCCCAATTTCATGTATTGTTTCATTGTAATAGAAAAGTCGAAAAGTACCACCATTTCAATTAATTTCGGATTATTATAAAGCACTAGAAAATATCTGCTTTTTATTGCATCTCAAGTTTAATATACAGTGTCGGACAAAACTAAAGTTCGGACTTCCCTACCTGACTTCGCACCCGAAACACTTATTATCTGTTGCCAGATGATTGCGGATGAGGTGTAGCAAGTTGTAGCAAATATCTATAAGTACAGTGCTATGCTATGAATTCATGTTAAGGCCAGGGGATATACAATGTTACTTGTTTTTATACCCTTGACCATTAGTGGCAAGGGTATATATAAGTTTGACATTCCGTTTGTATGCCGAATACAGCTCTCTTACTAGTTTTAAAATGTTTCGGTTGTAGAGACCTCAACTGGTCGTCTAGAACGTTCATCATCTTCCGTGCTTGTACGGCCACAACGATATTCTACACGCAGAAAAAAAATATAGTTGTACATTGTTACTGTAACAATTTCAAAATTTTTAACAATATTATAGTCACAGTAACTATATATATGATTGTGGTAACAATAATATGGTTAATTTACGATTCACATGATTCTATCAACCATATATATGGTTACAGTAAACATGTATATGTTTGTGACAACCATTTATATGATGAATAATTTTATCATAATATGTTGTTCTCAGATTATGATATGAGAGCATCATAGTATGGTAAGTCCTTCATCATATAAATGGTTGTCAAACAAAGACTAAATAACGCAGCTTGTTCAAATTTTGACAGAAGTCAATTGGATCGTTTGGACACTAATCTATCGATATAAAGGGTTTTCCAACAAGAGGTGTTATTATGAATCACCTGGTATTTCAGTAGCTGTCACTTTTGAAGTTTTTATTCTTTAACATTTGACAAGTCGAAACTACGCCATTACTTAAAATGGAACAATACACGCTTCAATAACGCATTGAAATTATTACAATTCACTACAAAAATTGGGAAAATCTTGCAGTCACTGTTCGCAAAACTAAAGCATTTTTGCGTGGTCATGAAGCACCTTGTCGGACCGCAATACAGAAATTGGTGGACAAATTCGAGCTGTTGGGACAAGTTAGTGATGTGAAGAATAAAACCCGTGCACGTCGCTCAAGAACAACTGAGAATATTGCTGATGTAGCCCAAAGTGTTGAAGAAAATCCAGGTTTGTCCATTCTTCGTCGTTCTTTGGAATTGAGCATTCCACAAACGTCATTACACCGTATCTTATGGTCGGAGTTGGATGATATTGATCTGTACAACGTTTACTTTCAACAAGACGGCGCTACGTGCCACACAGGCAACGAAATCATTGCTCTTTTACGGGAAAAGTTTCCAGATCGTGTTATCTCTCGAAGAGGTGATCACAATTGGCCACCGAGATCTTGTGATTTAACACCTTGCGACTTCTTCCTTTCAAGCCACGTGAAAGATAAGGTCTACGCCAACAGCCCAGCATCGATTCGAGACCTCAAAGATAGAATTCGTGAGGCTATCGAGGACAATAGAGCAGCCACTTTGCGATTTGGTTATGGAAAATTTCATTAAATGGATATGGTCCTGTAGCGATGGCTATTTGGCTGATGTTGTTTTTCATTATTAATGGCATACATTCCTCTTTATTATGAAATAAACATCCGATCATTTATCTCAAAAAATGCAATTTTTCTTTAAATACCAAAATAACACCTCTTGTTGGAAAACCTTGTAGTATAAAGTTTACGGTATTTTAGAGGTAACTAATTTGCTGGTAAATAGTTGGCATTCTGATTATCGAAACGAAATAGGACATTACCAGGAAATTGTTCATGCTGTAATTAAATTGTTTCATGTGGCTACATCTTGCTGCAACTACATGTCATCTAGATCAATATCATTATAATGTCACGATGTCCAGAAATTGAAATTGTTATATTGTTATAACTATATACGCTACAGCAGAATGAAGGGGTAGCAGTCCTCGAAACTATATACCACTATGCTATGGTAGTGATTTTATTAACACACGATTTCATTACTTTAAACCTCTGTTACACTTTATTGACTTTAAACTTTAAAGCTTTTTGTAGAACATATTTCTTTATTTTTTTTTTTTATAAATTTCTGTTAAATTGGTAGTAAATAATCTGTACTCGCACACATACTAAAGGGTATTTTTTTAAGTCCGATATAACTGAGGACAAGTTTAACTATAATACGGTGAACTGTCATACTGCGCTCAATTTTTGACATTTGTGATCAGTCATGAATAGATTGACGAAACAACGCTACCAAATTATCCAAATTTACTTTGAAAATCAGTCATAGACGACTGTTTTCTCGCAAAATTGTGTTCAACGATTCATAAACAAAATTGCCGCAGATGGAGTGAGACCAATCCACAACAGACCCTATAGACTCCATTGCATCCAGAAATACACCGTTTTATGCGGTTTATCGCTGATGGCATCATCGTATTTTATTTCTTCAAAAATGAAGCCGGAGCGTTATGGTGAATGGAGATCGTTACTGCATCATGATCAATATTTTGTTTGAAAATATTGATGACATTGACTCGGGCGAGAAGTGGTTTCAACAGGATGTCAATATGTACCATACGGCGACCGCTACCATGGATTTAATGAAATATAAATTTTGCAATAACTTGATTTCGAAAAATTGACCTCCAAGGTTGAAACTTCTCTATTATTTCTAAGTGAAGTCACTGGTTTACGCTGATAAACCACAACAATTGACGCCTTAGAGGCCAACATTATACGTGACATACGACCAAAATGCTCGAAAAATTGGCCCAAAATTCGACGTCCAGAATACTCTTCGTCAAGAATAGCCGCATTGGCCATATGCCCCAAATCATTTTAAATGTTAATAAAAGATCGAATAAAATGTTTTTTTTTTATTAAAAAATTTCATGTTCCAACTGGCTTAAAAAAACACCCTTTATATACAGTACAGATCGAAATAAATGGTTGGTTGGTTGGTGGTAAAATATAGTGATGTTGGTTATTTGCTTGGATGGTTGATTGTATTAAATTAAAGACAGAAAACAAAACAAAAAAATCTCATAGTAAAATTGTACTTAAAAAGAAAAATATATAGAGATATAAATAAATATATACGGATGTGGTGTTAAAACTTATTATTAAAGTGATTATAGAGAGCACAACGTCAACTAAGACAACATAATCGACAAAGTCATCATAATTTCAGAAAAAATCAATGGTTGCTGAAATTATTAAATGATTTCTTATTTATTACTTTTACAGTCTTTGGTTTGTCTATCTATTACTTGTATTTAATTTGAGCAAAATGTTGAAGAAAAAAACAAATATTTAAATAACATTAATGAAACCAAAAAAAAAACCATTGAATGTTTGGTTTGGCCAAATGATTCATTGTTAAACTTTAATTGAGTTTTGGGTTAATTACAGAGGTGAGTGTGAAAATGTTTTGATTCGTTTCGTTATAAAAGAAATAATGATGTTTAATGACACCTCAAGTATCTTGTGGTTTTGATTAGTTGCCATTTGTTACAAACAGGCATCTTCATCTTTTCATAGTTTTTGTTTGGTTTTTTTTTTCAGTTTAACGAATTAATGCCAATGTTAAACATTGATGAAATTTTTTGTTAAATTTTAAGTAAAGTTTGATACAAAAAAAAAGTTGGATGGTAATGACTTACTTATTAACTTCCTAAAATACACACATTTGAATATTTATTTTAAAACTATATTGGTTCAAAGTAGCTTAGGGGTATCGATTTGATTTGATGAGTTTGTTTTATAATTAATGTTATAAAAACTATGTTAACACTTTTGTCAGAAAATTGTTAGTTTTAAAAATAATTCAAATATTTTTTCACAATTTAATAGGTCGTAGCATGAACTTGTAAAACAAGAAAACATTTTTCAATAATATCAATGCAAATCTTATTAATTTTAATACAAATATTAAACTTTTGCTGTATCTTATATTGAAATCAAAATTTAAAGTTAAAAAACTTCCTCTATTGGGTGTACGACTTTAAAATGCGGGACTCACTATAAATTTACTCAAAGTATTGGCCATAGTTAGCCATGACCTTTTCCCAATTTTCTGGCAACATTTGGATTCCGAGCCAAAAGAACTGCTCATCTTTTGAGGAAAAGAACGAATCAAGCCAATATCGCATACTCTGTTTCAAAGTGAAGCTTATCCTAGAGAGAGAATTCTGCATAGATCGAAACAAATAGTAGTCGGACGGGGCACGGTCTGGACTATAAAGCGGGTGAGGTAAAACTTACCAACCGCTCATTCCAAATACATTTTAACAGGTATTGCAACATGTGGCCGAGCGTTGTCATTATAGATGCTCGCTTCAAACGAATCAGTTGCGTTTGGTACAGGTTCCAGCTCATAATAGATAGGACCCTTTTTCTCCCACCAAATACAGAACATTACCTTAGCGTCATGGATATTTGGCTTTGGTGTCGATTCGGCTTCACATGCGATCTCTTACGCTTCGGGTTATTGCAATGAATCCATTCTTCATCGCATGTAGTGATTCGATGCAAAAATGATTTTCTTTTGTACACTGAGAAAACAAATTCATAGCTGCAACCGAATTTGTTGCTAATCGAATGATTCGGTTGCACACATAGAATTGTTGGTTCTATCAAGAGAAAGTCATTTCATATAAGGACTGAGATCGTAAAATTCTTAACACACGTTTTTCATTAAAACATTTAACGATTTTTTTTATAAATTTACCTTCGTAAAGCATGTAGTTATTATGTTTAATGTCAATTATGTTCATTTCTTGTTAATCTAATTAAAATGATTGACCTGAAAAAAGTGCGTACTAAAATTATTAAATATTTTCAACAAAACCCAACTTGGTCCTATAAAAAGTTGGCCAAACAATCAAAGGTCTGCCGTCAAAGTGATCTCAATGTTATTAAACAGTATCGGGAGAACTTGTGCGTTGATAGAAAACCTGGTTCAGGAATGGTTCACATGATGTTACTAAAGCCAATCAAATAGAAAGCATTTTGGTACGAAAAGTTGTAGCCAATGTAAGCTTAAAACCATACAAGGCTCAAAAAGTTCCTAAAAGAAACTCTGCTAAAAATGTAGAGGCCAAAGACAGATCACGGAAATTGAAGTCAAATTTTATAAAAAGAATATTCTTGCTGCATAATGGATGACGAAACGTATGTTCTGGCAGATTTTTCGCAGCTTCCGGGTAAAATTTTTGATGTTCCTGATGCTCGAGAGAATGTTGAGTGGTACAAGAACAATAATGTGGTATTTGTTCCAAGTGAGGCAAATCCTCCAAACTGCCCGGAGCTAAGGCCAATGAATAGATATTGGGCTCTTATTAAAAGAGAATTGAAGAGCACGAAGAAGGTATTTGTATGGCAAGCAATATGCAGTTGCGGCAAAATAGCTAAACATTCGTTACAAAGGGCTCTATAAATACCGAAATTTACATCAGGGAATGTTTACAAAAGAGGATGCTTCCATACATAAGACTTCATAATGTGTCCACTTATTGTTGGCCTGATTTGGCACCCTGTCACTGTTGAAAGCAGCGTATTGAGGGGTACAAGAACAATAATGTGGTATTTGTACCAAGAGAGGCAAATCCTCCAAACTGGCTGAAGCTAAGGTCAGTGGAGAGATATAGGGCTCTTCTTAAAAGAGAATTGAAGAGCACAAAAAAGGTGTCCAAAAGTGTGGTAGATTTTAAACGGAGATGAACAACCTGTTCGAACAAAGTGACAGATATCACTATAAAAACCATAAAAGGTTCAAAATTTCATCATTAGTTATTAGAACCATAAAAATATTTATTTTTTGTAAATTGTAATAATAATATCAATCAAATAAAAAAAAATCAAAACTGTAAGTTTAGTGTTTTCGTTTTTATTAACATATATGTATGTTAAGAATTTTTCGAACTCAGTCCTTACAAGAATTTCGCATGAAGCAACCAAACTTTTATTACCCCGTCTACAATTTTGTAACCACAACTGTAAAATTCGGTCAAAAAGGTAAAATCATTCGATTGGCAACAAATTCGGTTGCAACCACGAATCTGTTTTCTCAGTGTAGAGTTGAAGCATCATTTCGGATATGCAAAATCGTCTTTCAAAGTCTCTCGACTTCAATTCATATGGTACATAATTTCCTTGCTTTTTGATGAATCCTGCTGCTCGCAAATATTTTGAAATTGCTGCTTGAGTAGCTCCCAATGATTTTGCCAGATATTGTTTTCTTGGTCTTCAAACTTTTGGGTCTTGCCTGGGCGATCTTTGTCTTCCGCGTCAAAATCACCTCTTTAGCATATTGAAACCAATGGTACACATTCTCCATATGCTTTGGTGAGCAATCGATGCGCTTCTGTGGCACTTTTTTTTTTAATTAAAGAAGTAAAGCAAAACTTCCCGCATAAGACGCTTTGTTGACACACAAATTCGACAGTTTTGGTTTAGCTGTTAAGATATGTGAACAATATTCACAAAATTCAATTCAAATATCGGAAATTCTTTCTGAAAGTGACAATCCTCAAAAAGCAGGTGATGTATTTCAAAAGCTTGATACTATTGTAACACATATTGAAGCTTTAGAAAGACATTAACGTCAACGTAGTAGAAGTAAGTCTTCCGAAAGATCCAGCTCAGGCAACCGGAAAAAAGGGCTACAAATTGCATGGTTTAATTTTTAAAATTCAAAAAACTTAAAGGCCTGTTTCACGATGTCGAACGAAAAATGAGTCGAACAAATTTGTATGAAAAACACTCAGTTTTTTAAATTCTTTCGAATAGTTTTCATACAAATTTTTTCGACTCATTTTTCTTTCGACATCGGGAAACAGGCCTTAAATATCCATCGTCTCAAATTGCGGCGTCTAACGACGATGGTAAACATAGTTCTCGTTTATTTTTAACTGAACGCCGATCAAAAATTGCATTCCTTATTGATTCCGGAGCAGACATTTAAATTTTTCCTTGCAAAAAATCAAAATCACCCTCTAAATTAACACTATATGCTGCTAATAATTCCCCTATTCATACATATGGTGAAAAACTGATTGAATTAGATCTAGAACTGAGAAGAGCATTTAAATGAGTATTTGTTTTAGCTGACATCCCTAAACCAATCATAGGGGCAGACTTCTTAAACTTTTACCAGACCTTGAACGAAAAGTGTTTAGTTGATGGTAATACATTGCTTAAATCACCTGGTTTTACATCAAATAAAGAACAAATTCATATTAAAATAGTTTCTGGTGAATCACGTTTTCATTATTTATTAAAACAATATCCACAACTGCTTTCTCAGAATAGTGTAAATTTTGAAACAAAACTCTGTGTAGTTCATCAAATTATAACAAAAGGAAGTCCTGTTAAAGCTCGCGCACGTAGACTTGATCCACAAAAGCTTGCTATCGTCAAAGCCGAGTTTCAGTACTTATTGGACAAAGGTATAATACGTCCTAGTAAGAGTCCATTGGCAAATCCTCTCCACATGGTTCCTAAACAAGATGGCTCTTGGCGTCCATGTGGCGATTATCGGGCACTAAATAAAATTACGATCCCCGATAAATATCCCATTCCATATCAAACAGATTTTTCACTTGACTTGATGAATGAGGAAGATATTTCAAAGACTGCAATCATAACTCCATTTGGCTTATTTGAGTTTGTGAGTATGCCATTTGGGTTATGTAACGCAGCTCAGACGTTCCAACGTTTCATGGATGAAGTAGTACGTGGTTTAAATTTTGTAATTGTATACTTGGATGACGTTCTAGTTTTTTTCAAATTCTCCCGAAGAACATCTTAATCACATCAATCAATAAAAATTGGACCCTTTCCAAAAGTATGGCATCGTTATTAATCGTTATTAATGTGAGTTAGACGTTACAGAAATATCGTTTTTTTGGGACATAAGATATCTGATAAAGTTACAAGACCAATGGAAAAGAAAGTTGAAGCTATTCTTCACTATAAACAACCTGAAACAATCCATTCTCTTAGCCAATTTTTAGCTTTGATAAATTTTTATCGTAAATTTTGGCCAAAAGGAGCAGAAACTCAAGCCCCACTTAATAAAATGTTAGTTGGAGCCAAAAAGAAAGATTTACGCCCTGTTCCTTAGAATAATGAAACAATAGCTGCATTTAATGAGTGTAAAGAAGAGATAGCTCAAGCTACTATTCTGTCTTTTCCACTTCCAAATGCGACAATTGGTATTAAAGTAGATGCCAGTTCTTTTGCAATGGGAGCTTCTTTAGAACAATTAATTAATAGTAAACCCAAAATATTTCACATTAAATATCAATAACACATTACAAAATATTTCAATTGATATGCTTAAACCAGCATTTCTAGATTCTAATAATTAATTTGTAACCATTGTTAAAATTCAGAGGGGAGCAATGTAGTGTAGCACTACTACTTTAAACATTTAATATTATTTTTTCTAATCAAATTACTTTTGAATTTCTGTTAAATTTTTCTTTAAAATAAAAAAATATTTTTTGTAGTTAAAAGCGCTCTATTAAAAATAAAAATAAATTGATATATAAAAGAAAACCTCCACAGCAAGCTTTTTCTGAAGATTCTGAAAGAAAATCGGCCACTACTTTGCTGAAGGAAATAGTGCGCTCTTTTTTCCAATTTTTATAGTTCAAAAATAATTTAACACGAATTCGAAATAATACCAACATCCAAAAATAAAACAATAATAACGAAAACAATTTTATTTTCATTCAACTTTCCCTTTCTCTTTACCCCCCCTCTAACCACCTTCATAAAATCCTTAGCCTATAAATATTGAAATAAAAAAACAAAAAAACTCTTTACATCAATATTCATGGTAAAAGTGATATTTAGAAACAAAGCGAACTGTAAAAAAAAATGTTCAACAAAAAACGGTCATTTATCAAAATCATGGTGATTGATTTGTTCATTATTAAATATTTTTAAAAAGGCAATGGAGAGCAATCAGTTGCATGGATAGATTTTGAATATTACAGCCTCGATTGAATGAATATGAGCGGACGGATGGAAAGACGGACAAGACTTATAGTTTAGAGCTTTAATAAATAAAGAAACATTTTATATACTTAAATAAGATAACTGTAGTAATAATGAACCGTAAACGAATAATTTAGGTTTATTTCTTTATAAAAGTTGCTCATTTATTATGTATTACTAGCTTGACCCGGTGCGCTTCGCTACCCCTGTCTTAGTCTATGTTGGAAATTTCAATAAAATCGTTTCGGCCGTTTAGTATATTAAGAACTAAAGGTTTTAATTGCAAATAACTTTTAAACTGCCTTACCAATTTTTACACTATTAGTCTCATAGTAATCCTAAAAAACCTTTTACTATGAACTACCATATGTACTCAATACAGTTTTGTTATGGATTTCTCACTGTTATAAAGTTCAGAATACGGGTATAAATATGAAATATCGTTTGTGCCAAATTTATTTTAATTCAATGCATTAGTTTTTTCTTTGATATATTTTAATATATATATATTAACGAAAAAAAATAGTTTTTATTGTTGAATTTTGTATTTTTTTACGTTTAACTAAAATCCCGAAGTCCCGAAAAATCTCGAAATCACGAAAATCCCGGGATGCCGAAAAATCCCGGAATCCTGGGATTTACATTTCTAAAATCCCGAATCCTGGGATTTGTAAAACCCAGTCCCGTTTGGCATCCCTAGCTATGACGATGTTTTCATCAGCACTGATAAGTCAGCACTGACGATATTTACATCAGTGCTGATTAATCAGCTATGACGATGTTTTCATCAGCACTGACGATGTTTTCATCAGCACTGATTAGTCAGCACTGACGATATTTACATCAGTGCTGATTAATCAGCTATGACGATGTTTTCATCAGCACTGATTAGTCAGCACTGACGATGTTTTCATCAGCACTGACGATGTTTTCATCAGCACTGACGATGTTTTCATCAGTACTGACGATGTTTTCATCAGCACTGACGATGTTTTCATCAGCACTAATTAGTCAGTTATGACGATGTTTTCATCAGCACTGACGATGTTTAAATCAGCACTGACGATGTTTTCATCAGTACTGATTAGTCAGCACTGACGTTGTTTTCATCAGCACTGACGATGTTTAAATCAGCACTGACGATGTTTTCATCAGCACTGACGATGTTTTCATCAGTACTGACGATGTTTTCATCAGCACTGACGATATTTACATCAGCACTGATTAATCAGCTATGACGATGTTTTCATCAGCACTGACGATGTTTTCATCAGTACTGATTAGTCAGCACTGACGTTGTTTTCATCAGCACTGACGTTGTTTTCATCAGCACTGACGATGTTTAAATCAGCACTGACAATGTTTTCATCAGCACTGACGATGTTTTCATCAGCACTGACGATGATTTCATCAGCACTGACAATGTTTTCATCAGCACTGACAATGTTTTCATCAGCACTGACGATGTTTTCATCAGTACTGACGATGTTTTCATCAGCACTGACGATGTTTTCATCAGCACTAATTAGTCAGCTATGACGATGTTTTCATCAGCACTGACGATGTTTTCATCAGCACTGATTAGTCAGCACTGACGATATTTACATCAGCACTGATTAATCAGCTATGACGATGTTTTCATCAGCACTGATTAGTCAGCACTGACGATGTTTTCATCAGCACTGACGATATTTACATCAGTGCTGATAAATCAGCTATGACGTTGTTTTCATCAGTCCTGGTTAGTCAGCTCTGAGGATATTTACATCAGTGCTGATTAATCAGCTATAACGATGTTTTCATCAGCACTGATTAGTCACCACTAACGATATTTACATCAGCACTGATTAGTCAGCACTGATCAGTAATCATTCAGTGCAGCATCGAATAATAATTAAGTGTATTATTACATACTCAATCATGCAAGTTATTGTGACAATCATATATATGATTGTTTTAACCATATATATTATTGCGGCACTCTACTTGTACTCTGTTAAAGATTAATTATATTATTGCTATTTTTTAAAATACTATTTTAATAGTATTTTACCAATTTTACCCGTTTTCCCCCTGTTTACCCCTTTCTGGTCCAAGTATTGAAAAAAGTTATAGCCTATTGACGCTTCCAAGTAAGGATCTATCTACGTTCCAAATTTCAATAAAATCGATTCAGCCGTTTAGGCGTGATGCTCAAACAAACAAACAAACAAATAAACAAACAAACTTACAAAGACATTTATATATTTATATAGATTGTAAGCGCATAAAAAACAGAAACAAGTTATCAAATTGAGTGAACAATTTATAATAGTGTAGTAATGGAAATTAAATATAATAGGTCGAGTCACAAGGTATGCTATCATGTCATATTGTCATAATGTTCTAATATTTCACAATGGTTTGAAAATGTTGTTAGCACCTTTCAAGCTAAAAATGTCCTATAATAATATTACTCTGTATGCAATTGGTCAATTCACAAGGTCTCTTATCATGTCATATTGTCATAATGTCCTAATATTTCACAATGGTTTTTATTACATTTCAAGCAAAAAATAATACAACTTTCTGTGCTATGGTTATAGTGTTATCGTAACCAACCAGCAGAGACCAACGCCGAATGCCTAAGAGTCGGTTAAGCCGAGCCCTTGAGTCGTAAAATATTAGAACATTATGACAATATGACATCATAGGATACCTCGTGAATCGACCAATTATATTTAGAGTGTTGTATACAGCTGTGCCGAATTTTACTACTAAAACTCTAAAATTCCTATTTTGCTTAATCAAGTAGCAAGAGCTTTGGACTTACTTCACTTCTGTATATAGAAATCAGTTCTAAAAGATACATAACAATTAGCAGTAAATTACTTTACAAACTATTAAACAAAACCGCCCTAAAAAAAACAGAAAATTAATTAAGTATTGTTTCGCAGTTTACATTTTTCAGTTCGTTTATATATTTTTGCTGTATTTTCCCCCTTCTTGGCACACATTTATGGTAATAATCATTACAGCCACATCTTAATATAAATTACGTGCAAAAATCATTCACAAGCAGCGAAAAAAAAAAAACTAAATTTTGAACACCAAATTATCAGCTTATAAATAAAGAAATGTAAGAAATAATAATAAAAAAAAATAAAAAAAATCTGGATATAAATAACAATAAAAACCAACATGATGATGAATGTTGAAATAAATGTCGGAGTTTTTAATAATTTCTCTTCAATGTCGATGAATGGATGGTTGGATGGATGGATGGCTGGATGTGTCTGGTATTGACCAAGCAACCGACTGACCGAACAAATGAACCAACAAAATGATCACAATCATTATATAGCAAGAAGAAAACAATTACCCAGCCGAGAGAAATGAATGAATGACTTACTGACTGACTGACTGATCAAATGTTATTGCTGTTGTTGTTGGTAAGAGTGAATGTACGCATTTTGACCTTACCGTAACACATCATTAGCACAGGCTTTCTCCATAACTACCACATGATCCTCATCATCATCATCATCATGATCGTTTCGTTGATGATTAGGTTGCATTCATTGATTCAAATGGTTGGTATTTTTTTTTTTTTTTTTTTTGAGATTTCTGGGTTTTTATTGCTTATGATTACTTGTATTTTCGTATTTGATTTGTTTTCTCTGTTTTTATGCTTTTTTTCATAATCTCAGTCATGCATTTTTATGTTTGTTAATGCATAATAATGTGATTTTGTTGTTCTGTTTCTTTTATGATCAATTACATTTTAAAACTGAACAGACATACATATTTTTTTTCTTTAGAATTTTGATCATGATTTTCTCTTTCTCTAAAATTATACTTAAGCGCAATCAATAATTTTGTATGGCCTAGTTTTGATTGTTTTAGATCAAATACAAAAATAATAGTATTTAGGAAATAACTTTGAGTTCGAAAGGGTGTCCAAAAATTCAAGCAAGATTTGAATTTGCTGCCATTTGTTCAGTAAGTTCGAGCAAAATCTTCCTAAACGCTGAAGGACATTTTCACCTTTTTTAACCATCAGAATTGCCGATTTCAAACGTGCAACTGTTTGGCTTTGAGGCATCTTTAAAGATCTAACTTCTCTGGAAATGAGACCGATCAAGAAATGACTTCTACTGGTGATCGATAACGCGAGTTCTTTCTACCTAAAGTGGATGATATTGATGTGGACGACATGCTATACAGCCCGTGAAACAATTCAATTACTGTATGAGATATTTCCTAATCGTGAACACTCTTTTTTTAGTAATCAGAATTGGCACCCTAGATCGTTTAATTAATCATCTTTGGATTTCTTTCTAGGGTTGTTTAAAGTCAAATGTCTATGCCAAGAATTCCTCAACCACCCGTACATTGGAGCTGGAACTTAAACGTTGGAAATTCACTCACATTTATGCAAAATGTTCATGGGAATTTTCGACAAAAGAGTGTGTATGTACCAGGGAATCTGTGGAGGACATTTGCCAGATATGCTATTTCATTGACAACCCCATCCAAAGAACTTTACGATAACAATTTAAAGAAAAAAAAAGTGATCAAACTTTGGGTAAATTTTGAGACAACCTTTATAAAAAGGATATTAGAAGTACACAGAGAAAACTGATTCCTAATAGCAACCGAATATGTTGCCAATCGAATGATTCTACCTTAGTGACCGAATTTTATAGTTGTGTATACGAAATTTTAGAAGTGGTAACAAAAGTTTGGTTGCTTCAACCGAAATTTTTCTTTATCAACTGACTTTCTGTTGAAAGAACCGAAAAATTCTATATGTGCCACCGAATCATTCGAATGGCAACAAATTCGGTTGCTACCACGAATCTGTATTCTCTTTGTTTTTCTTAAAAATTTCGTTCTTTAAGAATGTCATTAGCAAGAATGGCAAAATATGTCTTGAATTTAAATAGAAAATATACTGATCTTTTTAATTGGGTTTTAGTTTTTTTCGAAGCTTAAGCTGTTGTCTTTAAGATATGAATTTAAGATATTCATTTATGTTATTTTTTAAAGTTTTTTTTTTTAAATTTTCTGAATTTTCATATTTTTTTGCAGAATTTTTATAAATTTTTCCTATAATTTTATTCAAAAATATATTAAGCAATTTTGTTTATTTATGCCTTGATAAGTAGTTTATGGTTTAACCTTTGATATCATGAAAAATAATTTTAACCATTTGATACCATTTCAATTTTATTAAAGTTGGAAAATTTTGAAAATTTTTAAACAAAATATTTTGCAAATTTTTAAATATCAAAAGGAAGGGTCAATAAGTCCGTGACTTTTTGAATGAAACCGAGCTCAAAGGAGAATATGTCTCCTTTGAGCTCTATACAATTTGTATAACGTTTCTTTTTGTATCATGAATGTCTTTAGCAAGAATGGCCAAAGTTGTCTTGAATTTAAAAAGAAAATATACTGATAAATTTAATTGTTTCAGTTTTTTTAGTAGCTTAAGCTGTTATCTTTAAGATATCAATTTAAGATTTTCATTTATGTTAATTTTTAAATTTTTTGAATTTTCATATTTTTTGGAAAAAATTTACTCAATTTTTCATTTCATTTTATTCAAAAATATATTAAGCAATTTTGTTTATTTATGCCTTGATAAGTAGTTTATGGTTTAACCTTTGATGTCATGAAAAATAATTTTAACCATTCGATTCCATTTCAATTTTATTAAAGTTTGAAAATTTCAAAAATTGTAAAAAAAAATTTTTGAAAATTTTTAAATATCAAAAGGACGAGTCAATAATTCCGTGAAATTTTAAATGAAACACAAAGTATTGGAATTTGTTAGCTATAACCTTTTCCCACATTTTTGGCATCATATGGATTACGAGCCTAAAAAACTGCTCATCTTTTGAGGCCAATAACAAATCAAGCCAATATCGGGTACTCTATTCCAAAGTGAAGCGTATCCCTGAGAGAACATTCAAACAAATAGTAGTCGGACGGGACAAGGTCTAGATTATAAGAGGGATGAGCCAAAACTTCCCAACCACTAAATAGTTTCTAAAAGGTATTCCATAATGTGGCTGAGCATTGTCATGATGGAATATTACGGTTTCATGTCTTTCCGCATATTCTGGGAGTTTTTTTGGCCATTGGTCGCTTCAAATGAATCAGTTGTGTTTGGTTCAGGTTCCCTGTGATGGTCTGGTCAGATTTCAGCAGCTCCTAATAGATAGGACCGTGCTGCTCCCACCATATACACAGAATTACCTTAACGCCATGGATATTTAGTTTTGGTATCGATTCGGCTGGTTGGCCGGGGTTCATTTACGATCTCTTATGCTTAGGGTTATCGTAATGGATCCAATTTTCATCGCAAGTGAATCATTAGTGCAAAAATTATTTTCTTTTATATTGTTCAAGCAGCATTTGAATCATACAAAATCGTCTTACAAGTTCAACTACAATTCGTATGACACCCAATTTCCCTGCTTTTGGATAAATCCGCCATGTATTGTAAATCCCTCAATTTTAAGTCATACATCAAATATTTTTCAACATATTCTTCTTTGAGCTCTATACAATTTGTCTGACGTTTCTCCAATTTATGTATCCCTCTCAAAAAATATGATTTGTCAATGTCATCAAAACGAGGCCAAACACTTCTGCGAGTTGTCACACGATTCCGTTTGTGGACGATTGCGGAAAGCTTTCTTATACCCAAGTGATCATTGTAAACTAAAACCACTGAGCAAAAAATATTGCTTAATGAGCACACGAAATTCACTTTTTTCCAATTGCTGTAACGAGGTAGTCTGATATAGTAGAAATACTACTTTTCTTAAAAATAGTAATAGAAATACTACTTTTTTTACAAATAGTAGTAGAAATACTAACTTTTTTAAAAAAAGTAGTAGAAATACTACTTTTTTAAAATAGTAGTAGAAATACTGCCTTTTTAAAATAGTTGTAGAAATACTACATTTTTTAAAAATAGTAGTAGAAACACAACTTTTTTAAAATAGTAGTAGAAATACTATTTTTTTAAAATAGTAGTAGAAACACTACTTTTTTTAAAAATAGTAGTAGAAATACTACTTTTTTTAAATAGTAGCAGATATACTACTTTTTTAAAATAGTAGTACAAATACTACTTTTTTTAAATAGTAGTAGAAATGCTAATTTTTTTTTTAAATATTAGTAGAAATACTACTTTTCTTAAAATTAGTAGTAGACTACTACTTTTTTAAAAAATAATAGTAGAAATACTACTTTTTTAAAAATAGTAGTAGAAATACTACGTTTTTTTAAAAATAGTTGTAGAAATACTACCTTTTTTAAAAATAATAGTGGAAATACTACCTTTTTTTAAAATAGTAGTAGAAATACTACTTTTCTTAAAAATAGTAGTAGAAATACTACTTTTTTAAAATAGTAGTAGAAATACTATTTTTTTTAAAAATAGTAGTAGAAATACTATTTTTTTTAAAAATAGTAGTAGATATACTACTTTTCTAAAAAGGTAGTAGAAATTCTACTGCTTTTTTAAAATAGTGGTAGAAATACTACTTTTTTTTGTAAATAGTAGTAGAAATACTACTTTTTTTAAAAATAGTAGAAATACTATTTTTTTTCAAAATAGTAGTAGAAATACTACTTTTTTAAAAATAGTAGTAGATATACTACTTTTCTAAAAACGTAGTAGAAATACTACTTTTTTTTTAAATAGTAGTAGAAATACTGCTTTTTTAAAATAGTAGTAGAAATACAACTTTTTTAAAAATAGTAGTAGATATACTACTTTTCTAAAAAGGTAGTAGAAATTCTACTGCTTTTTTAAAATAGTGGTAGAAATACTACTTTTTTTTGTAAATAGTAGTAGAAATACTACTTTTTTTTAAAAATAGTAGAAATACTATTTTTTTCAAAATAGTAGTAGAAATACTACTTTTTTAAAAATAGTAGTAGATATACTACTTTTCTAAAAAAGTAGTAGAAATACTACTTTTTTTTTTAAATAGTAGTAGAAATACTGCTTTTTTAAAATAGTAGTAGAAATACAACTTTTTTAAAAATAGTAGTAGATATACTACTTTTCTAAAAAGGTAGTAGAAATTCTACTGCTTTTTTAAAATAGTGGTAGAAATACTACTTTTTTTTGTAAATAGTAGTAGAAATACTACTTTTTTTTAAAAATAGTAGAAATACTATTTTTTTTCAAAATAGTAGTAGAAATAATACTTTTTTAAAAATAGTAGTAGATATACTACTTTTCTAAAAAAGTAGTAGAAATACTACTTTTTTTTTAAATAGTAGTAGAAATACTGCTTTTTTAAAATAGTAGTAGAAATACAACTTTTTTAAAAATAGTAGTAGAAATACTACTTTTTTTAAATAGTTCAAATTTTGACAGGAGTCAACCGACAGATGCCTGTTGATAGGAGCAAAGTTGTCCTTGCAGTTAAGTACCCGGAATTCAAAAAGTCTTGGACTTATTGACCCACCCTCGTATATATGTCTATACACATTTATAATTATAAAACACTTTGTTTAAGCAAATCTCGAAACATTTAAAACAATTACTTGTTTCTTTAAATTCTATGTGACCCAAAATTGCCATCAAACCTATTTACATTGTTTTATAATGCTTTCTATTTATTTATAATTTGTTTTGTTTATTTATCTTGGCCAACAAATTATTACTTATATCGATTATGTTAATTGTTAATAAATTTTAAAGTGAGTGGTAACTGTTTATTTAGTTTTTATTTTTACGCTCATTCATTTAAAAAGACCACCCTGCCTGCCAGTTTGTCGTCTCAAACAAATAAACAAACATTTACATTTAAACAAATAAACAAGCCAAAAAAAATATATATAAAAATTTTGAAAACTTTTTATTTAAAATGTTTTAAATTGCCACCATATACTACACTTCAAGTGCCACATTAATGTGGGGGCTTGCTGAAAAACTATACACACCAGCAACAAAATCATTATAAAACAAACAAAAATACAATATATTTTTAATATAACTACAAAAAAATCATACATAAATTTGCTTTTTTGTGCAGATTTTCTTGCAAAAAAAAAAACAGCCAAAATAAATACTTTATAAAAAAGTCGTGATCAAAACCGTGCGCCACTTCAATGAAGGAGAAAAAAAATTTTGAAATGTATGAAGTGAAAAAAAAAATATTACCAACTAAAAGAGTAGAGTATGTTACAATAAATAAAAAAAAAAAACTAAAAGGAAAAGCAAAAACAAAACCACCTTTGAGCCCAGTTTACCACTTGAAATAACAATTTTTTCTTGTGTAAAAAATATTTACACAGAAATGCTACAAATGTAAGTTATGGTCGCATAATGTGATCAATATGTAGGAAACTATAAAATGAAATCAGTTTAAAAGTTCTTACTATAATAGTTCCCAATACATTCGATAATGAATATTTGCTTAGTATGTGAGTGGCTGTGCCCCTTATTCTGACCCCTCCCATTTTTATCCAAACTGAGTACAATAACTCACGCAAAGTTTTAAGAATCTATCTTTTATAGTTCTCCAGATATTCTATAATAAAAATCTACTACTACTCTATGGCAGGAGCCACGCCCACTGTGTCGATCTACTTCATTTTTGGCTTAATAGAGGACACTGGCACCAAAGTAATTTTTTGAAAATAATTGTTTACTTTGTATGGGAGGTGTCACGCCTGACAACAAGAGGCTTTAACTATAATAGTTCTCTAAATATTCAATTATAACCACTTGCTTTATAATAGAGGGAGCATGCCCACTAATCCTCAGTCAAACTATGTTCAATGATAAGGAGGTGATTCAAACAAAGTTTTAAAATTGTCACAATTACAGTTCTCCAGACAATCCAAAATAAATGTTCACATTGTATGGACGGTGCCTCGCCTATTATCCCGATCCCGCACATTTTTAGGCAAACTTCGTATTAACGATGAAGTAATTGTAGTCCTCCATATATTTAAAAACAAAGAGTAGTGGGTATGTGCCACGCCTACTAATCTGATATCTCCCATTTTCAGCAAAACTGCCTACAATTTTTTTGCTTGGACCAGCACTCTGGGGATGACCCCTACTCATGCAAAGCATTGTGTTGGAACTAGAAAAATAAGTTATGGGAAGGAGGATAGAGGGAGTATTGTTTGTGGATATTTGATTTGAATTTTCCTACATTGAAAGGGACAGGAAGCTTATTCCACATACGGACGGTACGGCTAAAAAACGAATTTTCTCTGTAGTGTGTTGTGCGATCCACTGACCAATCGACCACGAATGGATCAGCCCCCGATAAAGAACGCGTATTTCGTAAGAAACTACGGGTTTCGGGAACGAGTACCCTAATTTCATCAGAACAAAATGAAATAATACAAACTAGAAAGACATTCAATGTTATAGTCATCCAGATAATCCTAAATATCTATTTATTTTTTACGAAAGGTGCCACGCCCATTTGAAATTTGCAAAGAAAAATAAATAGCTTTATATTCCTTCCAATAAATCACAAAGACGCAGTAAACATATTAAGAAAATCGACACAATAAGGTAGAAACAATTAATTTACTCTAGTAATTAGAAAACACAGTTCTTCCTTAAATTGTTAGGGTTGACCAAACGGACAGTTATTAGACTCATAGATCCTACATTGAATGGCTCATTTATAGGGTTTTCTAAAGAGGTAAAATATGTTGGGGTTACACTTGATAGGATTCTCACTTATCCAACACTATCAAAGAAGCTACTAGGAAAATATATGCCTGCAAGCGACTTTTTGGTAAAACGTGCCGGTTAAAAGCGAAGATGACTTATTGGTCTTTTATTACAGTTATAAGCCCACTTTATTCCACCATGTCCATTCCAATTTTTTGGAAATAAATCTGGAATTTCTAAACGGCTGGTCCGATCGGGATAAAATTTGACATTGGCGTAGCCTACAAATGCTCCAGGCGCAGCGCTATGGGGGCTCATGTAAAATTTTTAAACACGTGCATTTTTTTGTTTCCCATTCGATTTCAAAGCTTATATTTTTGGAAAGCGCGCTGAGTGTGCTATTTATCTCTTATAATTTCCGAGTTATAGGCATTTAAAAATTGAAATTTTAAAATTTTGCCATACTTTGATCCGCTTTTTTAAAATATAGGGCCTACTTTTGAACCGAATGAACTCAAGATTTTTTCGTTAGTTAGACATCAAAATTACCAATAATATGCAAAAGATTTCAGAACAATATCAATTACGAATTCAAAAATAAACGATTTTCAATTTAAAAATTAAAAAAATAGTAGATTTGTGCTGTTTTTAATGAGAAAAGGTGACTTAACACTTTTTTTATTTAAAAAAAAAACTATATTTAAAGACATATAACAATTTTATGCTTTTCTGTAAGATATCCTTACGGAAAACATTTTTTTATAAAAAAATTGTCATAGTTTTCGAATATGTCGTCCCTACGCCTTTTGGAATTTGACCTACTTTTTATCAAAATTTCAACTTTGGGACACATTTCTAAAATTCCAAAGCTGGGATCAGAGAATGGAAAACAGTTCTAGAAACTTTGATGTGATCCCTATTAATTCCCAAAGTATTTTCCCAGCCCCAAAGAAAATGTGGACCCTATGGGCAAAATATTACAAATATCATTTTTGGGACTTATCCTTAAATTTTTAGGAATTGCGGGATTCCCTTTGACCTTTTGAAAAGTTTTTTTACACTTTGTTATTTAGAATGACAAGTTTAAAAAACGTTGAAAATTTCATTGAGATTTGTCAATAAATAAAGATTTTACTAAATGTTACATATTTATTGAGCTTCTAGATCTAAAATTTCTATCAAAATTTTGATAGGATTTCAAATCTTAGGAACAATTTGATCCACATTTTTCCGAACTATTTTCTTTTTTTTTAGGTAAGTTAATTTTTGGTGTTATAAAAAAAATTTCAAGTCAATTGTCCAGATTTATTTCCAAAACATGTTTATTCTGCCCCACTGTGCATGTCAAGGCGGCATGGCATGGTGGAATAAAGTGGAACAGATGATTGTGAGATCATTAATTGATAAGGTCTATTGCCTCATCTATTAGTGGATCCATGAGGACCTACCCTACTCATGCTCTAGATGCAATCCTACAGGAAGCCTATAGGAGTGCAACCAGATTACCGGGTACACTGGTTGGGCACATGTGCATTTTAGGCATATTTGGGAATGAATGTAGTATTGCAGTATCACACTACATGTCACCAACTTTGGTGTTACATAGGAAGTTTAGGGTCCTTACACCCGAAAGGGATGATTGGATAAATCAAACATGGTGGCAGGATAATGTTGATCAATTGAGGTTTATAGATGGTTCCAAACAGGCAAATGGTGGCACAGGGGCAGGTATTTATAGACCCAATTTTCAAAGAAGTATCCCAATGGGTACATTTCCATTAATATTTCAGACGGAGATTTACGCTTTCGTTATAATTATGCTCTAATAAATGTTTAAGAAGGGGTTTAAGGAATACTAGGATATTTGTTATGTCGGAAAGCCAGTCTGCTCTTCTAGCCTTATCCTCATATGAAGTGAGGTCTGGTGTTGTTATGGACAGCTAGACATCTTTGAATGAACTCGGTGCGCACAATGAACTTACATTGTGCTGGGTACCTGGCCGTGAAGGTCATGCTGGTAATGAACGTGACTTGCATGGCCAGGTATCCAGCACAACTCTCGTTCATAGGTCCTGAACCGTTCTTTGGCATCCCACATGGAGACACTATGAAACGTATTTGTTCTTGAGTTGAATCGGAATTTACCCGATTTTAAGGTAATTTACCAGGACATAGGCAGTCCAAACGGTTAATCACTCTATCCAAACGTATATCTCAGTTGCTGGGTACCAGGTCAAGAAGATCACGCTGGTACTGAACGCTCGTTCATAGGTCCTGAACCGTTCCTTGGCATCCCAAGAGGATAAACTATGGAACGTATTCGTTCTTGGGTTGAATCGGAATTTGCCCGATTTTGGGGTAATGTACCAGGATTTAGACAGTCCAAACGCGGTTCATCACTCTATCCAAACGTAGATCTCAGTTACTGGTATTGCTCGGACAGGGTGACTGGATTATTCACCGGACTCTGTGGTATCACCAAATTATTTTGGCAATGTTAAGGATGAACATGTTCTATGCTACTGCCCAATGCTGGTAATGTGCAGAACTAAATGGCTAGGAAGAGCCTTTATGACCCCTGGGGATGTATTTAATCTCTCATAAAATACGTAGCCTGAATCTGTTGTGGTGAAAAATTTAAGGCTGCACAAAAGACCCTATATGCAGTGCGTAAAACCTCGCTAATAATAATAATTGATTGGTATTGATCTATTCAATCATAAAGTACTTGAGATGGGGTTATTCTATACATATTAGACAAATGGCCTACATGGTTTTGCTGCCAGATTCGCATTATCCATGAGCATTTTGCAAAAATATAGCTGAATTTCGTTGATGCAGTGTTGAATTTCCTTAACGCAGAGATTATGGGCTTGTTATCATAGAACTTTGACTTCAAATAACCCCTTAAAAAGAAATCCAATGATTTCAAATGATACGATCTAGACGGCCAATTCTGATTACAGAAACGAGAGAGTAACACGACCAAGAAAATATCTCAAATGGCAATTGAATTATTTTACAGACTGTAGGCATGTGATACCGTCTTGTTGAATCAACATGAAATTAAACTCTTTTAATTATACAGGGTTTTCCAACAAGAAGTCTAATTTTGGTATTCAAAGAAAAATGGCATTTCTTGAGATAAATGATTGGATGTTTATATCATAATAAAGAGGAAGGTTAATAATGAAAAACAACGCCACCAACACGCCTGTAAGGCGTTATTGTTATTGTTTAGTTATTGTTTAGTTATTTTTTTGTTTAGTTATTTTTGGTGTTGTTTAGTTATTTTCCATTAGTTATTTTCCATAACTAAAGCGCAAAGTGGCTGCCCTATGTCCTCGATAGCCTCACGAATTCTATCTTTTAGGTCTTGAATCGACACTGGGCTATTGACGTAGACCTTATCTATCACGTGGCTTGAAGGAAGAAGTCGCAAGGTGTTAAAACACAAGATCTCGGTGGCCAATAGTGATCACCTCTTCGAGATATAACACGGTCCGGAAACTTTTCCCGTAAAAGAGCAATGGTTTCGTGTCGTCTTATTGAAAGTGAACGTTGTCCAGATCAATATCATCCAACTCCGACCATAATATACGGTGTAATAACGTTTGTGGAATGCCCAATTCCAAAGAAGGACAAGGAATGGTCTAACCTGGGTTTTCTTCAACACTTTGGGCTACAGCAGCAATATTCTCAGTTGTTCTTGAGCGACGTGCAGGGGTTTTATTCTTCACATCACTAACTTGTCCCAACAGCTCGAATTTTTCCACCAATTTCTGTATTGCGGTCTGACAAGGTGCTTCATGACCACGCAAAAATGCTTTAGTTCTGCGAACTGTGACTGCAACATTTTCAAAATGTTTGTAATGAATTTTAATAATTTCAATGCATTGTTGAAACGTGTATCGTTCCATTTTTAGTAATGGCGTAGTTTCTACTTGTCAAATGTCAAAGAATAAAAGCTTCAAAAGTGACAGCTACCGAAATACCGGGTGATTCAAAATAACACATCTTGTTGGAAAACCCTTTACTAACAATTAAACATTTAAGTTTTAAAGTGATTACTGTACTTCTGAACGATGGATGTATTAATTCTAATATCTTAGGATTAATACTCATTTGACGGCATAAACTCTAGAACCTTCATAATGTGACTTCCCTTTCAAAACCAACTAAATATTGAGGTGCTATATCAAATGGACCCGAAAAGCTCTTTACATGGTGGTTATGGCTGGCTATAGGTGCCGACCATTGATTTAAATGTTTGTGTCCTGCCACATATATTAACTAAAGTCTATAGGGTACTCAAAAGTAGCTATATTTATTTCCCCTCAAATATTAGAGTTGTTATTAGTTTCCTCAAGATTTTGCTGTTACTTTTTTTTTGCAAATTTACACAAAATACGGTTTAGAAGAGTTGTCTGTTGGTGGTGGTGTTAGCTTAAGTGCATGGTTGGGAGGGGGGGGGGGGGGGGGCATAATCACAATGACGAAAGGGAGTCAGTCAGTCAGACATATTCATGATTGTTTTTTGAGCTACAATAGCGGTTTGATTTTAATGCAGCCTACACCTACTTATTGCCACCAAAGTATTGTAGTTGGTGGCTGCATTTATAGTCAATAGCTTTAGCTATGTTTTTGTTTAGACACTGAGTTTGTTGTTTTTTTTTTTTTTGGTTCATGTTTTTAAACTTCCCTTTCAAAGTTTATGTATGGGAAACACATGCTGCAACAATTGTTAAATGCAACAAAAAACAGAGCTTACAGGAACAGCAACAAAAAAAAAAAAAAAAACAGCAGTTTGGCTGTAATTTTAAACATCACTTGTTGTAAATGCAATAATATGTATGTAGTATGTGCAACAATACGTTGTTGTATCATCATGGTATTTTGCTGTTGCTGTTGTAGTTGTTGGCGGTGGTGTTTCTCGTTGCAAGGCCTTAATAGAGTTATTATAATTTTAAGCGTTATGATAGTTATATGCCGCTTCTTTTAGCCGCCATCAACAACGTCATCTACAACATCTTGGCTGCTAAAAAAAAAGAATATGCACACAGGCAACCATGCCACTCAGGAGGCATACAACCACCAACAGTCAGTTTTTCAAACTAAAACAAGGGGAATTATGAACTGGAAAAATGTTATAACAAAAAAAAAAAAAACACAAAATAATAGTGAATTTCTCAAACAACATGGTGGTCATGTTGTTACCACTGCTGTTGCCGTTACTAAAACCGCTGTAGCAGTTACGGTTGTAAATGTTGTTGCTGCTAACGTTGCTCCTGCTTTAACCATAAATGTATGAGTTTTCCTGCATTGTTGCTTTTTTTCCATCATCCTCTTCATCATTGTTTAACTCTACAGTCTTTGGGTTATCATATTTTTTTGTTTGTTTATTTGTACTCTTACTGTGCTGTACCTTTAAACTATGATGGGATTTTTATAGTTGACTCCATCCAGTTAGGGGTCTATTTAAATTGCTACCTTGAATCTCACTTTTTTTGTCGCTGCTTTTGTGTTCTTTTCATTTCATTTCATTTTTTAAAAATTGCTTTCGAAAGTGCACCTTACTTGAGTAGTTTAGTCCCAACTTGTTATATGCTGGCTTTATAATATTGTACATACATACATATATATTTTTCTGTTGTTGTCTATGGCTGTCTAGTGCAATAATGTATAATTTTACTTTCAATTTGTTGCTGAAAAAAAAAAATGTTTTTTTCTATAAAATATTTGTTTACATTTTTTGGGTTTTCTGTACCCACCTCTTGTCCCTAAAGGAACAACGTTTTTAAAACGTTTCTTTTATGTATTTTTAAGAAAAAAAAAAAAAAAATAAACAAAAATTGTTAAATCTTAATATGGAAAACGTGAACTTTTGATTATTTTGTGGCAGCAGAAAAAAATCATGTGATATTTGTTAAAATATTAAAGGACAGAGGAAGAGATAAACTGAATTTTACTACTGTTTTGAAATTTCTTTAAAAAATGTATTGCTATTAAAAGTTAAATTAAACATGGTAAAGATTTTATCATTATCTAGTCATGATAATGAGAATACTTTCATTTATACATATTTAAATTTATTTAGATAGTTTGTAGAGTAATTATGGCAGATATCCATCCATTTCTTAAACATATATGAGGATTGTGGGACAAAATAGCGAATTTTTGAAAAATTTAGGCTACAACAAATTAAACCTCATCTCAATCTCAAAAAAACCTACGTTTTACAACCCCTTGTGTTGTTTTCCACACATAAGGGATGGCAGCATATTCTGCAATAGCAACATAATTTACTAGCTTACAATACACCTTTTTACCAGAAACAACTCATTTTTTACAAAAAATGCAAAATACATAGAAATTACATACATATGTGTGGAATATCACACACCAGAGTAAGCAACGCTACTCTTTAAATAACTCGTTATTAAAAATACTTTAGAATTGAATTTATTTATGCGTTTTCTATGTTAAACACATTTTGTAAAAATTTTAACTTTGTGTGGCTTTCCACACAAGGGTAAGATGAATGTTAATTTAAGTTATCGATAATTTTTACCAGATATTTGTAATTTTTTAGAGAATTTTTAAATTTTTACTAAATATATGGGAATGTCTAAACTAGTTTGCTATATAAAGGGTGTCCAAAAATTGACGCAAGATTTGTACAATATTAAATAGAAAATGCAACGTTATTCTTAACATCGTAATTGGGTTTATGACTTAAAAATGAGGAATTTACAATAGATGACGAATCTTTTGAACGCGGTTTTCGTTTTTCATAACTTTTATGTGCCGTAGTTATTCAACATTATAGTGTAAACACCAAAGTTTTGTTTTACTTCGAAAATGTCGAATTTTGTACCAACAAATACGGAAAGTTTTGCATTACTACTTTAATTTGAAAATGCAGCAATATGTTCCATGGGTTTCAACGTACGAGAGAAGTGGGGATTTTGACGTGGAAGATAAAGGTAACCCAGGCCAGCCAAAAAAATTTCAAGACCAAGAATTCGAGGCATCAACAAGAGCTTGTAAAATTATTGGGAGCTACTCAAGCAGCTATTTTAAAACGTTTACGAGCATCAGGATTCATCTAAAAGCTGGGAAATTGGCATACGAATTGAAGCCAAGAGACCTTGAAGACGATTTTGTATGTCCGAAATTATGATTGAACGCTATAAAAGAAAATCATTTTTTCACCGCATCATAATTTGTGATGAAAAATGGATCTATTGCAATAATCCGAAGCGTAAGAGATCGTATGTGAAACCCGGCCAACCTGCAGTATCGACACCAAAGCCAAATATCCATGGCCATAAGGTAATGCTCTGTATTTGGTGGGACCGAAAGTGTCCTATCTATTATGAGCTGCTTAAATCTGGCCAGAACATCACAGAGGAACTTTACCGAACACAACTGATTCGTTTGAATCGAGTATTTGCTGAAAAATGTCCAGACATGAGACCGTAATATTCCATCATGACAATGCTCGGGCACATGTTGTAATACTTGTTAAAAAGGTATTTAGAATGAAGTGGTTGGGAAGTTTTGCCTCACCCGCAGCCAAACTTAAATGGATGTCTTCTGACAAATCCAACCAAACGTATTTCATTTGATAGGATATTGTGTGTATGCGAGTCCACATGTCCAGACCTTGCCCCGTCCGACTACTATTTGTTTCGATCGATGCAGAACGCTCTCTCTGGGAAACGCTTCACTTTGGAACAGAGTGTCCGAAATTGGTTCGTTCTTGGCAAGTCTTTTGACTCGGAATCCAAATGATGCCAGAAAGATGGGAAAAGTTCATAGCCAACAATGGCCAATACTTTGAATAAATTTATATTGTACAAATGTTTCAAAATAAAAGCTAAACATTTCAATAAATCCCTCATAAATTGTATCAGTACTTAGTACTCTACATTTTTGCCGGCACATATGCTCTCCTTTGTCGAAATTTTCTATGATAATTTTGCATAAACGTGGTTGAATTTTGATGATGTAGCGTTGAATTTCCCTCGTCAATGTTTCATTCTCATGAAAAGAAATCCAATACAATATCCAAATTACATGATCTAGGTGACCAATACTGATCACAGAAACAGGGAGAGTATGCGAACAGGAAATGTGTCATGATGTAATTGAATTATTTCAAAGGCTATCTGGCATAGTTTTCTCGTCCAATCATAAGTGTTTCCTCCGAACCCCAAATGCAGCTATTTTGATGATTTTCTTAGACATCTAGGTGAAAATGTGCTTAGAATGATTTGGCTCGAATTTTGGCAGCCAAACTTAAGTGGATGCCTTCTGATATTGTGTGTATGCGAGTTGGAAATCAATGTTGCTGTCTGCATTGCCATGAAACTTGATATTGCCATGAACCTTTCTTCAACAGGGACTTCAATGTGTGGATCATGGAAGAATGGAAGGTAGAGAAAAAAAATATCGCGAAAGGCTATTATGTTGCATAGTATTGTTTTTCAGGTTGGGATCTCAGCCGTGTACAGGACTGTGAACTGGCTGGCATATTACCGAATATACTCAAATAATGTACGTATTTACACTGGCAGTCAGACAATTTTGAAATTTCTTATGGGTCACTATGTATTCAATCTCGTCTTAGAATGCTGGGCATCTCTAAATGTGAAGGCAAGACTTTCAGGATTTGAACTTTTCTGGGTATCTAGATGCCAAAGCAAACTGTACTTCAGATTCATTGGCAAAAGGAAAAACTCGTTTTTGGATGATAATTTTAACCGATTGAAATTTCTGATGGGTGTCTATATGATATTCATGATATAATATGTTTTGGAACAACATTGGATTTGAACTTTTTGTGTATCGGGACGCCAAGGTGTCCACATAAACTCTAATGAAGATTCCTGACCAAAAGCGAAGCTTAGCCTTCATATTGTTACAAATGTGCAATAATGATTTGAATTTAACGGTCTGTAACGACTGCCTGCAGCATTCATTATGTTTGTAGGCACGTCCATCAGTAGCATGCGGTTATTAGCATTGTTTATAAGTATGGCAACACTAAATGTTTAAGCTGCTAACATTGACATCGAAAGCTCTAGAATTCGAATGTTCTAGGTTGTCCGTTAAGAGCATTGTAGAAGATTCCCGAAAGATGGCGTGTGTATAAATAGTAGCAGAGGTTGCAGTCGTGAGTTGAGTTTATCATAGGCGCTGTTAGAGTTAACATCAACTGCCTTGTACATTTAAGTTTGAACATTATAAAGTATGTGTGCATTTCTGCGAATTGATAAATGTGTATAAAGACACTGAGTGACTATTTGAATTGTTGTTGTTGTAGATTTTAAAAGGTAAAAAAGTAACAATATGATGATAACGTTAAATAATTGATTGGGGGGCTCTTTGAGTGTGCGCAAGTGAGAAGATCGATGGAGACTATGCGTGAAAATAGGTGTGGTTGTCATCGATAAATGTTGTTTTGGAATACCGGTTATCTCTAAATGAAATGGCGAGACTTTCTGGATTTGAACTTTTTAGGTATCGGGAAGCCAAGGTTTTCCCGCAAACTCTATTGTAGATACACTGGCCAAAAGTAAAGCCTAAGGTTAACAGATTGATTGGGGTACTCTGTAATTGTGCGCGGGCGAGATGATCGATTGTGACCACCTGTGGGTCTAGGTATGATTGTCATCTATTAGCAACACATATAAATATTACGTGTTATTCACTATGGAATATAGTTCAGTGATGACTGGCATGCTAGGATACTGAATCTCTAATAATGACTTCTGAAGGAGTTGTTAAGATGAAGAAGAGGGGAAGGTTTATGAAATAAATTTAGATTAAAGTGGCATTCGTAAGTGGGTCAGATGTCCAGATTAAAATCATAAATTTTCTTAAATCTGTCTTTATTTTAATGCGGATGTTTCAGAAAAGATTCAAGGAAATGACTAATTTCAATGTAAACTTAAAAAAATTTCTAAAATATTTAAACAACTATTTAACATATTTATTACTAGCTTGACCCGGTGCGCTTCGCTACCCCTGTCGTAGTCTATGTTGGAAATTTCAATAAAATCGTTTCGGCCGTTTAGTATATTAAGAACTAAAGGTTTTAATTGCAAATAACTTTTAAACTGCCTTACCAATTTTTACACTATTAGTCTCATAGCAATCCTAAAAATCCCTTTTGCTATGAACTACCATATGTACTCAATACAGTTTTGTTATGGATTTCTCACTGTTATAAAGTTCAGAATACGGGTATAAATATGAAATATCGTTTGTGCCAAATTTATTTTAATTCAATGCATTAGTTTTTTCTTTGATATATTTTAATATATATATATTAACGAAAAAAATAGTTTTTATTGTTGAATTTTGTATTTTTTTACCTTTAACTAAAATCCCGAAGTCCCGAAAAATCTCGAAATCACGAAAAATCCCGGGATGCCGAAAAATCCCGGGATCCCGGGATTTGTAAAACCCAGTCCCGTTTGGCATCCCTAGCTATGACGATGTTTTCATCAGCACTGATTAGTCAGCACTGACGATATTTACATCAGTGCTGATTAATCAGCTATGACGATGTTTTCATCAGCACTGACGATGTTTTCATCATCACTGACGATATTTACATCAGCACTGATTAATTAGCTATGACGATGTTTCATCAGCACTGACGTTGTTTTCATCAGCACTGACGATGTTTAAATCAGCACTGACGATGTTTTCATCAGCACTGACGATGTTTTCATCAGCACTGACGATGATTTCATCAGCACTGACGATGTTTTCATCAGCACTGACGATGTTTTCATCAGCACTGACGATGTTTTCATCAGCACTGACGTTGTTTTCATCAGCACTGACGATGTTTAAATCAGCACTGACGATGTTTTCATCAGCACTGACGATGTTTTCATCAGCACTGATTAATCAGCTATGACGATGTTTTCATCAGCACTGATTAGTCAGCACTGACGATGTTTTCATCAGCACTGACGATGTTTTCATCAGCACTGACGATATTTACATCAGCACTGATTAATCAGCTATGACGATGTTTCATCAGCACTGACGTTGTTTTCATCAGCACTGACGATGTTTAAATCAGCACCGACGATGTTTTCATCAGCACTGACGATGTTTTTATCAGTACTGACGATGTTTTCATCAGCACTGACGATATTTAAATCAGCACTGACGATGTTTTCATCAGCACTGACGATGTTTTCATCAGCACTGACGATGTTTTCATCAGCACTGACAATGTTTTCATCAGCACTGATTAGTCTGCACTGACGTTGTTTTCATCAGCACTGACGATGTTTAAATCAGCACTGACGATGTTTAAATCAGCACTGACGATGTTTTCATCAGCACTGACGATGCTTTCATCAGCACTGACGATATTTACATCAGCACTGATTAATCAGCTATGACGATGTTTTCATCAGCACTGATTAGTCAGCACTGACGATGTTTTCATCAGCACTGACGATGTTTTCATCAGCACTGACGATGTTTTCATCAGCACTGACGATATTTACATCAGCACTGATTAATCAGCTATGACGATGTTTCATCAGCACTGACGTTGTTTTCATCAGCACTGACGATGTTTAAATCAGCACTGACGATGTTTTCATCAGCACTGACGATGTTTTCATCAGTACTGACGATGTTTTCATCAGCACTGACGATATTTACATCAGCACTGATTAATCAGCTATGACGATGTTTTCATCAGCACTGATTAGTCAGCACTGACGATGTTTTCATCAGCACTGACGATATTTACATCAGCACTGACGATGTTTAAATCAGCACTGACGATGTTTTCATCAGCACTGACGATGTTTTCATCAGTACTGACGATGTTTTCATCAGCACTGACGATATTTACATCAGCACTGATTAATCAGCTATGACGATGTTTTCATCAGCACTGATTAGTCAGCACTGACGATGTTTTCATCAGCACTGACGATATTTACATCAGCACTGATTAATCAGCTATGACGATGTTTTCATCAGCACTGATTAGTCAGCACTGATCAGTAATCATTCAGTGCAGCATCGAATAATAATTAAGTGTATTATTACATACTCTATCATGCAAGTTATTGTGATAATCATATATATGATTGTTTAAACCATATATATTATTGCGGCACTCTACTTGTACCATCACTCTGTTAAAGATTAATTATATTATTGCTATTTTTTAAAATACTATTTTAATAGTATTTTACCAATTTTACCCGTTTTTCCCCTGTTTACCCCCTTTTTATCCCTTTCTGGTCCAAGTATTGAAAAAATGTGTAGCCTATTGACGCTTCCAAGTAAGGATCTATCTACGTTCCAAATTTCAATAAAATCGATTCAGCCGTTTAGGCGTGATGCTTAAACAAACAAACAAACAAATAAACAAACTTACAAAGACATTTATATATTTATATAGATTTATTAAAATGTTTATATAAAATATATAGATTACTTGCTAAAAAAACACCATTTAATTATTATACCTTTTTATCTGTCTCTTTACAGCAATATTTATTTATATGTTGGCACCCAAAAAACTCAGCTTTAGTTATACAAATTAATTGAAAAAAAAAAAGAAAAACCTTAACAAACGCCCGCCCCGTACCAGAGTTGAGAAGAATAAAAAACAATGTTTCCCCGCCTACCAGGACCCATAACAGATGACATATTTCTGGGTGCCACCACCACAGTACGAACAGCATTTCCAAATTCACGCTTAGACTCGCTAACCAATCACAATCAGCAACCATCAACACTGCATCATGGTAACAATCATCAGCAACATAATTACGCTCAGCCAACACCAACACCGGCCAGCAATGGCCACTCTCAATTGCTATCACCATACGATCCAACGATATCGGCTGATTTTCTAGCCACCGCAACATTAAATGAGGCGTCTGGTTCAGCCATTGAAACGGTGGCAAATAGTTTAGCAGCTGGCAGTGGCAATAGCGGTAGTATTAGTAGTATTAGCAATAGTTTTTTACCTGCCAACAATGATGACGATGACTTTTGGTTGAATGCCATCGAAGAAGACACTTTTGAGTCGCCATTGGCGTTTGATGCCAGCGAAAATGGCCTTTGGAATGGACGTTTTGTACCACCGCCACCAAGGCCACCCTTTTTAGATGAGAGCGTTTCAGCGGATGGTCTAACAACCTGTGATCTATGTACTTGGGCATGGCAACGTAATGCCTATTCATTGGATGGTTCTATAGGTAAGTGGGAGTTAGCAACACCTTAGTTTTGTTTAATATAGAGAAAAATTAGTTTATTTTCCATTTTATTTGTTAAAAAAAAAAAAAAAAGTTTCACTTTTCAATTTACAGAAAAATATTTTCTATTAAATTTTCAAAACATGAACAAAAAAAAAATCAATTTAAATGGATTCCACTAGCAACAGGCCAAATGCTTGGAGAGGCGGCTTTTTGTTTTATCGTTTCTTACAATCGATCGAAAAATAATTTATCGCTACAATCACTGATGGCGATTTATCATATTTCCAGCTTTGCCTAGCACATGTATAGAGAGTTGAAAACTAGAAATGTTGTTACAGTGTTTTGGTGAGAACATAATAGAGTACAGAATTTTTGAGTTTTTAATCATAGATAAATACACATAGATCGGAAACTCTCCTGTCAAAAATTTTAAATAGTTTTGGTAAACAAAATAAATTTTTTTATCCAAAATTGAAAAAAAAAATTTTTTTAATAGTTTTAAATTTATTTTTTTTTTTCGAAATTTATTTTTTGAATTTATTGGTGAAAAAAAATTTAAGAAAACATTTTTTTTTTGTTAAAAAAAATTCGTGTTAAAAACTATTTTTCCTGATTTTGACCCATTGTAGGTCCAAATTACTATAGCCTTATATACATCGTTGCAATGGACTTTGAAATATCTATCATTAGATATCCATATTGTCTATATTAATGACTTAGTAAATCATATATAGATCAAAAATAGGCCAAAAAATAGAGGTAAAAAACAAATTTTTTTTAAACAATTTTTTAAAATTTTTTTTTTTTCTAAATTGTTTTTTAAAAGTTTTCTCCAATTTTTTTAATTTAAAATTTTTTTTTTTTGTGAAAAAAAATTCGGGTTTAAAAATATTTTTCCCGATTTTGACCCATTGTAGGTCCAACTTACTATAGCCTAATATACATCGTTGCAATGGACTTTGAAATATCTATCATTAGATATCCATATTGACTATATTTATGACATAGTAATCGATATATAGATCAATAATAGGCCAAAAAATAGAGGTAAAAAAATAAAAAAAAATTTTAAACAATTTTTAAAAAAAAATTTTTTTTTCTAAATTGTTTTTTAAAAGTTTTTTTCCAATTATTTAAAAAAGAAATTTTTTAATTTAAAAATTTTTTTTGTGAAAAAAAATTCGTGTTAAAAAATATTTTTCCCGATTTTGACCCATTGTAGGTCCAACTCACTATAGCCTAATATACATCGTTGCTTTGAAATATCTATCATTAGATATCCATATTGTCTATATTTATGACATAGTAATCGAGATATAGATCAAAAATAGGCCAAAAAATAGAGGTTGTCTCGGATTTTTGCTAATATCTGCGTTATTTATGGACGGATTTTCCTGAAAACATGTTTGACAGAATAATTGAAGATTTGGACCCCGAAGATATCTGGGGTCTTCAGAAAATTGATTTCAACAGACAGACAGATATTAAGTTCCTAAAGAAGCAATTAAATGTAATAAAACTCCTAATGTTCGAATAGCTGTGAAAATAAACATGTGAATCTATTGTGAATCATGAAAAGGGCAACATTTAAGAGGATAAGGGCAACATTTGGCAACATGTTATCCAGCATCAAAGTGACATTACTGAAATTCACACTAACTGTATTTAAAATTACAGCCATTACTTTGAGTCGTTGTTTAGTGGAATCATAAAATCAAAATGTAAAACTTTATATCATTAAAAGGGCAACATTTTAAGAGGGTGAGGATAATATTTGGAAAAGGTTATACTGTATCAATGTGGCAAAGTTAAACTATTACTGATATTTACAGTAACTGTAAAGAAATGTTTAGCCCTTGAGTTACAATGATTTAAGAAGACTTTAAATTTTGGGTGAAAGCAACATTTTCAAAATGTTACCCTTTAAAAAGGCAACATTATCATCTGCTATTATTACAGATAAATAACAATAAAGTTAATTTTTTAAACTTTTGAAAACCAATAACATAAGGCTTACAAATTCCTACTAAAATGTTGCTCCCATTTATAAAAAATGCCCCCTTGCAAACCACTGTAACCACTTGCAGTAGTAGTGCTAATGCAGAAATATTTATAAACATTTTTTTTTGCCACATTTTCTTAATGCCAACTGCAGCATAAATGAACAAAAGTCTGCAAAGAACTATAAAGAATGTATGTTAAAGGCCAGTTGTTTGCCACTTTGTTTTTAGTTATATGCAACTGCTGCGTATGTTTTTTTTTTTTCTATTTTCTAGGCAACCAGTAGATTTCAATTTTTTTCATATGAGCCAGGAAAGCAGGGAAAAAAAACATTTGCAGAAATAATTGAAAAATCTGTCGCTTATCTTTATAATCAATATAATAAATTGAAAATAGTTGGTTTGGTGGGTTTTCAAAAAAAAAAAACAAAAAAAAAAAACTAAATAAAAATGGAAATTCTTTATCAACGAATTTCTAAAGAAGTCAAGAGTGTCTTAAGAGAATTAAAAACTAATGGAGTAGCAGGGAATAAATAGTTAGGGGAAATTAGCAATATAAGGAAAGTAATAATGCGGAGCTTCTAAACTGTAAAATCCATCAGTTTTTAATCTCCACTTGAAAAAATAACTAGCCATAAGCGGAAAACAGTGACTAGTAACTAGTTATTGGACTGGTTCTATGGGTTAGGAACCGGTTTTAGTTCTAACAATTTCTATATTTTTATACCCTTTACCTTCGTGAGAAGGGTATGCATAAGTTTGTCATTCCGTTTGTAATTTCCACAGTATAATTTTCCGACCATATAAAGTATATATATTCTGGATCCTTACAGATAGCGGAGTCGATTAAGCCATGTCTATCTGTCTGTCTGTCCGTCTGTTGAAATCAATTTTCTGAAGACCCCAGATATCTTCGGGATCCAAATCCTCAATAATTCTGTCAGACATGCTTTCGAGAAGTTTGCTATTTAAAATCAGCAAAATCGGTCAACAACTGGCTGAGATATAAGGAAAAAACCAGGACAACCTCGATTTTGTACCTATTTTTTTACCTATATCTGGATTACTGTCATTAATATAGACAATATGAATATCTAATGATAGATATTTCAAAGACCTTTGCTACGACGTATATAAGACCATAGTAAGTTAGACCTTCAATGGGTCAAAATCGGGAAAAATTTTTAACCAGATTTTTTTTTTTTTCACCAAAAGTTTTTATCGCTAAAAAAAAAAAATTATATTTAAAAAAAAAAAAATTTAAATTTTAAAAAAAATTTTACATAAAAAATTTAAAAAAAAAATTCGAATAATTTTTTTTTCCAAAAAATTAAAAAAAACAACTGGAAAAAAAATTTTGTTAAAAATTTTGAAATGGTTACAGTAAACATATTTTTTTTTTTGCGTGTGGTCATCAGTGAGCTAACTGTACGAACTTGTTCTCTTTTGGTAAAAACAACTCGGGATAAAAAATATTTTTCCCGGGTTTGACCCATTGTTGGTCCGAATTTCTATGGCGTTATATACGTCGTTGGAAAGGTCTTTGAAATATCTATTAATAGGTATCCATATTGTCTATATTAATGACTTAGTAATCGATTAATTAATGACTTAAAATCGAGGTGGTCGTGGGGTTTTTTTGCTTATATCTCAGCCATTCGTGGGCCGATTTTTTCCAATTTAAATAGCAACCGAAGCGGTACTCAAGCGGATATATTAAGGTATCAATCGTTTATGTAAGTTGTTTAGGGGATTCGGAAAGTTGATTTCAACATACAGACGGACACACGGACATTGCTACATCGACTCCGTTATCTATAATCACTCATGGTATAGAGTATAAGAAAAGCATTTAAGGCCTTTTACTTTCCCTGGCTAATTTGACTGAACTTGAACTTACATGACTCAACTAATTTTCTTTTTTTGGAGGCTGGCGTATGTCTTACATGTTCTGGTTATAAATACATTAATCACCACTTGTGATAATTCTCTTGTTCTGGATATTATTTTGTAGGTTATAAACAAGACAACCACCTCCTCCTGCCTCATCCTCACTTAAACAGCATCAGTTTAACTCTCGTGTACATTTAAGTTTTTAATGTCCTACAGCATGTTAACATAAATTAATTTATGGTAGACATTCATTTTCAATATGGATTTTTTGTTCTTTGCAGTTTGCTTTGCTAAGATGCTGCTAAAAAAAATCAGTCTTTCTTTTAACTTTAAATCAAAGTAGGCGGAAAATCTAAACAATTTTAATTTGTGCAATTTTTCTTATTACTACAATATTGGCACCACCTTTTCCCCTTAGTAATGTTGGGTTTTTTTTTTCTTTCTTCTTTTCAATTTAACATGTTTCAGACGCGTATGTTGCATGTTGCATTAAAACAAAAAATAAATAAAAATAAAACATAAAAAAAAGAACATTTTAAATCTAAAACTGCAAGCAGCCAGGCATTTAGTCAGTCAGTCACTTGTACAATAAATTCAATTGCAAACAGTATTTTTTTTTTTAAATAAGTAAAATGTTGCAACAAGTCAAATACTTGCCACATTGGGTAAAATAAGGAGTTTAGGAAATGTGCATGTCTATTTGCAATTATGAAATATAAATGAATTTTAGTACAACCTTATTAAAAAAGATCTCTTTTTTTGTTTGGTTATTTTGTTTTAGCTTTATGTTCGTTATTTTTAAATAGACAATTGCTTAGATTACAAAATTAAAAATCCAGACAATTTTAAACGTTTTTCGCACGTTTTTACACAATATGCTTTAGTGGTTCAACAACAAAAAAAAAAAAAAACAAGAAGATTTTAAACGAGTTACTAGATAGACTTCCATCATTTGTTGTTGGTAAAAGATAAATATAAATATTAGTTAACATTTTTATACATTTTTAAACGATTTATGATTTCATTTCGTAATCATAACAAATTGTGATGAATATAAAGAATTTCATAATATTTTAAACAGAAATGTTGTATGTGCTGGGAATTATTTATGAAATGTTGAGGTATGTGGCAAGAAATGTGTGGGTATGAATGGTTGTTACCCCATATGCTATGTAGAAAATAGCAGTAGTAGTAATACAATTAGCATTATTAAATTAAGTAGGAATAGCAGAAAATTTATTCCTAAAAAACTCCCCTTCTACTATTCTGACAAAAATAATTTAAAAAATAGCAGTTATAAAAAAAGAAGAAATTTTTGAACGTTACTTTGCTACTATAGTAGTAGTTAGATTACATTAGATATTCCCCTTTAACTACTATAGCTTTCACTTTTTTTAATACAATAATACACAAAATAGAACAATTATTTTTAGTTATATAGCTCTATAGTAGTAGTAACTTCATTAGAAGAAATTATGCCCACCACAATACATTTTAATAAATTTGTTTTCAATAATAAGTACTAATTATAATTTTAATTAGCAATAATTATTGCTGGGAGTTTTTCCCCTTTCAAATTTACTAAAGAGAATTTTTGAAATCCCATTAAAACTAAATTAATAACAAGTAAGAGTGCTATATTCGGCTGTGCCGAATCTTGCCAAACTATACTTAAAATAAATGTTAAATATTTTTAGGAAAACAAAATTTTCCAAAAATAAATTAAAAATTTTTTTTTCAAAATTTTGCGAAAAAAAATTTTTAATTTATTTTTTTTCAAATTTTTTTTTTTTTAATTTAAAAAAAAACTTTAATTTATGTATTTGTTTTTTAGTGAAAAAAAAATTCGGGTTAAAAATATTTTTCCCGATTTTGACCAATTGATGGGCCGACTTTGGCCTATATACACCGTTGCAATAGTCTTTGAAATATCTATTATTGGATATCCATATTGTCTAAATTAATGAATTAGTAATTCAGATATAGATCAAAAATAGGTCAAAAATCGAGGTTGTCCTGGTTTTTTCATTATGTCTCAGCCATTTGTAGGCCGATTTTCTCGATTTTTAATTCAACTAGTAATTTCATTTGTTAAAACATTTCCGGTCTTTTTATAAACTTCACCATGAGTGGCAAATGTTAAAACATTTCCGGTCTTTTTTAAACTTCACCATGAGAGGCAAATGTATATATAAGTTTGTCATTTCGTTTGTAATTTCTACATTTTTCATTAGCGACCCCCCACAAAGTATGTAATTCTGGATCGTTATAGATAACGGAGTCGATATAGCCATGTCCATCTGCCTGTCTGCATGTTGAAATCAACTTCCCGTAGCCCCAAATATCTTACATATATGATTCATACATAAATATATATCCTCTATAGACCCGGTTCGGTTGATATTTAAATTCGAGAAAATCGGCCCACAAATGACTGAGATATAAGGAAAAAACCATGATCTATATCTGGATTACTAAGTCATTAATATAGGCAATATGGATATCTAATGCAGCGACGTATATAACGCCATAGTAAGTCGGACCTACAATGGATCAAAATCGATAAACATATTTTTTAACTCGAATTTTTTTCAAATATTTTTTCAATAATAAATTCAAAAATTTAATTAAAAAAAAACAAAAATAAAAAAATAATTTTGAGAAAGTATTTGTGCCATAAAATTTTTTTCACTAATAGATTAAAGAAAATAAATTTAAACAAAAAAAATGACCGAAAAATATTTAAAATTTTTATTTTAAAGTATAATTTGGTAAAGGGTATATAAGATTCGGCACAGCCGAATATAGCTCTCTTACTTGTTTTTATTGTTATTACTATTTTACCAGAAATTATATAGAAAATAACAGTCATAGCCTGAGTAGTAATATTATTAGTGAAATGCGCATAGAAACAATAAATTTCAGTGAATTTATCAATAAAATTGGGAATTTAGCATATGAAAACTATCATACTAAAACATTCATTTTGTATTCCCGAATAACCTTTTAATGTTAAATTAAAATAGTTTTTCTTCATTCAGTTTTTTTTTATTTAGTTTTTAAAACATTTACAAAATTATTGGAAATCGATTGGCTTAAGCCCAGGGTTCCCAGATTTTTTTGTGTCTTATCCCCAACAAATTATTTTTCATCCCCAAAACACAGTTTTTCTATTTCCCAAAAATCCCCAGTAAAAAAATATTAAAAATATGAAATTACACTATAAATATAAATAGAACGAAATGAAATAAATATCTGTTGCAGTAAGCAGGGCAAGTTTTTCAAGCATGAAAAATAAGCTTTTGCATATTTTATAAATATAAGAAGTGATTTTTTTGCTGATCCTTGCATAAATGTGCATATTACGCACTTCGACTATAATTTGTTAAAGAAAATATTACTCTTGGTTTGATTTAATAAAATGGATAAACTTTAGGTCCTTATAAAACTTAAATACGATGAAAGCAAAACAAATTGTTTGTCATCAAATTTTTGTTTATACAATTTTTAATTTAGTTTACAAATTTTTTAAATATTACAATAAAATAAATCGTAAACTTCAATTTCGATTCTAATATGCATATCTATGATTTTGTCTGCATATTTTCCTGTTTTTATTAGCATTATTGCTAGCATTTCTAAACTTGCCCTGGTAATGAGACTTCAACCATTTCATAAAATAAAGTCATTTGACAAATCTAATTACTTGTGCTATACTGTAAACATACCTTAAGCAAATTTAGGACTTTATCTAAATAATACACATTTTAGAGATCAGTATTTTTTTTGTCTTCACATTTTATAATTTAGTAAAAACATTCGCTGTTTTACTTATGAAACTAAAATTCATTTCTATATTAATTGCTTTAATTAATAAAATAAAGAATAAACGAACAAATTTCATTTTTGAAATTCCCATAAAAATCACCGAATTGTGGTTAACATCCCCATCAAATCCCCATATCCACAAAACCAAATTTGCATCCCCAACTTCAAGAAAAAATCCCCAAATTGACAACACTGCTTAAGCCTGTTTGTACTAGATTTGAATTAAAGACAAATGTATTTATTCAATACAAAGCTATTTTATAATGGATTTGAATGATTTTCAATAAGTAATTAACTCTATAACGAATGGATTCTCAAAGGAATGAATTCAATACATCTGAAGTACAAAGGAATTAACCCTATGAATTAATTCATAATGAATTCATTTACGGAATAGTTAAGAGATAAAATTTATTTTAATTTCATAAATTAAATTAAGAAGTAATTCTTTCAAACCATTATCTGCTATACTACAAAAATGTAAAACCAGTGAGGTATAATCACTTAACAGAGTGTATACGTAATGAACAAGTAAGAGTGTTATATTCGAATCTTGTATACCATCAATATGTGAGAATAAAATATTTTTCTTACATAGTGTCAATTATGGATCGATCTTCACAAAAGTTGGTAGAAAAATTTAGGCACAACTTTATCAGGATTGCCGCATAATCAACATATTTATGACTGCTCAAACAGTATTCCAGGGCGACGTTTTTATGGGGGCTAGGTGAAACCATGATTTTGATGATCAAAATATGTTTTTGTGAAAAGCGTTGTTTTATGAAAACTTTTTTTGTTAAAAGCAATTTTTTTATGAAAAATTTTGTTTTATGAAAAAACTTGTTTTGTTTAGCTTTTATTTTGAAACATTTGTACAATATAAATTTATTTAAAGTATTGGCCATTGTTAGCTATGACCTTTTCCCATCTTTCTGGTAACATATGGTTTCTGAGCCAAAAGAACTGCTTATCTTTTGAGGCCAAGAACTAATCAAGCCAATAACGGATACTCTGTTCCAAAAGTGAAGTGTATCCCAGAGAGAGCGTTCTGCATCGATCGAAAGAAATAGTAGTCGGACGAGGCACGGTCTGGACTATAAAGCGAGTGAGGCAAAACTTCCCAACCACTTCATTCTAAATACTTGTTAACAGGTATTGCAACATGTGACCTAGCGTTTTCATGATGGAATATTACGGTTTCATGTTTGGCCGTATATTCTGGTCACAAATCTAGCTGGACAAAATTCGTCTGTGCCGATTCTTATATACCCTTCACCAAATTATACTTTAAAATAAAATAAAAAAAAAAATTTTTCGAAATTGTTTTTTTAAATTTTTTTTTCAATTTAAAAAAAGAAAAAAATTTTAATTGAAGATTTTTTTTTTTTATTTTATTAGTGAAAGAAATTTATGACATAAAAATGTTTTTTGTGAAAAAAAATTCGGGTTAAAAAAATATTTTTCCCGATTTTGACCCATTGTAGGTCCAACTTACTATAACCTAATATACATCGTTGCAATGGTCTTTGAAATATCTATCATTAGATATCCACATTGTCTATATTTATGACTTAGTAATCGAGATATAGATCAAAAATAGGCCAAAAATAGAGGTTGTCTCGGAGTTTTGCTCATATCTCCGTTAGTTATGGACGGATTTTTCTGATTTTAAATAGGAAACTTCTCGAAAGCATGTCTGACAGAATTATTGAAGATTGTGATCCCGAAGATATCTGGTTTCTTCAGAAAATTTATTTCAACAGACAGACAGTCGGACATGGCTAAATAGACTCCGATATCTATAAGGATCCAACATATATATACTTTATAGGGTCGGAAAATTATATTGTGGAAATTACAAACGGAATGACAAACTTATATATACCCTTTTCACGAAGGTCTGTGATATAGAGACAATTGGTCAATTCACAAGGTATCTTATTAGTCATATTGTCATAATGTCCTAATATATCACGACTCGGCGGCTCGGCTTAACCGACTCTTAGTCATTCGGCGTTGGCGTCTCTGCTGGTTCGTTAAGATCACACAATAAACATAGCACAGAAAGTAGTATTATTTTAGGATATTTTTTGCTTGAAAATCAATAAAAACCATTGTGAATTATTAGGACATTATGACAATTTGACATGATAAGAGACCTTGTGAATTGAGCAATTATATTAAAATCTAAATATGTATTATGAAAATCAATGTTTATAATTTCCTAAAACTTTATGATTGATTTCCATAAATCCAATTCCAAAAAATGTATAAACAACTATTTATATAGGTCACAAAATTTGAATAATTTCTTACATCTACTCAAAATAAATCTTTTATAGCAAACAATTATAATCTTTGTATATTCTTAAAACATAATTTCTTTGGAATTATAACTATAGCCACACTCCAAGTGTCTGCACGTATGATTACATTGTCTTAAACGAAAATTCAACAAATGTCTAATCGCATTTGGCCACACTACAAGATCAAACGTAACTGCTGCTTTTACATTTAAAAAATCTAAAAAATTCACATTTAATTAAGACATTAAAAGAATTGTAGGCAAAACTTAAAAAGAACCACAACTCTTTATTTCGTTTTGTTTTTTTTCTTTCTTTTTTTTGCGCTAAAGTGTTTGTTGGCTGCTTCATTTATTAGTTCATAAAAATTATTTGAGTAAAAGTATGTGAGTGTGTGTTTGAATGTATTTTGGAGATATCAGCCATCTCTAATCAACAAAAGTGGCATGTAGAATTTTTGTTCAACACGATAAAAGCAAATTACTAACAATGAAATGAGCTAAAAATACGTGTGTATGAATACTATATATACAAAAAGTCTGTCTATTTGTTAGTTGCTTTAATTCTCCACATATTCTCAGACATTGGAGTACAACATGAAACATGTGTTAGAAAACAAAAAAAAAATTAAATAAAACAAATCTATATGTTGGACAAACAAAAAAAAACTAAAACGTACGAGTTATAATTCAACATCATCGCATTAGAAATGCTACAGAACAGCAAAGGCCAAGAGTTGCTAAAAAGAAGACCCAATAGAAATGAGAGATCACATAAATATCACTTTAAAATCTTGCAGAAATTTAGAAATTTGAAGTCTAGAGGGAAGTAAAGCTACACAAAACAAATTCCTAGATTTGTATCTCGACATTAGGGACCTGAGATAAAACTTAATATAAAAGGAACCAGTTACCAGTCTATTATATGTCTTGCACTTTTTGATTTATCAACATTAAGGGCTCCTAAAGTCCCTATTGGGTCTCTATTCCGCCTGAAAGTGTTATGTTTTTTTCTGTCTTTTTTTTTGTAGTAATTTTTGTATAAATCGAATTGAGTGTGTGCTTAATATAATTCCTGGAAAATTGTTACCTGTGCGCTAAAATTTTGTATTTTAACTTTCCGTTTATTTCTGTTCCTTGTTTTTTCTGCATTTAGTTTTCTTGTCTCTACCATTGTTGGGGTTTATGGTTTTGTTTTTTTTTTTTCTTTCTGTGCTTGAAGTATTAATAAAGTTATTATGTGGTGGTGGATACCTTTTTGCGCTACATTTCCCCAAACATAAACGAGCGCTTTGCCACAACCGCAGCGCAGCCACCATCACCACCAGCAATACTAACATAAAGCCATCATTTATACATATTTGCAAATGCATTCATTCATTCACTCATTCTATTTCATATTATTTTCATATACCTACTATTCATGAGTATTAATGTGCTTTGTAGTATATTGTTGCATTGTATGTTGCATGTTGTATTTGTTGTATTACAAAATAGCAACAACAACACTAAGACATTGGTGCATTATTCACACATATTATTTTTATGGTAATTATACGTTAGAGTACAACAATAACACGATTTAGTTTTGATTTGACTTGACGTTTGGCTTTTTTTTTTGATGACGAATTCAAATGAATTTTGCAAATTTGTATAAACATATTTGCTTTGTTGTATTCTCCACATTTTATTTATTTAGTTCATAGACATCAGACTTCAGTCAAAAAGTCAAATGTAGGAAGAATTAATGGTTAAGAGATGCCACAGGGGGGGGGGGAAACATTGAACTACATTGGTTTAAATTGCCAAAAATTCAAAATATGATTAAGAAAACTAAGACTAAGAATTTTCTAAAGAAACTGTATTTCGAAAGAAAATTTTCTAAAAAAAAACTGTCTTAGAAATACAATTTTCTATAGAAAACAGTCTTAAAAAGACAATTTTCTAAAGAAAACAGTCTTAGAAAGACAATTTTCTATAGAAAAACTGTCTTAGAAAGACAATTTTCTATAGAAAACTGTCTTAGAAAGACAATTTTCTATACAAACTGTCTTTCGAAAGACAACTTTCTATAGAAAAACTGTCTTAGAAAGACAATTTTCTATAGAAAACTGTCTTAGAAAGACAACTTTCTAGAGAAAACTGTCTTAGAAATACTATTTTCCATAGAAAACTGTCTTGGAAAGACAATTTTCTATAGAAAACTGTCTTAGAAAGACAATTTTCTATACAAACTGTCTTTCGAAAGACAATTTTCTATAGAAAAACTGTCTTAGAAAGACAATTTTCTATAGAAAACTGTCTTAGAAAGACAATTTTCTATACAAACTGTCTTTCGAAAGACAACTTTCTATAGAAAAACTGTCTTAGAAAGACAATTTTCTATAGAAAACTGTCTTAGAAAGACAATTTTCTATAGAAAACTGTCTTACATAGACAATTTTCTATAAAAGACTGTCTTAGAAAGAAAATTTTCTATCGAAAAAATAAAATCTAATTTTTCCCAGAAAGAAAGTCCGGCATCTCTTGACCGTATTTTGTGGCGGTGCACCGCGGTGAGAGAATATTTTCATTTTATGATTGTGGACATTAGAGCCAGCAATATTTTTGTTGCTCGTTTGTTTGATTTTATTTCTTATTTAAGCATAATTCGCACGCTATAGTTAAACTAAGTTGCAATAATTTTGTTGCTGTCGCTCTAAAACATACATATGAAGTAAAACATAACCATAGTTGGTGTCAACTAATTGGCAACGACACCAAACAACAAACGTGGCTGATGATGAGGATTTTTTTTGCTGCTGCTGTTGCCGCTTTCATTGGTAACTCTAAATGAAAACACACACACACACAACAACAACATGTAAAAATGTGTGGCGTCTCAATTTGAACAATAAAACAACTCTCTCCCTTCAAGTTTCAAATTATTAGTTTTATTTAGAAGGACGTCCTGCTGCTGCTGTCAGTATTTTAAATGTTGTTCAAAAAGTGTTTGTATGTCTGTATTAATGTCTATATTTAGTAGTTGTGTGTATGTAAAATGTTTATATTTGGGTTAGACTTGGCGGCAGGTTTAACAAATGAAATTAAAGCGAAAAAAGGCGTTGTTTGATTATATTTTTTTTTCTAACTTTTTTTTTTTTTTTTTTTGCAAAATATAACTCATTGTTGTTGCCCTGTCCTTGTATGTTTATATAGATATGCATGTGTGAGTTTGTGTCAGTCGGTTATGTTTTTCAAAGCAATAACAAATTATACAGTAGATGACCTAAACAAATGGATACATTGCCTGTCTTGTAAAGACAGTTTTTCTATAGAAAATTGTCTGTCTTGTAGAGACAGTTTTCTATAGAAAATTGTCTGTCTTGTAGAGACAGTTTTCTATAGAAAATTGTCTGTCTTGTAGAGACAGTTTTCTATAGAAAATTGTCTGTCTTGTAGAGACAGTTTTCTATAGAAAATTGTCTGTCTTGTAGAGACAGTTTTCTATAGAAAATTGTCTGTCTTGTAGAGACAGTTTTCTATAGAAAATTGTCTGTCTTGTAGAGACAGTTTTCTATAGAAAATTGTCTGTCTTGTAGAGACAGTTTTCTATAGAAAATTGTCTGTCTTGTAGAGACAGTTTTCTATAGAAAATTGTCTGTCTTGTAGAGATAGTTTTCTATAGAAAATTGTCTGTCTTGTAGAGACGATTTTCTATAGAAAATTGTCTGTCTTGTAAAGACGATTTTCTATAGAAAATTGTCTGTCTTGTAAAAACGATTTTCTATAGAAAATTGTCTGTCTTGTAAAGACGATTTTCTATAGAAAATTGTCTGTCTTGTAAAGACGATTTTCTATAGAAAATTGTCTGTCTTGTAAAGACGATTTTCTATAGAAAATTGTCTGTCTTGTAAAGACGATTTTCTATAGAAAATTGTCTGTCTTGTAAAGACGATTTTCTATAGAAAATTGTCTGTCTTGTAAAAACGATTTTCTATAGAAAATTGTCTGTCTTGTAAAGACGATTTTCTATAGAAAATTGTCTGTCTTGTAAAGACGATTTTCTAAAATTGTCTGTCTTGTAAAGACGATTTTCTAAAATTGTCTGTCTTGTAAAGACGATTTTCTATAGAAAATTGTCTGTCTTGTAAAGACGATTTTCTATAGAAAATTGTCTGTCTTGTAAAGACGATTTTCTATAGAAAATTGTCTGTCTTGTAAAGACGATTTTCTATAGAAAATTGTCTGTCTTGTAAAGACGATTTTCTATAGAAAATTGTCTGTCTTGTAAAGACGATTTTCTATAGAAAATTGTCTGTCTTGTAAAGACGATTTTCTATAGAAAATTGTCTGTCTTGTAAAGACGATTTTCTATAGAAAATTGTCTGTCTTGTAAAGACGATTTTCTATAGAAAATTGTCTGTCTTGTAAAGACGATTTTCTATAGAAAATTGTCTGTCTTGTAAAGACGATTTTCTATAGAAAATTGTCTGTCTTGTAAAGACGATTTTCTATAGAAAATTGTCTGTCTTGTAAAGACGATTTTCTATAGAAAATTGTCTGTCTTGTAAAGACGATTTTCTATAGAAAATTGTCTGTCTTGTAAAGACGATTTTCTATAGAAAATTGTCTGTCTTGTAAAGACGATTTTCTATAGAAAATTGTCTGTCTTGTAAAGACGATTTTCTATAGAAAATTGTCTGTCTTGTAAAACGATTTTCTATAGAAAATTGTCTGTCTTGTAAAGACGATTTTCTATAGAAAATTGTCTGTCTTGTAAAGACGATTTTCTATAGAAAATTGTCTGTCTTGTAAAGACGATTTTCTATAGAAAATTGTCTGTCTTGTAAAGACGATTTTCTGTAGAAAATTGTCTGTCTTGTAAAGACGATTTTCTATAGAAAATTGTCTGTCTTGTAAAGACGATTTTCTATAGAAAAGTTGTCTGTCTTGTAAAGACGATTTTCTATAGAAAATTGTCTGTCTTGTAAAGACAGATTTTCTATAGAAAATTGTCTGTCTTGTAAAGACGATTTTCTATAGAAAATTGTCTGTCTTGTAAAGACGATTTTCTATAGAAAAGTTGTCTGTCTTGTAAAGACGATTTTCTATAGAAAATTGTCTGTCTTGTAAAGACAGTTTTTCTATAGAAAATTGTCTGTCTTGTAAAGACAGTTTTTCTATAGAAAATTGTCTGTCTTGTAAAGACAGTTTTTCTATAGAAAATTGTCTGTCTTGTAAAGACAGTTTTTCTATAGAAAATTGTCTGTCTTGTAAAGACAGTTTTTCTATAGAAAATTGTCTGTCTTTTAATTTCTTATTCCACTTGACACTTCGTCCAGTTTTATCAGGCACTGTGCGAGTATGTGCATAAATTCAAATGGATGGTTATTATTGTTTTCTTTTTTTTTTTCGTTTCTGCTGTTATTCTAGTTCAAAAAATAACTAATGTCTTAATTTAGTTGGAAACATGTCAAGTATTGTAGTTCTAACACACAAACACATTCATACACTATCAAAATAAATAAACCCTGCAGCACTTGGACTTAGTTTCACGTTAAGTAAGGTTCTAGTTGCAAAACAAACGCTATTGGTTACCCACTAAACTACTTGCAAGGCATGTCAATGTTATCTTTAGTGTTGAGGCAATGTTAACAATTGCTGCCTTTAAGATTGCAGGGTACAATTTCAAAACTAGTATAAACAAAACTTTAAATAAAAACCTTCTAGTATTTTAGGCTTGAATGATTTCCTTTATGTTTTTATAATTGTTGTGGTGTTGTTTTTGTTGTTTAAATGTTTAGTTTTCATTGTTGTACATTAGTTGTTGTTTAAACACCTCTCCGTAGTATTTAAAGAGAAGGCAATCAAAAGGTGAAAGAAAAAATTAAACCAAACACACACTGTGCCGTTTTTCATCACAATAATAAATGGATGAAGCATAGTTTTAGGTTGTATTTAATACATACGTATATAAGTATGAGTGTGTATGTGTGTGTATTTGTTCATAATTCATTAGAATTTTCAAATACTTTTTAATGATTTCTTAGGAATTGCAAATTATACCTACAACACAAAATGTATTTATACATTTATTTTAATATTCATTCTGATAAATTATTTAGTCATAATTTATTCAAAAGCTTTTAGCTTAAATTAGAGACTTAAATTATTAAAATAAATTTGATTAAGTTTTAAGTTTTGGAAAATTATTAACAAATAAAACAGCATATTCTGAGAAACTTATTTAAGAGCAAATAGTTTTGTTTGTAATAAATAAAAGTTTTAATAAATGAGAAAGGATTTACTATTTAATTGAAAACATTAATAGAATTTTAGTTTGAAAAACAAATTAAGTTTAATTCTATTAGGAGATATTTTAATAGAGTACACTGGGAAGTTATTAAGATTTTAGGAAAAACTCTATAGAAAAATGACTTTAACTCAAACAACTCTCTTACAAGACTCTTTTCTATAGAAAATAATCTTATTAAAACTGTCTTATGATATAAGACACTGTATTTTAGAGAAAATTGTATGAAAACCCTTTTTTTAAATCCCAGTACGTACTTTTATTTAAAATTACTCATTACAGTTCCTCATTACCCCACTAATTACCATGTTTAGTATTGTAATAAAAATCACCTCAACATGTTTTAATGATTCAAGCTAAAACCAACAAACAAAAAAAAAAAACTCAAAATTAAACTTAAAACCCGGCTCATAAAAATTAATAATTTATGACAACTTAATGTTAAATAAAATTAAGATCTCACTTCTTGTTTCTTTCTCATTTTTAATATTAATATAAATTTTTAAGCTTTTACAACTTTGGACAGAAATGTTAAGAGTTCTTTTTGTCTGTTGTATATTTGTCATCTTAACTATAAACGAATTCAGTTTAACAGCTGTCCTCTGCTCACACACAAACACTGTGGTGCAAACACTAACAAAAACAGATTTAATTTAAGCTGCTTTTAGCATGAGGTTCAGTTTCATGTTTTCAAAAATTTTCAATAAGATTTTTTTTTTCAATATTGAACCGGATTTTCTTTATATATTTTTTGCAGTTGCAAAAATAAATAAAATCAAGTTATTAAATGATCATAAAAATCAGCAAAAGGTGTAAATTATGGAATATTAAAAAAGAAATTATAAACTAAAGCCCACTGAATTTGTTGTTTATTAAATTGATTTTAAATTTATGGTTTTATATAAACTATACTGCTGATAAGTTCTAATTAAAAAAATTATTAGTAAAATAAAAAAATTAACTGAACTAGAACTGAACTAGAACTGAACTAGAACAGAACAGAACAGAACAGAACAGAACAGAACAGAACAGAACAGAACAGAACAGAACAGAACAGAACTAGAACAGAACAGAACAGAACTAGAACAGAACTATAACAGAACTAGAACAGAACTAGAACAGAACTAGAACAGAACTAGAACAGAACTAGAACAGAACTAGAACAGAACTAGAACAGAACTAGAACAGAACTAGAACAGAACTAGAACAGAACTAGAACAGAACTAGAACAGAACTAGAACAGAACTAGAACAGAACTAGAACAGAACTAGAACAGAACTAGAACAGAACTAGAACAGAACTAGAACAGAACTAGAACAGAACTAGAACAGAACTAGAACAGAACTAGAACAGAACTAGAACAGAACTAGAACAGAACTAGAACAGAACTAGAACAGAACTAGAACAGAACTAGAACAGAACTAGAACAGAACTAGAACTAGAACAGAACTAGAACAGAACTAGAACAGAACTAGAACAGAACTAGAACAGAACTAGAACAGAACTAGAACAGAACTAGAACAGAACTAGAACAGAACTAGAACAGAACTAGAACAGAACTAGAACAGAACTAGAACAGAACTAGAACAGAACTAGAACAGAACTAGAACAGAACTAGAACAGAACTAGAACAGAACTAGAACAGAACTAGAACAGAACTAGAACAGAACTAGAACAGAACTAGAACAGAACTAGAACAGAACTAGAACAGAACTAGAACAGAACTAGAACAGAACTAGAACAGAACTAGAACAGAACTAGAACAGAACTAGAACAGAACTAGAACAGAACTAGAACAGAACTAGAACAGAACTAGAACAGAACTAGAACAGAACTAGAACAGAACTAGAACAGAACTAGAACAGAACTAGAACAGAACTAGAACAGAACTAGAACTAGAACAGAACTAGAACAGAACTAGAACAGAACTAGAACAGAACTAGAACAGAACTAGAACAGAACTAGAACAGAACTAGAACAGAACTAGAACAGAACTAGAACAGAACTAGAACAGAACTAGAACTAGAACAGAACTAGAACAGAACTAGAACAGAACTAGAACAGAACTAGAACAGAACTAGAACAGAACTAGAACAGAACTAGAACAGAACTAGAACAGAACTAGAACAGAACTAGAACAGAACTAGAACAGAACTAGAACAGAACTAGAACAGAACTAGAACAGAACTAGAACAGAACTAGAACAGAACTAGAACAGAACTAGAACAGAACTAGAACAGAACTAGAACAGAACTAGAACAGAACTAGAACAGAACTAGAACAGAACTAGAACAGAACTAGAACAGAACTAGAACAGAACTAGAACAGAACTAGAACAGAACTAGAACAGAACTAGAACAGAACTAGAACAGAACTAGAACAGAACTAGAACAGAACTAGAACAGAACTAGAACAGAACTAGAACAGAACTAGAACAGAACTAGAACAGAACTAGAACAGAACTAGAACAGAACTAGAACAGAACTAGAACAGAACTAGAACAGAACTAGAACAGAACTAGAACAGAACTAGAACAGAACTAGAACAGAACTAGAACAGAACTAGAACAGAACTAGAACAGAACTAGAACAGAACTAGAACAGAACTAGAACAGAACTAGAACAGAACTAGAACAGAACTAGAACAGAACTAGAACAGAACTAGAACAGAACTAGAACAGAACTAGAACAGAACTAGAACAGAACTAGAACAGAACTAGAACAGAACTAGAACAGAACTAGAACAGAACTAGAACAGAACTAGAACAGAACTAGAACAGAACTAGAACAGAACTAGAACAGAACTAGAACAGAACTAGAACAGAACTAGAACAAAACTAGAACAGAACTAGAACAGAACTAGAACAGAACTAGAATAGAACTAGAACAGAACTAGAACAGAACTAGAACAGAACTAGAACAGAACTAGAACAGAACTAGAACTGAACTAGAACAGAACTAGAACAGAACTAGAACTGAACTAGAACTGAACTGGAACTGAACTAGAACTGAACTTGAACTGGAACTGAACTAGAACTGAACTAGAACTGAACTAGAACTGAACTAGAACTGATTTAGAACTGAACTAGAACTCTTTTTAATTAAATAATATTTATTTAATAAAGAAATCTTCTGAAATCTTATTTAGTTTCCAAGTTACATCTATATCTCTTTTCGTTATAACTAAAGAATACTTTCTATTTCCAAAACAGTTGTCTATATATTCCTCTGATTACTTTATAATATAAAACAGCTGCAAAATTTCATATTTTCTTTCCCAAAATCAATATGAATTGTTTATTTTTCTAACGAGTTCGAATTTTAATTATTGCTGCAGCGTTTGATCTTTTTTTTTTCTTAATTTTGTAAACGAAAGATACAAATTTTTACAACAGCAAAACTGAAAAATCAAATATAGATTTTAATGAAAATAAACACATTTTGATAATTTTATTAAAAAGGAGATAATTATGACACAAGCAAATTGAGTATGAAATTTCTTTAGTTTAACTATCAAAATTAATAAACTAAAATCTCCATTTAAAGAAAAAAGAGGGAGAGAAATAGGGTGCAGATAAAGTAGCCAGTAGAAAATGTTGTCACTTACTAGGGCTGGCATATTTCATAAAGAATATTTTCATGACCCTGAATTTTAAAATTATGTTATTTGAAATGACTTTAGATCAATGATCGGCATACAGAGAACATGAAACATGAACAAAGATATGTACAAATCCACTTTCTCAGTATTGGCTTAAAATTTCGATTTTTTCGCAGATCATTAAATGATTGTTTTAATTTTAAACAAAATTAAAATTTTTTTTTTAAATTTCCTACTGTGTTCTTAAAAAATTATGTATAAAACATTCCTTTGTTTTTTTCCTCTCATAGTTTTTGCTATTATTCCCCAATACGTGTGTGTGGTCTCGATGCAGGGAAAATCTTCCTGGCTGACTGACTGCATAGCAGTGCATTTGCAGTGCACTGCAACTAAATTTTATAAATATTTAGCATATCTCCATGTACAATACTCCGTTGTACTGTGAATATATGAACATTGATGAGCATTATTATGGTTTAGTTTACTTTTGAAAAGAAAAGCTAAAAAAAAAAAAAAACTGTTAATGGAACACATTTCTTCTTGTGCCACAAACTCAAAGTGTTGAAGACACTAAAAAGAACATGATGGGGTTTATAACATAAAAATATATATATATTTTTTCTTTAATAATTCATACATATTTGTTTATGATATTAAATTTTATGGTAAAGTTGTTTAATTCAAAAAAAATGTAACAACTTAAAGTAAAAATAATATTTACAGCTGTTTTAATAGCTAATTCAGAGGCTTCAGATAAAAGACTTTAATCAAGACACAGCCACAATAAACTCTATAATTATTTGTTAAAGTAGCTGCAGCAAACATTTTTTATCTGGATTATTTTCCTTTGTTAATTTTGCGTACAATTGCCTTAAGGCTTCTGCCGTTTTGTACTACGCTCCTTGTGTGCAAACAATAATGTTTATTTTATATATTTATTTGAAACGTAAGATTACTATGAATAGCGCAAATTAGTTTATTGCATGTCATTGGAAAAGTGCACCCACCAGCTATAAGTATTGCGGCAATAACAGCAATTAAATTAATTTTATAAACAAACCATAACTAAAACAACAATTGCGGCAATAAATATGAAAATATGCAGCCAACATATAATGATTTTTCCGTTTGAAATCTAAGGAATTTTAAACACCCTTTATTAAAGAACTTTTTGAGGAAATAAGCTAAATGTTTATAAACATTTTAACCAAATTTCCAAACAAATCCAAAAATTCTATGAGGGTCCTATAATATCTTTGCAAACATTCAAGATAAACAGTATAAACATTCAAATAAATCAGCATAAACATTAAAGAAACTGTTTTTCATATCCAAGAAAATGTTTATAAACATTTAACCAAATGTTTACAAGAATTTAATAAAAGCATTTCGCAAAATCTTGATAAACATTTCAATATCAAAAAACATTTATTTTAGAACAACACATGTATAAACACTTAACGCAATTTTAATAAACCTTTAACAGAATGTTTATAAACAATTACCGGGCTGTATAGAGACACTTTATAGACATAATGTTATTAACAAAATGTTTATAAAAACATTTAGCAAACTGTTTATAAACATTCCACAAAATGCTTATAAACATTCAACAAAATGTTTATAAACATTCAACAAAATGTTTATAAACATTCAACAAAATGTTTATAAACATTCCACAAAATGTTTATAAACATTCAACAAAATGTTTATAAACATTCAACAAAATGTTTATAAACATTCAACAAAATGTTTATAAACATTCAACAAAATGTTTATAAACATTCAACAAAATGTTTATAAACATTCAACAAAATGTTTATAAACATTCCACAAAATGTTTATAAACATTCCACAAAATGTTTATAAACATTCCACAAAATGTTTATAAACATTCAACAAAATGTTTATAAACATCCAGCAACATGTTTATAAGCATTCAGCAAAATGTTTATAAACATTCAATAAAATGTTTATAAACATTCAACAAAATGTTTATAAACATTCAACAAAATGTTTATAAACATTCAACAAAATGTTTATAAACATTCAACAAAATGTTTATAAACATTCAAAAAAATGTTTATAAAAATTCAACAAAATGTTTATAAACATTCCACAAAATGTTTATAAAAAATTCCACAAAATGCTTATATACAACAAAATGTTTAAAAACATTCAGAAAAATGTTTATAAACATTCAACAAAATGTTTATAAACATTCAACAAAATGTTTATAAACATTCAACAAAATGTTTATAAACATTCAACAAAATGTTTATAAACATTCAACTAAATGTTTATAAACTTTTCACAAAAAGATTATAAACATTCCACAAAATAATTATAAACATTCAACAAAAGGTCTATAAACATTTCAAAAAATGTTTATAAACATTCCACAAAATGTTTATAAAAAATTCCACAAAATGTTTATAAACATTCAACAAAATGTTTATAAACATTCAACAAAATGTTTCTAAACATTCAGCTTAAATTTACTTCAAAATTTCCTAAAAATATGCATTCACAAGGCTCTAAATAAACTTTAAAGCTATAAAATGCATTTTATTTCATGTGTATTAATAAATATGTAAGAAATAACAATTTAAACATAAATATTTTATTGATTAAAATATCAATTACTTGTAATAAGAATGCATAAATAATGCAATTAATTCTTAATAAAACACAACTTATACACAAACATTTCCAAGCACATATATAAATAGTAAACTATTTGAAATTTTCCATAACTATATAAAGTGACAGCAAAGTCTATATTTTACATAAACGTATTTTTAATTAGGGCACTAGCTCTGCAGGCATTTTCAAACTAATTAAACAAAATATTTATGTCAAAGGAATCTGTGTGCTCTAAGCTAATATAATGGCAATACAGACCTCCCACTTAGTTTTATATATATTAAGTATTTCTTTTGTATCAAGAGATATTATTATTATTAGTTATTGAATCTATCACTAGCAAACAATTAATCAATCATTCTTATTGTCTTTATTTTCAAAGAAAAATTTACAAAAAAAGCGTTTATAATTTAAACATAAAAATATTGTTTATAAACAATAAAATTCCAATAAAAAAAAAAAAAATTTGAATGTTTAAAAATACTGTGTTTATTTTGAAAGAAGGCCAGTTGGTGAAAAGAACTTTTCAGGCCAAACCGCATAATAACCGAATAAAACAGATTGAAAAATTAATAAAAATAAAACTAAGAATATTTATAAATTATATGGAAATAAATTCACATATTTATTGATTTATTTATTATACCAAAGTAAACATTGAGGGTATTCATTTCAAAAAAATGGAAAATTACACTCGAATTTTTTTACACTTGGATATAAGTAGCTTGTTAAAAATACAACTTTTTGTGGCGTTTTGTATAATTTTTTTTTAATGAATACCCTTATTATTATTATGTAAATATATATGTGTGTGTGTAATGAATAGTTCAGTAACCCAATTAACAATTTTGCGTACATCATTTAATTTATTTGTGAAATGTTATAAACATTTCGTAAAATACATATTTTGTGGAATGATTATGAACATTTTTGCAGCATCATGAGTGGCAAGAGTATATACACACAGCCTCAAAAGTGAGTAAACACCACAAATTTCTTGATTTTTTTAAGATCTTAAAATCTATCCATCGATTAAAATTTAAACGTTTCAGTTTGTTGGCGATTGCGCTGAATAATAGATTCTTTTCTGAAAAATAAAACATTTTAGTCGAACTAAAATGATTTTCATGATCTTAAAAAAATCAAAAAAATCGCTGGTGTTTACTTACTTTTGAGGCTGTGTGTATAATTTTGTTATTACGTTTGTAATTGTATATATTCTGGATCGTTATAGATAGCGTAGTCGATATAGCCATGTCCGTCTGTATGTTGAAATCAACTTTTCGTTGCCCCAAATAACTTACATACATGATTCATACATAAATATATATCCGCTATTGTCCCGGTTTGGTTGCTATTTAAAATAGAGAAAATCGGCCCACAAATAGCTGAGATATAAGGGAAAAAAAACAAGACTACCTCGATTTTTGAATTAGTTTTATATATACCTGTATTACTAAGTCATTAATATTGACAATATGGATATATAATAATAAATATTTCAAAGATCTTTCCGACGAGTATAACGCTATAGTAATTCAGACCTACAATGGGTCAAATCGGGATCAAAATTGGGTGTATCAGTAAAAAATGGAGGATTTACAATAGATGGCGAACGCGAGAACGCGATTTTGATTTGTAATAACTTATATGTTATTTTGAGGGGTACATATCTGTCATTTATTTCCACTTAGTTATTGAACATTATAGTGTAAAAAACATTGTTTTTTTTTCTTCCAAAAATTTCGAATATTATGCCAACAAAGCGTCATATGCGGGAAGTTTTGCTTTACTTCTTTAATTCGAAACAAAGTGCTGCTGAAGTACACCGATTGCTCACCAAAGCTAATAGTGAATGTGTTTCATCGGTTTCAATGAGCGAGAGATGGTTTTTGCGGTTCAGAAGTGGTGATTTTGATGCGGAAGACAAAGATCGTTCAGCCAAGCCAAAAACGTTTGAAGACCAAGAATTGGAGACATTACTCCATGAAGATTGTTGTCAAACTCATCAAGAGCTTGTATAGTCATTGAGAGCTACTCAATCAGCAATTTCAAAACGTTTGCAAGCAGCTGGATTTATCCAAAAGCAGGGAAATTGGGTACCATACGAATTCAAGCTGAGAAACCTTGAAAGTCGATTTTGTATGTCTGCAATACAGCTTGAAAGCTATAAAACGCAATCATTTTTGCACGAATCATTACTTGTAATGAAAAATTGATCCATTATAATAAAACAAAGCGTAAGAGATCGTATGTGAAGCTCGACCAACCAGCCGAATCGACACCAAAGCCAAATATCCATGGCGCTTAGGTAATGCTCTGTATTTGGTGGGACCAAAAGGGTCCTATCTATTATGAGCTGCTAAAATCTGGCCAGACTTTCACATGGTACCTGTACCAAACTCAACTGATTCTTTTGAAGAGAGCATTGGCCGAAAAATGCCCAAAATATGCAGCCAGACATGAAACCGTAATATTCCATCATGAAAACGCAAGACCTTATGTTACAATAACTGTTAAAAACTATTTAGAAAGAAGTCGTTAAGAAGTTTTGCATCACCCGCCTTATAGTGCCGACCGTCCACCGTCCGACTACTATTTGTTTTGATCGATGCACAACGCTCTCTCTGGGATTCACTTCACAACAGAGTATCCGAAATTGGCTTGATTCGTTCTTTGCCTTAAAATGATGAGCAGTTATTTTGGCTTGGAATCCATATGCTGCCAGAAAGATGGAAAAAGGTCATAGCTAACAATGGCCAATACTGTGAATAAATTTATATTAAACAAATGTTTCAAAATATCATCTAAACATTTGAAAAATACCGCCTTTTTAAATTCATACACCCAACAATTCGGAACTACAATGGGTCAAAATAGAGAAACCTATTTTATAACTCGAAGTTTTTTTTATAAAAAAAAAACAAATTTTTTACCATGAAATTCTTTTTTTCCTTAAAATATTTGTTTATCCTAACTTTTTTCACTAAAAAATTCTTATTTTCTATTAAATATTTTTCATCCTAATATTTTTCGCAAATAAAATTTTTTTCAGCAAAAAAATTTAAAAAAAATTCAACAAACAATATTTTCAATCTTTATCATTTATTTTATAAACGTTTCGTAAAATATTTTAAGACATTTAACAAAATGTTTGTAAACACTTCAAAAAATATTTATAAACATTTCGCAAAATGTTTACAAATTTTCCAGCAAATGTTTCTTAACATTGCACAAACTGTAGTTAGCAATCCACAAAATGTTTACAAAAACATTCCACAAAATGTTTATAAAGAATCCACCAAATGTTTGTTAACATTTCACAACATATTTATAAACATTCTATAAAATGTTTATAAACATTCTACAAAATGTTTATAAACAGTCTACCAAATGTTTATAAACATTTTGACAAATGTTTATAAGCTTACCACCAAATGTTTATTGACATTTTACATAATGTTTATAAACAATCAACAAAGAGTTTTTAAACATTTCGCAAAATGTTTATAAACATTCCACAAAACAACTACAAGAATTTCACAAAATATTTATAAACATTACGGGAAATGTTCCTGCAAACCTTTATTAACTTTCTAACAAATGTTTATTAACATTTCACATAATGTTTATAAACATTCCACAAAATGTTTATAAACATTATATAAAATGTTGCAAACTCTTTTTTGAATTTTTATGTTTTGTCTGCATAAAAATCCCACAAAATTATTTATGGGGTTTTCGTTTCCGTCTATCAAACAACATAATCAATAAAAAATCTATTTTATGTTAAAAAAATAAAAAAAAAAAAAAATGGTTAAATAAAAAATGATTCACAAAATCAAAAAAACTAAAATTTAACACAAAAGAATTCATAATAAGTTTAAAAATATTTCAGTTTACAACACACACTCAAACCAAAAAAAAAAAATAGAAAAAAATCTATTAAAAATTAATTTAAAATTTATCATCTTCCTCTACGTATCAAAAAATAAAAAAATAATAAATAAAATAAATGTAAGATACTCGTGTTATACTACTTACTATACATTTGTAAATACCAATATTTAAATATAAAATCTTCACCCTTTTGATTTGACCGTTCAAACCAAAAAATTTTTGTAAATTGAATTCGTATTGGAATTTCAATTTATGTTAATTCTGTTGATGTCAAATATGTTTAAAAGATTAAAAATAACTAAATACTGTATTAAAAAACCATAAAAAATAATTAAGTTTGAGAGAGTTTTTCCTAGGTTTTTATTTTTATAGTGTCATGCTACATTTGGTCGAGTTTTTAATGAAATTTTATATTATTTAATGACTTATTTTATTTGTTTGAGAAATTTTTTTTTTTTTTTTTTTTGTTCGACATAAAACATAAATTTTGAAGAAAATTTAATTCATGTATGTAACTAGATAAGCCCACGTAAAGATAAATTTAGATGAGAGTTTTATTTTCAATTTTGTATTACTTTTAATTTTATTATTCTATTTTTTTTTTTTTTTTTTTTTGAGATATAAAAATCTTTAAGTGTGGATGTAGGTAGCGCTATAAAAACAGTGGTTGAATGATATTATTTGAAGCAATTATGGATTTTCTAAAGACTTGAACAATTTAGTAACTTCTTAATAAGAAATAATAGCATTTAAAGTAGTAATCTAACAAGAAATTGTAGCAGCAGCATTAGTAGCAATAGTGATAATTGCGCAAGTAATATATTACTATTAAAATAGCAGCAGTAGAATTATTCATAGCAGCTATAGCATTTGTAGCCTTTCCATTATATAGTTTACAACTTAATATAGTAACAGCATAGTATTAGTTGTAGCTATAGCTACATGTAGCTAGTTTATAAACTAGCCTCAGTTATTCTGCATATCAAAAGTAGCAGTTGTTCTAATATAGTACCATTATGTTTCGTAATTTTCTTTTTCATCTTCTTTTCATGTTCATTATTAATTATTTTATAATATCTGCTATAATTCACGACAAATAGATTTCAAGGGTCTTAAATACTGAAACGATTTCAGTATATTTCTTTTGTGTCTGCCAGCATTTTTTCTTCTATTTGTTTTCTTTTTACATTTTTTTTTTATTCAAATTCTAATTTAAAGTAATTAAAACTTTTGCCAACTGTTTTTTTCTTTTTCTATATTTTCCTTATGTTTTATTGATTTTTCTGTTTCTTATTTTTTTTATGTATATAAACGAAAACTGTCAGTAAAAGTTTTCAAACAAAATTTAAAGTATAAAATACACACATTTTATTCTTTAGCTAATAGAAAAAATATCAAATTTTACTCAAACTTAACCCATCAAGTGTTTTGAAGTTATTTTGCTATATTTGTAATACTTAAATTGTCCCTGGAATAATTAATGATTTTCTTCTTTTCTTTTTGTTTTCTTTTTAGGTAATTATACATATTTTAAACAATTGCTTTTGATTACGAAAAAGTGTGGGTAATTATTGTTTATATTATTTGAAATTAAATAAAAGTATGACTATGCTTAATCATAGTAACTCGTAAAGTATCCTTAGAAACTTTGATGAAGAATTTTATAAAATATATAAATAAATTACCTTAAGTTTCTTTACAAAAAAATGGCTTGACTACAAATGAGTTACATACCTGTAAACAAGAAAATAAAATTATTAATTAATAAAGTTAAAGTTAATTGTTTATAAATGGTTTGCTATATATTTTTATATATATTTTTGGAAGTTATAAAAAACATTGTTGAATATTTTGAATATTGTATGTTTATAAACATTTTCTACGATGTTTATAAACATTTTCTACGATGTTTATATATATGTTTTTTCATATTTATAAATATTTTGTTGAATGTTTCTAAACAATATATGGAATGTTTACAAACATTTTGTTCAATGTTTGTAAACATTTTATTCGATATTTTTACACAATTTATGGAATATTTACAAGCATTTTGTTCAATGTTTATAAACATTTTTTTTAATGTTTATAAACATTTTGTTGAATGTTTATATACATTTTGTTGAATGTTTATATACATTTTGTTATATGTGTATAAACATTTTTTTAATGTTTATAAACATTTTTTTAATGTTTATAAACATTTTATTGAATGTTTATAAACATTTTGTTGAATGTTTATAAACATTTTGCTGAATGTTTATATACAATTGCATGAAATTTGATGTTCAGGAACATTTGTTGAATGTTCAGGAACATTTTCTTGAATGTTTATAAACGTATTTTTGAATGTTTAGAAACTTTTTATTGAATGTTAAGAATCATTTTATTGAAAGCTGAGGAACATTTTATTGAATGATTATAAACATTTTATTAAATGTTTATATACATTCAGATGCATTTTTTTCCACCCTATGTTATGCTGAATGTTTTTATACTCTTCAGCATGAGTGGCAAGGGTATATATATCCGTCTGTATGTTGAAATCAACTTTCCTGAGATATAAGGAAAAAACCGGGACTACCTCGATTTTTGGCGTATTTTTGATCTACTTATATCTCGATTACTAAGTCATAAATATAACCAATATGGATATCTAATCTATATAAATATATAAATGTCTTTGTAAGTTTGTTTGTTTATTTGTTTGTTTGAGCATCACGCCTAAACGGCTGAATCGATTTTATTGAAATTTGGAACGTAGATAGATCCTTACTTGGAAGCGTCAATAGGCTATAACTTTTTGGACTTTTTGGACTTGGACCAGAAAGGGGTAAACAGGGGGTAAACAGGGGAAAACGGGTAAAATTGGTAAAATACTATTAAAATAGTATTTTAAAAAATAGCAATAATATAATTAATCTTTACCAGAGTGATGGTACAAGTAGAGTGCCGCAATAATATATATGGTTAAAACAATCATATATATGATTTTCACAATAACTTGCATGATTGAGTATGTAATAATACACTTAATTATTATACTGAATGATTACTGATCAGTGCTGACTAATCAGTGCTGATGTAAATATCGTCAGTGGTGACTAATCAGTGCTGATAAAAAGATCGTCATAGCTGATTAATCAGCACTGATGTAAATATCCTCAGAGCTTACTAACCAGGACTGATGAAAACAACGTCATAGCTGTTTAATCAGCACTGATGTAAATATCGTCAGTGCTGATGAAAACATCGTCAGTGCTGACTAATCAGTGCTGATGAAAACATCGTCAGTGCTGATGAAAACAACGTCAGTGCTGATGAAAACATTGTCAGTGCTGATGAAAACATTGTCAGTGCTGATGAAAACATTGTCAGTGCTGATGAAAACATCGTCAGTGCTGACTAATCAGTGCTGATGTAAATATCGTCAGTGCTGATGAAAACAACGTCAGTGCAGACTAATCAGTGCTGATGGAAACATTGTCAGTGCTGATGAAAACATCGTCAGTGCTGATGAAAACATCGTCAGTGCTGATGAAAACAACGTCAGTGCAGACTAATCAGTGCTGATGAAAACATTGTCAGTGCTGATGTAAACATCGTCAGTGCTGATGAAAACATCGTCAGTGCTGACTAATCAGTGCTGATGAAAACATCGTCATAGCTGATTAATCAGTGCTGATGTAAATGTCGTCAGTGCTGACTAATCAGTGCTGATGAAAACATCGTCATAGCTGATTAATCAGCATTGATGTAAATATCGTCAGTGCTGACTTATCAGTGCTGATGAAAACATCGTCATAGCTAGGGATGCCAAACGGGACTGGGTTTTACAAATCCCGGGATTCGGGATTTTGGAAATGTAAATCCCGGGATTTTTCGGCATCCCGGGATTTTTCGTGATTTCGAGATTTTTCGGGACTTCGGGATTTTAGTTAAAAGTAAAAAAATACAAAATTCAACAATAAAAACTATTTTTTTTTCGTTAATATATATATATTAAAATATATCAAAGAAAAAACTAATGCATTGAATTAAAATAAATTTGGCACAAACGATATTTCATATTTATACCCGTATTCTGAACTTTATAACAGTGAGAAATCCATAACTAAACTGTATTGAGTACATATGGTAGTTCATAGTAAAAGGATTTTTAGGATTACTATGAGACTAATAGTGTAAAAATTGGTAAGGCAGTTTAAAAGTTATTTGCAATTAAAACCTTTAGTTCTTAATATACTAAACGGCCGAAACGATTTTATTGAAATTTCCAACATAGACCACGACAGGGGTAGCGAAGCGCACCGGGTCAAGCTAGTGATAGATATTTAAAAGTCCATTGCTACTACGTATATAAGGTTATAGAAAGTTGGACCTACAATGGGTCAAAATCGTGAAAAATATATTTTAATCCGAATTTTTTTCACAAACAAAATTTTTTTGTCATGAATTTGTTTCATTAATAAATTAAAAAATTTAAAAAAAAAAAATTAAAATTAATGAAAAACTTTTTGAAAAGAATTTGGAAAAAAATTAAAAAAAAAAAACTAAAAAAAAACTTTTATTTTGAAACATTTGTACAACATAAATGTATTCAAAGCATTGGCCATTGTTAGCTATGATCTTTTGCCATCTTTCTGGCAACATATGGACTCCGAGCCAAAAGATCTGCTCATCTTTTAAGGCAAAGAACGGATCAAGCAAATTTCGGATACTCTGTTCTGAAGTGAAGCGTTCTGCATCGATCGAAACAAATAGTAGTCGGACGGGGCAAGATCTCTACTATAAAGCGGGTGGGACAAAACTTACCAACCACCTCTTTCTATATACTTTTCAACAGGTATTGCAACATGTGTCCGAGCGTTGTCTTGATGGAATATTAGTGTTTCATGTCTGCCTGCATATTATGGGCGTTTTTCGGTCAATATTCAAATCTGGAGAGATATTCACCAGTATCGAAAACAAATCATTTGTGTTCGATACAGGTTCCCAGTGAAGATCTGGCCAGATTTCAGCAGCTTATAATAGATAGGACCCTTTTGGTCCCACCAAATACAGAACATTGCCGATTCGTCTGGTTGGCCGGGTTATCATAATGTATCCATTTTTCATCGCAAGTAATGATATGGTACCAAAATGGTTTTCTTTTCTAGCGTTCAAGCAGCATTTCAGACATGCAAAATTGTCTTTCAAGGTCTCTCAGCTGGCATTCGTATGGCATCCAATTACCCTGCCTTTAGATCAGGGAAAGGCAACCTATACTATTACATTCTACGATTGTATTAGTTATACTCTCCATCCGCTCTCACCACGAATCTGTGTTGCCAGTATACTTTCGACTCTTTTCCCCAATTAGAAATGTAAAATTTCATATTGTTCATCATACATCTTAAACAGTTGAGAAACATTTTTTTTCTCTGGCATCGTAAGAGAAGAGTAAATGAAAAACGCGGCGCCCATCATTTGCCTTTCCCTGTTTTAGATGAATTCTGCTGCTTGCACATGATTGAGTAGCTCCCAATGATTTTTCAAGCTCTTGTTGAGTTTGATAACAATTTTCATGGAGTAATGCCTCCAATTCTTGGTCTTCAAACTTTTTTGGCTGGCCTGTTCTTTCGTGTCAAAATCACCATTCTGAACCGCACAAACCATCTCTCGCTCGTTGAAACCGATAAAACGCATTCACTATAGGCTTTGGTGGGCAAGTGGTGTACTTCAGCGCCACTTTGTTTCAAATTAAAGAAGTAAAGCAAAACTTCCCGCATATGACGCTTTGTTGGCCCAAAATTCGACATTTTCGAAGCAAAAAATAATGTTCAATAACTAAGTGAGAATAAATGGCAGAAATGTTCTCTTCCAAATGACATATAAGTAAGTAAGAAGTAAGAGAGCTATATTCGTAAGTAAGAGAGCTATATATATCTTATATACCCTTCACCAAATTATACTTTTAAATAAAAATTTTATATATTTTTAGGTAAACAAAATAATTTTTTTTTTTCAAAATTTAAAAATTAATAATTTTTTTTTTTTCAAAATTGTTTTCAAAATTTTTTTTTTTCGAAATATTTTTTTTTTATTTTTTAAAAAATTTTTTTTTTATAAATTTTTTTTTTTTTTATTACTAGTGAAAAAAAAAATTTATGACAAAAAAATTTTTTGTTAAAAAAAAAATCGGGTTAATAAATAATTTTTCCGATTTTGACCAATTGTAGGTCCAAATTACTATAGCCTTGTATAGATCGTTGCAATTGACTTTGAAATATCTATCATTAGATATCCATATTGTCTATATTTATGACTTAATAATCCAGATATAGATCAAAAATAGGTTAAAAATCGAGGTTGGCCCGATTTTTTCCTTATATCTCAGCCATTTATGGGTCGATTTTCTCGATTTTAAATAGCAACCGAGCCGGAAGAATTCCCGATATATTGATGAATGAATCAAGTTTGTAAGTTATTTAGGGTCTTCAGAAAATTGCTTTCAACAGACAGACGGACATGGCTTAATCTACTCCGCTTTCTATAAGGATCCAGAATATACACACTTTATAGGGTCGTAAAATTATATTGTGGAAATTACAAACGGAATGACAAAAAGGGTATAAAAACGAAAACCGCGTTCAAAAGATACGCCACCCATTGTATAAGCACAGTAAGTTCAAGTTAGTATCGCTAGACTTTATATTTAGCGGATGGTTAAGCCAAGACAAGGTTTTAGTATGTTTAAGCGTGGTTAAAGTGATAGCTTAAACCGCCAGTTCTGTTAAACTAATTATAAATTTAAAGTCAGCTAAAACCAGCTTTTAAACTCACCCTTATTTCTTTAAGTAAAGTTTAAATTAAACTTAATTAAATATTAAACATATTTACATATAAGTACGTGTGTACATATGTATAAGTGTGTTTTCCTGAAACGTGTAAATTTCGTTGATTTATAGTTTCCTTTCTCAAAAACCAACATAATAAATTATTAATGCCAATTAACACATGCATTTCCTTGAGTGTAGGACGATGATAAAACATAAAGTCCATAACAAAAAAAAAAAAACAACCAACCTAACTAGCAAATAACTAATAATTTATGTATGTTAAATTTAAATAATTTACATGAAAAAATGGTTGTAATTAAATGTTCGTACAACATTTAATTTGTCAGCACAACTAACCGTTACTGTTGCTCGTACTATTTTTCGTGTTTATGTGGCAGGTTGTCGTAAAAAATTAAAAAAAATACACAATTTTTTATTATTTATTTTTATAGTTAAATAAATTTATATATTTTTAATTTCTTTTTGGCATTGTTTGTCAAATAAACAGTAGAAGAGAAAAAAAAAACATAAGCAAACATTGGAGATAAAAGAAGGTGTGGTGACATGGTGTGTTGTGTTGTGTTGCCTTGTCTTTGGATATTTTATGATCACACTAGTTATAAAAAACGTCTTCCTCCTGAAATATTGTGTGGAATTGAGTTTTATGACATGTTCTGTTTGTTTGTGTTGTTTTTTCCCTTACTGATAAACAACAAACTAATTCGAACTCTTTAGTTTGTTTTTTATATATTTTTATTATTATTTTTATATTGTTAAGACACATAATTTTCGGACAATTTACTTATGTTTAAGTGCTTTTTTATATTGTTTTTACAAATACATATATACATATGTATGTATGGATCAAAAAAAAAAATGTTGCTGAAGTAGCAAAGCACAAAATAAATAACAAATTTTTTATGATCTTTTTGTCTAAATAAAGTTAGATAGTTACAAGCCAACATAAGAAAAGCAAATATTATAAAATATATGAAACATTGTCAAAAATTGACTTAGGGGTAAAAAAACTATAAAAAATGCTTAAATAAATAGAAGTGTCATCAATTTTGTTTGATTTAATGATTAAAATCAGGGGGCATTAGCAGCTACTCATAAAAACTACAAATGAACAAATAAACAAACAAGAAATCAACATTTTATTTTTAAGCAAAAGATTAATAAATATCCATGTTTAACATAAGTTTCAAAAGAACATTTTAAAATTCAACTAAGTACTACAAAATGTTTGATGATAAATGATAAAATCAAATAATGTAAAGACATTTTTGGAGGAAAATAATCTTTTGTAAAAAAGGAGTTCAATGATATAAAAAAACAAGTAAGAAAGTATGGTCGGTCAAGCCCGACCATATAATACCCTACACTAAATAAATGAGCAAAAACATTTTTCATTCAAAATTTCAATAATTTATATTAGTGAGCGATTTTCGGAAGTGGGCCTTATATGGGAGCTATGACCAATTATGGACCGATCACCATGAAATTTGGTGGTGTGATTAATGTCTATATGAAAGTTATTCATGTTGCATTTTATGTGTATACCAACATTTTTAGGAGATTTATGCTCGTTAAAGTGATTATCGTAAGCAGGCCTTATATGAGAGCTATGACTACATATGGACCGATCATAATAAAATTTGGTGACATGCATTCCGTATATATAAAATTTATTTGGAGAAAAACTTGTGTAGATACCTATAAAATTAAACATTTATGACCGATAAAGTCCAATTTCGGGAGGACATTTGTATGGGGGCTAGGTGAAATAATGAACCGATTTCAGCCAGTTTCAATAGGCTTGGTGCTTGGGCAGAAAAAATGATATGTACTAAATTTTATCGAAATATCTTCAAGATTGCGACCCGTACTCTACGCACAAGATTTACATAGACAGCCAACCAGCCAGCCAGCCAGACGGACGGACGGACGGACATCGTTTAATCGACTCAGAAAGTGATTCTGAGTCGATCGGTATACTTTAAGGTGGGTGTTAGACTAATATTTTTGGGCGTTACAAACATCTGCACAAATCCAATATACCCTCCCCACTATTGTGGTGTAGGGTATAATAATATTTTCTTGTTAAATCCTTTTTTCGCAAAATGTTTCCTGAATATTTCTAAACATTTGAGTTCAAAGTTTTTGAACATTTTGTCGATCGTTTATATTAGAGTTACCAGTTCGGTTTTATCCGAAACCGCGGTTTTTCAAGGCCTTAAACCGAAACCTATTTTCAGTAGAAAATTTAAAAATTTAGATGTGAGAAACTTTTTCAACCAATGATTCATTCAATATCTTTAAAAATAGATCAGTAAAAATACCTTTACATTTTTTAAATTGCATTACAATAATTGCTTCAGATGATGTAGCAAGCTAACTTTCGCAGGCTAGGCAAGGAAACGTGTCAAATGACTGTTTATTTATTTAATTAAAAAACAAACAATAATGCAACAAATTCGCCACCCCAACTGGAAGAAAGAAATAGTACTATTAAGTCTCCCTTTGTGAATTAATACTAATACACCATAATATGTCTCTAGTTTATTGTTATGGATTCTAGCTCATTAGAAACGTTTTATTAGAATAAAAAAAGTATCATAAAAGTACCAGCATCTTGTATTCCCACTAAGCATCATGATTCTTAGTCCATTATTATAGAAAATCCTAAAGAAAGGTACCACCACTAAAGTCACCTTTTGTGAATTCTAACTCATTCAGAATCATATGTGCCTAATTTTTAATTTTTAGCTTTATTATTATTAAATAGTCAAAAAAGTATTATTAGTTGGAAAAAAGTACCTGCGAGTCCATTTTTTAAATTCTAACTCGGTCAGGTTCATATGTGTTTAATTTTCTGCTTATAGGTTCATTATTATAGAAATTTCAAGAAATACCATTCGAAGCATGACGTAATATGTAAGGTGAGAGCGCTTCGACAACAAATACAACAAGCACAATATTTCTTGCTTGCAAGAGCATAGGTTTTGTCAAAATTGAATTTGTCAAATAAAAAATAAACAAATTTTATTTTGGCATATTAACTAAAAAACAGCCGTTAAATTTATATTATATTTGAAAAAGAACAACGGTTTAATAGTGCTTTATCCAAATTTCATTATATGAAATCTTTTTATTCACATTTTCATTCATGTTTTTTGATTTAAAAATTTTTTTCTTTGAAAATAAAATTCATTATTTTTTCAAAATAAATTCAGTTTGACAAAACACAAGCACTTTCAAAATAGATAAATAAAAATCAGCTGTGTTGTTGATTTCACCTTATTTAGTGCATCCTGATTCGAAGAAAGAAAAAATATTAATAGTTTTTGTTGCCTCAATGTGATATAGATGACTTTCTTTCTTTACTGAAAAGCATATCCGCAAATATAATATAACAAAAAGTACCAGTAGAAGAAAAAGTACAAATTTTCCACACTTGAACCCCCGTTTTTCCTCTTGAACACCCGTCAAGCTTGAATTTTAAATTTGTATAACATTTTCTATCAACTGATTTTGTTTCTATAATACTTAATATTTTATAAATTATCAGAAAACCGAAAAAAAACCCGAAACCGATAGGTTTTCAATATTTTAAAACCGAAACCGCGATTTTCGAAATTCTTCGGTTTTTTTTGGAAACTCTAGTTTATATACATTTTTCTGCCTACAAAGGCTTTGCTGAATGTCCTCTGGGTGTATGACTTAAAAATTAGGGATTTACAATAGATGGCGAATCTTTTGAACGAGGTTTTTTGTTTTAATAAGTGCCGCTGAAGCACACCAATTGATCAACGATGCTAAGTGAGATAGTTTTGCGGTTCAGAAGTGGTGATTTTCACACGGTAGACAAAGATCGCCTAGACCAGCCAAACAATTCGAAGACCAAGAATTGAAAGCATTACTTCATGAAAACTGTTGTCATACTCAACTAGAGCTTGCAAAATCATTGGGAGCTACTCAAACAGCAATTTCAAATCATTTGCAAGCAGCAGGATTCATCCAAAAGCAGATAAATTGGGTACCATTGAATTGAAACCAAAAGACCTTGATAGGCATATCCAAATGATACTTGAACGCTATAAGAGAAACTCATTTTTGCACCTAATCATTACTAGCGATAATAACTTGATCCATTACAATAACCAGAAGCGTAAGAGATCGTCTGTGAAGCCGAATCGACACCAAAGACAAACATCCACGGCGCTAAGGTAATTTTCCCTGTATTTGTTGGGAGCAAAAAGTTCCTATCTGTTATGTGCTGCTGAAAACCGACCAGACCATAACAGAGAAGCTGTACCGAACGCAACCGATTCGTTTTAAGCGAGCATTGGCCGAATAACGACCAGGATATGCGGCCAGAAATGTAACCGTAATTTTCCATCATGACACGCTCGGCCACATATGGCAATAGCTGTGAAGTGCTTGAGAAGTTTTACTTCACGCTTGCCCCGTCCGACTACTATTTGTTTCGATCGAAGCTGAACGCTCTCTCTGGTATACTCTTCATTTCATAACAGAGTATCCGAAATTGGCTTGATTCGTTCTTGGCCTCAAAAGATGAGCAGTTATTTTGGCTTGGAATCCATATGTTGCCAGAATGATGGGAAGAGTTCATGGCTAACAATGGCCAACACATTGAACAAATTTATGTTGAACAAATGTTTCAAAATAAAAGCTACAAATTTGAAAAAATCACACATTTTTATGTCATACACCCAATATTTATTTACTACTAGCTGAACCTGGTCCGCGTTGCTGGCCCTTAGAAAACATCTGTTTTATATTGCATTTCGATCTCGATTTTAATATACAGTTTCGGATAAAGTCGGTGATTCAACCTTCAATTTTAATACATGTGGTGGCAGTCCGGCTGGTTCCAATGAATTCAAAAATTCAATAGGATAATCGACGGCTTGTTCTTCGTTCATTACTGTGTCAATCGATTTGCATTTTATTATTTCGCCAGGCAATTTCAATTGTATTTGTTTATTGAGCTTGTTAACATCATAATTTGCTGGTGCCAAAATTGCATGTTCCCACAGCCCATCCGAATTTTTGTAGTTGGTTGTAAGACTTGAGAATACATTGTCAACAACGAAATCTCATTTGTGGCGAGATCAATTGAAATTTTTCCATTTCTGATGTCCAACAATTGTTCTGAGAATGTTTCGGCAGAAGGGTATTGCAGCAAATGCATACGCATGTTCCTTGATACCGTTCGGCTTCTGTAGCTTCATTTCCAGTGAAATAAACTTGTAGGAACTTCGCATCATCATTGGGAAGCGGGAGCAATGATCCAATTCTGTGGTACATTTGGCCTTGAACTTTAAAGGCGGGCATGAAGCCGACGTCATTTGAAATCTTGAGTTGCTCTTTTGGATATTTTGAAAGAAGTGCTTGGAAATAGGATTGGCGCCGGAAATGTAACTTAGAAGCAGCTTAGGCGGCTCAATAACTGGTGGCAGAATAACTTTACCGTTCGAACAGCACATTCCCGGGGATTCTTTAGGGAATTTCAAAACGCTGCAATGTAAGCAATGTTTGTCCATTGCGGCAATCAGTACGTCCTTGTGATTCCTGTAGTCATCATACTTATTGTAATAAAATGCCGGCAACTTTAAATCGATTCTTTATATTGATCGAGCCATTCGGGAGCGATTGGCTTCTAGTCTTTCGATATGCTGTTGAGGTGTCTCTGCAGCACTCGATGAAGATGCAATGCGACGCATTTGCTGAAGCCGTGATTCTCGTTCTCTTCCCGTTTCTGCGGCTGTAGACGTAGATGCTCTTTCGAAAACAAATTTTATTTGAATAAAACCTTTTTTTTATGTCATTAGCAGTATAGTATAAAAATTTGTTTCTGCCACGCCATTCCGTATATAGACCGAAAATCTGACTTTACAGTGTTACCCGCTAGGCTTTTCTAAAGGTTCCGTAAAAATTTTATCAAAATCGGTCCAGCCGTTTTTGAGTCCATGCGAAACATACATACACAAATCTGTTTTTATATATATATATTGCATTAATGGTATAATGTAAAAATTAGATTTTTACACACCCCTCCGCCCACAGACCGAATATCAAAAATCTGACTTTACAGTGTTACTCGGTGGGCTATTCTAAAGATTCCCTGAAAATTTCATCAAAATCGGTCCAGCCGTTTTTTATATATATAAATGGCATTAGCGGTAAAATGTAAAAATTTAATTTTGCCACGCCCCTACGCCCACAGACCGAAAATCAAAAATCTGACTCTACAGTGTTACCCGCTAGGCTATTCTGAAGATTCCCTGAAAATTTCATCAAAATCGGTTCAGCCGTTTTTGAGTTCATTCGGAACATACAAACATACATACATACATACATACATACCCACATACATACAAACATCCATTTTTATATAAATAGATAGTCATATATATGATTGCGACAATCATGTGAATGGCAACTTGAAAAAAATATTATAGTTATCGCAATCATATAAATAATTACAGTGACCATAATATTGTTAAGAAGAAGTAAGAGAGTTATATTCGGCTATGCGGAATCTTGTGTACCATTCACCAAATTATACTTTAAAATACAAATTTTAAATATTTTTAGGTAAACAAAATTTACAAAAAAAAATTAAATTTTTTTTAATTTATTTTTCCAAATTTTTTTTAATTTTTAATAAAAAAAAAAAAAATTTAATTTATTTGTGAAAAACATTTTGTAACAAAAAAAACATTTTTTGGTGAAAAAATTCTGGGTAAAAAATATTTTACCCGATTTTGACCAATTGTAGGTCCGACTTACTTTGGCCTTATATACGCTGCAGCAAAGGTCCTTCAAAAATATCCATATTGTATATATTAATGACTTAGTGATCCAGATATAGATCAAAAATAGGTCATACATCGAGGTTGTCCTTATATCTCAGCCATTTGTGGGCCGATTGTGTCGATTTTAAAAAGTAACCGAGCCGGAAGAATTCCCAATATATTGATGTATGAATCATGTTTTTAAGTTATTTTGGAGATACGGAAAGTTGATTTCAACATACAGACGAACATGGCTATATCGCTATCTATAACGATCGAGAATATATATACTTTGTTGGTCGCAAACGAGAAATGTAGAAATTACAAACGGAATGACAAACTTATTTATACTCTTGCCACTCATGGTGAAGGGTATAAAAACGTGTAAACATTTTGAAATCATGAGTTTAGAAATAAAAAATCTACTGAAATTTACTGCTTTCTTAAAAATATATATCATTGGAATTTGATTATTTTTTCATATTCCAGCAGCTTAAGTTATTAGCCTTTATATAATGACAAGTTTTTTTAAACTTTAAAGATTTTAACAAAATTTGTTTAAGCCTAGAAAATCGGCATTTTGTTAATTTTTGTTTGATTACAAACATCTTCAAATATTTATTTTACTAATTGATTACATCAAAACTTCTGGTAGCCTAAGACTTATTTTAAACATAATTTCTCAATTTTTCATTGAAAAAAAAAAAAATACTTAAAAACTAATTTATCAAACCCATAAGTCTAACAAATATAAGTAAGAATATTACAATAATTTATATTTCTATAGAAAATAAAAAAAATTACAATAAACACGAATGTTAAAAACAAAAGAGAAAAAGAATTATTAAAAATAATTACCAGACATTAAAAGAAATTTTTAATTTGTGGCCACTATTGTTATGCAAAATGGGCTTAAATGGTAAGAAGACAAGACACAGAGACAGGGGAACTTGTAATTGAGTCATAAATTTAACATATTTTATCACTTTGGTATGTAAATCAAGAAAATATTACCAAAAAGTTGGAAAAAAAACCAACTCTAGACAGCTAAGGCAATCAAATGAAACATGTCTAATGCTATTTAAAAGTTTAATTCATGTCTTAATAATGAAACCAAGAACAAACAACCCAACAAAAGAACTCTAACTTGTTTTAGACTATTTTGCATTTTTAATTAGAAACCAAAAAATAAAAATGTGTGTGTATGAGGAGTATTTTAATACTTTAAATAATTTATTAAACTGACACAAATTTACATTTGTAACCAAAAGAAAAAGAACAACCAACATCTTAATTCTGTAAGTGGGTATAAGAGTAGCTTGACTAGGCTCGCTTGAGCGGGCGGTAGAATTTCCTTTGAAGGGATTTGAAATGCTTGAAATAATTTTCGTTTAAGTTTTCCCTTTTTTATATCTCTCTTAGTTAGAGTTTTAGTTTAGGGGTTTTTGTTTGTATTAATACACGTGTATGTTTCTTTTAGTTTTCATTTTTGTTGTATAATTTATAATTTTTTTTTTTTTTCATTTTAATGATGATGTTTTATGTTGTGTTAATATTTTGTTTGTTTTTTTAAATATTAACACTTTGTAGTTGTGGTTGTTTTAGTTGTAGGCTGGTGTTTCTATTTTTTTTTTTTTTTCAACAATGTAATAAAATTTTTAAAAATTAGGCCTACGGTCAGTGGTCACTACAGTGGTAAGAGAGATACAGTGGTTCGGTTTTTATAAAAATTTACTTAAAAACTCAAATTCTTTTATTGTTTTTAAAGTAACATGAGATTTGTGTCATAATTCTAAAGACAGTAATCATAGGGTAACATAGAGCCGAGACGTTATTGTCAAAAACCTAACTCTTGCAACAACAAAACACATTATTTTTAAAACGTTGGTTTATTTCCTTTAAATAAACCGAATACTTTTGATTGCAAATAAAAAGCAGCTTTAGTAGTTTAAAATTGTAACAACTCTTTATTTATTTAAAATGTACAACAACAACAGAATTAAATTGTCACTCCGTGTCTTTTTACACGTTTATTAATTCGCAGAAATGCACGCACACTTTATAATGTACTAACTTAAATGTACAAGGCAGTTGATGTTAAATCTAACAGCGCCTATGATAAACTCAACACATGACTGCAACCTCTGCCACTATTTATACACACGCCATCTTTCGTGAATCTACTACAATGCTCTTAACGGACATACTAGTACATTCAAATTCTAGAGCTTTCAATGTTAATGTTAGCAGCTTAAACATTAAGTTTTGCCATACTTATAAACAATGCTAATAACCGCATGCTATCAACATTGTTGATAAGTAGAAGCTTCTACAGATGGACGTATTTATAAACATGATGAATGTCGCAGGCAGTCGTTATAGACCGTTAAATTCAAATCGCTATTGCACATTCGTAACAGTATTTTGTTGTACTGTCATCAAAAAAGACAGTACACAATAAAGTTTTCATATAGTTAGGTTTCGTATAGAAAAGCCAGTGACTTTCTGAAGATAGCTTTTCTTTTAGAAAATACAGTGTCTTTATTCCGAAGGCAGCTTTCTTTTAGAAAATACTGTGTCATTCTGCAAACAGTTTTCATATAAAAAAAGTTCCAACAGCGTCATGTGCGAGAAGTTTTACTTTACTTCTTTAATTTGAAAAAAGTGGCGCTAAAGCACACCGATTCCTCAACAAAGCTTATGGTGAATGTGTTCCATCGGTTTCAACGTACGAGAGATGAATTGTAAGATTCAGAAGAGATGATTTTCACACAAAAGACAAATATCGACCAGGACAGAGAAACAAGTTTGAAGACTAAGAACTGGAGGCATTACTTCATGAAGATTGTTGTCAAACTCAACAAGATCTTGCAAATTCATTGGGAGCTACTAAAGCAGCAATTTCAAAACGTTTGCGAACAGCACGATTCATCCAAAAGCAGGGAAATTGGCTACCATACGTTTTTAAGCCGAGAGACCTTGAAAGACGATTTTGCATGTCCGAAATTATGCGTGAACGTATCAATCATTTTTGTACCGAATCATTACTTGCGATGAAAAATGGATCCATTACGATAACCCGAAGCGTAAGAGATTGTATGTGAAGCCCGGTTAACCAGCCGAATCGTCATCAAAGCCAAATATCCATGGCGATAAGGTAATACTCTGTATTTGGTGGGAGAAAAACGGTTCAATCTATTAATAGCAGCTGAAATCAGACCAGATCATCACAGGACACCTGTAACGAACCCAACTGATTCGTTTGAAGCGAGCTGCTGAAATCTGAGCAGACTATCACAGGGAACCTGTACCGAACCAAACTGATTTGCTTAAAGCGAATTATTACGATAACCCGAAGCCCGGCCAACCAGCCAAATCGACACCAAAGCCAAATATTAATGGCGCTAAGGTAATTCACTGTATTTGATGGGAGCAAAAGGGTCCTATCTATTATTAGCTACTGAAATCTCAACAGACCATCAAAGGGAACCTGTATCGAACACAACTAATTCGTTTGAAGCGAGCATTTGCAGAAAACCGCAAAGAATATGCGGCCAGACATGAACTCGTAATATTCCATCATGACAACACTCGGCCACATGTTATAATACGTGTTAAAAACTATTTACAATGAAATGGTTGGGAAGTTTTGCTTCGATGCCGAATACACTCTCTGGGATACGTTCCACTAAAGAACAGAGTATTGGTTTGATTCGTTCTTGGTCTCAAAAGACAATCAGTTCTTTTGGCTCGGAATCCATATGTTGACAAAAAGATGGGAAAAGGTCATAGCTAACAATGGCCTATACTTTGAATAAATTTATATTATTCAAATGTTGCAAAATAAAAGCTAAAAGTTTAATAAAATCCCGCATTTTTAAGTCTACAGTGTCTTTATTTTTAAGTCTGTTTTCATACAGAAAATACGGTGTTTTTATTCTAAAGAAGTTTTCATATAGAAAAGAAATTGAGTTCATTCTGAGGACAGTTTCCCTGTAGAAAATACAGTGTCTCCATTCTGAAGAGAGTTTCCATACAGATAACACAGTCTCTATTTATAGTGAAGACATTGGGTTCATTCCGAAGACAGTTTTCTTATAGAAAAGACAGAAGGTTCATTCCGAAGAATGTTTTCATATAGAAAATACTGTGTCTTCATTCTGCAGAAAGTTTTTATATAGAAAAGGCAGAGTCGTCATTCTGAAGACAGCTATTCATATAGAAGAGACAGTGTCTTCATTCTCAAGACAGTTTTTATGCAGTGTCTCTTTATTCTGAAGACAGTGGGTTCATTCCGAATACAGTTTTCTTATAGAAAATACAGACCTGTAATCTCCATATTGTTACACATTTCACTCTCCACCGCACCACTGTGGCTAAACTATTATCAGCTCATAAATATTCAAATAGTTATTAGTATACAAAAACTAAATAAAATTTTTAGTATGTGTCTATATTTTGTTGTCTTTTTCTCTCTCTCATTTTAGACAAAATTTTGTCGCTTAGACATGTTTAAGTTGTGTAAAAATTATTTAAAACATAATTAATCAACATTAATGTCTTTGTTAATGTGGGAATTATAAATGGAAAAATTTAAACAACAAACAACAAACAAAATTTAAAAAAGAAAAATTTTTTACATTTAGTCTAACTGCCACTGACACGGACTATCTATATATCTATCTAGAAGCAACCAACCACCATCACCATTAACATTTTACCAACGCCATTAGTGTGATTTACGTTTCATACCCATTTTACACCACTGTTTTAAGTAGTAGTACACTACTGTCATTTATGACCATTCACTGTCGTTGTCTACCTTAGAAGTCTTATTCTTATTTTTATCTTATTTATTTCCTTTCTTTTAAAGTTTCGTCTCAAAATTAATTATTGTTTTAATTAATTTACAAAAAAAAAAAAAACAAAAACCAAGCTACACAACAGCCAAGTTAACATATTCGTTGACTTCTAATAATAAATTGAAATTTATTAGATACAGGTATTAAAAACAACTGAACAGAACAAGACAAAACAAAAAAAAAAAACACAATGACAAATGGTAACAAACGTATCAAATTTAAGCCATAGATCGAGGCAATAAACTGACTTTGTTTATTATAACTGTAGGCTTTTAGCCCTTAGTGCAGGTTTCGTTCTTGTTTTTTAATAATTGATTGTAATTTTTAAATTAATGAGTATTGTAATGGTTTTAAGTTTAACTCGTAAGTTTAACAAGTCTATTAAATTTAAACACCATTGCCAAAAGTAATAGAGAAATTGTAGAAAAACAAAATTTAAAGGAAATAATAATTCTGAAAACAGTTATCATATAGAAAAAAAACTGTAGGTTCATACCAAGGACAGCTTTCATATAGAGAAGATAGTGGCCCCATATAGAAAACACAGTGCTGACATTCTATAGATATATTTATACCCTACAGAACCATACATTGGGTTAGTGCTCATGTTTGTAACGTACCAAACTATTGTCCCAACGTATACCAATCTGCTCAGGATCACTTTCTGGGTTGATTAAGCGATGTTCCTCCGTCCGTCCATGTAAACTTTGTAATCAAACTACAGGTCGCAATTTCAAAGATAATTGGTCAAAATTTCGTACAAGTTTTTATATCCTTCACCATGAGCAATAACTTACAAACATTATTGATACATCAATATATCGGGACTTCTCCCGGCTCGGTCGCTATTTAAAATCGGCCCACAAATGGCTGAGATATAAGGAAAAAACCGGGACAACCTCAATTTTTGGCCTATTTTTGATCTATATCTGGTTTGCTAAGTCATTAATATAGACAATAAGATTCGGCACAGCCCAATATAGTTCTCTTACTTGTTCTAATTGAATTTGATTAGAATCGATCCATTATTTCTCCTAGCCACCATTGCTCTATCTGAAAATAGTTAAGCTCTCGAAATTCAGCACAACCAAATTTTTGCCTACCCATATAACGCCTACTTCCAAAAATCATTTTAACGAATATAGATTTCTTAAAAATGTTGGTATTCAAATAAAATTCAATACAAATAAGTTTAATATATACAGAACACAATGGCATTTATGGCGATTGGTCGATAATTAGCTATGACTAATATATATTTTACATGAAAACTGTTGATAATCATCTTCTTGGTGTAGGGTATCATATGGTCAGACTAGACTGACTATACTTTCTTTCTTATTTTCATATGGAAAAGTTCATATCTTTAATCTGAAAACAGTTTTCACATAGAAAAGACAGTGAAGATACTTTTGATATAGAAAAAACTGTTTATTATACTGAAGACAGTTTTCATATAGAAAATATAGTGTTTTCATATTGAAGACAATTTTCATATGTATACTTAGGGTCTTTCATTAAGCGCTTCTTGTTTTTAAATTCAAGTAAAGTATTGTTACGTTTTAACGTTTTATTTCCTTTAAATAAACTGGATACTTTTGATTGCAAATAAAAGCCGTTTAGTAGTTAAAAATTTGTACAACAACAACAGTTCAAATAGTCACTCAGTGTTATCAATTCGCAGAAATGCACACACACTTTATAATGTACAAACTTAAATGTACAAGACAGTTGAGGTTAGTCTAACAGCGCCAATAATGAACTCACTCACGAGTGCCACCTCTGTCACTATTTATACACACGCCATCTTTCGTGAATCTTCCACAATGATCTTAACGGACAAACTAGTACATTCGAATTCTAGAGCCTTCGATGTTAATGTTAGCAGCTTAAACATTTAGTGTTGCCATTCTTACAAACAATGCTAATAACCGCATGCTATCAACATTTTTGATAAATAGAAGCTTCTACTAATGGACGTGTTTATAAACATGATGAATGTTGCAGGCAGTCGTTACAGACCGTTAAATTCAAATCGCTATTGTACATTCGTAACAGTATGTATAAGGTATCATCGAACTTATTTATTCGTTTGAAAGGCCTATCGATGCCATTATGTATGGATTATAACATATGTCCGCCAATTTTTCATGACTCTGGCTAAATCTATGATCTATCGCTATGAGGGCCGCTGTGGTTTGTGGCTTATTCGCATTGAACTGTGACTTAAGAAAACCCCACAAGATAAAGTCTAACGGAATCAAATCGTATAATCTCGGTTGCCTGTTCACATCACCTCCACTTGAGGTGACCATGCCCTCAAATCGCTAGTGCAGAATGTCTAATGTCCGAGCTGTATGGCCCGTAACACCATGCTGTTGAAACAACATGTCGTTGGTGTTCATATCATCCAATGCAGAACAGAATTTGGTAATCATCTACATATAGCGCTCGCCGCTGACGATGATGGCCTGGCCAACGTCCAGTACAAAATCCACACCAAACAGTAACCTTTTCGGGATGCATTTGACACTCTTCGGTCTCATGTGGATTGGTACCACCTCAAATTCGACAATTATGTTTATTGACGTAACTATTCATACAGAAATAGCCGCTGTCAACTGTCAAAGATAGAATGAAAACATTCATTTAGCAAAGACAGTGACTTTATTCTGAAGAAAGTTTTAGCAAAGATAGTGTATTAAGTCTGAAGACTGTTATAAGAAAAGTTTAATGTCTTCATTCTGCAGACAGTTTTCATATAGAAAATACCGTGTCTTCATTCTGAAAACATTTTTTCATATTAAAAAGACAATGACTTCGCTCTGAAGATAGATGAGAGTTTTAATATAGAAAAGAGAGCAGCTTCATTATGAAGACAATACGGAGGAAAGTGTATTCATTCTAAAGATAGTGTTAAAAATAGAGTTCTTATATTAGACAAAAACATGTCTTCCTTTGGAATACAGTTTTCATATAGACAAATCATTATGAAGACATTTTTTGAAATAGAAACGACAGAGTCTTCATTATAAAAACAATTTTCATATAGAAAAGAAAAAGTCAGTGTCTTCGTTTTGAATTCAGGTTTCATATAGAAAAGACTGTGTATTCATTATGATGAGAGTTTTAGTATAGAAAAGAGAGCATATTTAAGATAGTTCTCATATTAATAAGTCAGTTCTTATATTAGAAAAGAAACGTGTCTTCATTTGGAAGACAAGTCATTATGAAGACATTTTATAAAGAGAAAAGACAGTTTTTTCAATCTGAAGAAACTGTGTGGTCACTTTACTAACCACAATTTCTATAGTCTTTAAAACATAGTTTATTGGCATCTATTGCCATTTTGCTAAATAATTAAATTTGTATCACAGTTATTTTTAATGCCAACCGCCACGGTGGTTAGTAAACTAACCACTTCACACCACAAAAAACCTTTGAATGGGGTGGTTTTTTTATGTTTTGATTGATTTTTTCTTACTTTTTATAATAATGTTTTGATTATAAACTTATACAAAAACAAGTAAGAGAGATATATTCGGCTGGGCCGAATCTTATATACCCTTCACCAAACTATACTTCAAAATGAAAATTTTAAATATTTTTAGGTAAACAAAATTTATTTTTTTTCAGTTGTGTTTTTTTCATTTTTTGGAAAAAAAAATTTTTCGAATTTTATTTTGAAATTTTTTATTTAAATTTTTTTTTATTTTTTTAAATTTAAAATTTTTTTTTTTAAATTTAGCGAAAAAAACTTTTTGGTGAAAAAAAAATTCTGGTTAAAACTTTTCCCCGACTTACTATGGTCTTTGCAAAGGTCTTTGAACTATCTATCATTAGATATCCATATTGTCTATATTAGATATAGGTAAAAAATAGGTAAAAAATCGAGGTTGTCCTTGTTTTTTCCTTATATCTCAGCCATTTGTGGACCGATTTTCTCGATTTTAAATAGCAACTGAGTCGGAAGAATTCCGGTGATATTGATGTATGATTCGTGTATGTAGGTTATTTGAGGGCTTCGGAAAGTTGATTTCAACAGACAGACAGACGGACATGGCTTAATCGACTCCGCTATCTAAAAGGATCCAGAATATATATACTTTATAGGGTCGGAAAATTATATTGTGGAAATTACAAGCGGAATGACAAATTTATATATACCATTCTCTCGATGGTGAAGGGTATAAAAAGCGTGGCTGAAAGAGTTAAAGCTGAAGATATGTTTCATATAGAAAGGACAGTGGGTTCTGTGTTTTCGTTCTAAAATCTGTTTTCATATAGAGAAGACAATCCCTCAATTTTGAAGATAGTTTTCATTTAGAAAACAAAGACAGTTTTATAAAGAAAATAGTTTTATAAAGTCTTGTTAAAATGCTGGGAAACATTGTAAAATTGCTTAATTGAATAGCATATTAATTCGTAATGCTATTGTAACGGTTTAATTGTATTATTTGTATTTTAATAACAACAAATACATAAGTACATACAAACATTAACATTAAAATGTATTTATTTGTTTGTTTTCATGAGAGTATGTATGAATTGTATACAACTGTGTATTGTATATTTACAAGTGCGAGTTACCTGTGAACTTAAACATGTTAAAACCATTACAATTGTAACATTAACATGCCACCAAGTGGCAGTCAAGTTCGACTTGCACACACAAACAAACAAATAAATAAATATGCCCCTGTTTGCATGTAAAATACTTATGTATGTTGAATATTGTAACTAAGTAAATGTTCATTAAAAAGTAAATTAAGTAATTAAGATAATTAATGTTGTTGGGCTGTTGTCTTGTCTACTTGCACAAGTAATAGTTAGTAGCAGAAAGCGGTATGTATTACTTCCACCAACTATGTATGTAGCTCTGTATTGTATAATTCAAACAAATCTGTGAGTTATTTGAATGTAAAATTGTATGTAAATGTGTTTTGGAAATGTGATACACTTTGTTTATACTCGTTTATTACAATTATAATAATAATGAAAATAATGAAGAGAATAAAAAGCAGCATTAAAATTTAAATAATCTTGTTACATTAACAAAGTCTAAGTGAAAGAGAGACAGAGACAAAGCTAGAACTTTATAATATTTAATGGCTAAAAATGTCTAAAAGAATTTAAATAAATAGCAGGTATTGTTTATTTTATACAGGGGGGCAAATATTTCATTTTTATAACAAGAACAAAAAACTTTAACTATTTACAGTTTTACATAAAACTGTCAAGATTTATGAAGGAAAGTTTTTTTTTAGAAACGGTACCAGTCTATTGACTGGCACTTGTTTTCTTATTGTATTACAGGGTTATAAGTATTTATATAGAATGTTGACCAAATAAGGAATTAGTGATTAATTATACAATATAAAACATTATTTATAATACAAGTATATTTTATTATAATGGGAGCTACTTATATTAACGGATATTGTATTTAGTTACAATTAATTTTAATTAGAAATGAGCTTTCAGTCATTTCTATGAAATATGTTGAATGGACATTTCGAAACCAGCTGAGGGTTAAAAGTACTTCATAATAATCATGTTGATTTACAGTGTCTTCATTCTAAACACAGTTTTAATATAGAAATTATAGTGTCAGAATGAAGGAAGACCTCATATAGAAAGGTCAGTGTCTTCATTCTGAAGACAATATTCATATAGAACTTTATTCTGAGGACATTTTTGTTTTCATTCTGAAGACAGTTTTCATTTACAAAAGACAGTGTTTTCATCTAAAGACAATTTTCTTATAAAACAAGTAAAAGAGCTATATATGGCTGTACCGAATCTTATATACCCTTCACCAAATTATACTTTAAAATAAAATTAAAAAAAAAAAATTTTTTTAGATTTTTTCAAAAAAAATTTTTTTCAATTTGTTTTTCAAAAGTTTTTTCCACTTTTTTTAATTTAACAATTTTTTTTTTAATTTATTAGTGAAAAAAATTTATGACAAAAATATGTTTTTTGTGAAAAAAAATTCGGGTTAAAAAATATTTTTCCCGATTTTGACCCATTGTAGGTCCAACTTTCTATACCTTTATATACATCGTTGCAATGGAGTTTGAGATATCCATATTGTCTATATTTATGACTTAGTAATCGAGATATAGATCAAAAATAGGCCAAAAATAGAGGTTGTCTCCGATTTTTGCTCATATCTCCGTTATTTATGGACGGATTTTGCTGATTTTAAATAGGAAACTTCTCGAAAGCATGTCTGACAGAATTATTGAAGATTTGGATACCGAAGATATCTGGGGTCTTCAGAAAATTGATTTCAACAGGCAGAGAGACAGACTGACGGACATGGCTAAATCGACTCCGCTATCTATAAGGATCCAGAATATATATACTTTATAGGGGCGGAAAATTATATTGTGGAAATTGCAAACGGATTTATACCCTTCTCACGAAGGTGAAGGGTATAAAAAGAGAGTGTTGTCATTCTTAAAACAAATTTCATATGGAATAGACAATGTCTGCAGGTTATTAAAAACAAAGATAATGTCTTTATTCTCAGGATAGTTTTTAAATAGTAATGCTAGAGTCTTCCTTCTCATGACAATTTTCTTATAGAAAAGGGAAGTTCTATTACCCAAACAATTTGCCCGTTTATTTCCTGTATGACAAACAATTGACCGCAACTAAATGTAACGATAAGATAATGATAAATGCTGTGTGGCTATCTGACATAACAAAAATCCTAATGTCTCATATGTTGCCTCTCAAACAGTCAACAACGCAGGTAAGAATGGCGTAAGTCTCCTTCTGAAATATTGACGGGTAAGCAAACACTTTGCAAGTCAATTTTAAATAAGCCATTAGTAAAACAAACTAAAAAAATTATTTGTATAAACTCCATTTAAAACCATTAAAATGAAGTTGTAATTCTGTCTCTTCAAAATGTAAAAAGCACACGCAAGGTAGTCGTTTGAATCAAAATAAATTTTAACAAATATTTATTTTGATAGATATCCCACTCGCATCCCACTAAGCGACCAAAAAGCTGTTCAAGGAAAAGACCTAAGCTTTCTTTTGAGCAAAAAAAATAAAAAAAAGGGTCCATTTTGAAAAAAAGTCAATAAAGTTTTTGATTTTCCAAAAAAAATGTAAAAAATTGTATGTTTTCAATTACAAGACATTTATCTTGATAGATATCCAACTCGCCAACTCCGGGTGTGGCATGATGAACTATGTAGTTTCGAAATTGATCTCGTTAGGAGTCGGGGTTGAATTTTCTCGTTTTATTTCTAGTTTCCTTCGTGGACATAGTATAAGGGTAGTATAAGATGGGGTTTGCTCCGATAACTTCATATTGAGCTCTGGAGTCCCCCAGGGCTCTATTCTTTCGCCTTCCCTTTTTTTAATTTTCATGAATGATTTACTAACAATCACTTCAAATCCAATCTATTCTTTCGCGGATCACAGTAATATCTGTCACTCATATTCATTTGACCACAGACCAACTCTTTCTGAGATTAAACTCTCAAGAATGAATATGGATGACTCGATAAATCGTGACCTTATAACAATCTCCAGATGGGGTGAATTGATCCGGGTTAATTTCAACGCACTCAAAACTCAGTGCTGCCTATTGACACGTCTTGGGATTTCACCACAATCAATTCTTCGTATGGGTAACGCAACTGTAGGAGTTTCAGATAACCTTATGATTCTAGGAAACTTTTAGGTGCTTGGGCTTCTTGAGACGCTGTCGGACATATTTCTCCCCTTCCGACCTTCATCGCATATACACCAGCTTCATTCGTTTGAAGATGGAATATAATTCCCACTTATGGGCCGGAGCTGCAAGGTCAAGTCTAGAGCTGCTAGACCGCGTTCAAAGAAGGGCGGTTGATCTTATAGGTGATGAAACTGTTACCCGATTTATTGTCCTTATTTTACAGATATTATCACGGGTGTTGTTCAGCAGACATAAGTAATCTCATACCTAATACGCGCACTTTCATTCGGAGCACACGACTGTCACGCAGATCGCACCAATTTGCTATACACTTGAGCACCAACCGCAAAAATTCTTTTTTTGGTTGAACCATACGTATATGGAATTTACTACCTGCCAACGTATTCCCGGCGGAATATAATATTTATCAATTCTACTCCTCTTTCCTCCTTCCCATAACTTAATTTCCTAACATCAACTGCACTGCATATATAGGGGTATCCCCTGAGTGTTGGTTACAAAAAAAAAATATAGTAAGTCAAATATACAATGGGTCAAAATCGGAAAAAATATTTACCCGAATTCTTTTTCATCAAAAAAATTATTTTTTTCATAAGATTTGTTTCACTAATAACTTAAAAAAAAATTAAATTAAATTAAAAAGAAACTTTGAAATTTTTTTTCCATAAAATCAGTTTCATTAATAAATGTTTTTAAAACATTTTGAAATAAAAACAAGTTAGAGATCCAGCCATATTTGGCTGTGCCAAATCTTATATACCCTTCACCAAATTAGACTTTAAAATAAAAATTTTAAATATTTTTAGGTAAACAAAATTAAAATTTTTTTTTCAGAATTAAAAAAAAAAAATTTTTGTGTTTCAAATTGTTTTTCAAAATTCAAAATTTTTTTTTTTTTTTTGTTTCAAAATTGTTTAAAATTTTTTTTTTCGGAACTTTTTTAAAATTTTTTTTAAATTTATTAGTGAAAAAAAAAAAAATTTTGGTAAAAAAAAATATTCGGGTTAAAAAATAATTTTCCCGATTTTGACCCATTGTAGGTCTAAATTACTATAGCCTTATATAAATCGTCGCAACGGTCTTTGAAATATCTATCATTAGATATCCATATTGTCTATATTAATGACTTAGTATTCCAGATATAGATCAAAAATAGGTTTGTAAGTTATTTGGGGGCTACGGAAAGTTGATTTCAACATACAGACGGACAGTCGGGCAGACGGACATGGCTATATCGACTTCGCTATATATAACGATCCAGAATATATATACTTTGTGGAGTCGCAAATGAAAAATGTAGAAATTACGAACGGAATGACAAACTTATATTTATTCCATTTATTTATTATCCTTCGAACCGAATTGAATAGTGTTACATTGTTAAAAATTTTAAAATAGTTAACCATATGAATCATCTAAGCAATTTAATTTTTGTATAACTTCCCCTAGAATATAGCAATTATGTTGTATTAAAATCCATAGAGTTCCTTGGAAACTTCGTTTCTCAAAGTATTATCATATTACATTATTATGCCATGAAGAAATTCCTTTACACTACCAAAGTAGGTTTCATATACATAGTGCGAAATCTAATACAAAGGTAGATCTCCTTCTGCTTTGGTGAAGAGTTCAGAACAACTAATTTTTCCCATTTTATCGATGCCAACACTTGGGGATCATGGATTACAACTTGTTCTGGACCGTGAACAAGAGAAAGAGTATATATCCAAATATTCATTGAAACATCATAGATGTGTGAGTTTTGTTCAATGTTGAGAATAGGACACTTGTTTCCGATTCCAGGAAGTTTGTATGTAACAAAGGCTACTTGAGAAGTGTCCATCCCTATAGGAAAAGCAAACATCTTTCCGTTCACTTATAATATGGCATAGTTATGAACACCTCTATCCTCCACTAAATCCTATTAAATGAACAATATTTTATGTTTTTAAATTAAATTTAGAAAATAAATTTTAGTTCAACATTCCTTTAACAGACATGATACAGTAGCAAACAAAAAACCAAATAATCCACAAAAAAATCTGTTACAATTACAGAAAATTAGTGGTAACAAATGCAAGTTCATATTTGTAACAACTATAACGGGGTTTCAGCAGCGTCATCATCATCATCATCGTTGTCGACGACATCAGCACGTTGTACAGTAAAAGTTGTCACTCGTTGCAACACACACACACTCACACCAACGAGTACTTGTTCGTTCAAGCAACATTATCACAAGATGCAAGTAGATGTGACGACATACATGCCACTAATGAGAGACCAATTTGTTTGGATCATTAGTAACCATTGAACATTGGTATTTTTTCTATACAATCACAAGAAAAAAAAAAGACCAAACATTACAACAAATATTATTTATACAATACAAAACAAAAAAAAAACATGGTTTATTGTTTTCACAATAAGTAAAAAATTCAATTGTTTTTGTAACGTAAACATTTGTCTCCAAGTCATTTAATTTGTCAATGATATGGCCAATTTTGGAAGAATTTTTGTGTGTAACCACCAAGCAACATGGAATGCTATGGATGGATGGATGTATGGACGGATGAATAACGGCATTTAAGTCTGGTAGTCGAAATACAAAAGAGATTTAAAGGAATTTATTTATTTCTTTCTTTCATTATTTCCCCTCCTGCCAATCAATGAGAATGAGAATGAGGATGATGATGGCAAACCACTAATTACTTCAAAAGCTGAAAAAGCGGCAAATAAACTGAAAACCAACACGCTAAACTATAAACAAATAATTGAGATTTTTTCATACGACAAAAAAAGAACAGAAAAACATGCTGATGCCTCATAAAGTTTGTTACCCAAAAAACAAAAAAGACAATATTTAACAACAACATTCTTTTTAAACGCCAGCGCCTCAATTTTTTACGGTTTTAATTCAGTCTTTTATTATTTGTTGATGGTTCGTTCTTGTAGTTATTTGTTTTGTTTTATCATATCCGAGAAAATACCATAAAATTTTCAAATTATATTCGTTTTCTTCTTGGTTTTGTATGACTGAATGTTTAAATATGCATTGAGAAGTGTTGGAATAAAAGAAATAATAATAAAAAACCGTACAGAGGAAAAACTCACACCAACGTGACAATTAATTGTATAACAAATGCTTGAAACACAAATGAATTCGAAAGACGTACATATTAATTAGTTTAAAGTGTAATACACGGAGAGAAAAGACATTTGGTCCTTCGTACCTATTAAAATCTAGAGAAAATGTCTTTAGAATGCATTTGGTCCTTCGAACCTATTAAAATCTATAGAAAACATCATTAGAATGCATTTGGTGCTTCGTACGTATTAAAATCTAGGGAAAAAGTCCTTATAATGTATTTACCTTCAGAATAATATGGTCCTTCGTACCAGACTTGAAATGAAAATTTCATCAGACTATAATGGTCCTTCGAAACAGATTTAATCGTGTTTCATTGTTAAAAACAATCAACTATTAAGCCATAGAAATCTCCTAAGCAAAACACTTGAAATTTAGAACAAATCATTTTACAATAAAACAGCATTGATTCCCTAAAAACCTACTTTCTCTTCTACCTTTCTCTCAGTGTTCCTCGGTATCTTTAGCAGCTACACAGACAATTTGACAGTCAAAGCAAAATGGTGAAAAATAAAGAAAACTAAAACACATAAACTATATCTGGATGCCGGCTTATAAGTAAATACCGCTTTTATTACAGACAAAAGGCAAACAAAAATAAAGAAAAAACAAAACCAGCAGGCGCTTCGTAATAAACACATACTTGGGCAAACAAATACTGGCCACATGCAGACAGACGGACAAATAAACATTTCATTTCATTATAGTTTATTTAACAACTTCATTAGAAAACGCAAGTCAAGTCGAACCGAACAAACAAGAAAAACCAAAAAAAATAGAAGAAAAAAAAACGTCTAAATCGAAACTGGCTTAATGGCTAATTAGACTAATTAGGAGGCTTATTACATACATATTCCCATACATTAAACTCTGCAACACACATATAATGTACATGCACATGTCTAGGAATAAGAGTTTAGACGACTGCATTTTTATACAAACACTTGTTTTGTTGTTTTATTAATATCAACAACAGCAACTACAAAAGCAACAAATTTATTTGAAAAAAAAGTGCCAGGGTGTAGAAAGAACAGGTTCAAATTAGAAACACATTTTTAAAGAGTCCGAAAGAGGGAACAACTGCAGCAACTACAAACTTGCCGCTTACAGATTGTTTGCTGTTGATCTAATAAATAGTTTTTTTTTTACTTTATTATTAAACATGCATTATTAAAAAACACATACCCATGTAGGCATACATAGCTGATACCTACTAGAGTAGACTTAAAAGTCTGTGCAGTTTTTATAACCTTCACCATGAGTGATTTCTATATTTTTCATTTGCAACCCCACAAAGTTTATATATTCTTGATCGTTATAGATAGCGTAGTTGATATAGCTATGTTCGCTTGTCCGTCTGTATGTTGAAATCAAATTTCCGTAGCCCCCAAATAATTTGCATACATGATTCATACAGCAATGTAACCGCTACAGACCCGGTTCGGTTGCTATTTAAAATCGAGAAAATCGGCCCACAAATGGCTGAGATATATGGAAAAAACCACGGCATCATAGATTTTTGACCCATTTTTGTTATATATCTGGATTACTAAGTCATTAATAGAGACAATACGGATATATAATGATAGATACAATATTTCAAAGACTTTTGCAATGACGTATATAACGCGATAATCAGTCTAACCAACAATGGCACAATATCGGGAAAAATA